>CM041552.1:25375386-25975386 GCA_023238725.1 Scortum barcoo
AGACAGAAACAGCTTGTGACTCTCTCCTCTCCATGTCGTTACTGAACACAACAGGACAGCAGCTCTGTTTAATCAGAGCACCAAAACACTGATGTTTGAATCTTCCTACTGTCTGTTTCATGAACACACACACACACACACACACACACAGTGTGACACAGTGACACACATACACACACATACACACACACACACACACACACACACACAGTGTCACATCTACAACCAGATTGAAACTAAACAAAGCTCTTATTCCACTGGTCTCAGTGAAATCCACCTGGAAACACACTGGATGAGTAAACACACAACCATTCCTCTCCTAAAACACACACACGTGTGTGTGTGTGTGTGACTGTGAGCTGGGCCTGACAAAGACAGAGATTTCCATTAGTGAGACAAGGACACACACAGACACTCAGTGCTTCCAGGAGATGTTGAATTGACACATGAAGCTTCTGTTTCAATCCCGAGTATCGACACAGTGAAATCTCAAAGTCAAACTCTCCCGTGTTTTGTTTTTTTTCCAGCTGAACTCACAGCTGGAGTCACAAATGCAGCACAACAAAAGCACTGAACACAAAGCCGGCTTGTGTCATGTGGAGTCTAGTTCATATTCAGAGAGGGGCTGTAGATTAGCTAAATATAGATAACATTTCTCTGTTCATTCATTAAAGTCAAACCAGCAGAGCCAGTGGCAGTTTTACAAACGTTTCCTGCATAATTACACAGCAGATTTATGAAGTGACTTTTGAAACTGTCTTTCAGTGGGAATATTAAGTATGCTGTATGATCCAGGAAACAGCCTGATTCAAACTCAAACCCAAAACTCGAGTGACTGTAGATCATTTCTGTCCATTGTGCTGAGACAGTCTTCCTTTCAGAGTTTCAGTTCAACAGACTCTGTGAGACTGACGTAGTTGTGGAGTTTTTTTGATGACAAATTAAAAGTGCATTAAAAGCCTGAGTGAAGGGAGACGTGACCTTCATCATGTTCTTTACCTTCAGTGAAACCCTAAAATGCCAAATGATGTTTGAATAAAACATCACAACTTCCAACAACCTTGAACCTCAACCTGAAGCAACGACCAAAACAAACAATTAAACAACCAAACAAACGTTCACGGAGCAGCTGAGTCTGAGCCGGTCTGACAGGAGACCTGACTGGATACAAAGCTTCAGAGACATCAAAGATCAGATGAACTCAGAGGCTCCAGGTCAGCTCTTTTCCTTTGGGATTTCTTTGTGGGAGAACTGTCCTAGTTTGGGTTATTCAGAAAATGTGCATCATGTTTGATCTTCACCTCATTAAGAGAAACAAAGAAATACACAAGAAAAAGCTGAACAGTAAACATGTGATGATGTTTGAGACTCAGAAGGAACAGAGGGATGGATGAATGAGTGCTGCTGTTTCAAACCACAGAGGATTTTACAGAGAAGCTGTGTGTGTGTGTGTGTGTGTGTGTGTGTGTTGCTGCAGTTGTTATATTTTAATCATTCAAGTTAATTCATGTTCATCATTTTGGTTGATTTGAATTTGAATGTTGCAGCAGTTAGAAGAGACCAGAACTCCTTTGTGACATCATCAGTGCTCCACCAATCAGAGTGCAGAGAATCCTCCCAGAGAAGCTCCTTTCATCTGTGGACTCTGAGCTGAGAACATTTCAATCACAGTTTCTCACTTCACCTGAAGACTGAAAGCTCAATACAAAGAGAGACATGGAGGACAAAAAGAAGAAGAAAGAACATCTGAACAGCTTTAAACACAAAGAAACAACCAACAAACTAAGAACAACTCCACTTGGATTAGACTGGAGGATTTCCATTTTAGGCTGCTTTATACTTCTACTCCACTTTGACTACATGACAGAGGAAATATTGAGGATCTTGCTTACAGAGAAAACACTGTGTGTGTGTGTGTGAGAGAGAGAGGATCTGGACAGCTGCTATCATTTGTTTTCTCAGAGGCCACTTTAAATGGCTCTCAATAGAAAGTATTGAGTAACTTTTTATATTTTTTATATTTGGAGTCTCACAGTGACACTGAAACTGAAACTTCAGAGAAACGTCACACTGACAGAAAGTAAAACATCTGGGCGGAACGTTTCTAAATCCCAAATATTTTCACTGCTTTCATTTGAAGATATCAGGAGGATGCTGACTGTGTGCTGAACACGGAATTCACACACAGCTTCAAGTATGAAAGAAAAAAAAGTAAGTTGATTTAAAATTAGAACACATCTGTTGTCTGTCAGGCTTTGAATTAGCAGGATAGTTTTTATGTCACAAACTAAATCTTCAGCACAAAGACAAATGCTGGCTCTCCATTCAAACAGTATTTACAGCTCACTGCCATTACATCTAAAACATTAGTTATTGTGAATCTCTGTTACTTTAACCACAGCTGAAGTTGGTCGTGCTGTTTTTCTAAAGTCTCTAAAGTCAGTTTAAATTCTGACTTTAGAGGATCCTCTGGAGGAGACACTGATAATAGGACACTTTTTATTCAATATGAACTGTGCTGGAAAAAAAAAAAAACATATCTTCATTTTGTTTGATTCAAACAGGCCGAAAAGGAAAAAAAATTAAAAACTGTAAAATTGAAGAAAATCTATATTCCAAACATTGGAGAAAAGAAACATGAATCATGTTCAAAGTTTCATAAAAAGCCTCCTTTGGTTTTGAAAAAGGTCAGTCCACTCTGTGACATTTAGACATGACTGACAGTAGTATATATATGGCACCTTTGCGCGTGTACGTACATGCGTGTATGAGAACGCGCATGCACTCATTCCCCATACAAACAAAGGTCGGATCCCAGGTGTATAATGTGGTAATGACCAATAGTGTTTGCATGGGGGCTATGTGACCGACCACACAGGTATTTCCCATCATTGTCACACCCGGTGATGTCTTATAGTAAGAGAAAGATATATAAATGAATGTGTGTGTGTGTGTGTGTGTGTGTGTGTATTTTGATTAACATAGAGAAGGTTTGTTGAATAAAAGACATTCTGTTGTCTATGGTGAAACTGCATATCAGCCACTCAAGTGCTCTCTACTGCACCACTCCTTTGAGGTTTATTCAGTAGTCAGCAGTCGTAACTGCAAGTGAATTTCCTTTGAATCCAAGATGGCCGACAGACAGCCAAACTTGTTGACCACTGTTGGAATATCCTGTCAGTCCTTCTATTCCAGAAGAACCTTGGAGTTAAAAAAAATATGATGATATACAGTAACATCTAAGTAATAATATAATTATATTATTTTTGAAAATTATATTTCAAAGAAGTAGTAAATTACGATTAACTATGTGTCCACTGAAGTAGACATCATGCATCATCAAGTATATTTCTGACTCAAGTCATGTAATTGCTTCTCCTTTTCTTGTGACTGTTTTGGTGTATTTTTGGTATATTTAGGTTATTATATATTATTATTATTATTTATTATTCATTATTTATTATTATTAATATTATTTCATGGGCTTGATGAACTGACATGCAGAGCATGTTTGTGTTCAGAGATGCAGAGACTAATGTTTGTTCTTGTTGCTGAAAACATAATAATTCTAGTATAATGACATGGTAATAAAGTCCTGCATCCACAAGAAGGAACTCAAAATAACATTCTCCTTGTTGGAGATACTTCACAGTTGTGAGCGACATTTGTTTTCCTATTCAGGGTTACACCAATACAATGGTACAATGTGTGAAAATATGTTAAAATGTTTTTCAAAGCATAAAAAGAAATAATTGTTCATGGATTTACAATAAAACACAATTTAATGAAATTTTACATCAAGTTCATACTGTTTTATGTTGAGTGCTCAGGCGCATGTAGTCCACTGGAGTGGACATGTGTGTAACTCTTTGAAAAAAATCACATTTTTGAAAAAAAAAAAAAGTGAATATTTGCTTTTTTATGCCCTAATAAGAATAAAAATACTAAAGAAAAAAAAATTAACTCAGGCTTTCATAATTCATGCATCAGAGGGTTAAAGTAATTGTTCTTAGTCGGGTATAAAGACAGGGCACTACAACGCTGAATCACATCGTCCTGCATCTGCCTGGAGGAGATCGTGTGCCGTGTGTTTTTTCGACATCCTTTTTGACCGGTCTGCTTATTTGGAGAGCTACTATCGGTGTAGTCATGACGGCAAACGGGTGTGTGGATTTCAGCGGAGCCGCCGACATTATAGGTATGTCTACGCCAGATGCTGGTGCCAGGCATCTGAACGAGGCGATCGGGAACGCTGCCCCTCGCAAAAGTGTGTTTCACTCTGTCATTTGCCCTGACCTGGAACATCCTGGTTTTCCTGAGGCGCTTTACGTGTCTCAGTGGGTCAGTGCAACAGGTCCTGAGATACACAGGGTTGAGGCAGACCGTTTCATCTGATCAGCAGAGGACTTTATTTTTCTGAGTGTTTGCGAAGACAGAGAGAGGGTGATTGCGGGCCGCGGCTGTGAAAATTGGTCACTGCGCCCTTATCCAGTCACCCTTCAAGAACTGAACTCATGGTTTAAAACCTCCTTTTTTGTTCAGTGGTGCAATTGGAGGTCTCTGCAAAGAGTGTTTGAGGAAGTTGACGAAGTCATCAAAAGAGACAGAATCAACATTGATTATGCGCGTATTAGAAAACGCTTTGTTTTTGGTGATACAGCGTCTGGCCCTCCGCCTGGTCTTGCTTCTTCCCTGTGTTCCCCGAAAATCATCAGACATGCGGACTACTAATAAGAGGTAGAAAGATATTTTCGCTTTGTTTTTTTAATGTAATTTATACATTGCATGTGTGTGTGAATATCACTGTGGATTTTATGAAAACGATTTCTACGCTCCAAGACGTGAAACACATTTTTCGGATATGCACGCGGAACCATCGACCGAGCTGCCTGGGATAAAACAACGCCTGAGGAAAGAGGACCTGACCGCTATTAGGAGGCTACTGCAGGCGTGCCTGTGCCAATCAACATGGGAAAAGGCCAGATCTCTCTGCTACGGTTGTGACATTGACCACCCGAGCCAGATCCGACACACCTCTGTATTCGCACAGTGATATCCTGGACACGCATTTTCATGAAATGTGACATGGTGTTTAAACCAACGCTGGTGCTCTGTGAGTCTTGCTGTCGCGGATCACACCTGCACACTTTTCAACAGAGACTTTTAGGAGCGGCTGAAGCGGTCATTTTGGATCTTGCCCCTCCTGAAAATCAAAATCACGAGGCTCTGTCATCAGAAACATATGCCCACGAGACAGCAGTAGATGAGGCATACAAATTATGGCTCAGCTTCCTTACAGAGGACGACTAACCAAACTGGGTCTGATTATTCACAATAAATAAATAAATGTGACACAAACATGTTGAGTGTAATCATTATGATGTTATTTTCATGGAATAGGCTGTATGTGAAAAACAGAATGACATCTCTATTGTGTGCATTGATTATGGGTAGAAAAAACGTGCCTAGTGAATATGTTGCTTTTAGTAAACATGTAAAATATGTAAGAGCTAATGTTGGTAACTGGAGCCACATAGTGACCTCGTGCGCAAACTGTGACAATCCTACCCTTGTTAAAGATGTGATAAACTTTTTTTCTAGTGAAGATACACATAATGTGTTTAAAGTAGGGCATGTCATTTCACTGTGTGCATTTCTTTGCGATGTGTGTCATTTTCAAAGCTAAAAACAGTATGAAGCGTGGATGTGTTTGATTTAGTCCAACATCTAACACAGCACATGGTAGATACAAATTTGTCTGTGTGTTTAAAATATCTATGTATGTTAAGTGGTGGGGAAAATGTTGGTGACGTATAGCTCTCTGTAGAACTGATAATAAAATCCTCCATAACAACTGTTGTGCGCTAAGAGGAGTTAGTTTTTGGTTATCGGCAAATAAATAATTATTAAGAATAATTGTCTGTATTCTTAATTGTTGATTTAATATTACGGGGCACCACCCTGTTACCAGGGACCGGTAACCAAGAAACCTTATTAATATATAGGATATATTTTAGCTAAACAGTCTCAATAGATTCACTCATAAGTGGACCATGAAGGGTTGAATCCAAGCACTGACCCACAATCCAGCTGTTATCACAAAAAATACGCACAATAATCACAAACGACGACCATTTAACACAAATAGCATTTATTGGAAAATAATACTATCAACTACAATCAATACCATCACTCAACAACAAATATCTATTATCTACTCTAATGCAATAGGTATGTGTGGTGCTTGATGTGTGTGTGTGTGTGTGTGAAAGTGGGAGGACAGAGGTGGCGGTGCAGTCTCTGAGTGGTTACGCCTCCAGCGTGGTGGCTCAACCGCGAGGTTTGAGCTGAGTGGGGAAGAAACCCAGGGAAGAGACGCTAGTCTTTGAAGATGTGTGAAGAGCAGGATGGCTAAACGCTATCTCCTGCTTGTGTCTAAGTATGTCGAACCTCGTGGTGTAGATGCTTTTGTGTGGGTTAGTAGGAGGAAAGAAAAGGGGAAGAGCGCATGCACAGACTTTCAACTATACCGGGAGATAATGAGCGCTTATCCCGACCACACAGTAGCGGGCGGACGAAGTGGTCTTCATCCAGCCTGGTACTTGTCCTTTAACTGGCGGGATTTTCGCTCATTAATCCGATCCGGACTGAAGAATAACCCAAAGCTTGTGGTGTATGTGGACACCGCGCAAAACACAATCAACAGCAGAAAACAAGCAGCGGTAACTACTCTGTAGTAGCTCCGGCGTAAACTGGACGCGGCGGTCCTTCTTCACAATTAATACAACATCGAATCGGTTAACACACAACTATTTCTAAGGTCTCTGCCCAGAAACAAGCCTCTTACCTTGAGTTGTTTTGATCCGTATGTTGGTCCGTCAACGTGTTGCTGGTTGAACGGTAATGAGCCGTTTTACTTTCGCTTGTTCGCGATCACGGCCGGCTGGTTTCCTCGGCGGCAGCAGGAAAAGCAGCAGAGTCGACTTTCTGAGGAGAGATGGGACGTGCGGTCCGGTGTCCTCGACGAGTCTATTCGTCCTTCCGCGGGCGGTTGAGATCAGCTGATGCTCAGCTGGTTTGGATCCGTTAAAAAGAGTCTGTTTACTCGGCCTGCGAGTGAACAACGTGTGGCCAAAATGAAAGTAAAAATATAAAAAGAAGAAGAATCGAAGAAGAAAAAGAAGGGGAAAAACCAAACGTTTGAGTGATGCTCCCTTTCAGCGACCAGAGTTACAGGAGAAAGCTCTGAAGAGCTCTTGCAGCACGGTACTGGGGAATAGCACTGAGAAGTGGGGTGCGCTGGTTTATATCACCTGAGTGACATCACAGCTGTGTCGTAGGGGACCCCTGGGGTTCTCAGGGAATCGTCCAATGAGCACCCAGTGTTTGAATTTAAACCAGCCTTCGCACCTAGGTGAGATTTGTGGAATTGGTGCTCTTTCTAACAAAGGGTCATAAAAGGGAACTCTAATCAGGCTTTTCAATTTCCATGTAGGCCTGAGTCAGACTTTAAGCCTGCGTGTAGGCCTTCTATTATTCAAGCACATGGCCTGAGATCCCAACACAACCACGTTGCAAATCATTTATCATTTAAATTGATCATGGAAACAACCCTGCGAGAGGTTTATTATGACCCGGCTAATCCCAGGGGCCTTGGAAGTGTGTCTAAACTCCGCAAGGCAGTCGGGGATCTTACAGGCGCGACACCTGGCTCTGCCCGAAGTGAAGCGCTTTTTACTGGGTCAAGATGTGTACACTCTTCATGCTAAAGCCTGCTAGGCATTTTCCAAGAAACAGGGTGTTGGTCAGCGGTATAGACAAACAGTTTCAAATGGATCTCGTTGACATGAGTGAATATTCTACGGAGAACGATGATGTGCGTTACCTGCTGAAGTGCACTGATGTATTTTCTAAATGCATGTGGGTCAGGTGTCTTAAAAATAAAACTGGATCCTCTGTTACAAACGCGTTTAAAGACATTTTGAGCGAGGGTCGCGTACCCTTAAAACTCCAAACGGACGAGGGCACAGAGTTTTATAATAAACAGTTTCAGCGATTATTGGATCAGTATAAAATCAAGCATTTTTCAACTTCAAATGAAACTAAAGCCAGCGTTGTGGAGTTGTGGAGTTGTGGAGCGTTTTAACAGGACCTTCAAGACTCGTATGTGGAGATACTTAACGTCTGTCAACTCTCGTAGGATTTAGTTCATGCTTATAACAAATCTTATCAAAGATCAATAAAGATGGAGCCTCTTGCTGTAAATACAGACAATGAGAAAATTGTCTTTAACAACCTGTACAAAATGAAAAAGCGGAGCGCCACGTCTTTTAAATTTAGTGTGGGAGACACAGTGAGAATATCCAAACTCAGAGGCGTGTTTAGAAAGGGTTATGAACAGTCATTTACAGATGAGTTTTTTACCATAACAGAGCGTATAACAAGAGATCTGCCCATGTACAGACCGAAGCGGTAAAAGGCACTTTTTATGAGCAGGAATTACAACGAGTGATTATTAAAAACTGGGTGTGTAAATTGGAGAAAATATTGGCAAGAAAAAAAATAGGATGTAAAAAGATGGTCCTTGTGAAATGGTTGGGCTGGCCAGAGAAATTTAACTTGTGGATCGTTACCTAGTAATGCATCACTACAGGTACAGTGGGGCAAAAAAGTATTTAGTCAGCCACCAATTGTGCAAGTTCTCCCAACTTAAAAGATGAGGTCTCCAATTTTCATCATAGGTATACCTCAACTATGAGAGACAAAATGAGAAAAAAAATCCAGAAAATCACATTGTCTGATTTTTAAAGAATTTATTTGCAAATTATGGTGGAAAATAAGTATTTGGATCAATAACAAAAGTTCATCTCAATACTTTGTTATATACCCTTTGTTGGCAATGACAGAGGTCAAACGTTTTCTGTAAGTCTTCACAAGGTTTTCACACACTGTTGCTGGTATTTTGGCCCATTCCTCCATGCAGATCTCCTCTAGAGCAGTGATGTTTTGGGGCTGTTGCTGGGACAACACAGACTTTCAACTCCCTCCAAAGATTTTCTATGGGGTTAAGATCTGGAGACTGGCTAGGCCACTCCAGGACCTTGAAATGCTTCTTACGAAGCCACTCCTTTATTGCCTGGGCGGTGTGTTTGGGATCGTTGTCTTGCTGAAAGACCCAGCCATGTTTCATCTTCAATGCCCTGATGGAAGGAGGTTTTCACTCAAAATCTCATGATACATGGCCCCATTCATTCTTTCCTTTACACGGATCAGTCGTCCTGGTCCCTTTGCAGAAAAACAGCCCCAAAGCATGATGTTTCCACCCCCATGCTTCACAGTAGGTATGGTGTTCTTTGGATGCAACTCAGCATTCTTTCTCCTCCAAACACGACAAGTTGAGTTTTTACCAAAAAGTTCTATTTTGGCTTTCATCTGACCATATGACATTCTCCCAATCCTCTTCTGGATCATCCAAATGCTCTCTAGCAAACTTCAGACGGGCCTGGACATGTACTGGCTTAAGCAGGGGGACACGTCTGGCACTGCAGGATTTGAGTCCCTGGCGGCGTAGTGTGTTACTGATGGTAGCCTTTGTTACTTTGGTCCCAGCTCTCTGCAGGTCATTCACTAGGTCCCCCCGTGTGGTTCTGGGATTTTTGCTCACCGTTCTCGTGATCATTTTGGACCCCACGGGGTGAGATCTTGCGTGGAGCCCCAGATCGAGGGAGATTATCAGTGGTCTTGTATGTCTTCCATTTTCTAATAATTGCTCCCACAGTTGATTTCTTCACACCAAGCTGCTTACCTATTGCAGATTCAGTCTTCCCAGCCTGGTGCAGGTCTACAATTTTGTTTCTGGTGTCCTTTGACAGCTCTTTGGTCTTGGCCATAGTGGAGTTTGGAGTCTGACTGTTTGGAGGTTGTGGACAGGTGTCTTTTATACTGATAACGAGTTCAAACAGGTGCCATTAATACAGGTAACGAGTGGAGGACAGAGGAGCCTCTTAAAGAAGAAGTTACAGGTCTGTGAGAGCCAGAAATCTTGCTTGTTTGTAGGTGACCAAATACTTATTTTACAGAGGAATTTACAGAGGAATTTATCAATTAATTCATTAAAAATCCTACAATGTGATTTCCTGGATTCTTTCCCCCCATTCTGTCTCTCATAGTTGAAGTGTACCTATGATGAAAATTACAGGCCTCTCTCATCTTTTTAAGTGGGATAACTTGCACAATTGGTGGCTGACTAAATATTGTTGGGATATACAGTGGGGCAAAAGTAAGATACAGAGCTACAGGACAAAATTAGCAAAGCCAATCGTTCTAAATGAGCCGTACGAGGTGGGGATTATAGAGCTGCAGTACCCTCGCGTAAAGTGGGATAATTTTCCCGCATCTGATGCCGAAGTGGTCGTCTATGATTCTAAAACACAGAAGAATGTAACTATAACAATGTCGGTCAGATTTTATGATAGTATACCCAGAATAGTAAAAGAATTTAACGCCAAGTGTGGGGTTAACCCCACAACATCACGCATCAGTCTACAGTATAACAATATCACAAATCTCATAGATTTTTCTGGGGCGGAAGGAACCACCATAACATTTAAAGGCAGATTAGCAGAAATACTCGGCTTCCCACCGGGGGAGCCTTTTGAGATACGTTAACTCCCAGTTATAGAAAACACTATGCAGCTCCGCACCCTGCTGACATACACGGAGGGCTTTATAATATATTCGTTTATAGCGATATCGTGGATTATCAGCTAGTGGGTGACAGTTACGTGCCACTCCTCCTCTGTATAAACGTTTCGGATGAGGTTCGACGTATGCCCACTTTGACTTATGACAAGCCACATTACACATCGCTCCTAAAGTCAGTCATAGATGACAGAAATCTCGCTAAAAAAACGTTCAAATCCGATATATACCTTTTTCATACGGGAAAGTGATTGTCAAACTACACTTTAGACCGACGAAGCAGTATTTTTGAGAGTGAGCTGAAAAAGAAAAAACATGATGCTGCACACGCACGATGACGGTAGATACATATCATACTATATGAATCAGGTGGGCGGGGAATTACTGGGGTTTATTGGATAAAGTACGCAGTATGGCCACGGTTTGGGGGGTATATTTAGAAAGCTATTTAGAATGGCCGTACCGCTGTTAAAAAGAGGTTTGAGCCTGGCAAAGCCTCATTTATAAACCGCAGTCACAAACATTGTGGGGGACGCTGTGACCCGGATCACCAGAGGCAACACAGAGTAAGCAGGAGGGAAACGGCCTAATGGCGTACGCGAAAAGACCAGCAAAGAGACCCCCTTCGAGAAGGGGGCGTAGTCAGTCCGCCTCTACAAAATGTAAAAAACCCAGCAAAAAGCCCAGAAGCGGCAAAAAGAAGTCGAATGTGAAGCACGGCAGAACTCCTCCTAAAAGACGCTCCAACTCCTGTTCAAAAGACATATTTTAAGCTCAACTCTGCGGTAAGAAAGACCCCATGGCGTTTATACATAACCAGTCAGTAGAATGTGTGAAGACAGAACTGGATCTGTTCACCGTCCCATATACCCAGATATCTATCGAAAAATCTACATTTCTTGAAATCACCCCGATTTCGGCGATAACAGACACGGGGCCTCTGGAGTTTTATATATCAGCCAGCGGGGAAGATAATCTGGATCTAAATGACACCTATTTGTTTAACCATGTGAGAATTACAAACGCCGATGGCACAAACCTGGCTAACGATGCAAATGTGGGTTTTATAAACTATCCGGGATGCGCCCTTATTTTCGCAGGTAGATATAATGTTGGGGGACAAGCTTATAACACAATTCTCCAACACATATCCATACCAAGGAATAATTGAATGTTTGATCAACTATGGAAAAGACACGCTGGACACAGTTTAGCACGGCGCTGTTTTATAAAGACACCAGCAGCCATATGAATGAGATGGCGATAGATGGGAACAACCAGGGGCTGACGGTCAGTGGCAGATACACGGGAAACAGCCGTATTGTGGAACTGATCGCTCCAATACATGCAGATTTGTTTTTTCAAGAAACTCATGCTGAATGGCGTGGATATTTCTCTAAAATTTATACGCTCAAAAGATGAATTTGCCCTAATGACGGCTGCAAATGTGCGATACCAGGTTAAGATTGTGTCGGCCAGTTTATTTGTAAAGAAGGTGTCTGTTGATCCTAGCAACTAGGAAATCAGGAAAATCTCTACATAGGGCAGATTCCTAAATTTATCATAGTCGGATTTGTGGATAATGAGGGATATACCGGGAGCTATACATGCAACCCCTTTAATTTTGAACACTACGACACAGAATACATGAGTATATACGCCGACGGCCAGCCCTTTCCCGCAAAGCCTTTTCAGCCGCTTTTTCAGAGAGGGCAGTACGCAAAGAGTATTATCAGCTGATACAGACTACCGGTCGCCATCTAAAGGATAGATCCCTGTCTATATTACGTGAGGATTTCGGTGCAGGATACACTCGGTTTTGCTTTAACTTGGAGCCGGATGAAGGGTGTTCGGGAAATGTGTCGCTGATTAAAACGGGCAACGTCAGGCTGGAAGCCCGTTTCAGAGTACCGCTGCCGTGCACCATCAGTTATCAAGGTATCAAACAAGAGACAAGTACTTTTGGACTACTACTAAAAAACCCACCATGAATACTATAGAATTAACCAGTATTGTTACATAAAAAATTAAGGGTACAGGTTTTCTAGGAGTCTTGGCCTGCGACCAGCTCCCAAAACACGTTTTACAAATTTCCCACCATGATGATTGTAAACACACACCCCTCTGCCATGCCCGGTGAGCACTGGTTGGCTGTTTATATCGCAAAGGACAAACGAGGATATTTCTTTGACAGTTTTGGTAACTCACCTGATTGTGACAAATTTCCAGCGCGGATTATGAATTTTCTTAAGAAAAACTGCACCGATGTGTTGTATTCTGGAAGACAGGTTCAGAGCAGATTTGATACAACGTGCGGTCAGCACTGTGTGTTTTTCTTGTGCCATATCCAAAAAGGAATGACTTACACACAAGTCATAAATCATGTACGGGACTAATCTAATGTGTAATGATGCAATGGTTTGTCGATTTGTCAACAAAATACGACCCGTCTCTGTATGCCGCGGGTATAATTTTACATGTGTACAATGTGGAAAATGATGTTTGTAACAATGGTGATTCTAAATAAAGACAGAGAACATGATTCATTGTCAGTCACATTTTTAATTTACCTTTTCAATAACAACATTAATGGTAATTATAATACACAGAAAATACTTTTTGTTTTTGTTTTTTTCCACCAGTACATTATTTTTTTAGTTTGAATAAAAGAAATACAGCAATATAATATTTTCACCAGTGGTTGGGTTAAATAAAAATTAAAAAATACATTCATACTGTCACAGACACATCATAAATTATGAAAAAAATTAAAAAAAAAAAAAATCAAAAACCTGACCAAGCAGAAGATTCTAATCTGTGTGATTTAGATCTCCTTGTCCTAGGGGT
Source organism: Scortum barcoo (assembly GCA_023238725.1). Lineage (NCBI taxonomy): Eukaryota > Metazoa > Chordata > Actinopteri > Centrarchiformes > Terapontidae > Scortum > Scortum barcoo. The sequence goes on from CM041552.1 coordinate 25,388,935, forward strand.
CCTAAGCGGAGTGCTAAATCTATGAGTGATTAAATGAGCGTTTTCTAGACCGTAACTTCTCACTGCTCATGAAGCTCATCTCGCCGCTTGAGTCTTCACCACCATCACCTTTATATTGTGCAATAGCACCACGCAGTGAGTGTGAGGGGATAGAGGATAATGGTATATTTAAACCAGCCAGTATTTTTAAAAACATTCCCCAGCCCATGGGTCTAGACATATCTAAAACATTGTGGGATGCCGTAATGCCACTTTTCAACAGATCAAACAGATGTGAACCTTTGACCGGTTGTTTGTTAAACCATTTCTCCTTGATCCGTCCACGATATTACGTTTTTTTGATCGGGTCATGGTATCTAAAATGTGTTCGCCATTTTTCCTACTTCTCTTGGGCATGTGTTTTAAAACATCTTCAGCAACCCGGTCTTTAACAGTGTCATCACCACCACCATCCTCAGCTACAGGGGCGAGCTTGAGACCTAAAACACCTGCATCACCGCTTTTGCTCTCTGGAAGGAGATAAAGTTAGTACGCCCTTTTCACGTTCTCCCTGCTTCAACACCGCCAGATACTGCTGCAAAACAACCGCATACTTTTTTTGCTTTCTCGTACACATTCGTATGAGGCTGATTCAGGATGTCCATTATCACCTTGTCCAGCTCATTTTGCACAGCTTGCCTGATGGATCCTGTGCTTTGCTCATGTGCTTCTGTGCTTTAAAAAGTCCAGCTGTTGCTGAGATACTAAAACATTACGACTCGTTGGCGCCGCGCGAGTGGCAGCCTGTAACAGCAGCTCCTGCTCACCAGCTTTCCGTTGAGCTTTCTTTTTTACTTCTATTCTTCTTACTTTTTGTTTTTGTGTGTTTTAATTTTTTCTTTTCACCATGCACACAAAACTGGTAGAGTTTGTACTGGTGGCTCTACTGGTTTTTGCACTTTGTTACCGTGTCCGGAGACCAAACGCGCAGAGCCACGGCTCCATTGTTTACAGCAGGGATCAGCTGTTGCCAGCCCTGCATGGAGCGCTTGGCGGTGCTGCCTGAGGAGCGCGACCCGATGTTCCCCGCGAGCTGAAGCTGAGGAGGAGACGGGGACGCCTTGCGCCGGGGTCGAGCACACGCCGCGCCAGGAGGAGACGGTACCGGCCCGTCCTCCCCTCCATCATCATGGGGAATGTAAGATCTCTCCCCAATAAGATGGACGAGTTAGCGGCGCTGACCCGGCATCAGCGGGAGTATCGGGAGTGCAGCCTCCTGCTGTTCACTGAGACGTGGCTGACTGCACTAACTCCGGACACGGCTGCTGAACTGGACGGCTTCACACTCCTACGGACGGACAGAAGCAAGGAGAGCGGTAAGAGGAAAGGAGGAGGGCTGGCAGTGTTTGTAAATGATAGATGGTGTAAACCCAGGGCACATCACTGTCAAGGAGCAGCACTGCTGTAAGGACATTGAACTGTTGGCCGTCAGCATGAGGCCTTACTACCTGCCGAGGGAGTTCACTCATGCCCTTGTGGTGGTAGTGTACATCCCCCCCTCTGCTAACGCCGATGCAGCCTGTGATGTCCTGCTCTCAGCAGTGAGCAGGCTGCAGACACAGCACCCTGATGCCCTCCTCCTCATCTCTGGAGACTTCAACCATGCCTCTCCATCCTTCCTCCCTGCCCAAATTCACCCAGTATGTCACATGCCACACCAGAGACAATAAAACACTGGACCTGTTTTATGCCAACACCAAGGAGGCATACCACTCACTCCCTCTTCCTCCCCTGGGCCGAGCCGACCACAACCTCGTGCACCTCCTGCCTGTGTATAAGCCTCTTGTGCACAGGCAGCCTGCTGTCACCCGCACTGTGAAGAGGAGGCCCTGAAAGACTGTTTCAACACAACACTGTGGGATGTTTTCAGTGACGTGCCCATGGGGAGGACATCGACAGTCTCACACCCACTGCCTGACGGACTACATTAACTTCTGTGTGGAGAACACCGTACCCACCAGGACTGTACGGAGCTTCTCCAACAGCAAGCCCTGGATTACCCCGGACATTAAGGCTCTCCTGAAGGAGAAGAGGAGGGCCTTTGTGTCTGGAAACAAAGAGGAGCTGAAGTCTGTGCAGAGGGAACTGAGCTGAGGAGGATGATCAGGAAGGGGAAAGACTGCTACAGGAGGAAGATGGAGCACCAGCTGCAGCAGAACAACATCTGTGGTGTCTGGAAGGGACTTAAGACCATCTCGGGCTTCAAGGAGCCAAAGTCCCAGCCTGTGGGAGACCAGGGGTGGGCAAATGACCTGAACTTATTCTTCAACAGATTTGACTCAGGCATCCGCCCCTCCCCCGGCCCAGTCTCTCCTCTGCTGCAACCCCCATCTTGCTCTGTGCCCCCTGTCCACTGCTCCTCCTGTTGCCCCCTCACCCCCTCTCACGACCCTCAGTTCACACACCTACCACTCCCCCCCTCTCACAACCCTCAGTTCACACCTACCCTCAGTTCACACCTACCTGACACTGCCACTTCACACTCTGTCCTCCCCCCCATCAACACCTCCCTGCTCCAGCCTGCTCCTCACAACACACCAGGTGAGGAATGCCCTGAAGAAGAACAGGGCCAGGAAAGCAGCAGGTCCGGATGGCATCAGCTCCAGGCTCCTGAAGTCCTCCTGCGCAGACCAGCTGTGTGGGATTTTTGGGTACACATTCAACCTGAGCCTGAAGCTGGGGAGAGTGCCACACAGCTCTGGAAGACGTCCTGCATCGTCCCAGTGCCAAAGACACCGCACCCCAAGGAGCTCAACAGCTACAGGCCGGTAGCTCTGACGTCTCATCTGATGAAGACGCTGGAGAGACTGGTCCTCGCCCATCTGCGCCCGCTGGTGAGCTCCTTCATGGACCCAGCTGCAGTTCGCCTACCAGCCTGACATCGGGGTGGATGATGCCGTCATCTACCTCCTTCACACCTCCCTCACTCACCTGGAGAAGGCTGGAAGCACTGTGAGGATCATGTTCTTTGATTTCTCCAGTGCATTCAACACCATCCAGCCCAGGCTGCTGGGGGACAAGCTGCAGCTAGCTGGGGTGGATCATTCACCTCACTACATGGATTTTGGACTACCTCACACACAGACCACAGTTTGTGAGGGTGCAGGGCTTTGAGTCGGATCGGCTTCTCTGCAGCACCTGGTGCTCCGCAGGGAACGGTTCTGGCTCCTTTCCTGTTCACCCTCTACACTGCAGACTTCTCGTACAATACTCCATTCTGTCATCTCCAGAAGTTCTCTGATGACTCTGCTGTTGTTGGCCTCATCACAGATGGGGACGACAGAGAGTACAGAGGACTTATTCAGGACTTTGCGGACTGGTGCCTGCGGAACAACCTCCAGATCAACGCTGGTAAAACCAAGGAGCTGGTGGTGGATTTCCGCAGGCGTAGCCACTCTCCGCCTGCACCGGTGAGCATCCAGGGAATGGACATTGACACTGTGAAGTCCTACAAGTACCTGGGTGTTCACCTAAATGACAGTCTGGACTGGTCGGACAACACCAATGCCCTTGTCAAGAAGGGCAACAGCAGACTGTTCCTGCTCAGGAGGCTGAGGTCTTTTGGAGTGCAGGGACCACTCCTCAGGACCTTCTATGACTCTGTGGTGGCATCAGCCATCTTTTATGGGATAGTCTGCTGGGCCAGCAGCATCACACGGACAGAGATAGGAGGAGGATGGACAGACTGGTGAGGAGGGCCAGCTCTGTCCTAGGATGCCCCTCTGGACTCAGTGGAGGTGGTGGGAAACGGGAGGATGATGGCTAAGCTGTCATCCCTGTTAAACAACACGTCCCACCCTCTACAGGACACTCTGACAGCTCTGGGCAGCTCCTTCAGTGAGCGGCTGCTCCATCCACGCTGTGTGAAGGAGAGGTACCGCAGGTCCTTCCTGCCTGCTGCTGTCAGACTACACAACAAACAAAATGCCCGCTAGTCTGCAGACAATGGACAGTGAACAATAAACAATAACACTATTTCACTTCTTTGCACTCCCTGAGATATTATATATATTTCTCATATGTATACTCTCAGGCATACTCCCTCTGTACTATGTACAGGTTTACTTACAGTTATAGTTTTTATTTATCTTGGATTATTTTACCTTTATTTATTTTATTTTATTTTATCCTACATTCTGATTGTTTCCCACTATGTGTCTTCGCTGCTGTTATGCTGTGAATTTCCCCGCTGTGGGACTAATAAAGGAAATCTGAATCTGAATCTGAATCTGAAAACATTTTTTGGACGTGCTGCATTTTTTAGCCTTAGCCTCTAGTTATAAGACTAGTTATAAAAGGAATAGCTGCTCCTAGTAAAAACCTCCCAGACTGGTTGATGGCCGCCTTCTTTTTTAACAGCTTCACTTTTTTATCTGCCACTAGTCTGACGATCGTCTTTTAAATGCCTGTACTGCTTGTCAGTCAGCAGAATGTTACCTTGCAGCACATTGAGAGCTATTTCACACAGTGCATTTATAAAGTCTACGTTGGCGTCACACACACACACGATTTATATAATAACTCCAACAGGGCCAGATTCCTTTTTATGCGTGACGACATGATCACCCCTGTGCTTTTTAGGTACATACACGACCGGCTGATGCGATAGCAGAGCCGATCTGAGTCTTAAATAATCCGGGGTCTTTACTTTATAATCTATGAGGAGATAACCGTAGGCGGAGCCGGTGGCATCATTAAAGGCCTCTAAAAAATATTTGGTGTTACCTCGGAAACATCTGTCTGGCCAATAAGGTAATCTGGTATTTATCTCTAGGGTTTTTAAACAAGACAAGGTAATTGGTGTTTAAACTAATAGTTCGACTGGCCTTGCCTTGAATAAATAGATTTTGTACTAGATGTATACAACTCAGATTCCAATGATGAACATATTTGGTAAAGACATTTTGGACTTCTGTTACTGGCATCTTTCATTAAATTGTCTATAAGTAGATTGTGTTTGTTTGGGTGCAGGAGCGTGTCGTCGCACAGAGATTCTGGTAAACCGTTCAAAGTTATTTTCCCTTAATTTAAGGAGTTGATTATTGATTATATAGGAGTTTGATTATTCACAAAGGACCGAACTAAACCCACGAGAGACTCATGCGTGACCACCAATGCGTTTTTAGCATTTAGTGTCACGCCTTTGCATTTCACCTGTGTCTTGCCTGATTGCGTGCGATACGCGTAACACTTTGGGCCTCCCGACACAAATTCAGTGATGTAGTCTTCCTCTGGCAGACCGCAAACATCACAGTCATTGATTTCATCGGTTAAATCTCCCAGATACGGACCTAAGGGAGGGACCCAGTCACCACATTGTGATGTAAAAATAACACTGTCAGTGTCACAATACAGCACGCGTTCCTGCAATTTATCCAAGCAGGTCGTCATACAACATGAGTCTAGCGTGGGCAGTTGTCATGGCTCCTATAAAGACATTAACGTTGCTTATCCTGGAGGCTCGACGGTCTGCGTGACACCACTGCACTACGTCGTCAGAGATGAAAAAAAACGGACTCATGTTATAATGGACACCTCGACTTCTGTTTTCTCACCCAGGTGCCAGGTCCATTTGTCTTTTAAAGTGTGATGTCTAGACCTCTTGAGGCTTCCTGCCTGAATACACAACCCTGCAGGATATCCCGAGGCCCACACCACAGGGAGTCGGTGCCAGTCAGACAAAGGGGTGTGAAAACAGATGTTAGAGTGCGTTTCCACAGGTATAACTGTCCAGAGCTCCCCATCTACGGGGTCTTTCTTCACTCTGACCGCTCGTGTGCTGATTGACCTTTTCTTTGCAAAGAAAATAAAACCTTGTCAGCCAGCAGAAGTCTCTATTTCATTATTCACCAGGGATGAGAGAATTTCCACAGCGGATAAGAAATTCCACAACAGTTTGGTGTCAGAAGTGGGATCCCTCGAGCAATCGTCTGGGATGGAACGCGGACAGTGACGGGCCATCCTGGAAGAAAAACAGCCTCCAACCTCTAAGTCTGTTTCTGAGAAGGGAGGACTGACCGCAGACGCCCCAGGTCGTTGTCACTGGGATTCCACAAACGCAATTCAGCAAAACTCATCTGGTGAGCACTGAAATACTGACATGTAAATTCATTTCCTTTAAAATTTGGATTTTAATTAGGCATAACAATTTCATTTCTTGTGCTATCCACAATTGATCAGCGTTTTATCACTTGTAGCTTAAACGAAGTGGTCTAGCTTTTTTCACTTGTAGCTTTAAACGAAGTGAAGTGCTTGTTATCACTTTGGCATATTCAAAGTGATCCTTACCAAGACGTTTGTATTGTAATAGTTGTGCACGACCTCCATTTGGAATGGGGAGTAAGAATTCCGTCGAGGTTGGACCTCCGGAGGGACTGATTGTGGATACTATGAGAAGGAAATGTGGGGATAAAAGTTTAAAATATTTAAATGTCTGGACAACTGAGTTTGGATTCCCAATAGGGGGATCCCTCAGTTTAAAAAAAAAACATAGCAATATTAGAAGAGAAATTGAAAGGAAAAGAATGTGAAATGAGAGGAAAAAAAAGAAGGTTTCTGTTAAAAAAATAGAAATTTTGAATGAACTGAAAAGACTCCTTATCACAAAGATGAAACCCACAGAAACCCATATCACCTGGGAGGATGAGTCTAATGTCCACTACAGAGATGCTGTCCGTCAACTCTGTAATGCTTTCACTCAGGCTTTCCCTGTGAAAGTTAACATGGAGAAAATCACTGCCTGTAGACAAAAGGATGGTGAAAACCCTGATGAATATCTCACTCGCCTGACAGAGGTATTCAACACCTACAGTGGCCTTCAACTACCTGACGAACCAAGCAACACTCCAGATGTATGGGAAATTCATCTCTGCAATTGTTTTTTAAGTGGACTAAAACCGGACATTGCCACGGCTGTCAAAAGTTCCTGCATTGGCTGGAAAGGAAAAAGAAGAGACAACACAAAAAGAGCTTCACATGGCAGCAATAACAATGTATAATGCAGTCCGAGAACAGGACGTGACCGCTACAGGAAATGGGAAAGAAGAACCCAGAGTGACATCTGTTTCCTCTGCGGCCAACGTGGGCATTGGAAATTTGATTGTCCCAAAAATACCTCAGCAACCCCAGAAGATAAATCAGACTGAAAAAGGGTGAGGTTTGCCGGAGAGGGATGGACTCCTGCTGACAAGCCAAACCAACTTGGGAGGATGGAAGGAGGTACTGCACCACACTCACACATACTAAGCAGATCAACACACAATCCATTGAGAGTTCAGACAACACTTATGAAATTGCTCTAACATACGTTGAGTACACATCTGATCATTTCAAGAAGTTTCCACAGCATACATTGACCATTGCAGAACAAAATGTTGTATTCCTAGTTGATTCAGGAGCCACACATTCCGTGATAAAAGCCTCAGAATTCACTAAAAAACCTAAACTAAGTGGAGATTTTGTATACTCTGTTGGTTCATCAGGTCAAACAGTTAGAGAGAACATTACCGCCCCACTCAAATGTGTGGATGGGTCAAATACGAATTTCAAACGTGCATTTTTGCTCTCTGAAGTCTGTCCCATTAACCTCATGGGAAGAGATTTGATGTGCAAATTAGGCCTTTGTCTGATCTCAACCCCAGACGGTGTCAAAGTTCACAGACTATCCGATCTGGAACCAAATTTTTCACACTCCTTTACCCACCATACACCAGACCTGACATATGCATATCAATGGAAATACAGAATCTAGAAAAACAGTTTCAACAGTTGAAACAGATTTCATGACACCAGAGCATATGCATTGCACCTCTCATGTGTCAACAGGACCTGATGGGCCATATGAGGAAGGTTGGTTGAGGGAGACATTTGACAAACTCACATTGACACACGTTTATTGGACACAACACAAATGTGCTGTATCAGTCTCTCAGACCAGCTCAATGTGACATGTACACCATGGACCATTCAGTTCCACACATCACACTTGCAAAGCACACATCAGATAACTGGGAAGATTTGGGCCCATTTATGAAATCATGACAGCATGCAGCCGATTGGCAAGAAACATCTGATCGATCTATTTTATTTTCACCAACACTGCAGTGCTATTCTAAAAGTTTAACATCTGTTGTGCACACTCAAAGAACAATCCAGCTGGTACCTAAAAGCACTTCTAAATCTTTTTTTGTCTGAAGAACAAGCTACAACCATTACAGCCCTACAGGAGGTCCCTAAGACACTGTGGGCTGTCAGTAAGTATGATGTTGGCCTCATCAAAGACTGAACCTGTTGTAATCACTCCAAAAATCAGATTTTAGGCCTTGCAAGGCTCAATATCCACTTAAAAAAGAAAAAAAGCCATTGATGGCATAACGCCAGTTTTTGAATCCCTTAAAGCAGCGGGAGTAATTGTTCCCTGTCAAGAAAATCAGCTGTTCCCTGACCTGGAAGAGGAAGTTTCCTGCCAGAGGATGCCAACCGCCGTCGCTCTCAAGCTCCCACTTACGGGTCGGCCAAAGGGTGGGTGTGGCTCTCCACACAGGACCCACCTCTACGAGTAGAGTCAAAAAAGCTGGCGCCTTAAGTTTATTGGTCCTTTTGAAATTCAAAGAATCATCAATCCTGTCGCCATCAGACTCAAACTCCCTCTATCCATGCGCATGTCCATCCCACCTTCCATGTCTCCAGGATCAAACCGGTCTGCGAGAGTTCTCTCTGTCCTCCCACCAATTCCCCCACCCTGCATCGTTGATGGAGGTCCTGCTTACTCCATTCACCGCCTCCTCCGCTCCCAACGCCAAGGAAGGGGAGTCCAGTATCTTGTTGACTGGTAGGGGTACGGCCTTAAAGATTGATCATGGGTTCCTGCACGTCACATTCTCGACACAGGCCCTCAAAGAGTTTCACCGATGCCACCCTGACCAACCGCCGAAGCTCCCCATCTTTGCCACTGGGACACCCCGCAGGAGTCCACCTCTTTGCCTACAGGAGACTGCCAACCACACCAGTGAGGCTTCATACCCGGAGGAAGGAGGAGGAGATCGAGGCTAGCCCCGAAGCAAGAGTGAGGGAGGTTGACACGGAGTCCTCCGAGCACTAGCCCTTTTCCAGACCCCCTCCGCTCCACCCGGCTTAGTTTTGTAGTTTTGGGAAACAACAAAACAGTAACTATCTATACTGACTCTAGATATGCATTTGGTGTTGTACATGATTTTGGCACTCTGTGGAAACAGACAATTCCTGAAATCTGACGGAAAACCCATTTGTCATCATGACAAGATCGCAGCTCTTCTAGATGCCATTTTGCTCCCAGACTCAATTGCTGTTTGCAAATGTCTTGCTCATACTAACAATTTAGATTCCGTCTCTCTAGGAAACGCAAGAGCTGATGCCTGCTGCAAAAAGAGCTGCACTTGAATCCACTGCCCGTAATACTTTGCTTGTTTCAACTCCAGTCTATTCCCTGCTCCCTCACAGCAATATAGTCCTTTGCCACTCCACAAGAAAGGAAACTGTGGAGCCGCTGCGGTGCCAGAAAAAAGCTGTCGGTGGGGACCCGACAACAAACCTTGCCTACCCAAACATTTCTTTCCTCACGTTGCAAAATTGACACATGGATTGGACCATGTGTCAAAAGAGGGAATGTTGGATGCCATAACTCAACACTGGTTCACCAAAGGGTTTTCAGCTCACGCACAGAAGTTTTGTCAATCATGTATGGTTTGTGCAACACATAACGCAGGTAAAACCAAAACAATCACACACGCCGCACACCCACCACCAGAGAGACCATTCGAACATTTGATGATGGATTTTATAGAACTGTCACCAGCAGAAGGGAAGAAATACTGCTTGGTGATGGTTGATATGTGGTCAAAATGGGTTGAAGCATTTCCAGCAAAACACCAAAGCAGCCAAGTGGTGGCAAAGGCTCTGTTAACGGAAATGATTCCCAGATGGGGAATACCAGCTAAACTGAGCAGCGATAATGGCTCACATTTTGTTAATTCTGCAATAACTCAAATCAGTCAATTTCTTGCCATTGACCTCAGACAACATTGTGCATATCACCCTACCAGTGGAGGCGCTGTCGAACAAGAAAATGGCACTCTGAAATCAAAATTGGCCAAGTGTTGCGAAGAAACAGAACTGCCATGGACAAAGTCTCTGCCTATTGTCCTAATGCATATGAGAATGAGAAAAAGGATCCAGAGTTAACATGAGTCCCTTCGAAATTCTTTTTGGCAGACCTCCATCCCTTGTAGTGGAGCCTGTAAGCAGGCCACTCTCCTCCACTGGCCTATATATATATAGATGACATGTTACAATATTGCAAAAACTTATCTTCCACTCTCTCTCAAATCTCTCAGCAGTTGAAGTCAGCCTTTCCACTACCAGCCTCCACATCACTCCATGATTTCCGACCGGGTGAATGGGTGGTGATAAAGGACCTACGAAAGAAACATTGGCACTCCAAACGCTGGCGAGGCCCATACCAGGTGCTCCTGAACACGTATACTGCTGTAAAGGTCACTGAGAGAGCTACATGGATTCACGCCAACCACTGCAGGATAGTCCCTGAGCCAACGAATGAACTCAGTTGTCAAGATGAGGACGAACATCGCAAGGATGGACGACGCGAAGACGAACAACGCAAGGACGACTGAGCGCAAGGAGAGGACGACACAAGGAATACCTTCCTGAACTCAACAGAAACCAACTAGACATACAACATGAACCAGTTCTCATCAGATTACACCATGCACCACCTGATACTGATCCTATCATGTTCTGCAATACTGATAGAAGCCTACACCTACAAACCTGCCAAGACTGTCACTCTGACAGAGGGACAAAATGAAACATTCACCTGCACCGTTTATCCCGAAATTTGGCAATCAGGTCAAATTCATGCACATTATGCTAAATATGACAAGTACCTATGCAGAGACCCCTGCGGCCCACACGATTGGTACTTGATTATGGCCACTACTGACAAAACCTTTGCTCCAAACAGAAATCCCCGCTTCATAATTCCAACAAAAATTCCAAACTCCAACGGAGCCCAGATCACCATCTCTGATGTCAAATCCACTGACGCAGGCACATATTGGTGTGGAATTGAATATCCAAGCTCGGACATGTACGGACAACTCAGGGTCTTAGTCAATGGGCCACCAAACCCAGTTGGTGCCCCATTTAATATGCTGTCAAATATTAGGACTGTCCCACCAACTTCTGAAGACAACCACCTTAAACATTGATGTTCAAAAAGAGGACACAGTGCAGCAAGCCCTCAGACAGTGCAATGACAACAGTGCATGTGCTCTAGCTCTCTTACACAAAAAAGAACTGAGGATTCACGGTGACTGTTGGGTTTGTTATGCTTTAGCAGCTAGATGGCAAGCAAAGCCTTTGACAGCAAATGTTGTGTTGCAAGGGTACATGAAAGAATATTGGGGCAGAGAAGATCATGGAAAATGTACTGTTTCTCGGGGAATGATGATGTTATTAATTGCTGGCCAACAATTCAGAAATAATGTCTCAGTTGCTCCACATCCCAATATTACCTGTATTGATTCCCATTCAGCCCCTAGTAACATGGCATTTGAAGTTCCCCTACAGCATTTCCAGCAAAACACCGGAGACCTGTGTTTGTTCAACATCGTCATCAGGCCCTTACCTAGGCCAGTCAAATTGTCAAACTAGAATATTTGTGGATACTGTAACATCAACCAATTGCTTGATTGACAGATGGCCTAACAACACCCTGACAAGATTTGCCTGTCCGTTTAAAAAATTTTCATCCCAGCCAGGCATGATGTGGTCTTGCGGCAGAAAGGCCTCTCATGATTTGCCACCTCAATTTCAATGGTCTGGTTGTTGCCATCCATCAATTGTTGCTACTGACACAAAGGTCTTCCATAAGAAGGCTCCTGCCACCAACCCTCAATTTACCACGCATTTTCGATTTCACGGAGAGATTACTGGTGTTCCCTCCAAATACGATGGTTATATACTAGCTGACCCCTGGACTTCTTCCAACGCCAAAGTTGGCTGGTCCCTGTTTCTAGGAGGCAGAACGGCTGCAGCTCTTAACAAAAGTAATGGACTAGCCTGGTCTGTTCTTTCCTTAGCAAACCAAACTGAAGTGGCTCTTACATTAATGAACACTGAAATGTCCGCAATCAGAACAGCAGTTATCCAACACAGACTTGCTTTTGATGTCATTTTAGCTGAAAAGGGGGGTATTTGCAAAATGCTTAATGTCTCTTGTTGTTTTTATATCCCTGATGAATATGAAAACATCACTGACATCATCAAACATATGCAAGATGCCATTTGACTTCCACAAGCAGCGAATGACTCATGGTTCTCTTGGCTACAGTCTTGGGACCAAGAATGGTCGTCATGGTTTTTGACAATGATTATTCCAGTTGTAGTTGTTCTCTTTTTACTCAGCACCTTAATTCCGTGTGTACTGAAATGGCTGTCTAATGTGTTCACTAAAAAGATCATCCAGTCTTCCACGTACGTTCATGTAAACATCAACGACGCAGATCAAAGTTCAGCCTCATTTCACCTTCCTGATCCCCATGATTACCCCAGCTCAGACTCTAATGATGACATTCTGTGAATAATGTTTCTTTTGATTATTCTCTTTTGTAATTTCTTAGTTTTACTTTTTCTTTTGTTTTTCCACTCTTTTTCCTCTCTTCTAAACAACTGCCATGATGATACATTTTAAAATCCATGAGAATTAATGTGTGGGATGATTAAGTTGTAACTATTTTGCTTACTTTGTTTTATCTTATTTTGTTATAGTGATTAATGAATAATCAAAAGGGAGGAAATTGTAATAGCTATTTCAATCTCTTTGAAATCACTGTAACTTCCTCTCTGGCATTATGCGAGATACCTCGACTTCTGTTTTCTCACCCAGGTGCCAGGTCCATTTGTCTTTTAAAGTGTGATGTCTATACCTCTTGAGGCTTCCTGCCTGAATACACAACCCTGCAGGATGTCCCGAGGCCCAGGTGTGAAAACAGATGTTAGAGGGCATTTCCACAGGTATAACTGTCCAGAGCTCCCCATCTACGGGGTCCTTTCTTCACTCTGACCGCTCGTGTGCTGATTGACCTTTTCTTTGCAAAGAAAATAAAACCTTGTCGGCCGGCAGAAGTCTCTATTTCATTATTCACCAGGGATGAGAGAATTTCCACAACGGAGTGGATAAGAAATTCCACAACACATACCACTTCGTAAAAGCGGTTTTCTCGCTGTCGGTCATGGTGTCATACCGGTAGTATGAAGGATCGGGGTAAGTTCCTGAGTAATACTCATTTTCACAGGTGTTAAACTTATGAGAAAAATACCCCTTCTCCATATCCTCAAAGCCTAAGGCAGCGGGTGTTTTTGCCAGGCGCATAGGCAGGAAACTGAACGAATCAATCCACCGCTGTCTGCACGCCTTGTCAAACATCAGAATGACTCTGTCGTGCATAGTCACAGGAGGGGTGATACCTTGTTTTACAAAGTATTCCAACAATATGCAGTTGTCAAACCCCGAAGCATTGTGCGCTATGAATGTGTAGTCGCAGTATTTTGGTTGTCTGTAGCGCCTTACAAAGGCGTCAACGCAATTTGAGGTGTTAAAACAAAAGTTGTTTCCATCAATGTCCATTGCACCACGAAATTTGCCTCATGCCTGCCGTTATGGTAACGGGTCTCAAAATCGTATAATTTTTTTTTTTTTTGGTTGGTTCTTGTTTTTTAACTGGTTGTATGAAACACTCGTGCGTTACATCGCTACCCAATCTGTGCTCACCACATTGAGAACAAAGAGCTGCACACTTGGGTTGCTTTTGACCAACATAGTATGTTTTACCACACAGCTCGCAGTATTTGAGCGTGTTACACGGTACAGCGTTGTGCCTTGTTCCTTTTTGTTTATGATGATTAAAACAGTGTCAAGATTTGCAGTCAGGACATTTTACACTACTACTACTACTACCGTGGTGACTATGGCACTGTGTAAAACAGACATTGCATCTGTGTTTACAGTTGTGAAGCAGGGGATTATTATGTGCTGTAACAGTCTTGACAGACATAAGAAGGAGGAGGAGGAGTGGGGAACACTGCTCCCTACGGGTTTCCCCGTTCCGCATTGTCGGGATTTGGGGTCTGCTTCTACTACACTTAGCAAATTTCTTTTAACAACATCAGCAACAGCAACGACAGCAGGTGCATGAGCAAAGCACACAGAAACTTCATCATCATCATCAGCAGCAACGACAGAGGGTGCATGAGCATTGCGTATAAGGACATCATCATCACCATCAGCAGCAGCAGCAACAACAGTGGGTGCACGAGCATTGTGCAGAGAAACTTTATTATCATCAGCAACAACAGGTGTACGAGTATTGTGTATAAAAACATCATCAGCAGCAGCAGCGGCAGTGAGGGCATTATCGGCTGGTCCATTCATATTTATCACATCAAAAAGATCACTATTATTCCCATTATATTCCTCAGCTGTTTTTATAATTCAAACTCAGCATTAGACATTGCATTATTATTATAGGCTTCTATATCGCCGTCAGAAAGAAGGTTACCATTCCTCAGACATTCCTCATAAACAGCATCAACCCGTTCAATCTCAGCCTCGGACAACACAACATCCTCAAAAGAAGCAGCCTTTGCGCGCGCAACCATCTCAACACAATCAACAAGAGGCAAACTTATCAACCGCATAATAATGGATCTGTTGTTGGCTTTAAAAATATTTCTCGGTGGGATGTTTCAGGCTAGTTTATGACCAGTTCCTAAACTCTATTTTCAGCCGTTGTGCTTAAAATCCTGTTCATATTGCCCAATAACTCTGCTTGGGTTTTATTAAGATGATCTAATCCCTCTTCCAATCTTTGTGTTACCACCACATGTTCTAATAAATTTGTCGATTGATTTTTGCTGTGTCAAAATCAGTTTTCCTAATATTTTATTAGTTTTCTCTAATTTATTGAATATAAAATGTAATAGTTTTACCATACGGCCACATCCACAGCCAGTCGGGTCTTTTGAACCTGTTACTGTGTCTGCATCTGTTTTATTGTTTAAACCTCGTATTTCATTATCTATCACACTAAGCAAGTCACCACCCTGCAATACAGACACGCTAACATCATTTATACAAGAACCGTTGTGTATAACATGTGGTCAGATTTCACCCTGATTATGAGCTTCGGTCAGCTGTCCGGCGCATTCAGACGAGAAAGTCTCCTCCTTCTCCCCAAGACCGCGCTCCGTCTCCGCTAACAAACGGTGAAGATTTTCAACAGCTACCGCAGCCTCGTCCGGCTGTCCGAACGGTTCCGCACACTCTTGTAATTGCCTGTTCTCCGGAGTGTTTGCAAAGTAATGCCTTTATTCATATGTGGGAGGTCTCTTGATAAACTACAACAGAGCTCTTCAGTCCTGTCAGCAGGAACCTCCTGTAAGACTTAATAAACACAGCATACATGGACAGAAGTACAAATACACTCACTGAACTCACTGACTACAGCCACAGTTGGACACTTGGCAGGACTAGTTTCATTTTCAGTAATGTTTCCTGGCGATGGCAGAGACGCCTCGACTTAAATGTGACAGATTGTGAGGTGATAGAGGTGCTCTTGTATTTGATTGCATTATATGAAGTGTTTCTGACATTCTGTCCCCTTAATGTTTGTGGGTGAACAGATTATATCCAGATGATTTTACTTTAGTATTTTTAGACATTTTACCACCTGGAAAACTTTAATGAATCTACACACATATCACTCACACAGTTGTTGTATTTTACTTCCTGAGTTTCTGACCTGGTTGTATTTTCTCACTATAACTGACAAAAGAATTCAAATCTCCTTCTGCCTAAACAGCATTTCCATAGTTAATGTTGAACATTAATGTGAGGACAGTTGTTCACACATCATGTTACAAAAGGCCCAGTTAATGCTCTGTGACCTGCATGATCCCCTCGACATAATGTAGCTCACAATCACTGTCATCAGAAAATATGAGCATGTGACTGTCTTCACTGGTGGGTAAAGTGATTAAACAGGCTCCACACCAATCCTTAACACTACATGTGATGTGAAGGCAGATGTGCGACATTTTGACTGATACAAAAATCCTCGAGTTAAATTGAGTAGTAAGATCTTCAAACATGTAAAGAACCATGACACAGATCTTTCAGACGTCCCTCAGATAAGAGGATTGTGTCCTCTGTTGTTAAACATGAGAGGAACACATCATCCTGGTTGAATCATTGTTGACATATCACCAGCTGTTCTTCACAAAGATGCCAGCCTCCACAACACGAAGCTCTCCATGTCGACCTGCCAGTCAGCTACCTGAGCAATGACTCAGTCAAACAGTGTAAACTCACATGTCATTACATTATAACTTTACCTATGTAATGTATTAACGCAAGTACAAAACTCTTTGTTCACTTTTGGTTTCACACGGGACACAAACCTGTTCTCCTGGTTGAAGGTCCTATCTTTTGGCCCTTTTCCACTAGTACCTACTCGGCTCGGCTCACTCGCCTTGACTCAGTTTCGGTCAAGCGTTTTCCATTACAATAGAGTACCACCTCAGAGTGGATGGGGTCGTCGTGGCAACGACGAAACTCCAGTGACGTCATTTGTTATGCGACACAAACACGAAACAACTAAGGAGCAATGGAGGCCACCAGACAGACAAATGTCTGCATCTCGTCGTTTGCTCCGCGGGGTTGATTTCTGTACACAGCCATCTCTGATCGTGTTGTTGTTGTTATTGCGTTTTAAAAATGGCGCGGTTGACTCTTATGAACGAGTCGCCTCTCCTGACGACTCTGCATCTAGTGACGTCAGGCCCTGGCCAATCTGTGGCCTGCCGCCTGCCGACGTCACATTTCGGTCACTTCACTTTGTGCAGATAAAGAGTAACTAATGTTTATGTAGTCAGTAATGAGTTGCTTCTAGTTTTGTGCCTCAGCAGTTTGTTCAGAGTTAATCAGGAAGGACTCATGAAGAAAGTGATGAGTATGTTGATTCACAGATATTTATGGACTAATCACTGATTCATTAATATCTCCCTGCCTGTTCCATATACACTCATCAATATCAGCTACAGTCCTCGATTTCAGGAACTACTTCATTAACCTACTTCATTTACAGTTCACATTGATAATTTGTTCCACAGTAACTACTCACCACTGTGTGAACCATAATGTCACGTTACCAGTTCATTTAAGCTTTTAGCAGAAAAATACTGGATATCACACCAGTATTTTGTCAGCGGGCCAGTTTACTCTGACATTAATTCTCTCTAAAGTGTGGCTGTTCACTGATCTCATTAAAAGTGTTGGGTAAATAAATCTGCTCCACAAGCATCATTACAGCAGGGATCAACTACTCTGGGTAAAGAACTAAAATCAGTGAGACATTTGAGATCAACTCCAAACTATGAAAGGGGTGTTCCATGAAGGGAAGCATTAAGAGAGAGTTCTGTTCCATCATCGTGGCTTATTTGAATGCCCAGCTGAAGTAACCATGGTAACTAATGCTGCAGAACTAGCCTGCTCCGGGGCAGCTAAGCTAACTGTCAAGCTTAGTTTAGCTGTGTGTCAAAGAATGTCTGACAGGCTGAAACTCCAGACTCCAGAAACAAAGTTTCGCCAGGTGGATTTCCACACTCACGCTGCTTATGTCTTAAGATGCGGTAGTGGCTCAGGTAGTTGAGTGGGTCGTCCAATAACTGGATGTGGTGGTTCGATTCCCACTCCCCTATCTGTCGTTGTGTCCTTGGGCAAGACACTTCACCCTCCTTGCCTCCAGTGTTGGCATGCTGCTGGTGTATGAATGTGGATATGAATGTTTGGTGGTGGTCGGAGTCAGAGCTCTGAGAAAAAAAAAAAAAAATTATACTAAATAATGAATTGAAAATGTTCCTAGGGGCATAGCATCCCACTATGTAAATATATATGTGTGCCTAACATATGCTTACCTCTGTTGGGATCTCAGGCCATGTGCTTGAACAATAGAAGTGTAACCCACTCCTGGAAAGTACACGCTTCTCTAAGTTTGTAAGGAGCAAGGATTTGAGTGCAATAACCACAACACCACAGATTTCGGTTAACTGCACTTTAAACTTTAGTTTGCAAACAGAAAATTATGCAACATTGCAAAAAAATAACATCTGCATGGAAAATAAACGGGTTCTTAAATAAAATGTCTTTTTCTGAGTTCTCTCTCAGTTCAAGTGCTTTCAAAGTCAGTCAAAGTCAAGTTATTTCAGACCAGAGGGGTTTTGAACAAGAAGAAAGTCAAGAATCTGCGTGGTCTAAAGGATCGTTGGAGTGCACTCCAACGTGTGCTCAAGTTGGTGCCGCCACAGGTGACTGGCACAATCCTACCACAAGCAGACAGTTTGTCGGCTATTTCAGAGGAAGTGTAGATCCTGTTTCTTGGGTTCAAGCTGGGTGGCTTCGCCATCTACTGGAATCTGCTGGGAGTCTTTGGAATCGTCCACAGGAATCTTTTCACTCCAAATAAAAAACCTGACCTGCATTTAAAAACAGGCTTATAGTCTTTGTCCTGATTTATTATATGACTCTCTATTCTGTATTTCTCTCAGGTTTCTCTATTGTTGTACAACATTTTACCAGCTTATAATATCAATTAAAGTACTGCTGAATGCAATTACTTGTATGAAAATTACTCTTGGTAGTCCAACTTCAAAATTCTCAAATGAAATTGACTGTAGAATTATTTTATTCTAACAGAATACATGCCTAGCATATTTTAACTCAATACAAATAAACCGACAGTCAGTATTAAACTGCTTCAGCTTAACCAATATTTCAAGGAAAAACAACACAAACGTGTCACATATTAAACATCAAACCTCACATTTAGTGAAAACATTTCCAGTGTTTTTATGTATTAACCTGTCTCACTTATTGTGTAAACCCCAGGACTTTTAACAAATAAATCTAGCAACAGTTCACTTTTATGAGTACAAAATACTGCTTGACAAATTACTTTGTAATGAAATAATTCATGGCGTAAGCTGCCTAATAACTTCAGACATTAACAAATTCACATTTTTTACCAAGTAAAATACACCATCTTATTCTGAGGCTTGTCCTCTAAACACACAAAACATATACCTTTTAATCTGCATTGACCTTAAATAAAATGACATCAGCTTATAAATGTGCTGTTTTTAAGGTGCTAACAATTTAAATAAACACTCAGCACATAACATTAAAATAAGGACCAAATATAACAGTCTCCCCACATTTCAGTGATCAACAGCAGTAATAACTAACATGTCAACAGCCATCAGTATATACACACTACCGAGCGACGCCAGGCCCGGGTCTCAGGCTGCACCCTCAACAAGGTGGAAATGCTTCGCCGTCGTAATTACATTTTCTGCTACCGCCAGGACTCCCACTCCTCCTGGGTCGGACCGAACACAGAATAAGACTATAGACACAGCTGGTTTAGCTAACTTAAATTTTATCCATATTTTTAATGAAAACGATACCTCAGTGTTTCGCTCCTCACATGCGTGCTCTTTGCTGCGACGGCAGAGACAAAAGAGGAAGTAAAGGCTCCCGCGACTCGCTAAGTTGCCTCCCAACCGAGACTGAACTTGGCATCTAATTGGCTGTTGAATGACTTTCACCTGCTACCTGTTTGGCTATCTGATGCAATACATGAGATGCTGCCTTCAAGTGCACCTAGGAATTTTCCACATTTGACAAATAAAATAAAAAACAAAAATTATGTCCCTTGATAAACCAACGTGTTTTTTTCACCTGGGTTACAGAAGGCCTACACGCAAGCTTAAAGTCTGACTCAGGCCTACGTGGAAGTTGAAAAGCCTGATTAGAGTTCCCTTTTATAACCCTTTGTTAGAAAGACCGCCAATTCCACAGACCTCACCTAGGTGCGAAGTCTGGTTTGAATTCAAACACTGGGATGCTCATTGGACGATTCCCTGAGAACCCTCAGGGGTCCCCTACGACACAGCCGTGATGTCACTCAGGTGATATAAACCAGCGCACCCCACTTCTCAGTGCTATTCCCCAGTACCGAGCTGCAAGAGCTCTTCAGAGCTTTCTCCTGTAACTCTGGTCACTGAAAGGGAGCATCGCTCAAATGTTTAATTTTCCTTCCCTTTTTCTTTTTGATTCTTTTTATTTTTACTTTCATTTTGGCCACATGTCATTCACTCGCAGGCCGAGTAAACACTTTCAACGGATCCAAACCAGCTGAGCATCAGCTGATCTCAACCCGCCCGCGGAAGGATGAATAAACTCGTCGAGGACACCGGACCGCACGTCCCGTCTCTTCTCAGAAAGTCGACTCTGCTGCTTTTCCCGCTGCCGGCGAGGAAACCAGCTGGCCGTGATCGCAAGTGAAGCGAAAGTAAAAAGGCTCATTAACAACACACGGATCAAGACAACTCAAAGTAAGAGACTTGTGTCTGGGCAGACACTTTAGAGATAGTTTTTAGTATTATTATAGTATTATTCAGTGTTTGTATTAATTGTGAAGAAGGACCGCCACGTCCAGTTTAAAATAGCTATATATGTTAAGCGTAGGGAAAAATGTTGTTGGTGACGTATAGGTCTCTGTAGAATGGATAATAAAATCCTCTGTAACAACCATGTTGCAAATCATTGATATAGATCATGGAAACGACCCTGCAAGAGGTTTATTATGACCCAGCTAATCCTGGGGGCCTTGGAAGTGTGTCTAAACTCCACAAGGCAGTCGGATCTTACAGGCACAACACCAGCTCTCCCCAAAGTGAAGAGCTTTTTACTGGGTCAAGATGTGTACACTCTTCATGCTAAAGCCACTAGGCATTTTCAAAGAAAGAGGGTGTATAAATTGGATAAGATATTGGCAAGAAAAAAAAATTAGGACATAAAAAGATGGTCCTTGTGAAATTGTTGGGCTGGCCAGAGAAATTTAACTTGTGGATCGCCGAAAAAGACATTGTCAATGTGCAATATTAGCCCTCTGAAACCCACGATGACAGTAGATACATATACTATATCAATCAGGCGGGCGGGGAATTACTGGGGTTTAGAACGCATGGCCATATGGCCATGGTTTGGGGGGTATATTTAGAAAGTTATTTAGAATGGCCGTACCGCTGTTAAAGAGGTTTCAGCCTGGCAAAGCCTCATTTAAAAACCACAGTCACAAACATTGTGGGGGATGCTGTGACCCGGATCACCAGAGCCGGAACAAGGGTGTGCAATCAGGAAAATCTCTACATAGGGCAGATTCCTAAATTTATCATAGTCGGATTTGTGGATAATGAGGGATATACCGGGAGCTATACACGCAACCTCCTTTAATTTTGAACACTACGACACAGAATACATGAGTATATACGCCGACGGCCAGCCCTTTCCAATCTTCCGGCGCCGACGCGAGTGGCAGCCTCTCTAGCAGCTCCGTGTGTTCTCGCACTTTTGTCTTCTTTTTCTCTGTTTTTTTCCTCTTCTCTTTCCTGGTTTCTTGGAAAGTATTATTCTATCCTATGGATATGGATTCCTCAACGCCAAGACTCGTTTACTCGAGCAACTTTTTACACACTCTGAGAGCAAAGTCCCGCATCGGTGTGGTTCCGTGTTTACCTGTGGACGTAAGGAAGCCGTACCGGGGCTGCAGAGCCGGCGCTATGCTAAAAGCTAAGCGGCTAGCAAAGAAGTGGAGATTCAAGCCCCCGGTACCTTCGATGATCATGGGAAACGTGAACTCACTACCGAATAAGATCGACGAACTGGCTGCGCTGACAAAGAACCTAAAGACCTTCAGGGAGTGCAGTTTACTGTGTCTTACTGAAACGTGGCTAACAGCTAGCATCCCGGATGCTAACGTGGAGCTACCGGACTTCAGCACAGTCAGAGCGGACAGAGACACAAAAGCCTGCGGGAAGCGCAAAGGAGGAGGACTCGCACTGTATGTGAACAAACAAACGGTGGTGCAATCCTGGGCATGTGAACATTAAGATCTCCACCTGCTGCAGGGACATTGAACTCCTGGCTGTAAGTTTACGTCCCTATTACTTGCCCAGGGAGTTCAGCCACGCCATTGTTGTTGTTGTTTACATTCCCCCGCGCGCCGACGCGGAGGCAGCGTGTGACGTCATCCACAGCGCTGTGGCTAAACTACAAACACAGCATCCTGAGGCTCTCGTGCTAATCTCTGGGGACTTTAATCATGCCACTCTGGAC
Source organism: Scortum barcoo (assembly GCA_023238725.1). NCBI lineage: Eukaryota > Metazoa > Chordata > Actinopteri > Centrarchiformes > Terapontidae > Scortum > Scortum barcoo. Next base: position 25,411,265 of record CM041552.1, read on the forward strand.
AATACACTGGCTGCTTTTCACCAGTACGTGGACTGTAACACCAGGGGGAAGAGGACTTTAGACCTGATGTATGCAAACGTGAAGGATGCATACAGAGCCACCCCCCTGCCTGCCCTGGGGAAAGCAGACCACAATCTGGTCCTGCTCAAACCTCACTACACACCAAGAGTGAGGAGACTACCAACAACCACACGCTCATTCAGGAAGTGGTCTCCCGAAGCCGAGCAGGCTCTGAAAGACTGCTTCGAGACCACGGACTGGGAAGCATTGCAGGGGTCTCACAATGAGAACATGGAGGAGATGGTTGACTGCACCACGGACTATATTAACTTCTGTATGGACACTGTTGTTCCAGTAAGATCTGTACGATGCTTTGCTAACAACAAGCCCTGGATAACGAGTGACATCAAAGGCCTTCTGAACCAGAAGAAGAAGGCCTTTAAAGATGGCGACACACAGGAGCTTAAGCAGATACAGAAGGAACTCAGAGTCCAGCTCAGGGAGGCGAAGGAGCAGTACAGAAAGAAAATAGAACAAAGGATGCAGAACAACAACATGAGGGTGGTGTGGGAGGGGATGAAGACCATCACTGGCTGCAGCTCCAAGAGAGGTGCCCCCATTGAGGGGGATGTGGGAAGGGCAAACCAGCTAAACCAGTTCTTTAACAGGTTTGATCACCCCAACCCATTCACACCTCTGATCACAGCAGCCCCCACCCTCCTACTCCCACAAGCCGTCACCAGCAAAAAAGAGGACACCTCCTCCTCCTCCCCCCCTCACACCATCCATGACGATCACAGCTGCTCAGGTCTGTGGAGAGCTGAGGAGGCTGCGCCCCAGCAAAGCTGCAGGTCCAGATGGAGTATCACCGCGACTTCTGAAGGCCTGTGCGAGGGAGCTGGGACACCCCCTCCAGCGCATATTCAACCTGAGCTTGGGACAGGGGAGGGTTCCCCAGCTGTGGAAGACATCCTGCATCATTCCAGTCCCCAAGAAACCACATCCTGGTGAGCTGAATGACTTCAGGCCGGTCGCCCTGACGTCGCACGTGATGAAGACCATGGAACGGCTGCTGCTCCATCACCTGAGGCCACAGACCCACCACGCTCTTGACCCTCTGCAGTTTGCTTACCGGGAGAAGACGGGAGTGGAGGATGCCATCATCTTCTTGCTCCACCGATCTCTCTCTCACCTGGACAGAGGAAGTGGTGCTGTGAGGATTACATTCTTTGGACTTCTCCAGCGCCTTTAACACCATCCAGCCACTGCTCCTCAGGGACAAACTGACAGAGATGGGAGTTGGATCACACCTGGTGGCATGGATCACAGACTACCTGACTGGCAGACCTCAGTATGTCAGGCTGGGGGACTGTAGGTCCGACACTGTGGCCAGCAGCACAGGAGCACCGCAGGGAACTGTGCTCTCTCCGGTCCTGTTCACCCTGTACACGTCCGACTTTCAGTACAAGTCAGAGTTCTGTCATGTACAGAAGTTTGCGGACGACACAGCCATCGTGGGCTGTATCAGGAGTGGACAGGAGGATGAGTACAGAGAACTGATCAAGGACTTCGTCACATGGTGTGACTTGAACCACCTGCTCCTCAACACCACCAAGACCAGGGAGATGGTGGTGGACTTTAGGAGACCCAGGCCGCACCCAGAGCCGGTCATCATCAAAGGGGACTGTGTGGAGGTGGTACACACCTACAAATACCTGGGAGTGCAGCTGGATGATAAACTGGACTGGACTGCCAACACAGACGCTCTGTGCAGGAAAGGACAGAGCCGCCTGTACTTCCTCAGAAGGCTGGCGTCCTTCAACATCTGCAAGAAGCTGCTGCAGATCTTCTACCAGTCTGTGGTAGCGAGCGCCCTCCTGTACGCAGTAGTGTGTGCTGGGGGCAGCCTCAAGAAGAAGGACGCAGCGCGCCTGGACAAACTGGTGAGGAAGGCAGGCTCTGTCGTTGGCACAGAGCTGGACAGCCTGACATCTGTGGCAGAGCGACGGACGCTGAACAGGCTCCTGTCCATCATAGACAATCCAAGTCATCCACTGCACAGCGCCATCTCCAGGCAGAGGAGCAGCTTCAGTGACAGACTGTTGTCACTGTCCTGCTCCACAGACAGACTGAGGAGATCGTTCCTCCCCCATGCCATACGGCTCTACAACACCACTCGGGGGGAGCGATAACTCAAAACAAACTCCGGACTCACTACACACTCTCACCACACACCTTGGACACACGCACTTTATCACACATCACACACACACATACATCTATTTATGGACTCAAGTGTGTACAAACTGACTGTTGCACAACTGTATGTCACACACTGCCATTTTGCACAGCTGCACCTTTGTAGGACTACTAGATACTTACTTTATATTTCATATTTCATATTTTTTTTTTTTTTTTTTTTAATTTCATAGTTTTAATTTTCTTCTTACTGTACTATTTTATTTTATTTTATTTACTTTTTGCATCTTACTGTACTTACTGCATGCCCTTAAGTTTTCTACCTTTCAATGCTGCTGGAAATGTGAATTTCTCTTGGAGATCAATAATAAAGTATCTATCTATCTATCTATCTATCTATATCTTTCCCATAAAGCCTTTTCAGCCGCTTTTTCAGAGAGGGCAGTATGCAAGAGTATTATCAGCTGATACAGACTACCGGTCGCCATCTAAAGGATAGATCCCTGTCTATATTACGTGAGGATTTCGGAGCAGGAGACGCTCTGTTTTGCTTTAACTTGGAGCTGGATGAAGGGTGTTCGGGAAATGTGTCGCTGATTAAAACAGGCAACGTCAGGCTGGAAGCCTGTTTCAGAGTACCGCTGCCACGCACCATCAGTTATCGAGGTATCAAACAAGAGACAAGTACTTTTGGACTACTACTAAAATAAAACCCCACCATGAATACTATAGAATTAACCAGTATTGTTACAAGAAAAATTAAGGGTACAGATTTTCTAGGAGTCTTGGCCTGCGACCAGCTCCCAAAACACGTTTTACAAATTTCCCACCATGACTGTAAACACACACCCCTCTGCCATGCCCGGTGAGCACTGGTTGGCTGTTTATATCGCAGAGGACAAACGAGGATATTTCTTTGACACAATCAGGTGAGTTGCCAAAACTGTCAAACTTCCCGCGAAGATCATGATTTTCTTAAGAAACTGCACCGACGTATTCTGGAAGACAGGTTCAGAGCAGATTTGCTACAACATGCGGTCAGCACTGTGTTTTTCCTTGTGCCATATACAAAAAGGAATGACTTACACACAAGTCATAAACATGTACGGGACTAATCTAATGTGTAATGATGCAATGGTTTGTCGATTTGTCAACAAAATACGACCCGTCTCTGTATGCCGTGGATAGAATTTTACATGTGTACAATGTTGAAAATGGCAATTCTAAATAAAGACAGAACATAATTCATCGTCAGTCACATTTTTTTATTTACGTGTTCAACAACATAGATAATACACAGAAAATACATTTTTCACGGTACATTATTTTTTGTTTGAATAAAGGAAATATAACCGGTGCTTGGTTAAATAAAAATTAGAAGAAAGAAAAAAAAACAAAAACATTCGTACTGTCAACAAAAACAACCAAAAAAAAAAAAAACCAAACCACAACCAAAAAAACTAGCCAAGCAGAAGAGTCTAATCTGTGTGATTTAGATCCCCTCATCTTCGGGGTCCTAAGCGGTGCTAAATCTGAGTGAATCATTAAATGAACGTTTTCTAGAGCGTAAATTCTCACGGGTCATGAAGCTCATTTCACCGCTTGAGTCTTCACCACCATCACCTTTATATTGTGCAATAGCCCCACGCAGTGAGTGTTGGGGATAACGGATAATGGTATATCTAAACCAGCCAGTGTTCTTAAACACTCCCCACCCCATGGGTCTAGACATATCTAAAACATTGTGGGATGCCGTAATGCCACTTTTCAACAGATCAAACCGATGTGAACCTTTGACTGATTGTTAAAAATCATTTCTCCTTGATCCGTCCACGATTTTACTTTGATCGGGTCTAAAATGTGTTCTGCATTTTTCCTACTTCTCTTGGGCATGTGTTTTAAAACATCTTCAGCAACCCGGTCTTTAACAGTGTCATCACCACCACCATCCTCAGCTACAGGGGCGAGCTTGAGACCTAAAACACCTGCATCATCGCTTTCGCTCTCTGAAAGAGAAAGTTAGTACACCCTTTTCACGTTCTCCCTGCTTCACCACCGCCAGATACTGCTGCAAAACAACTGCATACTTTTTGCTTTCTCATACACATTCGTATGAGGCTGATTCAGCATGTCCATTATCACCTTGTCCAGCTCATTTTGCACAGCTTGCCTGATGGATTCTGTGCTTTGCTCATGTGCCTGCTGCTTCAAAAAGTCCAGCTGTTGTTTCTTTTTAGTCTCTAGTTATAAGACTAGTTAAAAGGGAAGATGGCCATCAACCAGTCTGGGGGGGGGTTTAACTACCCTTACTAGGAGCTGCTATTCCTTTTATAACAGCTTTACTTTATCTGTAACTAGTCTGATGATTGTCGTCTTCTTTCTCAAATGCCTGTACTGCTTGTCAGTCAGCAGAATTTTACTTCGCAGCACATTGAGAGCTATTTCACACAGTGCATTTATAAAGTCTATGTTGGCGTCACACACACGATTTATATAAGAACTCCAACAGGGCCAGATTCCTCTTTATGCATGACGACATGATCACCGCTTGTGCTTTTTAGGTACACACACACACACACACACACACAACCGGTTGATGCTGATGCAATAGAGCCGGTCTGAGTCTTAAATAATCCAGGGTCTTTACTTTACAGTCTATGAGGAGATAATGTAGGCGGAGCCGGTGGCATCATTAAAGGCCTCTAAAAAATATTTGGTGTTACCCGGAAACATCTGTCTGGCCAATAAGGTAATCTGGTATTTATCTCTAGGGTTTTTAAACAAGACAAGGTAATTGGTGTTTAAACTAATAGTTCGACTGGCCTTGCCTTGAATAAATAGATTTTGTACTAGATATATACACAACTCAGATTCCAATGATGAACATATTTGGTAAAGACATTTTGGACTGTGTTACTAGCATCATTCATTAAATCGTCTATAAGTAGATTGTGTTTGTTTGGGTGCAGGAGCGTGTCGTCGCACAGAGATTCTGGTAAACCGTTCATAAAGTTAATTTCCCTTAATTTAAGGAGATCATCATATAAAGGCTGCCAGCATGAGTAGACGTAAACAATGTTATCAATACAAGGCAAAATAACCCTTGATGCGTTTTTGATAATACTCTTGACAAAAAAAAAAAAAAAAAAAAAAAAAAGGGGTGTTGCAGCCTGGCATCAAACCCTTGGTTGGGTTCAGAATCCATAAGGTAATGTAGTGTAATCACTCGACATCCTACACTTGCTGTACACCACTTGGACCTTCTTAACTGTCTCGTTCTTTAAATGGAACTTCTTTTTAAATCGCGTTTGATCGTGTCCGCTTCTATTACCAATGGCCCTTTTCCACTAGTACCTGGCTCGCCACTCGACTCAGTTTCAGTCGTTTTCCATTACAATAGAGTACCACCTCAGCGTGAGTGGGGTCATCATGGCAAACTCCAGTGACGTCATTTGTTATGTGACACAAACACGAAACGACCACGGAGCAATGGAGGCCACCAGACAAAGAAATGTCTGCACCTTGTCGTTGCTCTCCGCTGGTTTGATTTCTGTGCAGCCATCTCTGATCGTGTTCGACTCGATTTCCGCTTGGAACCCCGGCCGAGTAGGTACTAAAATACCTGGTACCAGGTACTACTAACACGTAATGGAAACATGTACAAACCGATGCGAGTCGAGCCGAGTACGTACTAGTGGAAAAGGGCCACAAGTTTTCTGTATTTGGATTGGCCACAAAAGGACTGAACTAGACCCACGAGAGACTTGAGTGACTGAGGCGTTTTTAGCATTTAGTGTCACCTTTGCATTTGTGTTTTGCCTGATTGCGTGCGATACGCGTAACACTTTGGGCCTCCCGACACAAATTCAGTGATGTAGTCTTCCTCTGGCAGACTGCAAACATCACCGTCACCCATCACCTAAGGGAGGGACCCAGTCACCACTTTGTGATGTAAAAATAACACTGTCAGTGTCACAATACAGCACGCGTTCCTGCAATTTATCCAGCAGGTCGTACAACATGAGTCTAGCGTGGGCAGTTGTCATGGCTCCTATAAAGACATTAACGTTGCTTATCCTGGAGGCTCGACCATCTGTGTGACACCACTGCACCATAGCCACGTCGTCAGAGATGAAACAAAACTGACTCACGTTATAATGGTCGCTAAACATGAGCTGCGTGAATCGGGCTGGGTCGGTGATTAACTCACAGGAAGGCATATTAGTCCTCATGCTAAACTCACCCCACAAAGAGTTTAAGAGTAGTTTGTTATAACTCCTAACTGCTTTGTTGACCCAGATTTTGTCAGCATCTAGTCTGATACCCTCCTTTGCAAAGTAGTCAGATGTATTTTTGCTTTTCTTCAGGGGATGTGCCCGGGGTAGCCGGAGGCCTCCTGCTTGCATTTTAGAAATGTTTTGACATAATCCCTGAACAACGTATCTGTCTTGTTGGGAAAATGCCACATTTCAATGGACACAGTCCGGTACCCCTTTTCTAACGCCTTTTGGAGCTCAAAGGAGACCCACACTCCAAACAATTGCCTTTCAGCATCGCTGTGCACACACACTTTAGATTCGTAAAGTAGTTGTCGATGGATTCAAAGTCGCTGAGGATGATCTGGGGATGACCAACCGGGTACAGTTTGCCTGTACGATAGGATACAGACTGGTAAAATCGTAGTACCTGATTTTCTCACCATTCTCAGCCTTGTGATATAGTTTTATCGTGTTTGTATGGCCTCTGAAGAGAGCCTCTCAGGGGTTGAGGCTTTTGGGGTTTTTGTAGCCAGCCAGAAATGCCTGGACTGAGGGGCAAGAGTTTTTTAACGCCTGCCATTCGCACTCCCACATCACCACAACCCGTATCCTGTGGCATTTTTTTAATGCGTCTGTTTTGTTGTAAAACTGGCGGCATAGTTCACCGTATAAGACTTTTGCGACAGAGTTTTCACCTGCCTGAACATGACATTTGACACAGCCGTGAAAAAAAAAAAAAAAGTAGCCTGCAAATTCATAGCAGGTATTTGTAGCTGCGTTACACCTGTCGACAAAGTACGGCCCAAATGCCTGCTCGCCATAATTGAGCGTGTCTAATCCGTTTTCAGTGTGAGCCACATACTTGAGCCACTGCATGGACACGTCAGAATACGCCTTATTCTGATTGGCGTAAGCTCCATCGTAAGTGAGAGCCAGCGTCTCTGGGGAGAAACAGCATTTTGACAACACCCATACAGCTAGATGCAAGAGTTGTAAACGCAAAAGGGTCAAGCTGTGTGCACTTGTGTAAGGTGTGCCAAATTTACCGTGAAACATTTTTCAACACCTCAACATTGTTGACACAGTAACGTCAAATCTCTGAAAGTCGAATTTGTCATTGCGGACTGTGACATACCACTTCATAAAAGCGGTTCTCTCACTGTCTGTCATAGTGTCATACCCGTAGTATGAAGGATTGGGGTAACTTTCTGAGTATATATTCTTTCTGAGAATATAAGAAATAGCTTTAGAGCACAAAGATACAAATGGAAGAGACTGAAGGAATTTTAAGAAAACAGTTGATCAAATGATGTTTAAAATTTAAAGATGTGTAAAATCCAGCAAGATTTATCTCAGGAGGGGTAATACCAGAGTCCCTAGAGTGTCCTGTTGTCAGTGTAAGACGATTGTTCCATCAGGAAGACAGTCTGTTTTGCAAGACTGACCAAAGCTACTGCCATACACTGAACACCTGCATTTTTAATGCTTACATGATCAGTGGCACATCCAGACTGTTGTGTGTTCCTGATTTGCCCACGCAGTCATTGATGGACAGAACTTTGCTTTTCAATATGGTGAGTGGGTGACTGGTACAGTTAACATGGATCAGGGAGAGCTTATTGATTTAGGCATAGTAATGTCACTACAGAAAGGGCTGGAATACATGTTTGCACATGTACTCATAGCCAATGTCAGAAAACATGTTATTTGCCAATGATTTGTGAGAATTGTCGGTATGCAGTGGTTGATTCAGTCTCAGTGCATGTGGAATGGCTGTACGTGGGAAAAGTGTTGTACATTTACTCACGCTTCAGGATATGTGCAACTGTGTAGATCAGTGGTCTGTTTCGCTTGGTGCAAGCAGAGGCCTTTTATGAATCCTGCTGTTTGTTACTCAGAAAAAGGCTAACGAAGATAGTCACAGTTCTGAGTGTCAGTCTGCAGAGTGTGCTGAAGAGACTGTTCCTAGCTATGACTTTGGATTCTGTTGTGTTAAAGACAGTATTAGTTCACCAGTGAATGAAAGAGGTACTAAGCGTAATATTAAGTGGAAAATATTATATATATTTCTCATATGTATACTCTCAGGCACACTCCCTCTGTACTATGTACAGGTTTACTTACAGTTATAGCTATAACTATTTATCTTTGATTATTTTACCTTTTATTTCATTTTATTTTATTTTATCTCATGTCTTACATTCGTGTTGACTATTTCCCACTATGTCTTCGCTGCTGTTACGCCATGAATTTCCTTTCATTAAAGAAAAAGACCAGATGTTGCTGTGAATTCAGATGTTGTTCATTTCTGAGTCCTCTAAAAATTTGGAGTTTGACCCTGTTGGTAGGGAAGTCGCACAAGCTTTGTGCAAATAGTTGCATGTGAGAAGCAAGATGTACTGATGTGCATGGAGTTCTCAACATGCCAGCTGTTGAACACAAGTGAAAACATTGTGGCTGATGGTAACTGTCTTTAGGGCAGTGTCGCAAACTGTGACTGGTAATCACAAAAGATGTGCTGTTAAACATGTAGAAAAAAAAAAATGCTGTGCACTACAAGAGTTTTAAGATGTCAGTATTCTTCTGTGGATGAATTTATTGTGTAAAAAATGAGGTATGTTGGCAACTGGGTACAGAACTTGAAATTTGAGCTACAGCAGATTGCTTCGGTGTGAGTGTCTATACATATAATGATCAGTAACTAGAATTTGTGTAAAACTTGTCCAAGCAAGTGATGTGGATTTTCAGGCTGATTGCAAGACCCAGTCAAGGGCCAGTTGGAGACCAGGTCTGGTCCTGCTTAAGTCTCAACACCTTTACTCAATTTTTCTAAGTTTTCAGACCTTCAGAGAAATTTGCAGAGTCAAATAGGCACTGGAGTCCAGTAAAGTTGAGTCCAGAGAGCTTTATTCTTCAAACAAGGAGTACAAAGCCCAAGTTTTTAAACCAATCATCTTTTATAGTGCAGTTTGTGGGCGTGTGTAAAACACACTTATCCATGCCCCTCTCTTTTACCTTACTTTGGGTGTTATTTTTAATAGTGTCTAGAGTTATTTTTCTGCCTAATGCCTAGACAAGGCAGCTCTCCATGTGGTTCTGATTACCCCAGGGGGTCACCTGTTGGCTTTCTTGGGATGTTTAAGACTCCTGTTCTTTCCATATATAGTTTAGGTGTGCTGTATCTAATGGTGTCAGCTGTCCAGCTGATGGCTTCTTTAAGAAAAGCAGCAGTCATTTGTCTCCATGACTGTCATGGCTCTCCTGGGTAAGCATCTTCACATTACAGCATTTGTCCCAAAGGTTGTGACCCTCTGGGGCAAACATCACCACACTACAGTTACCAAGGTATCATCTCTGTTAAACCTACAGTTGCTCTGGTGCTTCTTTAGAATAATCGGTCATCAAGGGTTAATACAGTTTCATACATAGTGGAATAATGTATATTGTACGTATATTGTGGCCTTTAAAAGAGACTGTACAGTCACGTAGCCCAAAAATTTGACACTACACAAAGAATACATTTACAGCATGTTAATGGTTGCCAATATGAAGTTGTTTGCATTCATAAGCCTCAGCTGCAGAGTTGTTATGGTTTCTGCCAAGGTAGTTGTGGATGATGAGGCAAAAATTGCATTTAAATTCCATCCCTTGAGTTATGAAATGTCCTAATGAGTATACAAACAATTGAATGTGGATTTTGTGAAGCCATATATAAAAGAACAAACAGTACATGGCTTTGTGGGTGTTTGTAAAACGGAGGAAAATTGTTCAAGATTAATGGTTTCTCATTAGTGGGTCAAAAAAAAAAAAAAAAAGTCATCGCAACTTACGTCTTTCACATGAAGTTAATATCCTCTGACACTGTAGCATATTCTGTCCCTATTAAGAATGTACGAATGAACTATGTTGGCAGTTGTGCTTCAGAAATAGAAATTCAAGCTACGGCAAATGCTTTGGGTATAGACATATACATATTTACTGGTGGTAGCAATTTAACCAAATGTGAAAACAATCATTGAGTCTATTTTGTGTTCAGGATGCTGAGAAAAATGCATGCTTTAATTTGTGTAAAGTTGTTAGTTCATTGGACAGACATTTCATGGTCAGGAGTTGCAAACAGGGTAAGACTATTACAACTACCCATAGATCAAGTGGTAACTATTGTTTTTTTAAATATTTGAAAACAAAGTTACATGAAATGTAAAATGAAAAATCAGTAATGCCATACAGGGACAAGAAAAAAAAAATATGTAAAAAAAGGTTTTATCAATATTATATAAGGCAAAGAAAAGGGAAATGACTATGAATAATTAAAGAAAATGAGAAGGTCAAAAAAAAAAAAAAAAAAAGATATACAAAGACAAAGATTTGTATAGAGAGTAGGTGTAGGAAAGTAGGAGAGGACTATACTAAGAGGATTTGTGTAGGGCGAAAAGTAAGGACAGTCATAAAAGGAAATACCAGAGATGTGTTGTTCAAATAGAAGGCCAAGGAAAGAAGCAAAAACAAATACATGATCAATCTCTTGCAAAAGGTACAGTGTTAAAGATATTAGTAAAAGTAAGTATCATGGAAGTGCAGAGTTTAAGAATGAAAAGTGTTTCATTCAGGTGGTGCAGTGTTAGAAGGAAAAGGCAGCAAAGGAAAGAGAGAGAAGATTTTGATGTGGTTATGAAACAATTTGTAGAAAATTACAGATGGACCTGATTTTGTTTGTTGTTTAAACACCATTGCTGAAGCTTGTATTACAGAAGATTATCTACATGTATGCGGTAGAAGTTGTGAAATTGTCACTGGTTAAACATACCTAGAGGCGACCTTTGGATTTGTTACACATGACACATTATAAAGATTAATAAAAAAGGTGAAGTGCCACCTGAATGTAGTTAAAACAACTTGGCCCTTTAACCTATTCCTAAAGAATTAGCACATTTGAATAGTTTGGAACAACACTTGATAGCATTGCATATTCAGTTTATGAAAATGTATGAAAATGGAGTTCATGGACCTGTAACATGTGTTCCAGCAAATATTGTTCAAACGACAAATTGGCTGCCACGTTCTTCCATGGAAGGATATTTGTTGCCTGTTAAACTGAAATGTAAGCTTATGTATAAAAGGGACATTATGAATGTCAATATGTAGACACAGGACATGTAAGGCAGGCTTTGCAATATTTGAAAGACAATGATTATTATAAGGAGGTAGAATTTAATGATGGGTGGTTGAATGAGTTTGGTAGGGAGTCTGTTGAAGATGCAGTTAAAAAAAAAAAAAAAAAAAGGCAATAAATCTAATGTGGACAGTGTTCAGATTCAGATTTCCTTTATTAGTCCCACAGCGGGGAAATTCAGTGTAACAGCAGCGAGACACACAGTGGAAAATAAATAGGAAATGCAAGACATAGGGTAAAAAAAAAAAAAAAAAAAAAAAGAGGAAAAAAAACAAAACAAAATAAACCCCACCCTCCACTGAGGAGAAAAACACCTGTCTTTGTCTTTGAGGAAGCTGTTAGAGTTTGGTGATGGTTATCAGTTTTTAAAACCAATGAGAGTTACGCCAGCTTTTTGGCAGGGAGCACAGCAGGACTTGTTAGCATGTGTTAGACAGCTTGGTATTCCAACATGGTTTTGTGTTTGTTTTCTTCCACTGATATGCGGTGGAAAAACCTGCTTTCTAGTATTTTGAAACAGGCAGGTAGAACAAACAGCAGTTGAGTTGGCAGATAGGTGTGAGCTTTTGCGGCGTAATCCTATCACTGCAGCAAGAATGTTTGACCTCTGCTGCTTATGTCACCAGCAAAATAAGACTAGTTTTATAGGGTGGAGTTCCAGCAGCATGGTTCACCACATGTCCATTGCCTCTTTTGGACTGATAATGCGCTGGTTATTGATAAAGACACAGATGCAGAGGTAATTCAGTTCATCGATCAATATGCCTATAATCGTCTGTGCTAGGAAAACACAAGTTGTATTGAAGAGGCAGGCTAACCCAGTCTGGATCAGTGAGTATAGCCAATATGCCAATATTGACATCCAATTTGTCATTGATGCCTCTGCGTGTGTTGTCTATATAATTTCTTATCTGAAAAGCTGAGAAAGAAATGGGTTTGTTGTTGCAATGTGCACAATGTGAGGCAGCAAAGAAGGGCAGTGTAGATACAAGGGACAGCTTGAAAAATATGGGCAGTGTGTGTGTGTGTGTGTGTTTCTCGACACAATAGTGTGTGCTCAGGAAGCTGTTTATAGATTAACCAATAGACACCTGAAAGAGTGTTCTTGAAAAGTTGTGTTGTGTTCCTGTAGGTGATAATACAGCAAGAATGAGTTTGCCATTGAATGTATTAAAACAAAAAGGCATCACCATATGATCTCAGCACAGACGACATGTGGATGACAAGGATAGTAGATAAGTACAAGAACAGGCCAATGACTGATGTTTGAGATTTGTGTCGCAATATTGTGTGTGGTCAAAGCACAAGTAAGACTGCAGTCAATAGCATCAAACTTGGCAGCAATCGTCACACACACAGTGCATTTCTCGGAAACAAAAAAAAAAAGCCAGTATCATTTTATCAAAGCATTCTGCAGTTGTTTCTGCAATATCGTATAGATGTGCAGCTCAAACCCGTGGGCTTTGAAACCTATCAGGATTTTTATTTGAATGGTCAGGTAAGATGCATTGACAAATTGAAGCATTCAGTTAAAATCTGTGGCAGACTTAAATAGAAGTAAATATGAAGCGGACAGTGATGAGTTAGATAATGTCGAGCACATGATAGATAATGAGGGTGTTGTTGAGGATGCCTGGTGAGAGTTGTGCCCAGAGCAAGAGCTAGATAGTATGTCTTGACATTCTAACCTAAGGCAACAAAAACAGGTTGACAGTTTGTCGCCAGCCAAATGACATTTGTATTTTTTACTGCTCCTACAGGGATTGCCATGTATAATTTACATGCAACTACTATTCATAATACATTTAGCATTGACAAGGATGTCTGCTTACCTTACACACCACTGGGTAAGGATAAGCTGAACTCTTTACATGCTAAATATAGTAGCTTGAAGATAAATTATTGGTGAAATCTCCATAGTTCATAATCTATTGTCTTACATCCATGGATGATTACGACAAATTAAACAAATAGGCGACTATTGTTTGGAAATGTCTATTATTGCTGTAGGACATTTTCCAGTTGCCTCCAGTGTGGGGGAAACCCCTTTGTGCAAAATGTAGGTGTTAATTTGTGGTCTGGTGTTTTAAACATTGCCGTTATAAGTACAGTTGTTTGACAAAAAGATCAATTTGCCAAACTGCTCAGAGGGGAGGACATTTTTTTTTTTTTTTTTTTAAAGTACTGCAATGGTTAGCTTGTGATGTTCGACTCCTTAAGTATTAGCCATGACCAATGATTCTAAAAAGGACTTTCATTGCCTTAAGTCTTCTTAAGGAGAGGACAGCTCAGTGCTACACATTTTTCCTACAAATAGACAAGTACAAGTACATGAGCGTAATTTTTAACAGCTTGTTATATCCTGTCCTGACTGTTAATCAGTGCTCAGAAGTATGTCAATAGTTTAAAAAAATAAAAAAAACACCCCACACATACACACCCCACCCCACCCCACCGGCAAGCTTGTGTTGTTAAAGGGTCATCACTCCAAAGCTAGTAATATCTGCTTGGAAGAAGATTTACTTTTGGGGAGAGATGCCCGTGTCATGTTGTGTAAAAATGTTGACGTTGATGATTGTTTGGTCAATGGGGTATGTGGCACAGTCACTGATATGGTTTATGGAAATTTTCCTCTGAAAGTTTGTAAAGTTTGACAATGCTGACATTGGCAGACAGTGCCGGAAACATTGTGCACATCCCCCTGGTGTTGACACAGCCTCAGTTGGCATTGAAGCAGAAGAGGAACGGGTAAAGGTGGAATATGCCACCAATTCCCCTTGACTTAAATGGGCTTGTACAGTACATAAAGTACAAAGCCTTACTATTGATGAGGCTGTAGTGTCATTATACAGGTTTGCACCTGGACAGGCATGTTGCTCTAAGCAGTGTCAGAAGTTTGTCTGATTTGATTTTGCAGGACTTTGAAGAGAAGGCCATATATTGTAAAGACACCATTAAAGAGACACTCAAAAGCATGTCGCCATTTTTGATTAACATTCAAACATACAAATGCAGAACACATGCTTTCAGTATCTTTATAATAAATTCCAAAGTTTACGCCACAATGTTAGAGAGTTAGCTTTGTGTATATAGTATTTGCAGTCTCAGTGTATTGCTGTTACAGAGATGTGGTTGTCTGATGGTCCTTCATTTGAAACTGCAAACATTAGTATTTCCCAGGGATTTGTTATACTGGTAGTAACCCCAGACTGTTGGAGTGTAAATCTCAACATGGTGGTGTTGGTATGTATACTTCAGACAATTTGGTATTTGATGTTATACAAATACCATGTCTCTCTTTAGAGAGAATCTTGTGAATTTACTTGAGTATCTGGAGCCACATACCATTATTGTGATGGGGGGATTTCAGTGAAAACCTGCTAACATCTAAAACAATGTGACTTCATGACACAGAGAGGCTTTGTTCAACATGTTTCAGAAGCCACAACAGCAAAGGGGACACTAATTGATCATGTGTATGTTAAAACACCACATCTTGATGTGAGCTGTATTGTGCTGCAAACCTACTTCTACTAGTAACCCTTAACCCTCACACAGTCTCAGGGAAAAAACACAGACAAACTGACAAAGGAAACAAAGGAAAGGGACTGTATATATATGTAGTGTGGGTGATGGGGAAGTGGAGACATGTGAGGAGACTAACAGGGAACAGGTGAAGGAAATCAGGGTGGAGCAGAACAATCTAAGAAGCAGGAAACAGGCAGGAAGTAAAGTAAAATCCACAAAAAAGAGCTCATAGAAAGTTTGGGTCTGAAACAAAAAAGTCTAACTCACATATTAAACTTTAGAATCTGGATACATTTATTCTCTTTCTCAGTGGATAAATAATGCAATAAAACTGCTTTGATTTGAATAATGTCATCTAACTCTCTACAAAGAAAACAAATCAATGTATTTTCCAAATGTCAAACTGTTACTTTGAGCACAATGCTGAATGATGAGCTGTTTGGAAGATAAACTGATCAGTCATGATCAGGTTGTATTTTCTCCTTTGAGCTCACCACTGGCTGAATTAATGGTAGGACCACCTCTGAATATCAGTGCCAAGTATTTATTATTTAAGCAATCTATTTTCTAACCTCTTATCTGAAGACTGGACCTCCTTCAGCTCCTCTCAGGGAAACCTTAACTTCCCCGGGTAAGCTGGGAGATGAAGTCTCTTGGCTCTACCTTAATGTAGAGCTACATGCTGTTCGACATTTCTGTCATTTCTACAGTTATTTACCACATATCACATGGTTAAAAAGGGAGTTTGTACTGCATCATGTGAGTGTTATCAATATTATATTATTTACTATTTTTTTAAATGACTGTAAATTACAGTATTTACGCATTTTAATTGTTAAGACTTGATGTAATTTTCATTTTTGAGTCAGTTGAACTGATAAGATTGAACAGCTGCACCAACCTGACCTGAAGAAGAAGATCAACAAAGGTAAATATGTTATGAATATAAATGTATTAATGTTAGCATTAGACTGATCTGCGCTTAGGTTAAACATTTGCTCCATTATTAGCATTAGCACTTAGCTAGTTAGCTGTAACTTTTCTAAAGTAAACAGAGTTAACATTTCATGTTAATTTAATGTTAATGTTGTCTGGTGTCTTAACATCAGCCAACAGTTAACATTATTGTTAGCTAACATCAATAATTAGGAAAATGACATGCCATGAATTTTCTGTGTCTGAAATCTGAAGGTATTCAGCACAAATACTTCTGCTGTCTGTTTTTTAATAGTTGAATGATCTGAAGAAGCGAAATTCAATGTAGCTTTATTGAAATGAGGTAACAGCAGAGTTTTAGGGGAAATTATCATTTGAGGCTCATGTTCGAGTAGATGTACAGCATCCATTCAGCCTCACCAAACTACGGTCCACACTGTCCACAACACATGAAGAGAAGGAGCATGAGGCCGTGGTTTGGCCCTGTAACATTAGCCTTTGAAGGAGTATATGGACAGTATACTGTATGCTCAGTTTATTTTTTATTACATACACGTAGACTTTGAAAACGAAACAGTCTGAATGATAGTGTGATTTATGTTGACTTGTGTGTATTTCTTGTCAATTTCTATCATTTTACTGTTTCAGTAACTCGTCTTAAGGTGTAAACAAAAACTAAGCAGTCATTTTCAGAGAGATGAGAATCATTTTGAGGATAGTGTGTTAAACTGCATCAGTGTGAAATCTGTATAAAGATTATCTGTCTGCTTACAGGGGAACATGCCATCATTGAATAAACTGTTACCAATGGACAATAATGCAGCACGTTGCAGGATGAGAAAAGTTTGATGTCCACACATTAGAACAGTTCAGAGACTTTAACTGTCCATGACTTACTGTAATTTCAACGTACAAGCAGAGCCAATGTTGATTTAAGTCAGGTATGTGAGTCCAGTGTTGAATGGAGTCTTTTATACCAAAAACATTGTACTTTCAGAAATATTATTTCTAATGTTTCTAACATGATCTTGATTCATTAATAATGTACCATTCATTCAATGCAGAAATCTTTGACAGTCAAGTGTTTTTATCTCGTAAGAAAAATAATTCTTCTAAAATGTAACAAAAACTATTAAAGTGTTGCTAAATCTGAGTATCTTGTGCTTTTTTGTGCTCTTCAGAAACATACAATTTTATAAATATACTTTGTTCTACAAACATTTTTCTAGATTACTAATGGAAATACAGTTAATAATTCTGCAATAATGTACACTGAATACCTCCGAAAGGAAAACATTTAGCAGGTTTAGTTCAACATATGATCTCCTGTTAACTTTTCCACTGATGCTTTAGTGCTGCAGCACTGAAACAAATACATCTGTGTCTCAGCTGGATCCCTCCTTGCTCTATGCAGCACCCAGTTATTATTCAATACACATCCTATAAGTTCAGTTGTTTTAATGGAGTCCTAGCACAGCAGGTAGTTGGACGACCGGACCTTTTAAGCCTTTTGATTGGATGAATGATTATTGACTGATTACTCCCAATCTCCCGCTGTCATCATACACAATTAATAACCTCTGTAATGAAATAATTGAGTGTGTGAGTGAGGGGTGATGACACATCATGATGGAGAATCTCTCAGTCTAATATTAGTTTCATGGTTTGACGCTGATCTGCATTAACTCAACATGGTTTGTATTTACATGACAATGAGGCTTTTTAACAACAGTATTCTCTGATAACTGTCGCCTGAAGTGCAGTAAAACATGAGCACGAACTGCAGCTTCTAGTGAATCCACATCTTTCAACAACAACAACTGATTATTTTAGGCCTCAGAAAGATGGTGTTTATTGCAAAGTAAAGTAATACAGACACTAACTTTACTGTGTCATTTACTTTACTGGCTCATTGTATAGCTTCACTATACAAGCTTCAGATAGTGTCATATTGCTGTATAAGTATACAAGTCTCTGGTTTAACAGTTCTCTTCATTGTATTTAACCTTTGAACCTTTTTGTTCAAATGAGCCGTTTGCTGTAAAAATTAAATTATGGAATGCATTTTCTTTACTAAATTTACAACTCACACTACAAATGAAAGATGATGTGTAAAATAGTCACACTGCAGCAACAGAACAAATACTGTAAATAAGTGTGCTGGAATATTATTAGCTGAGACATATTTCAATATATTTGGAGCAGATACACAATAATATTCACTCAAAGGGAAGTGTTGGTGAGCATCTCATTTTTTATCTGACACATCCAACCAGTCCGACACATCAGTCCAAACAGCTCATTAGTGCTTTGGGACTGTGCGACTCATTAAGGGAGATGTGATCAGATCAAGGATCCAACATAAACAGAGCTCTCTGACTATCAGTCTTCCTCTTGCTGTCTCTTTGTCTCTCACTGTGAACTCAATAACAAACAAATTCCTCATTAAAGTTACAAAGCTTCGTTTGTCTTAATTAATTGGATGAAGCTTCAGTCAGCTTGAGCTGCAGCAGTGCAACATAAAGGAGCCTCATCTTGGTTTAAACTGCACAGCTCTGAACATTTACACCATGCACTGTGTGCTATCACATCAACTGCCTTTTTAAACACATCTGTGTTTATAGTCCTGAGCACACCTTCACCTCCATCCCATCATCACAAGAGCTCTTCATTCTGCTGCCTCATAAACAGAGAATCAACATACACAAATAAATACATACATTCATCCTTAGAAATGAATACATTTGATTTTTATCACGAGATTTCTTCCTCCCATCTGCTCTCAGCTGACCTGAGCTCAGTGTTTCTCACTAAGCCACAGCTCAGCCTTTATTACGTTGCTTTCTTAGAGAAATCAGTGAAGGGGGTAATGTGACGTCAGGTCTGTCTGTTTTGTCTTGTTTTCTGTCCGGCGTGTCTTGTTTTATTTTGAAAATACTAACTTTCCTCTCGTTTCAGGTCCCTTAGACTTCCTGCTCTTGTGTAGTTTCCCGCCGTTGTGATTGTCTGCCCCTGCCCCTGATTGTTTCCACCTGTTCCCCATTACCTCATGTGTATATTGTCGGCGTCTTCCCCTGTCCTGTGCCAGATTGTCTCATCATGTTACCAGAGTTTCTGTTTGTCGAACCTGAAAAGACCTGGAGTTTTAATTAAATACTTTAAAATCTTTGACTTTGTGTCACAGTCTGCATTTGGGTCCTCCTGCAGAGGGTCAGCAGAGTGGGAGTGGGCTCAGATTGTAAATTAATGAGAGGAAACATTTCAACACCTCAGTGAGAAACACACAGGATGAGAAGTGGTGATTAAATCAGGACTGTTAAGCTCTGTGTTTTGTGTTCCAGCAGATAATCATCATGTTTCCATCACAGAAACTTATTAACCACAACATGAACGGAGCCATCAAAGATCAATACTCTGCAATGAAAAAGTTACAAAAAGAAGCTGAGTTGTCTGAAATTCTCCCTCTGGTGTCTCTGAGCCATGCACTGTTTTCCTGATTCATCTCTAACAGTCTCTTTGCTGTTCAGCAACAGTATCAGTCAACACTGATTCAAAGTCAACGATAAGATGAAACATTTGAACTATCAAAGACAATTTTCTGCTGAAATGAGTTTAAAGGAAAACTGTTTTATTCTAATTAAGTTTATGGATAAAAGTTCAAGAGTAGAAACTCTAACTGGGAACTTGTGACTGCAGCATCTGAAGACCTGATGGTGTTTTCTCACTCACACTGATTTTATCAGAGTCCAACTGAGCTGCTTCTGTCACTGCTCCATTAACAAACATTCATAATTCCTGAGAGCTGCTGTACTTACAGTCTGCAGAGCGTCATTACCTTCTGCTGACATTTCATTACAGAAGTGGACCAGAGAGAAGACGTGGAGACAAATATTATTCCTCTGTAGGACTGACTCTCTCTCTCTCCTCTCCTGTTTCTCATCAGTATTTCTTTTTCTCTTCTCTCACGCTCTCTCGTCACACTTGGCTGATGCTGGCAAGCAGCCAGTGTCAAAGTGTCTTCACCCTGACTGATTTCTTTCAAGGTGCTGATAATCCAGGAAGTGTGGTCATGTAGTACAAAGGGATATAACTGTCTTATCTTTGAGCTTCTTGAGATGGGCCAGCTCAGCTCAGTCAGTGGAGCCACGCTTAGACAAAATAAACATGTAAAACTATGTTTTTGTAGAAATCAGACCAGTGGATTAAAGATGAAAAGTATCTAAATATTTAAAATGTTTTAGACAAGTAGAGTCTTTCTGTTACACCTCCACACATTCAGACACATACAGTATAAATATAAAGCTACTTCACACACAGTGAGCCAGCTGTAGGTTACATACAGTAGTACACTGGTTGTAGCTTTGTTCATGTTCTGCTGAACCAGCAGACACTACGAGCTGATAGCTAGAAGACAGAGGACACAGTGCTGTTGATGGTGTTGGCATCAAACCAACAGACTCATCAGTTCTGACAACTTTCCATTAGGGTTTGGCTGCAGATGAAGCTGAGTGGAGGAAGAAATCCCAGAGTGAACAGTACTGAAAAGATCGTTTATATATGATGGACTCATTCATCCAAACAGAAACCAGAGTGCATCATGGGAACTGATGTGTCAGACAAGACAGGAGACAGGTGATCAGTAATCCATGTGTAAGAGGCAAATCCAGGTTCAGATATGAGAAGTGAGTGTGAGCTGTAGCAGCTGTGCAGAAAGTGTCAAACTGAGGATCCAGTCTGTCTCAGGCAGAACGTCTTTGAAACAAATCTGTCTGGGATTCAAAAGTGTCTTCATGTTGTGAGGACTAACCACTGACTGCATATAAAGATGGACAACACTACTTTTTTTTTTTAATCAATATGTGGAAGGGAATGTGTGTAAAGTCTGTTTAAAGGAGCAGTTTGCCATGATTGGCTGGGCAGCATGCCCATGCTGGATGCTAATGCGGAGCTTGAGAAGCTGACACGCCGGCATGCGATCAAGCTAGTGCCGGCAGTCGGCTGCTCTGTGGAGGAGGCCAGTTTAGCGGTTGGACAGGTGGTGGGTTGTGAAAGCGTGAAGTCTGCTTCCCGCATGAATGGTGCGATTGTCATCTTCCTAGAGGGCATGGCTATAGTTGGTGTAGCAGTGGAAACTGATGTTGTTGTTCAGGGCACTTTTACTCCGGGGGGGCCGTTTCGGGGGGGGGTCATGCATGGCTGCCGCCGCTGGCCCCGGCGTTAAAATGAAGCGTCCTCCGCTGCGGGCGGGGCCGTCGGTCGTTTGGATGTGAATGCTTCTGCCGAGCCGGGCTGTGGAGATCCGGCTCGGAGAGGTAGTCTAGGGCAGGGTGAGGACAGCACACAGGCTGACTGGGTGTTTGACACAGACTCACAGCCACATGATGAGCAGCACAGTGAGGGTGAAGGGGATGAACAGGTAGGTGGTAGCTCACAGGATAAAGAGGAAGCTCAGCAGGAGAACAGGCTGGTGTGTGATGAGTTAATGGCAGATGAAGTTATGTCACTAAAGAGATCACAGAAAAGGAAGAATCCTGTACGTTTACAGACCAGTGTTAAGGCCCTGAAGGTCACTGGAGGAGAGAAGGCTGGAAACTGTTCAGCAGAGTCTGACAGTGAGCTTATGACCACACAAGTGAGGGAACGCAACTACCCCCCCGGAAAAATTAATGTTCCTGCAGGACACCAAAGGAGTCAGGCTGGTAAAAGTAGACAGTTTTTTTTTTTTTCCAGACCTGAGGCTGTTTGTGGATTCAGCTCGGCCTCTGACGAGTTCAGGGCTTTTTGGGAAAGATGGTCTCACTGATCAGGAGCTTTTCCAGTTGAAGAAATTGATTGTCAAAGTCAAGGCTCAAATTGACGATAATGATGTTTAAACAGGCCTTCCTCTTTACGTCTCTTTTTGTTATGTGTTTTTCTGTATGTTTGTTTCTTACATCCATCCCTTTTAAAATGTGTGATTTCAAAGTAGGCACTTTGAATTTGAATGGAGCGAGGGCTGCTGTAAAGAGAGCGGCTCTCTTTAAACTGATCGATATTAAAAAGCTGGATGTGTTAATGGTTCAGGAAACACACAGTACCTCAGACAATGAAATCCAGTGGAGAAGTGAGTGGAGCGGGGACGTTTTTCTTAGCCATAAATCCAGCCGTAGTGGTGGGGTAGGGATTATTGGTAGGGATATAGGGATATGGTTTACTGAAGGTTAAAGCTCAGTATGAAAACAGGACGCTGGTTTTTATTACTATCTATGTACCAACCAACAGGGTACAAAGATTATCTGTGTTAAATGTATTGTGTGATACACTCAAAGTGCAGCAGTGATGAGTATCTTTTCCTGGGAGGTGATTTCAACTGTACAGAGAATCCACTGATGGACAGAAATCACCAGGAGCCTCATCCTGCTTCATCTCACAGGTTCAACCAGTTAACTGCAGCACATGAGCTGGTGGATGTGTGGAGGAGTTTTAACAAGGATCACAGGCAGTACACGTGGAGTCACGTAAAGGATCATGTGGTCTCTCTGGCCAGGCTGGATCGTTTGTATTGCTTTAAACATTACCTCAGTGCTTTTAGATCATGTCCCATAAGTCCAGTTGGCTTCACTGATCACTGTCTTGTGTTTTGTTCTGTCCAGATTAGGAATGTCAGAGTGAATAGTGCGTATTGGCATTTTAACATTGCACTGATACACGACAAGGCTTTTAGAGCTGCTTTGGCATTCTTTTGGAGCATCCATAGACAGTGTAAACGCTGACTTTGACTGTGTTCAGCAGTGGTAGGACTTTGGTAAGTGTCAGATCAAACAGTTGTGTCAGCAGTACACTCGCAATGTCACCAGGAACATAACCCAGTCTGTGAGGGATCTGGAAACTGAAGTGGTAGAACTACAGGGTTTGGTTGATTCTATGGGAGATCGAGGGTTTTTAGAGTCCCTCACATCTAAAAAAGGCGGCTCTGGCCAATCTGCTGGGCGTTACAGCGCAGCATGGAGCTCTGGTCAGGTCACGTTTTCTGGACGTCTCTCAGATAGATGCCCCGTCTCAATTTTTTTTTCGGGGCTAGAGAAAAAGAATGGACAAAAGGTAATTCACTCATTGCGATCCAGCGGCGGATCTTCGATCTCTCTTCGATCAGGAGTTTTGCAGCCAGTTTCTATGCAGATCTTTGAGTGAATTTACAGACAGTCCAGAGGTGAGCCAGCACCTTCATGCTGACCTCCTGCAGGTCGATCCTGAAGGCTGCTGGCTGTCCCTGGCTGACAACATAAAACTGGAGGTTGGGCTGTCTGGAGGCCATCATCACTCTTCTGCCCAAGAAGGGAGATCTGCAAGAGCTGAAGAACTGGAGGCCGGTGTCTTCTGCTCTGTACTGACTACAAGATTCTGTCTAAGGTCCTGGCCTGCCGACTGAGAGAGGTGATGGCTTCCTGTCATTCACATTGACCAGACTTACTGTGTTCCTGGCAGACTGATCAGTGACAATGTCACTTTAATTCGGGATGTTTTGGAGGTTATCAGTTCATTGGCTGTAGACACTGGTCTGATTTCTATAGACCAGGAAAAGGCTTTTGATTGGGTTGAACACCAGTACCTATGGCAGACTTTAGCCTGCCTTTGGGTTCAGCTCAGGTTTTATAGCCAAGATTCGGGTTTTGTACTGTGACATTGAGAGTGTTCTGAAAACTAACAGTGGTCTGAGTGCTCCTTTTTAGTGTTCAGAGAGGGGTCAGGCAGGGATGTTCCCTGTCTGGCATGCTGTACTCTCTGGCCATTGAACCCTTGCTCCATAAACTACGGAAAGATTTGTGTGGTGTCTGTTTTCCTGGCTGTGATCATTTCAAACTGTCGGCCTATGCCGACAATGTCACTGTCATGGTCAACAATCAGAGGGACATTTGTTAATGGAAACTGTTACTCAGTTTGGGGTTATATCCTCTGCCAGGGTGACCTGGTTGACAAGTACGGCTGTCGTGGTGGGGGAGAGACTGAGGGATCGGCTTAGTCTACCTGGAGGTCTAGTGTGGGGGGAAAAAAGGAGGACTGAGATACCTTGGAGTATTCTTAGGCGATGAAAAGTTTCTAGAAAGAAACTGGGAAAATGTCTTGGAAAAGGTTAAAGGGCGTCTTAATAAGTGGATGTGGCTCATACCCAAGTTGTCATCAGAGGGCGCGTTCTTATCGTTAATAATCTGGTTTCCTCTGCTCTGTGGCATCGGCTGACCTGTGTCGATCCTCCAGTTTCTCTCCTGTCTCGCATCCAAAGAGTGTTATGCCCCTTTTCCACTAGTACCTAAGTGTCCTTTTCCTCGACTCGACTCGACCTGGCCACTCGCCTTTCGGTTTGTACGCATTTCCATTACGTGTTAGTACCTGGTACGTACCAGTACTTTCGGCCGGGGTTCCAAGCGCTGAGCTGAGTCGAGCGAGCCGCCAAAATGAAAATGTGACGTCGGTCAGACGGCAGGCCACTGGGAAGGCCATCTCTGTCTTGGCCAGGGCCTGATGCGACGTCACTAGATGCGTCGGGAGAGAGCAACTCAAAAAGGTTCGTAAGAGTCAACCGCGCGCCATTTTTAAAATCCGGTGGGGCTGGCTGCTAAAACGCAATAACAACAACGAACACGATCATAGATGGCTGCACAGAAATCAACCCCTGTGCAGGGTGGGAGCAACGACGAGGTGCAGACATTTCTTTGTCTGGTGGCCTCCATTGCTCTGTAGTCGTTTTCAGACCGTGTTTGTGTCGCATAACAAATGACAGTGACTCTTTTTTTCTGTGATCAATGCCTCTGTGAGTCCTTTCTTTCAGAAGCTGGAGTTTCGGCACTCGTCGCACCTGTTTGACCATTTCCACCCACGCTGAGGTGGTACTCTATTGTGAGCAGGAGGAGGAATGGAAAACGACCATGCTGTAAAACTGAGTCGAGTCGAGTTTCGAGCCGAGGCGAGCCGAGCCGAGTAGGGGGTGCTGTGCTCGGTAGCAGAGGGACAATTTACTTTAGGAAGTGTGCTGATGTGAATCTGATCTGAGTGTAAAGAGTTATAATATGTTTTTGTAAAGTAAACATAGCTGTAAATAAAGGTATTTCTAAAATTAAAAAAATCTCACTCACTCACTCACTCACTCACTCACCACATCTGAACTAATCTGCAGCTTCCACTCTTCCTACTGACTAATATTTAACATGACAATGGATTGAGTTTTTTTTTTTTTTTTTTTAGTCTGCCTTCTCAGAAACATCGATTGAGTTTGTCTCATGTCTGATTTAGTTTCTATTTTAAATTCAACAGACGAGACCAGATTGAGGAGAGAAGTCAGAGCTCCACCAGCAGAGTGAGAAACAGCTCCATAGCCTTCATTCACTAACATGTGACTGACAGCCAGCTTCATACTGACACAGCACACAGAGACTACTGACTGCATGAGACACAGTCTGAGAGAAAGTGTCTCTGCTGGATCACATCCTGAAGCTCACACATGTCAGATCAGGACTGATGCATCATCCAACACAGTGAACTGTAGACTGATGGAGCAGAGCACGTTGGATTATTATTGATGTATATTATAATATATATATTAATATTCTCATATTAGATTCTTGTTTGAAGACGAATGTTGGTCTGAAATCATTCACTCATTCACCACCAGCTGCTCACTGTCTATGGAGTTCAGTGTAGAGGACGATATAGTGAGCTCATCAACAAAATGAAAAAAACACTTCAGGACACTGTTCATCATTTTCTCTAACCGGTAATTACATCACTGCTGTAAAAATGTTTCAGATCAACGTCGGCTGGTGGACCATGCAAAATAAATACTGCTGTGTATCTTTGGTAATTTTGGGAGAACACACTTAATATAAATGTATTTATCACAAAGATAAAATACTCTGTGGTGTTTGATGCACTGCTCTGTCTTCATCTGTTTGCCGTTTGGCTTTCAGGGCACTACATGATATAAAGGACCATCAGTTGTGCACTACTTTTAACAATGCATTGTGGGATACTATGAGTCCACTATATAAGGTATAATTCTGACTATACATTCAGACAGCAATCCAAAATGTCCGACTCCCTGTGGAGTGGACGATATCATGAGTAGTGGGTGATTTCAGAAAAACAGACAGAACTTCTCTAGCTTTGAGGTCAAAACAAGACTTTCTTGTCTCCACTGGATTTTCTGGTTAATCTGTCTTAAATTCATTCTCTGATAATCCACAATCAGACTACAGCTCATTAATACTGCTTTTAGTTTCCCATCATGATTTCATACTGATTATTTGAGCAGCAGTTCCTCCTCGAGATCCTCCGACCTTGTGTGTGTGAATATTTCATGATGAATATTAAATAGTAATGAGACTTTAGTGAGCGCCTTATCACTGTGATACAATATGGATTAAGATGAAACCTCAGGCCACACAAGGACTGAACTACAGTGAAGTTTCTCATTCAGATGAATTCATTTATTTATTTCAAAAGACATTAGTAGACCAACTGATCAAACCTGACAGCAACATCTTTCTGTTCAAACTATGTATGTATCTATCTTGGGTCTGTCAGAGTGAAAGATATCTGTACAGTCTGGATGTCTCGTCCTTTCTGGTGGAACTAAAGTGGGATTATTCATTTAAAGGAGCTCCAAATACTTTTGATCCAACAAATTCAAAATTCAAATTTATTTATTTAGAGCCCAAAATCACAAACATTGTTTGCCTCTGAGGGCTTTACAATCTGTACAGTTGTGACACCCTCTGTCCTTAGACCCTCGAACCGAGTCAGGAAAAACTTCAAAAAACCCTTTATGGGAAAAAGAAGAAACCTGAGGAAGAGCCACAGATGAGGGATCCCTCTCCCTGGGACGGACAGACGTGCAATAGATGCCACATGTACAGAGAACATCATCATCAATCATATAGGGAATTATACATGCTGAGTTCATGGTTTCCTCTGCTCTGCCAGAGTCCTGAGGGGTCAAAGATGAAGCTGACAAAGACTGAAGAAGCCAAATGAGGTTAAATGTTTTCTCTCAACATGCCCATCTCTCTTCCTCTAATAATTTTTTTTTCTTTGAACAACAAACTTGGCCTCTTACACTCAGTACTCCTACTACAGTAGCAGTCGACCACCCAGCGGTCGATGTCAGAAATCTTCAGAGAACAACGCTGTCTTTCAGTCTGCTGCCTCCCCTCCATGTCCCGTTGGCTGGAGCTCACAGCTGTTTAGTGTCAGGGTGACCGAATCACTTCAGGTAACAAGTGGAGAGTTTGTCAGGCAGCGTTCACTGGACTGGACACAAAATGTGACATATCGCGCTGAACATGGCCATAAATCTGATGTGTGGCTACGAGACAAGTCTGTGTTACTGAGAGTCATCACACTTCTTCCACTCATGAGAGCCAACTAGATATCTGTATAATGTCACAGGGCAGATCTAATTTCCATCCAAGTGTGTGTGATGTGTTTCTTTGGTGAATTACCATAGAAATAAGTGCCTCTGCTTATCAGGCTTTGTGTAAGAAACCAGAACAGAGCGACAGAGAGGGAACGACTCGCTTACTTTACAAGCTTTATAATCTAAATCTGACTCACTTTTATTCTTTGTTCCTGTTCAACACTTATTTCTGTTCTTCACTTGAAGAAGCTCATGGTGAATTAATTGTAGCTTGTGTCAGGATACACTGAGCTTCCAGCAGCCTTTTACATCAGTGACGCTGACAAACAGAACCAAGGCCACACTGTCAGAGCTGCTGACACAATTAGGACCAAGAATTACAACATCCTGAAAACCAACATGATGGTCTGATGTGGAAAACCATTTCCATGGACAGCTGTATCTGCATTATTACACCAAACTGCTCCAACACAGTCTGATCCACCACACTGCTTTCTGCAGCAGATATCTGACCTATTCCAGCTGAAAGGTGACACAAAGAATGAGCTGTTAAACCTGCTGAACTGTGACTGAACTGAACTGACTCATTTCTCACACACAACAGCTCCACTCTGAAAGAAAAACAAGGTCAACTTCTGCTTATTTCTGTCCATATTCAATCATTTATTTCAACATCAAAACATCTTTCCATTTTGTAGCAGCTTTCAGCGACATTATAGTGCTGCTCTGTGAATAAAACACATGGAGTTACAAAATGAAAGAAAATCAGGAGTAATGAATCAGATAGTCGATACCTCAGATAGAGGTTTGATTCTTTGAGCTGTTTAGAAATGATGAAAATGATGAATCCTCTCAGGCTCTCAGTGCTTTAACCAGAGGAGCTCTCATGTTCTCTGGAGGTTTCTGGTCAGACCATCCATGCTGTCATGTACTTGAGGAAATGATGTAGTGTGAGGATTCTTTCTTTGGGAAAAAATCGATTCTGAATTTGAGCGTCTAAAGTGCAAAGATAAATCTCTGTCAAGTGGAGTTACTCAGGCTTTCTATCCTTTGTCCTCAGGACGCTGACTTGTCTCATTTCTTTCTCACTGTGTCTCTTTCTCTTAATTTATAATCCTGACCATGTTAACGTACAAAACATGAGAGAACTGCAGCATGTAGAAATGGACCCGCTGCATGAATGTAAAAAAAACATCCTGACGCAGAAAATTGTTCTTGGTTCAAAAGAAAAGATTCAATTTGTTTCAAACAGATTGTTCTTTGTGAAATGTCCTGTTAAGAAATCAAAGAAATCATCATGGACAGAAAAATAAACATTTAATTTGACTTTTATTTGGATTCAAATGAATATTCATTGATACTTTGACATGTGGTGAGATTGTCGGCTGTGTTTAGTGGAGCTGGTGACACCTGGAGGAGGAGATTCGTCTAATCTCTCTGCCGGGCTTCATTTGGCCTCAAATTAACACTTAATCCAAAAGGATAAAAGGACCTCAAACCAAATGAAGCATTCAGTGCGGCTCATTTAAAGTCCTCTCTAGACTAAAGTGTGACACATTAAAGCCCTTACATGTTGAACAGTGAGCACAACTCATCATTCTCAGATACACTGATTGTAAATATAATGGCTTCAGACATGAGACATAAAATGTGCAGGACTTCTGTAGTTCATCATCTCAACACGCTGTAGTGAGGTAACGTCAATATTCAAAAGTCCTGGAAGATCATGAGCTTTACTCTGGGAATGTAAAAATCACTTGATTCTTGCTATAAACAAAAACAATACTAATTTACAGGTGATCCTTGTGATATTCAATCATCACACATTACAAAAGGAATGATCAAAGTAATCTGATTACATGATGATCACATGGAGCTCTGTGCTTCCTCTCAGCCCTCCAAAGTGCTGATCCCTACAGAAGTGTGTCTCCAGCCAGAGTGTGTGTGACTTTCAGGGAGCTGTCAGTCCAAAGGGAGTTAAGGCCAGCTCTTCTCTCTGCTCTGCTGCAAACAGCCGGCCTGTTTCCTGACGCCTGTGACACCACCAGATGCTTCTTTACATGATCGCTGCAAGAGCCTTCCTACCAGCCAGCAGAGTGTGTGTGTGTCAAACAGCACCTCTACAGGTGGACATTGGTTCTGCAAGTTATACATAGTTCCTCCATATTACAAAGGTGCTCAAAGTCAGCTACAGAAATACATCAATCTACATCAGGAGGATTCGCTGCGCCTGCAGTTCATTTTGTTTATAAATGTTACACAATAAAATGACACTAAAATGTTTAGTTAGCTGCAAGCTATTCATCAGTGGGGCATTATATGAATCCAGCTCTCTCCACGTTGTGACTTGGAAAGCATCGTCTGTAAGTTCCATTCCTGTTTGATGTCTGTTATAGAGACATTGCGTGTGTGAGTAATTGTGGAAATAGTGCTGTGTAATATTAGCTCACTCTTTCTGTTTAGCCTGTTGCTAGTTAGCCTCTCTCAAGGTAGACTGATGTTTTCTGTCTCTCCTCCTTTTCGGTAGTAGCATATGCTAACCTGTGTTGTGTTTACATTGTTTACAATTAATTTATATGGAAATCATATTTCATGTGCAATTTCATAATTTTGAGGCTATTTACATAAGTTTATGTACATTTATTTACATGCAGTTACGTAAACTATATTTACGCGTGTGCAGTAATGATATACAGCAGACATGTATAACAATTTGTTTTATGTTTGAACATTTCTTTTTCTGTATTTTCTTTATACAGTTTTACAAAAAAGGAAAAAAGGATAAATGGATTCTCAAGGAAGATCACTAAAGCTGTGAAAGATAAACCTCTGACTCTGTCTTTCTTGGGATCCCCATGTTAGCTATCTGTCAACCTGTTTATATCACAGACACAGACACGTAGGACAGAACACACACTAAAGAGCACTAACACACTGAGTGGAAGATGAACATCACAGTGATTTCATCAGAGGAGGAGCTTTGTTTTCCAGCTGAATACATTAACCCTCATGTTGTGTTTCGGTCAAGATTTGACCAATTTAAAAGTTTTATCTCTGAAAAATGTAGTTAATTTGATCAGACCTTAGATTGATCTTAGATTCTGTGACTCTGTGGTTTCCTGGCAACCACTACGTGAACCTTTTCCCAGTAGAATTTCAACACCTGTTGGCAGCTCTCACAGACAGCTGCAACGTAGTGTTGGGATCTCAGGCCATGTGCTTGAGACAATAGAAGACCTACACACAAGCTTAAAGTCTGACTCAGGCCTACGTGGAAGTTGAAAAGCCTGATTAGAGTTCCCTTTTATAACCCTTTGTTAGAAAGACCGCCAATTCCACAGACCTCACCTAGGTGCGAAGTCTGGTTTGAATTCAAACACTGGATGCTCATTGTACAATTCCCTGAGAACCCCAGGGGTCCCCTACGACACAGCCGTGATGTCACTCAGGTGATATTAACCAGCGCACCCCACTTCTCAGCGCTATTCCCCAGTGCCGTACTGCAAGAGCTCTTCTGAGTTTCCTCCTGTAACTCTGGTCGCTGAAAGGGAGCATCGCTCAAATGTTTGATTTCCCCCTTTTTTCTTTTTGATTGTTTTTATTTTTACTTTCATTTTGGCCACACGTCGTTCACTCGCAGGCCGAGTAAACAGACGGATCCAAACCAGCTGAGCATCAGCTGATCTCAACCCACCCGCGGAAGGACGAATAGACTCGTCGAGGACACCGGACCGCACGTCCCATCTCTCCTCAGAAAGTCGACTCTGCTGCTTTTCCCGCTGCCGGCGAGGAAACCAGCTGGCCGTGATCGCAAGTGAAGTGCGAAAGTAAAAGCGGCTCATTACCGTTCAACCAACCAGCAACGCGTTGACAGATTAACAATTAACACACGGACGAGCGTCTCTTCCTTGGTTTCTTGGTTACCGGGCCCTGGTAACAGGGTGGTGCTCTGTAATATTAAATCAACAATTAAGAATACAGACAATTATTCTTAATAATTATTTGCCAATAACCAGATACTCCTCTTAGCACACAACAGTAGTTTCAATAATACTGAACTTTTCTCGTAGCTTTGGTATTTAATGCTTTTATGAGGCCTTGCTCACGGTTCATTATGTGGCAGCACCATGGCAGGCCGATATACGGTAAGTGAGGCTCTTGATTATATATTTGATCACCACAGTGGTGAGGAGAGGCCAGGAAACTGGCAGTGAGGATGGATTAGAGGAGGAAGTGTCAGAAGAAGCTGAAGATGACACAGAATATAATCCAGAGCAAGAAATAACTGATGTGAAAACAAGCGTAAGCGTGCCATAAATGCAATGCATATATTTGCAAGGTGCATGCAACAATCTGCACATATTGTCCAACATGTGCATGAGAAAAAACACCATTGAAGTTTGAGTTAACCCACTCCAAAATTTAGAAGCCTGATTTTATATCAGTTTTCTTTTTTTATTCTGTTATCAGAAAAAAAAATAGACTGAACATTGTAATGTCATGCTTCTTGTTAGTTGTTGTGGTAACTTCGGCTTTGAAAAAGACCACTCGACAAGCTTGCTGTTGCTCATATGAGCTTTATCTATAACTCTTGTACACCAAGGCTTACACTGCTCAAAATGTGAAACACGGAGGCAAAACAACGCGAGAGGGAAAACCCCGGGAAAAAGCATCTCTTACAAACAGCTACCCTCTAGCATAAGTGTAGTGTTGGGATAATTTCCTTTGTACACAAAAAATCTTTCTGGTCACTTTTGACCAGGAACACAAAAAGTGTTCACTTTATGTGACTGTTTAAAAATTTTAAATGGTTTCAAAACAAATGTCGTTTGTAACTTTGACCCAAAGTAGTCTGTGATAAACAGTCTTCTATGTTTCATCTGATTATTTCTTAAAGTCAAAATAATCCAGAAATTATGTTTTTTAGAACTCGAATTCAAGATGTATAAGCTCAGATCAATGAGGCATACAGGCCATGAATAACAAATAGAAATTCAAAACTTGTAATGTTCACAAGAATTTAATTTGATTAAAAAAATCTAACCCAACAAATAGTGATAACACATGTATTATAGTTTTTATGAGTCTTAATGGAAGCGGTCATTTTTGACCGGGAACAAAAAATTGTTTAACATGAAATGAACACAGCGTGAGGGTTAAAAAGCACCTCTGCTGCCTCACTCTGATTGTTGGTAGAAGGTCCATCAACAGGACAGGAAATGAGAGAGAGCTCCCCGACTGGACTCGGACCAGGGTCGCTGTGGTTCATGGTCAGGATCTTCACTAAACTATGGGGGCATCAAAGTGAACTGAGCCAGTCATTGTTCTCAGCTCTACAGCCAGAGACAGACACTCAGTATTCACTGGACTGTGTTCAAAGGACAGACAAGTGTGATGAGCACTATTTTATCTTCCCTCTTTGTTTCTTCTTCTGTGTGTCTCATGCGTCTGTCTTGTTTCACCTTTCCCTCTCCGTCTGTCTCTCCAGTGATCGACGTATCAGAGCTTCATCACTTTCAGTCCTGCAGTTCAGTCTCACTTGTCACATCCACTGTGCTGCATTCAGATCGTCTTTTATAAGTCAACATTGTTTAAAGGTAAAAGAAAATGAGACTGTGTAATTAGTTTGAAGAGGAGCAGTGAGTGAGATCAAATGTTTGAGACAAAGAGGAAAGAAAATGATCAAATGGGATGAAATATATTGACTGACTGAAACAATTACTGAAGGAGCTCGAGTGCACAGATAATAATCAGTGTTGTTACAAGAGCTGACGGTGTGTATTGACCACACAAGCAGAGATGGAGGAAAGAGAAGAGCAAAAAGAGTAAAAAAAAAGACAGACTTAAACTCTGAAATATTTCTTAGTGCCAAAACATCTTTGTTAAAGTCGGAGCACATGGACGGTTTGAGATGACTCTGAATGCACAGGAAGTGTCACTGTTGATTTTCATCTCCAACAATCCTCCACAGTTCTCAGGTGAATCAGAGCTTCCTGAATAAACGTGTCCTGTTCGTCTCTGGTTGTGTTTTTCTCACCATGTGATAAAAAGGATGAACACACCTTCAATCAGCAGAGAAGAACGACTGGCTGTCAGCATGCTGGATCAAAAAGCTGCAAGACTCTCAGTTTTCATCAGTTCAAAGCAACTCCAACATCTCAGAAACACAAAATCACATCATCCAGCTGCTCCTGAGACATTCATCAGTCCAGTGTGTGTCTGTAGGTCTCAACATGAAGAGCTCCATCTCAAACACACAGTCTCATGTACATGATCTCACACACACACATCAAAGGAGGTTCTCTTTGAGGATTCTCTGCACTCTGATTGGTGGAGCAGTGATGATGTCACAATTTCAAATTCATATACATTTATGTATACATGAAAGACAAATCAAAGTGATTAACATGGATTAGCTTGAATGATTAGACTATAACAACAACCACTGCAACACACACACACACACTCAGTCAGGTCCAGTCTAATGTCTGAGTGCATCAGCAGTCTCTCAGTACCACAGTACATTCAGGAACAGACAGCAACAACCCAGCATGTGTGTCCATATGAGCGATAGATGCGTCCATTTGACTCTGAAAAGATCAAAGTTGTTCTTACTGTCACTTCTGAAGAGCACGATGATGCAGGAGGTCGTGTCTTTGTCGTCATACAGGCGTGAACACACACACACACACACACACACACACAATCGGTCTTCTTACCTACAAGAGAGAAAAGAGAAAAAACAGTCAAGACATCAATAATAATAATAATAATAATAATAATAATAATAATATATTGCATTCTTATTGGACACTTCAGAGATGAACGAATACATCTCCCTGCTCCCTGACAGAGAGCTGCAGCCCATCATGTCCAGAAGAAGCAAACAATAAAGGTAAATCTGTTATGAATATAAATGTATTAACGTTAGCATTAGTCACGGTTGCCAGGTCTGATGTGCATCTGAATTTGCTACACAATTAGTGTTAGCAGATAGCTAGTTAGCTAATTAGCAGTAACTTTCTCAAAAGTAAGCAGAGTTAATGTTTCATTTTACAAATGATTGTAAGTTTATTGTTTCAAAGTTAAATTAATTATTGTCTTTGAAACAGTTGTGGTCAAGATTTATCAAACGTTACAACAAGTTGCTGTAACGTTAATTTTCTCTGTGTTAACACCAGCTAACAGTTACCATTAATGTTAGCTACGTTAACATTAATCATTGGGAAAATATCAAAGTTGAAAGTTAAAACATTAATGTTAACATTAACCGTTAATGTTAGGGTGCTGTAGGTTTTGTTTATGGTCATTTCAAAGAGCTAACATTAACTTATGTAACTTGGTTAATATAACAATAATATTTTCACAAATGC
Organism: Scortum barcoo; assembly: GCA_023238725.1. Taxonomy (NCBI): domain Eukaryota; kingdom Metazoa; phylum Chordata; class Actinopteri; order Centrarchiformes; family Terapontidae; genus Scortum; species Scortum barcoo. The sequence continues at coordinate 25,446,122 of CM041552.1, forward strand.
ATAAGATTATGAAATGTTTTGTTAATTGTCATTATGGCACTGAGATCTTAAAATGAATAAGTATTGGTAATTTCATGGCATAAAACACAGACGACACATAAAAAAATCACCTCCTCCAGGCATAAGAAATGTGATTTTTTTTTTTTCATGATTTCTTAGTAGTTAGTTTCAATAGTTTTTTGCAGTAAAAGGAAAAATGGTTGTTTTCCAATAAATCTTATTTTTCTGTGCTACTCCAAAAATGTACTGAGAGTTGTTGACAGGAAGAAAAATTAATAATGCTTTGGTAAACTAAGCAGTCAGATGAATTTTCCTCTGTGCCCTCTGTTTACCTTGTATCTGTTACCAGTCTGACTGTGCATGTCATAGCCTTATCCTAACCCTGTATGACGCACTAAGGTTGGTTGTGAGGTTTAGTTACTCGAGTTTAAAGGCAGCCTCACAGACAGTGTAAGACTTTCTATATGATCATTGATGGTCATTGTTAATGGTGACTAATTGATTGTTTCCTGAGGGAGTTTTTCTCATTATTTCCTCACTTAGTTGACTCTCACGAAGCTTCTCTGCCAAAGCAGTGATGATAAACGATCATTCGGCCTTGTTAGAAGAAGACAGAGAAGGTGGAGCAGCTTCCTCTGATTTCACTGATAATCAGCAGATGAAGAAAGAAACTACGTAAGCAGATTGTTTCCTTCAGTGAACAGACACACCAACACACTGACTGTACAGACACACTGTGGAGCCACACACCACCTGACTGTGTCAAACTTGACCCTTAATGAGAGTCCACAGCTTCTCTCCAGCTGACAAGCTGCCCACTACAGGAGGGACCCTGAAAACCTGACGCTCCTTCATTCAGTCCAACCAGACCAAGTTTACATCAACAACAGCTGGGACACATCCTGAACTCCATCAAAGGGACTTTTTGACTTCAAACTAAAACAGTCACCTGCTGCATTTCTTACAGTAGCAGTGTAAATGTACCAAACATGACTCAGTTCAAACGTTTTATTCACTTACAATAATAAACCACAAATAAAAAGACAGATAAAGAAACAGAAACTCATCCTGGTTCTCGTTCTGTGTTGAATCCTGCTTCAACACAACAAAGTGCTGATCAGCAGCTTCCCACATCAGACTGTTTGTGATGACAGGTTGTTGGTGGCAGATGACAGCTTTTACATGTTGACACAATTTCTCATTATCTGCTGTGGGAATCATTTCACAAAACATAAAGGTACAAAAATTTAAAGTAATTTACATCCCACAATGTAAGACACAGGGGAAATGTTCGAGTCCAACTGAGTATAATTAGAGAGAATTACTGTGAGTTTTACAATGCTGCAATCAAAGACCGTCACTGTAGGTGAGCACAAAGCCACCTCATTATATTTCCTCTTCAGAGTGTTTACACAGTTCAGTCCACACACTGAGTTTCTATCATAACAGGAGGAAGACTGTAGTCAGCATGTGAACAAGAGACATTGGTGGAGCTGCTCTGTAGACAGTGAATAATGGAACAACAGGACACTGACAGCAGCCATGCTGCTGCTTTTACTGTGAGATTTTCTGATTCACAGCTGTGAGTGCTGCAGACCTGCACATTAAACTCTTCTGGATGTAAAGTCTCAATATGTTACCTGATGACATCATCAATCCAAAGTCTTGATGCCCTGATTTCCAGCTTTGAGAGAAAATGTGTTCACTAATATTGATTTCACAGTCTAAAATCACTGCAGGAGCACACGGGTGGATTTTAACTCAGCTTCACATTCCTGACCTCCAGCTGTTTGGATTCATAATTCATGAGTAACATCAGGCCTTCAGTATTTCAGTGTTGACCAGTAAAACTGGACGTGTATGTGAAACAAATGTCTTTGTCTTTTTTTTTAAATTTATTTTATTTTATTTATATTTATTTTTTTGTCTGTGGCTCAAAGCAAAGGCAGTGAAAAGCTCAGCTGCAGTCTTTCTGTCTGTCATCCGTCCCCGGACCCCCACTGAGCCGCTGAGGTTGGAGGGCCTTCAAATAACTATAATTAGGAGGAAACAGCTCAGTAAAACGGCTGCTCTGGTCTTAGATATGTTTCAATTAGAGGGACACACTACAAATTATGGCTCTTAAGGTAGTTTAAGGTTTGTGTCAGAGAACAATATTAAAAAAACTCTACCCTGTAATTAAAGATTATTCACTGCTAATTCAGACGGATTTACAGCCTGTTTTATTACAAAAGGGAATTTTAATGTTACATTTTTTTGAGTTATTTCTTCAGTAAGTTTACCAAAGTGCCATGTGATGGTGAAGATTTATATTTTCTGTGAAATTTAAAAAAACAAGATTGACATATATAAACATAAATAAACAGCATATTGTGCTGAAGTATTTTGATGGAGGATTTTGGCAGCTACGAAGACCTGTTGACTTTTTTAAGGCTGCACAAGTATTCGGTTTCTAACTATTATTATGTAGAAAGAGTAAAGAGCAGTAAAGTGTGTGAAGTTGGACAAATCAGAGTCAAATCATGCCATGGTGATATCTGAGGCAGATCCTCAAGGTCATTGGTATCAAATCCAGATCTTCAAAACCAAACTTCAGTCCAGACCCTTCTACCATCATGGCATCACACACTCAGATACTTGAAATAACTTCAGGAGACTCCAGGTGGGTGTTCAGATTAATACAAAGGTACAAAGACTGCTCTCCTCCATGACTGCTTTCATTTGGTTCTCCCTCTGACAAACCTCCAAACATCAATCATATCTGTGAATGTATCGGTCCAGACACTGTAGAGACTTGAGCTCTGAGGCAGGTCAGTTAAAAAATCTTTCACACATGAATTACAGACCAGTTAACAAGTGTGTCTGTATTTTTTAAACATTTCATCTTCCAGGATTACTCACTGATTGAAGCTTCTTCCACTTTAATGCGTGTCCTCCAAAAATGTTCCCTCTGGAGGTTTTAGTGAATGTGAGAGGGCTTATTTTGGACTGAATGGATTGCAAAGACACTTGACAGTGATTTGAACTGGCAGCCAGCAGACAAACACTCATCAGAAGGCCTCTTCACCTCGCTCTGACAAAGAGATGCATCCAGTTCAGCCTCTGGACAAGAACACATGACTGAACACTGCTGGACTGAAGTGGGTTAGACAGCAACACAACACAACTGCTCCACTTCAAATGAATCAGCGTCCAATCACAAACACATGACAAAGTGTAACATGAATATTTTTAAGTTCAGATCACTGAGTGTTTAACTGATTAGCATCAGCACATTAACAGTGTGGAGGAAATATGTTTATGTTTCATTTAGTAAAACTGACTCAAAGCTGAGCAGATACAAACAGACAGATACCTGACTGTAACAGTAAATACTTTCACCGCAGTAAAAGGCAGAAAAGTGTGTGTGTGATATTTTCAGTGGAAGCTGAAAAATGCACATGACAGGATAATTACTGTGTGAGATTCACATCCCAGATAATGAGAAACACTGTTGCTTCTCTTTATCTGATGAAGAAAGAAGAAATAAAATAAGCCCCATGGGTAACCTGCAGAGGTGACGGACAGTACCGATGAATTCAACCAAAACAGCAGCTTATTAACAGATGAGAAAATGTCTCTAGAAACAAAGAGTTCATCTGCAGAAACAAAAAAAGGATTCTAATAAATCTAAATCAAAATGTAGATTTCTGTTTTTGCAGATGAAGCCTTATTTCACTGATCCTCAGTTCTTCTGTGGACCTGCAGCTTATTGTTCTGCTCCTCACAGTCTGAACACTGTTGGTTTCATATCAAACAGCTTCTGCAGTGAACTGCAGTCACCTGGTGTCCAGTTGTAAATCATCACTTATTCAGAGAAAATAAATTAGTTTTTCTACTAAAGCTTGTTGGAGATTGGTGCAAAAATCTGATGTTAATCATGTTATAGTTACAAGCCTCATAATGTGAAAAACCATGATTTATCTTTGTCATTTATATCAAAGCCACTGAGATCTTAATTCTGACTGGCTTTAAGATTTTTATTACTGTCAAGTAATGTAAAATAAAACTGCACATCTTTTCAGAGTTTTGTTACCACTTAAGTTAATGTTTCAGATGTTCACTGACGATAAAAGGAAAAAAACAATAAAAGAAAAAAAGTTTCAACATTTTTCATGAACAACTTTGAGTTTTGGTTCTGACTAGTTTTATTCAATCATTCATCCACCATCCATCAAAATCCCCTTATTTCCTCCTCGTAGGGGATTTGGTCCAGATTTTCACAGAGTAAATAGATCCTCTCATCCAGAGAGACAGAAAGCTACTTGATGAAATCTTGGCTGAAAGATCATCTTCTATCTGTCTGTCTCTGTTATCTCTAAATAAACTTTATGTAAACATACAAACTGTCAATCTGATATTTCCTGATTTTCATTCTCTCTTCCCACCTTTTCTTCTCCGACACCTTCCTTTGATTCAGATGTGTTTTAATGTTTTCTGCTTTTACGCTCCAAAATGTTTAAATCAAGATTTTGTTTCGTTTGCCTGAAGTTCAGTTGATGCAAAAGGTTCATCGTGCAAACATGAACACGTTTGAAATGCTTTGAAAATTCTGCCTGAAGGAAAAAAGAAAACACATCTTATCTCCTGTGTCTTTAGTGAGAGAGATAACATGAAGTTTCACACTTCAACAGATAACTGGATTTAACAGCCTGTTATTTTTTAATAAACAGCTGCTGTGTCCAAACTCTGCTCAGCTGTGCTTCTCACACACACACACACACTCTGCTACTACAGCTCTGCACAAGAGGAGGGATGTTGCCTCATCCAGTATAGTCAGAGCTCCATCAGCAGTGTGAAATATAAACAGGCCTTATGGGAGCTTTCAGACGTTCCCCTGCCTGCCTCCGTTCACTCTAATATGAAATTGATATAGAGAATACTCTGTGTGACGCAGAGCCAGAGATGGAGACATAAAACGTGAGAGCAAATATATCTGGACTGATTGGTAACTCACAAATGTCAAAGAGACTTATGAAGCAAACAAAACACAATCTATTGATCGATCTGGAAGCTGAACTGGAGCCAGTGGTCCAGTGCTAACACTCAACTTTGAACTCAGCGTTACTAGAGAGAGAAAATGAAGTCAGACTGAGTGAATGGTGTTATAATTTTTGTTATGGTGCTCTGAAAAAGCTACATTGACACTGTGACAGAAACATAAAAACAACAAACACAGCATGTTCAGGGTCTGTCAGTCAGATGGTCGATTGTCGGGTTAACAGAAGAGATCAGTTCTGTGGACGCTGATGATGAGACAAAACCTTTTTATTATTACTTTGACTCAGACACACAGAGATGTTCCACAAAAGTCCTATCCTGTGAACTTTAAATTAATATTTTATTGTAAATATGAATTAGTGATGAGACTTTAATCCATATTCAGTTGATCCAAACAGTAGAGAGGAAACCTCAGACCACATCGAACCAGATGGGTTCTCTTGAAGAATAACAGAATTCATCCTGTGCTGCTCTGAGATCAGTAACTAGCACCATATGAAGGTTTTTCATGAAGCTGTTTGGCTCCAAACTGATGACGACTGATGACTTTGACTTTACAGCTGTAATGTTGAAAAGTTCACTGAACTGGTAAAGTCAAACATGTACAGAGGGTGAACTGGGAGTGTCTGACTGTGAGGTCTTTGTGAGAATATTTCCTTTATCCAGTGGACCGGCTTCAAAAAGTCTCCATTGTTGAGGCTGAAGCGGAAAATCCACATTCAAAGCTTCATCTCTGAACTGTGGATAAAATGAGCCTCTGCAAGGAGTCTGGCCTGATAAGAAGCTTTTAGCGAGACTCTCAGAGCCACTGAGGCAGAACGACATCAACACACTGCTGGTGATCCCGTTTATCATTTTCCCTGAAGACACATTTTCCACGTCTCTCACTCTCTGTGTCTCTCTCTTCTCTTCTCTTTCCTCTCACTCTCACTGCTGTTGGTCTGTAAACCTCCCACAGAGAAACACACTCCTGCTACAGTGGGGGGGTCACTAACGGGGGTCACACACCTTGATCCAGCTGATGGGACGGCTTGTTCTGTGGAGAGGGAGAGACAACAGAGCAGCTTCTTCTTCAAAAACTTTGGCTGAAGGTCTTTCTGAAATACATGATCCACTCAGCAGTTTCCTCTCATCACCACTGAAACTAACTATGAAGACTTTAAATCAGCAGCATCATAACATGCAGGGAGTTTCCCTGTCAGGTGTCTAAATATTGTCCATGTAATAAAGTCCAGAGGCTTCATCCTCCCTGATGAGTGTAAAAGCTCACTGAGCAGCTCTAAATACATGTAATCAGAGAGGGAGAGGACACAGACCTGAATAACAAATCAGCATGAAGCTGCCTGCTCTTTACCTCCTGACACTCATTATTAAGAACGGTTATTCACATGTTTTCATTTATACATCATCCATACAAATAGATCAAATCCATTAAGACTGAGAGTGTAAATGTCTCAACATTGTACATTTCTGCAGTAAAACTAAAAAGGTTCCTGCATAAACAAATTGAACTGACAGAGAAATCAAACATTCATCACCACATGTTTGACATGTTTCCTCTCTCCTCTCTGTTTCAAACACTGACTTCTTCTTCATTCAGCTATCAATCAGGGCCAAGATGATTCAGTGGGAGGTCTGAATGAAAGCTGACATTATGGAAATGTTCAGGTACCACCTGCATGTGGAACAGCTCGACTGGAAAATGAAACACAGAATTGTAAGCTTTAGAAAATAATGGTTGGTAAAGGTACTTTCTCTGATGATGGTGATAAAAGTGTGAAATCACTGAGTCCAGAGTTCAGTCATGCATCTCTAAAAGCTTTCTCTTCATATCACTGCTCAATTGTCCAATATATTAATCCTGATGAAGCCTCAGTAGAGGAAATAAAGTGAGACTGGGTTCAGCTTCTTGCTGCAGACACTCTGGTCCAATAAGGTTTTCAAAGGTCAAAGGTCATTCTGCAGAATATCACCGGTATGAGAAGATTTATTCAATTATACAGATCAGAAGTGGAAAACTGATGATTTATTGAAAAGTGTATTACTGTGAATTAATTTCACTGTCTACATATTGTATCTATATATTGTTTTAATGGCAGATCGCAGATGAGAGCATCGGCCTCAGAGAGACAATTTTATAAAATAATCTGTCAGAATAAAAATCTACATTTCAGTCTGTGGACTGAACCAAACATTTCTCGCTGAATTTCTTTTTAATCTGTTATGATTGTTAAATTAAATCCATCATTTTCAATAATGATTCTCCAACATGACTGCAGCTCTCTCATAAACAGCTGTTGTGTCCGTCTGTGTCTGAATATTTCATTTATTCCACTGGAGAGAGAAAATAATGCTTCATTACCTGGTGACCAACAAAATGCCTTCAGAGCTCAAATCTCACTTTATTTACTTAAACAACGGAGTAAATGACCACATTATCAGCATCACATCAGAAGAAGAAAATAATGAGCGTCAGCGTGAGCAGAGCATTGAAATCTTTACTGTTTCCACTGAGAGCTCACTTCTTAGCATGTCTCTGTCTTTTCTGGAGTAATTGGTAATCCTACCAGCCATTTCTAACCAAGAATTACAACTTCCTGAAGAAAGATTTCCACGGACTTTATCCGCTCCAACACACAGTCTAATCTGCTGAGGCACTATTTTACAGTAAACCTGCTGAGCTGTGACAGAGAGCTGAGCTGACCCCTTCTTCTCAACCAAAGCAGCTCACTTCTTTAAAAGGAGCGTCACAGTAATGGAGTTTCTTTGTCTCTCCCTCCCTCCTCTTTAAAAGGTTTAGGGACATGTTTTGACTGCACAGCAGGTGACTGAGGACAGCTTGTCCAGTTTGGTTAAATCACAGCTCCAGTTTTCCAGGTTTTGATAAAGTTGTAGTGCGCATGTGAGCACAGTGTAAAATGTTTCTGTTTTTACTGGTTTTAAATTCAGGTTAGCTTATAAAACTTAGTTTAACTTAGAACAGCCCAAATTAATTGAAAAAAATAGATAAAAGTGTGAAAAGAAGATATCAGTACTGTAAACTATCCACAACTGTTGTAAATAAACATACATAGATCTAGTATTGGGTGGTAATAGTACTTTAACACTAATAGAACATTAAATCCATCAGAACAAGAGGAGGATGAACTTTTGTTGTGTCCAGCAGTCAGACTCATTCTTCTTTCTTTCCACATTTTTTAGATAAAGAGTGTTTTATTGGCTCTTATTTGCCTTACTCTCTGCAGCAGCAGTCACATCACATTTCTCAGATCTGCTGCTGCACGTCTGCAGAAACCCGAGAAATAAATGTAATGTGTCTCAGTGCTGAGAATAATAACCTTCAGTGTGGCTGGAGAGATGAGATTTAACAGTAAAATCTGACCAGGAGACACATTTCTTCAATAGTGATATTAAATGTAATGGATTGGTTTGAGGGGTGTTAAAGGCACAATGGAAGAGAGAACGTGGTGTCACCTATTCAGAGATTCAGCAGTATGTGGTGCAGCAGTCGACATTAAAACACAGGACATCATGTGATGAATCCAAATGGATCTGAGCTCTGCTTTACTGAAGACACCTTCAATGTTCAAACAGCAGAGGTCTGAATCAGCAGCCAACACCCTCAGTAAAAGTCACAACACTGATTCACACAGGGGGCTAAATGGGACTCAACTCAGATTTACTCAACAAGATATTCAGACTGTCTGTCTGATGGAGGACTGAGCCCACGATGGACCAAGATTTACAGAGAAGAAGAGGTGATGTGATGTAAAGAGCTGACCTGCTGTGAATACTGAACCACTGACACACTTCCTCTTGTTTCCAATAACTCTGAATATCAGCCGCAAATCAACAACTCCTGAAAATAAATCAGCTCTGCAAATAAGCATCAATAATAAAAACAAGCTAATCAGACCATAAAGCATTTATACAAAAATTCACTGTAACTCTGATGTAAATAACAATAATTGAAAAGCAGAGCTAAACCTGTCTGAGAGCTTCACTTTAATGTTGCATTAAGATCTGAGAGTCACTGTGACACTTCTGCTCCAACAACCTGATGGGGACTGTTGTTCAGTTTGTTTGAGGCTGATTATCATCCTGCAGACAGTCGGACAGTCATTTCAAATCAGAAAATAAGAGAAACACATGCAGAAAAGTCACTTCAAAGAGATGCATGATGAAGGTTGTGAGCTTCAGTATGTGAGCTGAATATTTGATTCATTAGAGTCAAAACATCACATCAGTCTGCCGCCTGTGAAGAAAACTGTCTCATCCACTTCGAGTGAACACAGTGTGATCATGGATAAACGTTCATTTTCTCCTCCTATGATAAACATACAGACATACAGTGCGTCACCAACACTTTGTATGTTGGCCTTCAGACAGAAGCAGGATGTGACAGAGAGCGGCTCCAATCAGGTTCATGCTGCTGTTACAAACTGATCTCAGTGCTGTTGATGCGACTTTCTGCTCCAGATGGATCTGACAGATCAAAGTTTGATGAGTCTACAGATGCTTCTCTGATACAAGAGCAGGTTTACTTTGTTTTGTACAAAACTCTGAATAATGAAAATATGCTACCTGAGTCGTCCAGCTGCTTATTCAACATCTGCTTTAAAAGAGAAAAAACCTGGAGAGGAGATTTAATGAGAAGTTGTTTTAAAGCACCTAAAGCCAAATGTGTTGAGCAGACTCGTACAGTCTTCTCCAGGGAGGAAAGTTTCAGTCGATTCATGTTGTTGGATGTACTTGAGGAAACTGTTTCCTTCTGCAGATTCTCCCTGTTGGAAAATTTATTTGAAATTCAAGTCTGAATTTGGCCATTTGAAAAGAGGAATCCTCATTGAAATGTAGAGCTGCTGCATGCTTCGTCTTTTGAGCTCAAGTCTTCTTTTGAGCTTAAATTGAAATATTTGTGAATATAAAGTGCTTTTAGAGCTTTAATCTAAAAATTCATGTAGAGCTGAACTGTTTACTGTCTTTGATGTTGAGACACTTCTTCTGAGGTCCAAATCTCTGGTGAGGTTACACAGAGGTCAAAGTATTGTCCTTATTCTGCAGACACTTTGAGTGATATCATCAATAAAAACAATATATTGATCTGTATTATATCTAAACCTGCATGTACTTATACTGAATTTTCCATCTTTGTATTTACTTTGTGTGCTTTCAATCTGAACTCGTCTTAATTTTATAAAGGATCTTTATTCAGCAGCCTGTGCTCAAATGTTTGAACATCAAAACCTGATGTGATTCAAAGGCACAGAAGAAGAAATATTTCACATCTGTAACTAGTGTGGAAGTACTCAGTTATACAATTGATTTGAATATTTATTTGTGTGTTAAAACTTTACATGTTTCTTATCAGATTTGTTGACTCCCTATCAGCCTGATCAGTGGTGGAGCTCCTCTGGCAGAGCCCCCAGGTCTCTAAAAACCAGTCTGAAACTTTCTGATTTAGAAGAATTCTTCTTTAAAATCACTCATTTAAACTAGCTTGTTGTTATATGAAAATATTATATATTGTCACAACTTCTAAAATTTCAACAAAATAAGTCCCTGATAAGTGATCAGATCATTGATAAGTGAAGAATCAGGCTCACAGTTAGTCGTAGTTTTGACAAGTTGTGTCAGTCTGTATTAAAGCTGCCTGTGTTTTCATGACATTACACTGTAGAGTCAGTGCAGGCTGAAGTCAGCAGCTCAGTGACCTTGAACGCAGCAAAGCTCTCAACATCACAATGACTTTGTAAATACAGGGATTAGTGCAGCCAAAGCTGAACACAGCCACGTCTGACAGTGGAGGCACACAGCTTGAGATCAATGGAGCAAAAACATCTTGTTATTGAGTGACGGCATATCTCCAGAGGCACAACTGCTCTCTGAAGAGTGTGTGACCGGACCAAACATGACACTTTAACATCAAATATGAATGAGTTTATGTCGACTGTGTGGGTGTTAGTTTAGATTTTCAATAGGACTCATTCAAGCTGCATGGCTGATGTATTAAGTCAACATTTTACTAAGAAAATTAAAAATACTTTTTGTTTTCAGCACCATCACAGGAAGTCAAAAACAAAAAGAGCCAATAACGTGAGCTTTAACCAGGGGGAGGGGCCATGATGAGGTTTAGGAAACCGAAGCAAACCCAGTCCAGCCCTGCTGAGCCCCCAGCACTTTAATCACATTAGCTCATTCTTAAGAGGACAATCATTTCAGGAGGACAGTGTTCAGCTCTAATTAGATTTTCTAACAGAGACCAGAGAAAGAACATCAGCAGACGCTTCTGTCACTTCATGACTTCTAACTGCAGAACATAAAAGACAAATATAATCCTGCTTGAGCTGATTAAAAACTATTTTCACTTTGTGAGAAAGTGAAAAACAAAGATTCAGTCAAACAGCTTTTACAGTGACTGGAGAGGTTTGTATTACACACTTTAATTAAGCATATTAGTCATAAAGACACTCACTTGACTGCACAAAGTAAAACACTGTATTAATATCATGGAGAAACAACAGAGCAAGACAAATAGTTATTTTGTCTTCCAGAGGCTGGAGCGTTGGGATGCATACTGTACAAACTGAGAGCTGTTTAGCTCGCTGTTATGTCTCGTTCTCATTGGACGACATTAGGAAGTAGCTGTGATGGCGGCTGGAGGGAAACCAAAGAGGCCAAAGAGGAGAAAACAAACAGACATGTGGAAAAATGTGGAAGAAGGAAAGAAACAAAGAAAAATAAAGAAAGAGGAGAGATTTTTTTTAATCTTTTCTCTTGGGATTTTGTAACATGAGCACATTACCTTCAAATGTAAATAGGAAGTGAACAAATTACTTTATTTTTTACTTTTACTTTATTTTTAACAATGAGAGGAAAGACACAAAGATAAAACAGGTTCCAGTCTGACACAGAAACATCTTCATGGACAGGAAGGTGATGTTCATGTTCAACTCAGGTTTTTCTGTCTGTTTACTTCTTGTTTTTCTCTTCCTACATTATAAATTAATCTTGGTTTCAGAGGATCAGGAGTTTCTCATGATGCATTTTGAATAAAGTGTTTCCCAGAAGGATCCACCGACTCACACTGATACTGTACATCCTGTCTCACTGATCCGACCCTCTCACTATCAGCACTTTGCATTTTGCTGAAGAAAGTGATGGAGTTTCTAAATGAATCTCTTGTGAAGATGTTTCACATCAGGCCTTTGCTTCAGTCTGGTCCAAAGCAGCTGAGCCACAGAATGAATCAATGTTGTTTGGTCCTCCATGTTTAACAGAGTCGTGTTCAGACACTGATGAAGATCAGAGAACTGCTCACTAAGCCCACACAGCACTGACAGCAAGTTAGTCAAGAGAAAGTTACTGCAGAGATGGAAAGATACAAGTGGACAATATTAAGATGATTTAATATGGTGTCCAGGAGAGAGAACACTTCATTTCTTCACTGATCTTCTTCATTAGCTCTGTGAAGTGAAACATTAAAGAGAAAATGAGGCAGGAGAGGTTAAAGAGGGGAGCCTCACTGACTGACTGATTAAAATGAACCTGAAGCAGTCAGATGTTGTGTTGTCCACACTCTGCCTGATGGACAGGATATAAAAACCTCATATAGACAAACAGTGAAATATCTGAACAGACGAGCATCAACACGTCAAATAAGATGAGACAGGAGGATCTAGTGTTCATGTTCAGTCTGCATCATGTGTAAAATGAGTCAAATACACTACAGCTACTGACAGACCTTTAAATGTCACCTCACAACGTGGATGGAAATCATTTCAGCAAAGCATGATGGGAAACAAAGTGCAAAGACTCAGACAGCTGTTCTACTACTGAGTCCAGTCTGACTGCCAAGAGTCCAGCAGAGGACTCAAGCACCGAGTCCAGCCAGGACTGAAAGAGCACATGAGGCTGAGTTCAGCTCCACTGAGCGAGCTCCTCTGGTTTCTACACTCATTTAGTCGAGTGAATCGTCTGGATCAGCTGCTGTTTCTTCTTCTACAGAGAGGTGGAGTGTGACGGGATGTGACAGCAGCACACACTGAATACAAGAGAAAGACAAAGAGCACAATCAATGCTTTTCATGCTCAATTTCTAATGTTTTTCCAACACCCCTTGCATGCCCTTTCTGATGTTATTAATCTCCTCAGGTGGATATTTACCAAAGTCATTCTATCAAGTGTCTCGTTTGAGTGCACAACAGCAGAGCTCCACTCCACCAGTCTCCCTCTGATCACAAACACAAACCACTGGATTACTTGAGTCCAACAAAGCGAGCTGCACTGTAACTTAAAGCCTGCTCTCTGTTCTCCTCACACTGCTGAGTGTTGGTGCACCACTGAAACAAAAGCCTCTGTGTCCATCCTGACTGTTCACCACCAGCTTGTTATTTACCACACAATCTAATATCAGCTCATTGACAATAACAGAGTCATAACCCAGCATGCAACTGGGTGGTCAGCCTCTGGAGCCTTTTCATTAGCAGACCTATCTGATTACCCACAATCCCCTGGTTTCATCAGTGAAGCAGTTCTCTGCTCGCTGATCTGTGACCGTCACTCACATAAAGAGGAAGTGATCAGAGTTTAGTGGCTGATTTCATTGGCTGAACACAGCGACCGAGGACAGAGATAACACAGCGTTTCAACACCATTTCAAACTTCTCCTCACTCCACAAACACAATTGAGAGGAGCTCTCACTGGGATCATCATGTAGTGTCTGACTGCAGAAAATCAACATGAACGAGTCAACAAATACAACAACTACAACAGTCACATGTTCAGCTGTTCATTTTGATGTGTTTTCTACAAAAACTGAACACAAAGAAACTCTTCAGAGGTTCAACACGTATTCAGTTTAAGTTAGTACACAGCTCACTGTGTGTGTGTGTTATTATTAATTATCTGCCGACTCATGGATATTATAACACTAGACTCAAAGTTACAATAAATCTAAAGACAGTAAATATTCAAACCTGCATGTACAAATGAAATATTTGAATATAGAAGTTCATAACAACACACATGCAGGTTTTTAACGTGCACATCAATAAGTGACAGTGTCCAAAGGTCATGATGAGAAAGTGTTCGCTCCTGAATATAAGTGACTCCACAGATAGTGGATCAAAGCTGCATTCATTTACAGCTTTGATGAATCAGAAACAACTGATTATCATCACAGCTGCTTCACAGTCAATAACTGTGCGATGGGAATGGTGTCATGTAAAACTGTTATTTATAAGTCAGAAACAGCTTTTTAAAAGCCGTCTCCCTCAGGAACGTCTCCCTGATGTCAGCTGGACCACAGTTCAGTAAATACTAATAAATGTTGCTTTGGCAGGCCGACGTTCTGTTTGTACATTTTAATGAGCTGCTGCTAAATAAGGAAGAGCTCTGAGCCATGTTTTTCCTTTCTGTAATTTCATACTGCAGTCTGACAGTGTTTGTTTTATTTTATTTTTATTTTATTTTAACTTATATTTTAAGGTCTTTACTTATTTTATTACTCTAGTTTATTATTTATGTTTAATTTTATTTTATTTGATATTTTATTTTCTAAATTATCTTTTTTACTTTTTCTTGTTGACAGCCTCTATTGCTGTTAATAATTCTTTTTAGCATTGTTAGGAGAGCCTGGGACTTAAGAATTTCATTACCAATGATTGCTGATGTAATTGTTGTGTAATGACAATAAATTCTTGAATCTTGAATCTTGTGATGTAACAGCATCCAGTCCTCGAGTGCTCTTTAGAAATTAATGAACCATCAAACTAGTGGCTGTTTTTCTTAATGTGCTGCTGCAGTGACAGACAGAGAAACACTGAAAGAAACAGTCCAGAGAAAATCCCACCATTGTCCTTTAACTTGTATCGACCATCTCTCCCTTCCTCCCTCTGATCTGTGAACACAGATCACAGCTGCTGTCTGTCTGCTCACAGCAAAGCAACATGATGCTTGATACAGTGATGAGACACATGACTGCCAGAGGTCAGCTGACAGGAACACACATGTAGCCCTGTGGCCCTTATTTTCATTCATTTATATGCAGACATTAAAATGTTTATGTTGTTAAAAGTCAGAGAAAAAAAGAGTGGTGTTAGTTCTAAAAATCATTCAGAGTTGGTTGTCTGCACAAATACCAGAAAACCACGTTTGTTTGTGGGGCAGTGAAGCATGATGTCAGCCTATATTGTTAATCTTTTATTCTCTCATCTCTGTTGGTATGTCTGTAGTCTTTAGCCAGTCCTGTCCTCACCTTGTTCAGGTTCAAGGTTAGCGACGGCAGAAGCGGCTTTACGGTGTCCGAGCAGGATAGCTGTAAACTGTAAAACTGTAAAATTGTTTATGCTGGTTAAACCCAGTGAAGTGGCCATTTGTTTCCGACTCTTCACATTAACAGTAATCACACACACACTCTCTCTCTCTCTCTCTGCTGGTGTATTTCAGAGTGACAGATTATTTGTATTTCCAACAGTATTGGATGTTTCACAGCCTGTCTGCTGGATCTGATTCAGACCAGCAGACATAATGTGTGTGTTTGACTGACGGCTTCAAATTGAAACTGATTGCTGCATCTGAATCTGCAGGTGTGCAAGTGTTTGAACGAACACATATTTTAACATCTAGGATCTCCACATTTCACCCACTTGTAAGACATACAGAGAAAGCACACAGAGAATCAGCTCAGTGAGTAAGACAATTATTTTTTCTCTTGTGTCTGATCCACGACTGGAAATCAAATTAAACTGCTCCTCTGAGACTGCCTTGGACAACAAAACTCACACTAAACGTTGTTAAAATCTTCAAATTAATAAGTGAGAAGTAAACATTTTACTGTGTAATGACCAGAACCATGTTGTGTTTCTGTGGGAATTTCACTGTGCTGAATGGATGACTGCATCAGAGTATTATCCAGTAGTTTCAGTAATTAAAATGATTTAAATCACTGACATTACTATCTGTGCTTTTCCCAAGATAAGACTATTATCCAAATGGTTCTTTTTAATACATAAATTATGTATATTTGCCTACAAAATGAGCCAAGCTTGCAGAACAGGAGGAAAAATGGCAGCCTGAGACCATCGATGGATATAAATGAAAATAAAAGAAGAAAAAATATGAAACCTCCCTTCATCATATCACAGTAAATCCAGGATACACAGTAACACAGGGAAATAAACTGAATCACATATCAAGGAACAGACTTAATTATTTTGACCTGTGATCATTTGTTACCATGGAGACAGACAGATGTGAACCAAATGTGTTTAAAATAACAAAAGACAAATAAATGTTGAACATGCTACAGTCACACTGATAAAAGATGTCATTTCTTTCTTTGAATGATTCACAGACACAGTCACAACTTTTCTCTCCATCATCTATTTCACAGTCTGTCAGTGAAAACTGGATCATTTCTGTCACTATATCATGAAGAATGTGAAACTGGAGCTGTGGATCATCAGAGAACCGTGGTTACACATGTAACCTTCAGATTAGATGTGTATAGTCGTTCATTATACTAACTGATATTAAAGTTTGTTCCCAGTGAAGCACTTTACTGTAAAATGTTAACAACACTAAGTTAAGAAAACGTGTTGTCAGAGTCCACAGTTAGACTGAGAAGTGAATCTAAAGTCGTCTCATCGTCACTTCATGTTCAGCTCCACCTGGTATCAACAAAGATCAACAAAGGAGCAGCTCTTCTCCACAGGAGGAAGATATAATACAGGTTTTAAAAAGGACTTGACTCTCTGTGGAAACTGATTTGGTTTTACTCCTCGTGCCTTCAGCTCATAGAAAACACTGTTTTTATTTACTGACTTTCTTTTGAGCAGGACAACAAGCAGAGCAGACAGAGCGTGATCACCATTCAGACCCTCTGTTTGTTCTGCTCTCATCTCCAACATCCAACTTTTTCTTCTTTCTGATAAAAACAACTGGAGATTTTTGTGCAGTGTTACTGTTTAAAACTTCAACTCAAACTTTAAATCTGTGCTGAATCTGTGGATAGAAAATAAGTATAGAGCAGATCTGGTGGTTGTACAGTTTGTCACCATCAAGACTAAAACAATCATGAAAAAATGCTCCTCCAAATTTTTCATCTTCACATCCAAACTGTGTCTCCTTCATCAGCTCCAGCAGACCAAACTATAACTCCGATTCTTCCTCCTCTGCTTGTTGACCTTCACCTTCACACTCTCCACAGTTTCTTTCTCCAAATGATATTTTGTTGTTACAAAATCACATTATTCAAATGTCTTCATAAATATTTATGACGAGGTGCGTGGGAGGCCTGTCGAGGTTTTCTGCTTCTTGTAATTATACAACTGAGTGTGAGAGACTCAGAGAGAGAGAGAGAGAGAGAGATTTCTGACTGATTTCTTTGAGTGGCATCAACCAACCAAACGATCTGCCTCCATTTTAAATATCAAACATGTTCTGCATGTGGAAACACACCACTGAAAACCACCTGCTAGAATCAAATAGACTACACTGTAATACAATGCTGTAAATTTACTCTGGATTTATAACAGTATCTTATTGTATTTGATAATGAGTGTAAAATACTGTTATGTATTTATTGCTTGCATGTAATTAACAGTTAATGCGTCTCGTTACCAATCACAGTAGATAATTGTAATTTATCATCATACACCAGTATTGTTTGTGAAGCTGTGGGCTTTGGGAAGCACAAAGAGAGCAGTCGATGCAGAGTTCAACCAAACAGGTAACGTCACGTTTATCTCCTGAAATCGGCGGTCTCCAGTAGACCTGCTGTTTTGTCTGCATGATAACTGAACTTGATATTTCAGATAGTGTTTCAGGTAATGTGATGTTTGGTGAAGCTCTGCAGCTCAAGCAAGATTAGCTAGCTAGCTAACTGTTAACAGCAATGTGTCCTTTCGGTGGTGTGAAATTTTTTTGATGTTCTTTATTTAATTTTATTTATTTATTTATTCATGATATACACTAGCCTATTAACAGCACACCAGTTTTCCAGTCTTTTTATTGACGACATAATCGTTCTGTAACAATAAATGAGGTAAGGTGTCCTTAGACTCAGTTGAAGGCAGCAAATTAGCCAGTAAAGTTAACGCTGTTACTCGCCAATTGTCGTTACACTGAAAATGTAGCTAACATGTGTTTACTTGTGCTTCTGCTACTTGTTATTATAGAGCAACCGCAACTGCAAGGAAGGAACGTGAGGATGTTGTTTTCTTCTCTGGCTGGATGGAGAGATGGAGAGAGGAGGTAAATGTAATTACAAGTGGCAACGTTTAAACCCAAAAACATTTTCTTGTGCAATTCGTTGTAGTAATGGCCCATTTAGTTATTTAAAATGTATGTGTATGATATTGTCATTTCTGTCAAATATTTAAGTGTTTGACTAACATACATTGCTGCTCCTAAATGCCAAAAGTTTTCTTTTTATCACACTACATCTTTGTAGTTGTTGTAGGTTGTGTAGCCAGAATGGCAGAAAGATGGCAGCAAACAGAACTCATCCAAAATGGCAGGCATTTATTTCTCACAGTGCATGTTTCAACAAAATTTCATATAAGGAAACTCAAAGGAACTTAGTATAGCTCAACATAACTGGAACTTAACTCACAAAACTTAGATTCACATGCACCCTGCTACATCATCACATCATCAGGTCTCCAGGTCTCTCAACACAGACAAAAGGCCCTTATATAGGGTTGAGCTCCATTCCACAAAATGGCTTCCCTAGGCTCCTTCCATTTCAGAGGTAAGTCTATCCTTTAACATAAATTCAACTCACAATTATAACTATAATAACTCCTTCCCAGTCAACTTAAATAAACACCAACACAATTTACAATAAATAAATCCTGATAGATACCTTCTACAAAACTAGACGATAAAGAAATCAAACATTTTTGTAACCCAACATTACAATCTTCTCCCCCCATACTTGAGCTCTTCCTGGTGACCTCATTAAATCAGGGCAAACCCTATAAATACAGGAAATGATGTACTTTCCTCCTTTTGCTCCTGGAACACATGGCAAGTATGGTAAGTAACTTATACAAAATAAATATTTAACAAACAAACAGTTTTAACCAAATAAACAGAATGAAATACATTAATACTGGTCTGAGTCTTGTTTTAACAGATGTGTATGTATATTAAGCTGATCTCACATAGCAAGCAAAACACAAACAAACCCGGGATAGTTAATGTCTGCTGACCACTGAGAAACTGAAGCTAACATTATTACAAATAAACAGTTATGGTTGAACTTATGTAAACATATTGATATTAAGAGACAGTGGCAAATGGTGTGGACTCACACACTTTGTCACCCCCCCCCCCTTAAGACCGTTACTCCTCTGAGTCACAGGACAAGAAGTCTGCAATAACATTCTTATGTCCTGGTCTATACTCGACCTGAAAGCGAAATGGCTGAAGAGACAAATACCATCTCGTAACTCTTGCATTAGTGTCTTTCATGCTCTGGATCCACTGCAAAGCACGATGATCAGTCTGAAGAACAAAGTCATTACCAATTAGATAATACCCATTTAATAGCTAGTGCCTCCTTCTCAATAGTTGAGTACTTTTTCTCTCTTGGAAAGAGTTTACGGCTAATATACTGCACCGGCGACTGTTGTCCTTCCTCTCCTTGCAGTAGCACAGCTCCCAGACCTACTCCTGAATCGTCTGTTTGCACTGTAAAAGGAAAAGTGAAATCTGGACACTGTAAAACAGTCTCTTGCCACAAACAGTTCCTTAAATCATTGAAAGCGTTCTGGCTTTCGTCAGTAAACTTAACTTTCGTCGGGCTGGACTTCCTCGTCATGTCGGTCAGCACCGCAGACCTAGATGAAAAATTGGGGATCCACCCTACTAACCCCAAGAACGATCTCAGCCTCCTCTTGGTGTTTGGTAGTGGTGATGAAGCAATTGCCTCGACTTTTCCCACCTGAGGACGAATACCACCACCTCCAATGACATAGCCAAGCCAATATACTGAACCTCTGGCTTAGCAATGTGACACGTCTTAGCATTAATGACCAGTCCGGCATTCTTAACACGGTGAAACACATCAGCAAGATGTCGCACATGCTCCTCCCATGTACGGCTATAGATGACGATGTCGTCAATGTATGCTGCTGCGTAGTCCATCCAGCACTTGATCCATCAGTCTTTGAAACGTTGCAGGTGCCCCATGCAACCCAAAGGGCATCACTGTGAATCTGTACAAGCCATTTGGCACTCGGAAGGTTGTCAGATCTTTGGACGACTCCGTTAAAGGTACTTGCCAATACCCTTTACACGGGTCAAGGGTCATCAGGAAGTTCGCATTTCCCAAACGGTCAATCAACTCATCAACCCTTGGCATTGGATAGGGATCAAAAGCAGACACAGCATTAAGTTTAGAAAAGGTGACACAGAATCTCAGCTTCGGGTCATCCTTCTTTGGAACCAACACTACAGGACTGCACCATTCACTGTAAGAAGGTTCAATAATTCCCGAACCTAGCATCTCCTCCACTTCCTGCTTCAAATCAGGCAAAAGTTTAGCTGGAATGCGGCACGTAGTATCTCTGATTGGTTTCTGCTCAGGGGAATGCAAAGTTATATGATGTTCAATGAGGTGTGTGCGACCTGGTTTCACACTAAAAAGTTCTTTTGTCAGCAGATTTTGAAGTTCATGACACTTGTCTGGAGTTAGGTGACTAATGTCGGGAAACACAGTTACATCAACTGAAGAAGGGAAGAACTGCTCCTGAACTTCCTCCTCATCCTCAATAGAGCGAGCCCAACAACATATACCCTGCTGTGGTTGATGAAACCATTCTTTTAAAAGGTTTACATGGAAAACCTGATGCTTTTTCTGACGGTCTGGCAGCAAAAGTTCGTAAGTGACTGGGCCGGTTTTTCTCATGATCTTATATGGCCCCTGCCACTTGGCAAGAAGACTGCTTTCAGAAATGGGTAACAACAGGACTTTCTGACCTTCCTGAAAAACTCTCCTTTTTGAGGCTTGGTCATATCTCATATATGTCATATCTTGGGCCAGATTACTATTAGCAAGCTCTTGGAACTCTTCTAATTTGTCCCTCATTTTCAGAACATATGAGAGTTCACTGCACCTCTTTTGTGGCATGGGACTCTCCCAAGCCTCTTTCAAAATGTCCATGGGGCCTCTAACAGAATGTCCATACAACAACTGAAAAGGTGAAAACCCAGTGGATGATTGCGGAACTTCTCTGTGGGCAAACAGCAAGAATGGAAGCCACTTATCCCAGTCAGACCGTGAATTATTCACAAACTTCCTCATCATGGACTTCAGAGTCTTGTTAAACCTCTCGACAAGACCATCTGTTTGTGGAGGGTAAGGACTAGTCTTAACACCATGAATTCCAAGCAAGCTGTATATGTCTTTCAGCAGTTTTGAAGTGAAGTTGGTACCTCTGTCAGTAATGATTTCTTTTGGGATCCAAACTCTAGAGAACAGCTGGATGAGGCAGTTAACAATTTGCTGAGCTTTTATTTTCTTCAAAGGAAATGCTTCTGGGTACCTTGTAGCATACTCACAGATTACAAGAATATATCTGTGACCTACGCTGCTCCGTTCTAATGGGCCAAAAATGTCCATAGCAATACGGGAAAAAGGTGTATCAATAATGGGCATGGTAACTAGGGGAGTCATATCTCCTTTCCTGCCTGGAGCTGTTAACTGGCACTGTGGGCAAGCTTGGCAATGTCTAACTGTATCAGCGTACTGAAGGGGCCAGTAAAACCGGGTAATCATCCTAGAAAATGTTTTAGTTTGGCCTAAATGCCCTGCCCAAGGTACAGAATGGCTCAGTTTCAGAATTGTGAGCCTTAAGCTCTGGGGAATGACAAGCTGATCGCCAATCTGACTAAGGCAATAAAGCAGGTTTCCTTTGATCACAAACACTTCCTCTCTTCCTTTCACTTGAGTCGCTTCTGGTGCACATTTATCAAACAAAGGCTTAAGTGTGGGGTCATCTCTCTGTAGGCCAGCGATATCACTAGCTACGGGAAATTGAATACTCTCCAAAGGCTCTGAAATATGCTCATCTACCCTTGTACCCCTCACTCTTTCCTGTCTTCTTTGTCTCCTGCTTTTCTTTGATCTACCTTGTGTGCAGTACTCCGTCATAGGTGTGTCCTCATTAGCAAAAGGCAGCTCCTCCCAGCTGACTAAAGTTGCCTGCTCCTGCTTAGGTTTGGACCTGGTGATAGCTAACAAACCTTCATTAGCTTTAGCTTGGCAAGAATGCTCGGCTATCAACTGGGTAGGAATGGGAAGATCACAACCTAACACAACTTGATATGGTAGTTGTTTCAACACTCCTACTGAAATACCCTGTGAAACGTTGTCCCTCAACTTGAATGAGTACCTCTGCAATGGGATATGACACTATCACCATGAATACAAGAAACATCAACTATGTCTCCACAAAAGATGGCATTTCTTGGAAGAGCATCTTGTCTCACAAGAGTACGATTACTCCCTGAATCCAACAGAGCCACACATGGTCTGTCTCCAATAAACACTCCTATGGAAAGCTCTTCAAGTTGGCATTCAAAGACATCATCCTTCTCAAACTCTGTGAATGACCCGTGGGGAGATGAACACATGTAGTTTTTGCTAGCATATTTCTTTGGACATTCTGCTTTAAGATGACCAACCTGACCACAAAAATGACACGCTCTGCGAAGCTGGTTTCTATTTTCAGATCTAACCTGATTGATAGGGTAAACCTCTTGTCTTGTATATCTAGCTTTATTGTCATTATTATCAAATGATTTCTTATATGGTGTCAGAGGATGGGACTTAGATTGGTAACGGTCATTTGATGATCGACGAGCAGCCAAGAAAGCCTCAGCCATTTCTGCTGCTTCTTTTGAGGTCTTAGGATTGCGTTCCTTTATCCAGGTGCAAAGTTCAGGGTTCAGGACTTTCAGGAACTGTTCCATGATGATGGCATCTCCGATTTCCTCCTTTGTCTTTGAGTCTGGGTTCAGCCATTTAACATACAAGTCTTTGAGGCGGACCTGCAGTTCTTTTGGTGTCTCCTCCTCTCTCAAGGCACTGGAACAGAATCTCACACGATAGGTTTCAGCACTTATTTCAAAATTCTCCAGAACAGCACGTTTAACTTTTGCGTAGTCCATGGTATCAATAATGTCCATTGCAACATATGCAGATCTAGCTTTACCGGTTAACAGTGGCACTAGGTGAAGAGCCCACTCATCTTGGGACCACTGGCAAGCATGAGCAATTCTTTCAAAGGTGATTAGATAATGTTCGATATCCTCACCTTCGTTGTAAGTCTGCATTTTTGGGCCTTTCCAGCTGGACTGTCTCAAGTTGGGTTGCTGGACCTCAACAGGTACCTGTAATGATTGGGACTGATTTTGAAGTGCTGGAATCTGCGATGAATCTGCCGTGAATTCTCTGGGTGAAGCAGATACTGTTGCTGAAACATCCGATAACTGCTGGCGACCTTGACTTTCCTGTTGTATTTGCTGCTGTAGTAGGGTGAACTGATGCTGGATTCGCCTCCATCTGTCATCCTGGCGCTTGCGCTCCTGTTCAATCCTGGCATCCCGGTCGGCCTGTTGCTGCAGAAGGCTTTGCAGAAGTTTTGAGATGTCAGCCACACTTTCTTGTCCTGGAGATTGGCCGCTCACCACTTCTGGCTGGGCACTTCCCTCCTGGGACTCATTGGGCTGGCATTCAGCTGCTAGGCCTTTCCTTTGTCTGGTGGACATCCTTTCACTGCCTCCGTCTGGCCTGGACAAAACCACCACTGCCACCAAATGTTGTAGGTTGTGTAGCCAGAATGGCAGAAAGATGGCAGCAAACAGAAGTCATCCAAAATGGCAGGCATTTATTTCTCACAGTGCATGTTTCAACAAAATTTCATATGCTGAGGAAATAATATTGTTGGACAAAAAGGCTCAAACTGGTACTATATAGGCTGATGCCCTCTGCACTCTGCCAGGAATTGTCTGATTACATTATAATTAAGGACAGCTTCATTTAGTCTGCTTTTTACGTTTCTTAAAATGCATGAAATACTGCTTCAGTAATTCTAAGTACTGCTTAAAGGTTCAGTAGGTAACATTTTCAAACACTACTTTTAGTCATATTCACTGAAACTGTCACAATGTCCTGATAGTAGAATATGAGACAGATCCATCCATCCATCCATCCATTTCCATCCATCCATCATCCGGGTCCCATCCATCCATTTTCCAGGTCCAGCGAGAGACTTCCGGGTCCGGAGGTCGCTGGAGGCAGCAGTCTGAGCAGACATTGCCCTGATGCCAGACTTCCCCAGAGACCCTTCCTCCAGACTCTTCCGGGGGGGCCCCTCCGAGGATCGTTCCCTCCCCGAGGACATAGTCTCTCCAGCGTGTCCGGTGGCCAGTCTTCCCCATGAGGCCTCCTCCCTGGAACACCTGGAACACCTCCCTAGGGAGGCGTCCAGGGGGCATCCCGAGCCTCCAGGACATGCAACATGCCCAGGCAGATGCCTGCCACCTCCTCAGCTGACTCCTCTCAATGTGAAGGAGCAGCGGCTCTACTCCGAGCTCCTCCCGAGTGACCGAGCTTCTCACCCACCCTATCTCTAAGGGAGCGCCCAGCCACCCTGCCACCCTGCGGAGGAAACTCATTTCGGCCGCTTGTATCTCTGCGATCTTGTCCTTTCGGTCATTACCCAAAGTTCATGACCATAGGTGAGGGTGGGAAGCGTAGATTGACCGTCATTGACCAAGTAAATCGAGAGCTTTCCGCCTTTCGACTCAGCTCCTTCTTCACCACGATGACGGTCTGGTACACCGACCGCATAACTGCACGGGACGCTGCACCAATCTGCCTGTCAATCTCACGCTCCATCTTTCCCTCACTCGTGAACAAGACCCCGAGATACTTGAACTCCTCCACTTGAGGCAGGACCTCTCCACCCACCCGGAGAGGGCACCCCACCCTTTTCCGGTCGAGAACCATGGCCTCGGATTTGGAGGTGCTGATTCTCATCCCAGCTGCTTCACACTCGGCTGCAAACCGCTCCAGTACATGCTGAAGGTCCTGGTTTGATGATGAAGCCAACAGGACAAGATCATCTGCAAAAAAGCAAGAGATGAAATCCTGTGGTTCCCAAACCGGACTCCTAGAAATCCTGTCCATAAAGATTATGAACAGGACCGGTGACAAAAGGGCAAGCCCTGCCGGAGTCCAACATGCACTGGGAACAGGTCTGACTTACTACCGGCAATGCGAACCAAGCTCCTGCTCCGGTCGTACAGAGACCGAACAGCCCTTAGCAAAGGCCCCCGGACCCCATACTCACGGGAGCACTCCCCACAGAATACCACGAGGGACACGGTCGGAATGCCTTCTCCAGATCCACAAAGCACATGTGGACTGGTTGGGCAAACTCCCATAAACCCTCAAGCACCCTGTGGAGGGTATAGAGCTGGTCCAGTGTTCCACGACCGGGACAAAAACCGCATTGTTCCTCCTGAATCCAAGGGTCGACTATTGGCCGAATTCTCCTCTCCAGTACCCTGGCGTAGACCTTCCCAGGGCTGAGAAGTGTGATCCCTCCTGTAGTTGGAACACACTCTCTCGGTCCCCCTCCCCCTTTTAAAAAGAGGGAACACCACCCCAGTTTGCCACTCCAGGAGGCACTGTACCCAACCTCCATGCAATGTTGCAGAGGCGTGTCAGCCAAGACAGCCCCACAACATCCAGAGACTTGAGGTACTCAGGGCGGATCTCATCCACCCCCGGCGCCTTGCCACTGAGGAGCTTACTGAACTACCTCAGTGACTTCGGCTTGGGTAATGGACGAGTCCACCTCAGAGTCCCCAGCCTCCTGCTTCCTCATTGGAAGGCAAGTCGGTGGGATTGAGGAGATCCTCTAAGTATTTCTTCCACCGTCCGACAATGTCCCCAGTCGAGGTCAACAGCTCCCCCCACCACTTTTCTATAAACAGTGTTGGCAGAGTACTGCTTCCCCCTTCTGAGGCGCCGGACGGTTTGCCAGAATCTCTTCGAGGGCCGACATGATAGTCCTCCTCCATGGCCTCACCGAACTCCTCCCAGACCTGAGTTTTTGCCTCCAGGACCGTCCGGGCTGCGGCTTGCTTGGCCTGCCGGTACCCTGTCAACTGCGTCAGGAGTCCCACAGGCCAACATGGTCCGGCCGATAGGACTCCTTCTTCAGCCTGACGGCATCCCTTACTTCCGGTGTCCACTCCACCACCGGGTTCGGGGGTTGCCGCCTGCACCGACAGGCACCAGAGACCTTGCGTCCACAACTTCGAACTGCCGCATGTCGACAATGGAGGCAGAGAAACATGGTCCACTCGGACTCAATGTCCCCAGCCTCCCTCGGAATCTGTGAGAAGCTCTTCCTTGAGGTGGGAGTTGAAGACCTCCCTGACAGAGGGCTCGGCCAGACGTTCCCAACAGACCACTCACAATACACGTTTGGGTCTGCCAGGTCTGTCCAACTTCCTCCTCTGCCAGCGGATCCAACTCACCCACAGCCCCTCTCTTTACCCGAGTGTCCAAGACATACGGCCGGAGATCAGATGAATTGACAACAAAGTCGATCATCGACCTCCGGCCTAAGGGTGTCCTGGTGCCACGTGCACTGATGGACACCCTTATGCTCCAACATGGTGTTCATTATGGACAAACTGTGACTAGCACAGAAGTCCAATAACAGAAGAACACCACTTGGGTTCAGATCGGGGAGGCCGTTCCTCCCGATCACGCCCCTCCAGGTATCACTGTTGTTGTCCACGTGAGCGTTGAAGTCCCCCCAGTAGAACAATGGAGTCCCCAGTCAGAGCACCATCAAGTACCCCTCCCAGGGACTCCAAGAAGGCTGGGTACTCTGTACTGCTGTGATTCGGCCCGTAGGCACAAACAACAGCAAGAGACCTATCCCCAACCCGGAAGGTGCAGGGAAGCAACCCTCTCGTTCACCGGGGTGAACTCCAACACATGGCGGCTGAGCTGGGGAGCTATAAGCAAGCCCACACCAGCTCGCCGCTGCTCACCCTGGGCAACTCCAGAGTAGTGGAGGGTCCAGCCCCTCTCAAGGAGCTGGGTTCCAGAGCCCAAGCTATGCGTGGAGGTGAGCCCGACTACTATCTCTAACCGGTACCTCTCAACCTCGCGCATGAGCTCAGGCTCCTTCCCCCCCAGCGAGGTGACATTCCATGTCCCTATTGCCAGAGTTTTGGTCCAAGGATTGGGTCGTCGAGGCCCCCCGCCACGACTGCTACCCAAACCACATTGCATTTGCACCGGCCCCTCATGGACCTTCCTGCGGGTGGTGAGCCTACTGGAAGGCGGGCTCACGTCAGCCTTGATTTCGGTCTGAGCCCGACCGGGTCCCGTGGGCAAAGACCCGGCCACCAGGCGCGCCTGCGAGCCCCAACCCATGAGCCTGGCTCCAGGGCAGGGGCCCCAGGTAACGCCAATCCGGGCGGCGTAATGCGGTCCTTGTTGGTCTTCTATTAATGATGGGCTTGTGAACCGCTCTTAGTCTGGCCCGTCACCTAGGACCTGTTTGCCATGGGAGACCCTATCAGGGGCGTAATGCAACAACATAGCTCCTAGGATCATTCGGGCACACAAACCCCTCCACCACAGTAAGGTGGCGGTTCAAGGAGGGGATGAGACAGATCATCTGATAATAATCAGCCTCCTCTGGCCCCGCCTTGAGCCTCCCTCCTCTGACAACTACTGCTGATACTGAGAGAGAAGAAACAGAAGATGAGCACAGAAGAAAAAGGATTTGACCGAGCCGGAGATTAAACGAGAGAAAACACCGGAGCCTTTGAGAGGTGGAGAGAGCTGAAAGATTCACACTGATGGAGAGTTAGACACATTTCTGCTGACAGGTAATTATCTCTGTTTGATTTATGTTTGAATTCCTATGAAAACTAACCACAAAATAAAGACGTGTTACAGTCTGCGGTGAATCTCATGTTACTGTGACGATGAAGCAGAGCTAATGTTAGCTTTTTAAGGCTAATGTAAGCGCTAGTGCTAACGTTTAGCTTTGTTTTATCTGAAAGTTGTTAAAAATCTTTTTATTAGTTTCACTTATCAAACAAACATCTAAACTCACATATTCATTTCTTTATTCTTTCCTCAGGTCTGACAGAGGCCTGTTTTTGCACTTTGGTTTGAATTGTTCCAAATGAAGGTTATAGTGTTTAAAATTGGTCCAAAAGATATTTCAATAATACAGTATAACAGCAAAGTGGTGTATTTGTTTTTACATTAATGGACTGAGACACAAATCACTGTAGAAAACACACTTTATTGTACAATAATTACATTACTTTAATATGTCAAAATGAGACAGGATAAGCTATACAGAAAATGGATGGATGGCTAATATGTTAAAATACACATTTTTGAAGCTATATAATAAATCTATATTCAGCACAGCACTCAGACAGTTCACAGACGTCCTCAGCACCGAGCTCCTCCGGTGTTTGGCCCAGCGGACTCTCTCTCTGCCGGCCTTCTCTGTCAGACGTCAGCGGCCTCCTCTCTCCTCTGCTCGGCTCCATCGTCGTCGTCTCCCCCCTCCGGAGCTGTGGGCGAAGTAAATCGCTGTCAGGGTCTCAGTCTTCTACACTCTCACCGTAACAACAGATATGGACAGAAATGTCACACAATGGGCAAAGACACAAACATAAAACTGTTCATTTCCTGGCTCTCCGTCTCAGTTATTGAAATAACGAGCTAAAAGCTAACAGTGCTAACAAACGTTAGCATGTAAACAAGCTGACTGAGCAGAAACACGTCACGTTATCACAAAGTTTGACTGTTTAATGAACGGAGCACCAAACGTCTAGCTAACGTACAGTCAGACTAAAGTCACTGTAAAGCCTGTTATATCTCTCTGACAGAGTTCAGCTCATGTTTCTTACCTGTGTATCCTGTGTGTGTTTTCACACACAGCGTTCATGTTAGACTTGTGGGGGGCAGCGCAGAGGGAGGGGCCTTAAAGCTGTGCTGGTTCACATTTACAGGGAGAGAGACTCTGCTCAGTGTTACCAACTGCACCTTTAAACTATTGTCTTTTTCAAGCTGAGGCAAAGACACAAATTGTCTTCTGAAAATTTTGCCGTTTCTAGTTTCTGCTTGGCTCTGTTCCACTAGCTCTACTTAACTTTCCAACATACCCGTCATGTTACCGGCTTACTGACTTACTGCTTGTAAGCTTGTGAGGAAACCTCCCTCCCTAAACCTTTATTTCTCTTACTGTTCTCTCTTTTTTGTACTTTTTCATCTGCTTGTAACCATTTTACATCTCTCCTTTGAACACAGTTTATTGCTCTGGCCCGTTTCTCTCCCCTCATACTGATGTTTACCTTCATCTCCCTCCATTATTTTATTTTATATTTTTATATTTTACCAGTGACATAGTGGTACTTTTTTTTTACAGGCACTAAATCTGTGATTGAGGACAAGTTTGACTGAAGCATTTGTTATAATCTTTTTGATGCTATTGTAATTAAGCATCTGAGATTATGTTATGTAAAACCTGTAATTAATGATTTTATTAGTTTATTTTTATTTTATCACAGTTTCTTCCAAATATTCCTTCTCAGTTTTATGACATAGTAAAATGTTCCAACTATCATTAATAAAGTACAGCAATATGTTGCTGAATATGTATTCTCTTGTGTTTTCTTCTTTTCTTTTATTTGTGGGGATAAATAGGAATTAAATGCAAAAGTAGCAGATTTTATTACCCCTTGTAAATAAACAGGAACATGCTGGCGTACACTGTAAAATCATCATATACTGTAATCCAAAATACGGTAATATAGTGTTAAAAGAAATTACAGTAGATTCACTGTTAAAATAACAGTAAAATGCTGCTGTCTCTGCTGCCAGTATTTTACTGATATTTTACAGTGAAATTCTTTAGAGTGTATATCAGTATTCGTCATTATATTTAAACAAACATCTGCCTGACTAAAAGTATTTTATGTGCATGTGCACAACACATCGTCCTCACAGTCGAGGTGAAACGTTGGAAATGCTGGTTGAACTTCCTGAGATGAATACATATAAAATATCTCAACTTATTCCAGCTGGAGGCATTAAAACAAGCTCTCGGTTTGCTTCACGACTTCAGCTGAGATATTTATTGTCTCTTATCTGATTCATTTCTCGTCAATATTCTTTTGGCTCTCGTGCCGGTTCAGCTCTCTTTGTTCAACATGAGCTTGTGGCGCTCTCTCCTCCTGTCTCATGTTGGTGTTGTTGGACACAATCAGTCACGTCTCAGCTGTCCATCACCTGCTGCTCTGCTCGCCTCTTCCCAATCATCTCATCAGCCTCCTCACCTGCTCCACTTCCTGCCTCCTCCACAGCTGCACCTGATTGGCTAAAGAGTCTCCGGTCGTCAGCTTTTCCTGCAGCTCTTTGTCACGTTGTTACTCTTTCCTGTCATTTCTGGACTTTGCCTGTTGACAAACCTTTTCCTGTTGACCACGTCCTGTTTGCCTGCTGATTCTCACATTTTTACTTCCATAATCTTCCTCACCTGTGGATGAGTGCACACCTGCACCAGCACTGTTTCCCTTTGTGAGCATGAAATTAGTGGGCATGGAGCCGCTGACTCCATTTGGCTGAATAAACCTCCTGAAAGGCTTGAAGAGGGAGACAGTGTGCTCAGTGAGAGGACTCAGCTGATGGATACAGACCAACACTGATGTACTCACTCACAGATCAGTGTGTTTGCTCTGTGTTGCTGTGTGTGTTTCTCAGCGGGACAGAAGAATCTCGGCAGGACCAAAGTCAGTCAGTTCATTAATATTCATGAGCCTTTGACAATAAACCATGTCAGGACAAAAAGCCTGACAGAGGATTCAGGTTCCTTCAGGATCTGAATACAGACAACATGTTCCTGACCACCTGTATGACCTCTAAAGACAAAATATAAAAACACAAACATCTCACTTCCTCGAGAGGGACACAGCTGCCTGCATGAGGCATTTTTTCAAAGTTTGAACAAAAACCTTGTAAAAATGTCGGTCGTGTGGAAATGAGGGGTAAAAGGAGCCAACTCAACAGACATGGTTGATGCCTGAACACATCTTAAAAGCAAAGGAAGGGAATGTGGAGCTCCAGAAAAAAACAATTTCCTGTTTGCATCACCTCACTGTTTGTCTCCTTACAGAGGAAAGGACTGTTTGAGGATTTATGAGAGAGTCACTCAGGCTGTGATGACTTGTCAAGTCTTTTCACGTCAAAGCTTATTAAACTTCAATGACAGACGTCACTCTGACAGACAGATGATCTGAATTAACGTGACATCCTGTAGGTTCACCGTGGTTCGATTATTACACATAGAAAGAAGTGTCCCCCTCACAGTTAACAACAAGAGTTGTTTTATGTTTAATTGTCGTCATATGCTTTTTTATGTTACAAGTTCTCCATTTGTTTTTGTGTAATTTGTTCTGTTAAAAAATCATCAAGTCTCAGATAATTATTCTAAAAACCTTAAAAACTTTACTGGAGTTCACTGGAAAAGATTTTTTTGGTCCAGTGCTGAAATAAATAACTCACCTTTTCATAGGTTAGAGTTATAGTGGAAAATTTGCTTTATTTAAAATTGGATTATATGATTGCTGAAAAAAACAGATGATGTTAAAATGAATACTTTTTATTTGAGATTTCATCTCCAGTGGAAATGAGAAACTGACTGAAGTTGAGGTTTTTTGTTCTCAGAGAAACAGTTCAGTCCCACATGGCTGAGAAAGAGCTGACAAACTAGAGTCCTGATCTCAACAACAACTTTATTAATAATGGAGGCTTTTAGGGGCTGAGGGTCATGTGGGGGGCTACAGAGGCCAGAGAAAAGCATGCAGTGCATTTATATTATATCTTAGTCCTGAAGTTACTGTGGATGGATTTTCAAATAGAACTCAAAGATAACTAAACATCTGAATGAAGAACTTCACTTTGTGCTTCCTTTATTTAAATCAAATACATCATTTTACTCTCAGGTTTAAAAATCCCAACAGTGATGGAGAAGTGTGATCAAAGAGACACAGTAACATGAACTTACTAACAAACAACAGGGAAATGAAGTCATGGGCTTTAGAAACCAAACCAAAGTCAGTCCAGGACCAGCTGCCCTCCAGCACTTCAATCACAAAAACTCTTTGTAGTAAGAACAATGAATTCATGAGCACCATAATGAGCACTAATTAGATTTGAAAGAACATTAGCTAACATTTGCCTCCTGACTTCCTGTAAATGAAGACACGATCCTGTTTGAGTAAATGGCTCAAACTATTTTCCTTTGTGAGTGAGTAAGAACATCCAGCTGTTCTGCCACAAAGCTTTACTGTCACTGGAGCAATGCATCATGTACATAAGCTCCAGGAGCTCTGTGTTTCCTAAAGGGAGGGAGAAGTGAGAGCCTCTGGGTCTGAACTCATTAATCGACTCAGAGTACGACTGATTCTGAGAGAGACGTCTGTCAGACAGCACAGCCAAATGATTAAAGGGGTGTGTCTCTGTGTTTGTTCATCATCTCCTGTCTGAATGAAGCTCTTTACAACCTTGTTAACTCTTAACCATATTTACCTGCTAATTAAATCATTAAATCAGACTGGATGTGAACGATTTTAATAGTCTGTGTCCAACACTGGAACATTTTACAGCAGCTGATCTTGCAGAGCTGCTCTGATCTATTTTACTTTGATTGTTCACTGCTCACTCAGCAGTTTTTGCTACTTCAGTAAAATGCTTGTACTGGAGTTGATGTGCAGGTTTTAGGTTTCTAATAACGGAATCCATAACAGTTTTGAGCTTATTTTTCTATTAAATGAGAGTAAAACAGTAAGAAAGTTAACAAAGTGACATCATGTCTGGATATGCAGAGCAGCAACTGTTTGACCTGAAATCAGACTTCCTGTCTATAAAGGAGTGCAGCTAAATGAGGAAATGACATGAGAGAATCACCTGATACAGGATCTGAATCCATTTACATGCTGAGTCTCTCTGCAGAAAGTAAATGTTTTTGAACTCTCACACTCATTCTGCGAGTCCTCAACAATCAACTCTGTGCTGCGTTTTAAGGTGTTCAACCAGATGTTGATACAGCACAAGTGTTCAGCAGCACCAACAAATGGCAGCAGATCTGTGACTGCAGCAGGAGAGGCATGTTTGGGAGGGACGTCACTGCTCGCTCTGCATGTTATTTCATTTTAAGAGAAGAATCACATCGCTGCCACAACAGGAACTGATACTGAAGCGAGACGAGAGCATCAAACCAGGCTGATGCATGTGCAGTGCATATTGGACAGACAGATGGATCGAATCGCAGCACTTCCTGTCCTTCCTGACAGCAGCTGGATGATTTTAATGGAGCTGTGAGGATTTAGATCTTATTAGGATGCCACAGTAACAGACAGCCAGTGAAGTGGCTGAAACCAGTCAATTTACCAACAGATGAGAAAGCTGACAACCACAGAATGACACTCTAGGTTAAAGAAATTCACCTGAGCATCACTTCTGCAGCCTCTGCAGATAAAAACAGACTTTTACAAAGTGACTTTTTCAACTCCAGCAGATTTCATCACTACTATTTCAATTTCATGAGGAAAAAGTCATAAAAACACTTCAGCCTTCTGTCAAAGCTCATCAGTACAAATCAATACAGTCGGCCTGTATGTTGAAACAGCACATCAACAAACGTGGACCAACACCGTTTAAATCCATCAGAATACAGATTCAACAGTTCTGGTCCAAAGGGGGTTATCCTACCAAACACAGAGCCAAGAGGAGGAGAGAGGCTCTGTCCAATGACATCAACCTCTCATCACTGTCAGCAACCAGTAAACCCTCCATCTCACTGTAAAGACTCTTTCTTATTGGACTGCATGAAGAAGTAGATGTGATGCCATCTGCTCAGAAAGAACAGTGAGAGCAGAGCAGAAGTTAAACTGTGGATTCAACTTTGGATTGTTTGAGTCGACAGTTACATGTCAAAGTTTGAGGCTCTTATTGTGAAATCCTGATAAACTCACAGTGAAAAGCACAAACTCACAACTGAAGCAAAGAACAAAACAGTTTGAACATCATGGAGATCAGTTCATCTCAGAGGCAGCAGAAATGTAAGATATTTTTGTATGTTTGGAAATACACACTGAGTGAAATACAGACTGTGTTTGTATCCACATATAAAAGCACTGAGCAACAGTGGGCTTCAAAACATTCAAAACAAGCTAAGCTTTGACCTGTTCTTTGACTCATCCTTTACATTTTCATATCAGTGATACCAAACACAGTTTTTGTGTTCATCAGTTATTGTGCTTCAGTGATGGTTCAAATGTTTTAATCTCTTTTCTCTGGACTTTAAAGCTGGAAGTTAAAAGGTCTGAAACTGAGGTCAGAGATTCTGTGGGATCTTCACATCATTCAGCCATCTGTGTGTGTGTGTGTGTGCAGCCATGTTAATTGTGTCTCATAGACAGACAGTATCTTGTGAGCAGTCCAGCAGCTCTGGTTAGTGGAGCTGGAGTCTCGTTTCTTCTTTATTCTCAGTCTCACTGTGACTTTGAGACAAACTGCTGCAGGAAACACAGCAGACATGGAGCGCTCACCAAACGTACTCTGCTTCTCTTTGTTGTCTCTGTGTGTGAGAGACGCTTCCCCAACACAGTCTTTGAGGAATCTTTGTGTGCAGTGATGTTAGAGGACATGACATGTTTCCTTTCATATGAACAACTAAGAAGGTTAATGGAGTTCAGAAGTGGTCACACACATGGAGTTAAACACTAAGTTATTTCTTACAATCATGATACTGACTCCAGGGTGGAGAGATGTGTTTTCAGGGTATTGACTTTCTTATGGTGAGGTGTGCATGAGTAACTTGTGTTAATGTGTGTGTGTGTGTTTGAGACCACGACTCAGTGTGTTTCTCTGCATGACGACCAGCTGCAGAAGCAGTGAAGGAAAAACAGGCTTCATTAAAGTGTTTGACAGCATCCATCTGGGAAGATGGGAGAGTGAGACTGGATGAAGAAGCTGAGAAACACACACACACACACACACACACCTCTGAAATAATAAATGATGCCTTCCTCTCCTCCTTCCTCTCCGTCCAGTTTCAGGTTCTTTGGTCTCCCTGTCGTCACTCAGTCTCACATCAGACTGCTCTTCATCTACATTCGAAGATGTGAAGATGGCGCCGCTCCAGGTGGCAGCCTGTAGCCGCAGCTCCCGTCGTGTTTTTTAACTTTTGTTATTTGTTGGTTTATTTCTTTTCGTTCTTTGGATCAATCACAACCTGTTTATAAAAGTTGTGAACAATGGCTGGACTTAGTTTTGTTACGCTTCTCCGTGTTCTTCTGTTACTTTTTTCACTCTTTGTAACGGAGAACTTTGCCGGCAGCAGTGGGGGCATTGTTTACACGCGTGAACAGCTGATGGCGCTGAGTGAGCCTGTGCTGCTGCCCGGAGACAGACCTGCGGTCCCGCACTTGGGAGTTACGGAGGAGACGCCATTGGGGTGCAGGTCTGGAGCCAAAGCGGAGGAGAGAAAAGGAGAAGACACAAGCCAGCATGAGGTCCCGGCGATTATAACGGGGAACGTGAGGTCTCTGGGGAATAAGACGGACGAACTTGCAGCGCTGGTGAGAAGACCCAGAGGGAAAACCGCAGCATCTTTTGCTTCAGTGAAACTTGGCTGCACTCGCACATCCCGGACAACAGCGTTGAGATTCAGGTTACAGTTTGGTACGGGGAGACAGAGACTGCTCCAAAAGTCGGAAGAAGAAGGGTGGCGGGCTTGCACTTTATGTGAGTGAGAGGTGGTGCAGTCCCGGACATGTCAATGTGAAGGAACAGCTCTGTACCCCGGACATTGAACTGCTGGCTGTGGGAATGCGCCCGTATTATTTACCGAGGGAGTTCATGTCTACCGTTGTTATCGCTGTTTACATTCCCCCGTCAGCTGATGCAGCAGTGGCCTGTGAGGTCATCAGCTCCACCACTGCTAAACTACAAACTGACCACCCAGATGCATTCATGGTTATTACAGGCGATTTTAATCATGGCTCACTGGACAAAACTTTAAATAACTTTCATCAATATGTTGACTGCCCCACCAGAGACAATAAAACGCTGGATCTCCTGTATGCTAATGCCATGGATGCATATGACGCCACAGCCCCCCCCCCTCGGCAGGTCAGACCAGAACTTAGTCATGATGACTACCAGGTATGTCCCTCTTGTGAGAAGGCAGCCCATGCACACCAGGACGGTGAGGAGGTGGACACAGGAGGCCGCTGAGGCACTGCAGGACTGCTTCGAGTCAACAGACTGGGATGTACTCTGTGAGCCACATGGGGAGAATATTGACAACATGACTGAACTGCATCACATGGAGTACATCAGATTCTGTGAGGACACCACCATGTACCAGCCCAGACTGTGCACTGCTTCTCCAACAACAAGCCCTGGATTACCAGGGACCTGAAGGCACTTCTGAACAAGAAGAAGATGGCTTTCAGGGCTGGAGACAGAGAGGAGCAGAGGAGAGTGCAGCACGAACTCAGAGACATGCTGAGGACATGCAAGGACAACTACAGGAGGAAACTGGAGGCTAAACTCCAACAAAACAATGTGAGAGACGTGTGGACAGGAATGAAGCACATCACAGGGATGAAGGGGAAAGACAGGCAGACGTCAGGGAGCCTGGATAGAGCAAACCAGTTTAACCAGTTTTTTAATAGGTTTAGCTCACCCCTGCCAGCCCCCCTACGACACCTCTGGCCCCCCACACACCCACATTGTCCCAAATGGCTCGACCCACCCCCAGCATTCTCCTGTACAGCACCTCTCCATCTGCCCCCCTCCTCTCCCCACCCCCTCCCCCTCCTCCAACATCCGCATCAACCCCTGCCCAACGGTGACTACAGGCCAGGTAAAGAGGCAGCTGGGAAGACTACACCAGCGAAAGGCTGCAGGCCCTGATGGCATCACACCCAGGATCCTGAAGACCTGTGCCAGCCAGCTGTCTCCTGTACTGGGACATCTGTACAACCTGAGTCTGAGTCAGGAGAAAGTCCCTATGCTGTGGAAGACGTCCTGCTTGGTTCCAGTCCCCAAGAAGTCGAGGCCATCAGACCCGGCAGACTACAGACCAGTTGCCCTCACATCTCATGTGATGAAGGTCCTGGAGAGACTGGTCTTAGCCCAGCTGAGGCCACAGGTGAGGAAGTTTCTGGATCCTTTGCAATTTGCCTTATCAGCCCCATTTAGGAGTCGATGATGCTGTCATCTACCTGCTGCAACGAGCCCATATGCATTTGGATGGTGGAGGAGGCACTGTGAGGATCACATTCTTTGATTTCTCCAGTGCTTTCAAGACCATTCAGCCGCTGCTACTGGGTGAGAAGCTGCGGGTGATGGGTGTTGACGACTGACACAATGATCTCCTGGATTACTGACTACTTGACAGGCAGACCACAGTTTGTCCGTCTGGGCAGTGTCCTGTCTGATGTGGTGGTCAGTGATACAGGAGCTCCGCAGGGAACTGTGCTCTCTCCCTTCCTCTTCACCTTATACACCACTGACTTTCAGTACAACTCTGAGTCATGTCATCTGCAGAAGTTTTCTGATGACTCAGCTGTTGTCGGGTGTATAAGAGAGGGAGAAGGAGGGTGAGTACAGGACACTGGTAGACAACTTCTTTGTAGAGTGGTCCTGAACAGAATCACCTGAGGCTGAATGTCAACAAGACCAGAGAGATGGTGATCGACTTCAGGAGGAAGAAGATGCCTTCACAGCCACTATGGATCAGGGGGGAGGTGGTGGAAGAGGTGGAGGACTACAAATACCTGGGAGTGGTGATCGACAACAGACTGGACTGGAAATCTAACACGGAGGCTGTGTACAAGAAGGGGATGAGCAGACTCTCTTTCCTGAGGAAGCTGAGATCCTTCAACGTGGGCAGCAGGATGTTGGAGATTTTTTACCAGTCTGTTGTTGCCAGCGCCATTTTCTTTGCTGCCTGTGTGTTGGGGCAGCAGCATCAGAGCCAGCGACACCAACAGACTTGATAAAATCATCAAGAAGGCTGGCTCTGTGCTTGGTCTCAGGCTGGAGTCTTTTGAGACCGTGGTGGAGAGGAGAATGCTGAATAGACTATTATCCATCATGGACAATGATCAGCACCCTCTCCATCACACAGTAGACAGACAGCGGAGTACCTTCTTCTCACAGGCTGCTCCAGCTCCGCTGTCGAAAGGACAGATACAGGAAATCTTTCCTGCCACATGCCATCTCACTGTACAATAACAGCTAATACTCTGGTCATAACAGTCTATATGCACTTTATAGGTTTTTTTTTTTTAATACACACTGTTGTGTACACATTGTAGCATATCTGTTCACTGCACCTTATATTTATTTTGCACTACAAACAGTACTGCTATTTATACATGTTCTATACATTTTGTTATTGCATTTTATATTGTGTGAAGATGTCTAGGTTTTTCTTCTTTCACTTTTTTCTTTTTATCTCTTTGTATTGTTATTGTGTAATGCTGCTGCTGCTACACGGTAATTTCCCAGCTTGGGATTAATAAAGTATATCTGTCTATCTATCTATCATCCAGCAGAGCAGCAGTGTCTCTAATCTGACCAGCAAACTGTTTTCATGCTGTACAAGACAGTGAACCAGCTGAAGATACTTTCCATTGAAGACTTTCAGATAAGCAAGGACACTGATAAGCTTCTTACTCTGCTCACACATTATGACAAGAATGTGTGAAGCAGCATGAATCACCTCTGATCCTCACATCACGCCAGTCAGACAGGAAGAGAGCAGAGCAGCAACGTCACTACTGAAAAATTCAAACCGAGCAGTAACTTTACAAGTATAGATTATATTAGAGGAGTCCACACTGATGTTAGAGGCTGGAGACACGTTCAGGGACTGTGGGAGATTTTAAAAACCATCAGAGTGAAATGAGGTCACAGAGGGTTAGAGGTTTTATTGTCCTCTGGAGAGAAGTGTTATTTCATGCTTAACAACCACTGATGATCCTAAATGGACACTTTACAGCTGCAGAGACTAGAAACAACTTCCTGTCTGCAGTCACACATTTGTGTCTCTCTGTCCAGAAAATAGAAGAATCATTAATCTGCTCTTATAAAGATGTGATCTCACAATAAAAAAAGCTTTGTCTTCACGATCGTATCAGAAATATTTGAACATTACACACGAGGGTGGATATTTTCATTTCCTTAAGGAGACACCAAAGGTGCTGCCAAAAGTTCTGTGATAAAAGTTGATAAAATATAAAACGTATTCAAGAGAAACCCTAAATAATACGACAGTGTAACTTTGATTATAGATTATTTATCAAGAGGGAAACCCCTGTCTTTACAAATCATGAGGATTTTCAAAACACCAACAGAGTGACGTGTCTGTTGCTCAATAAACCATCTTCCATCAGCTGACTGTGCAGGTCTTTCTCCAGCCTCGTATGAACTGTTTCCCTCGTCTGCTTTTCTTTTCTTTGACATCTGACTCAGCTCATTGTCTTTGAAATCGAGGAAATAACTTTGAATACTTTGATAACTTTGTCTGAGTTTTTCTGACATCTGAGAATTGACATCATCTCAGTTTCTGTGTGTGTGTGTGTGTGTGTGTCTTTGTGGTTTGTTTTTTTTTTGTTTTTTTTAGTCCACTGTGACTGTGATTTTAATCCTAAAACAGTATTTGTATCTTGGTTGTGTACAGTTTGATGAAAATATAAATAAACAAAGACAATGTTTCACTTTTTCTAATTGTGGGGTCACTTTCGGAAAAAAGTCATCAAATTTCAAGTTAAAAAAAGGTCAATTAAGGTTTTTTCTCTATTATTAAACATAGTGGCCGGTTCATTTTTGACCCTAGGACAACACAATGGTTAATATAATAAAATTAGCACAAGTGCTTTCAATGAACATGATTCATCCATCCATCCATCCATCTTCTAAACCTGCTTATCCTGAGCACACACAGGGTCACAGGGAACATGATTCAATGATTTAAAATTAAACAGTTATGTCCCCCGGTCATATGACCCATGTGTAACATACAAGCAAAGTCACATTTGTCACATTTGTCCAACAAACCTAAATCTGGTCAGTGACACAACCATTGTATGATCCATGACACAACATGATGATGAATGAAGGTTTGTGTAGCTCAGTACCACAGAGCTGATACAGGATTTATAGAGTTCCTCTGCCTGGACCATCTGCTGCAGCTCAAAGAGAGTCTCGCTGATTTCTTTAGAGAGACACTTCTATGTGTGATCACAGAAATACTGTGAAAACTGTGACTGTTACTGTGAAATAAACTCAATAATTTTATATATGTATGTGCTCATGGTCCCACGGTCCTCCAAGAACAATTTTAAACCAACAGTGTTTCATCATTTCTCTCCAGGCTGAGCAGCAGGTGGTATTATAAAGACTCATCACACTGTGGGCAGGTGACAGCTTCAACACATCAGTACAAAATAGTTTCAAATGAACCAACGAGAGAATCGTTCCTTTAAAAGATGGAGGTTTTCCCAACATCAAACACAGACATTAAACATTACAAGACGAGTGTTGGAGCGAAGCCACCAGTCCAGTGAAATCTCTAATAGCAGACACGTTCTCGAGGTTTTACAGTTCTGAGATCAGAGTCTCATCAGTGAAGAAAAACAAGTCCTCCTCATTACACTCGCTCATTAGAGAGAAAGTTCACTTTCATTTCACAGAGTGCACTGTGCTCATGTCTTCTACTGAACATTAAGTTGAAGGCTCCTGACCTCTAGGTGTCGTCATTTATAATTAATGTGAAACAGTGTTTCTGTCCTGCAGCTAAACTTTGGATGTCAGTGTGAAATCTTGCTGTTTGACTGTAAAAGTTTGGAAACTAATTTAATTTGTGAGAATAAACTGAGAAGCTCAGGATTGGAGTTGTTGGAGCAGGAAACATGTTGGTCCAGTAGATTATATGGTTCATTATGTGTGTGTTGGAAAGTTGTATTTGGATTGTGACTGATATTTACTGACAGATAAGTGATGGTGTGTAGTTTGACTCCGTACACAGGACAGGTTTCAGCTGCACACACTGCAGCACTGAAATGCTTTCTGGATCTTCAAACTCCTTTTTGACTCCAGCACCAGTTTAACCAACAGATTCTAGTCAAAGAAATCCTTTGAATCATTGATATCATTTGTTTTTGAACAGTGTGAGCAGCCAGCAGGAGTCTTTTTCAGAGCTGTGACTGACAGAGAAAGAATCATTATTTTAGTCCAACACAACATTTGTCTCTCCATCACAGCTGTAATGATAGAAAATATAACAACATGTTTGTGTATCAGGCTGTAACTATTTGCACTGCATATGTTAAATGTAAATAAATGTTTAGAGGAAAGGATGTAAATAAGGTTAATTGATTTCACTGGGGTGGGAGGAGCCTCAGGTATAAGAGTCAGGTGGGAAATCAGTGCAGGGTGAGTTGTGTGGGGTTGAGTTGAGTGAAGAGTGAACATTTGGTGTCAGAGGTTGAAGGACTCCTCGGCTCTGCTGCTACAATTGTTTGACATTCTGCTGCACCTTGATGATTCCTTTTGTCCGGCTGTTTTTGGTGAGAGCTGTATTTTTGTACATGGCCATAATTAAAGAAAAGCTAGAGCTCTGGAAGAAAAATTCCCTCTCAGTTTGTTGTTTTGTTACTGTTTTCTCATGCTTTGCTTCTCAATGCCGCTTGGTACATCCAGTTAGTAGAGGTTTATCACCATCAAAACCTTACAGTGGCCTTCTTCCTACACCGCTGGGTGTAGAGGTCCTTCCATGGATGGCAGCTTCGTCCTGGTGATGTGCTGAGCAGCTTTCACCACCCTCTGTAGAGCCTTACAGTTGAGGGCGGTGCAGCTGCTGTACCAGGCGGTGATGCAGCCAGTCAGGATCCTCTCTATGGGTCACCTGTAGAAGCTGCAGAGTATCCTGAAGTCCATGTTGAGCCTCTGCAGCCTGCGGAGGAAGAAGAGCCGCTGTCTGGCTGACTTTGTGATAAAGTCAGTGTGTGAGTCCAGGTGAGGTCCTCGCTGATGTGAACCCCGAGGAACCTGAAGCTGTTGACTCTCTCCACCGTAGTCCCGTTGATGGAGAGGGGGGCGTGTTCCTCTCTCTGCCTCCTCCTGAAGTCCACGATCAGCTTGGTGACGAGCTTGGAGGGCACGATGGTGTTGCGGTAGAGCTGGGTGAATAGTCTTGAGACTCCAGAGCATAGTTTTCTTAAATACTCTCTAAATTTTGTAAAACTGCGTCTAACCCACCGCAGCAGATCTTATCTAAGGCTAGCGACTTTTTAGCTGTCCAAAAGCTTAAATTTTGCCTAAAACTCTTTAATTAATTTGGTTCAGTGGTTAGCTCCTTAAGCTATCTCTTATTAGCAATGGCTTCTCCCTCTCCCTCCTCCTCTCCTCTCTCTCTTGCTCGGTGTGTCAGATGTTTAGCTACTCCTCTGCCTCCTTTAGCTTAAAATGGTACCTGTAATAAATGTAGTTTATATGTAGTTTTGGAGGCGAGGCTGACAGAGTTAGAGAAGCGGCTCGGCAACACCAATGTTAGCAGTTATGCTAGCGTAGTTAGCCAGTCCCCAGTAGCCGGTGCTTGAGCCGACCGAGTGCAGGGTTAGCATCAGCTAGCACTCCGCTGGCAGACCCCGAGCAGCCGGGCGGCTGGGTGACTGTTCGAAGGAGGCATAGCTCAAAAAAAAGTCCACCAAGGTTCACCACCAAGCACTTCACGTGTCTAATACTTCTCCACTTCTCCCCCCTCAGCGACACACCCGCTGACAAACCAACTCTGGTTCATTGGCAGCTCCATAGTCCGACACGTGAAGTTAGCAGACACCGGGGAACATAGTCAAATGCATCCCTGGGGCCAGAGCGGGCGACATCGAGTCAAATTTAAAACTGCTGGCAAAGGATAAGCGTAAATATGATAAAATTGTAATTCATGTCGGCATTAATGGACGCCCTAATTACGATCAATCGGAAGTCACCAGAATTAATGTGGAGTCGGTGTGTAAATTTGCAAAAACGATGTCGGACTCCGTAGTTTTCTCTGGACCCCTTCCTAATCTGACCAGTGATGACATGTACAGCCGCATGTCGTCATTCCACCGGTGGTTAACGAGGTGGTGTCCGGCAAACGGCGTGGGCTTTCATTAACAATTGGCAGCCTTTTTGGGGGAGATCTGGCCTGATTAGGAGAGATGGTATCCATCCCACTTTGGCTGGAGCCGCTCTCCTGTCTAGAAATATAGAAAGTTTTATTAGTCCTAATTCATGACATACCAGAGTTGGACCAGTAAGCAGAGTTGCAGTCTTACACGCTTCTCTGCGCCTCCATTAGAGCAGCTGCACACCCAATATAGAATAGAAACTGTGTCTGCCCAGCGACCATTTAAACTCTTAAAACCAAAAAGGGGAGTTATTCATAAAAATCTAATAAAAATTAACACAACTGCTGTAGCAACTCAGCAACAGCACCATAATAAGAAAATTAAGTGTGGCCTCTTAAACATCAGATCTCTGGCCTCTAAGGCTGTTCTGATAAATGATTTGATATCAGACTCTGATATAGACCTGTTCTGCCTTACTGAGACCTGGCTAGGTCAGGAAGAATTTGTTAGCCTAAATGAATCCACTCCACCGAGTCACTGTAACATTCATGTTCCTCGAGACACTGGACGAGGAGGTGGAGTTGCAGCCATTTTTAATTCAGCCCTATTAATAAATTCTCAGGCCTAAAGAGGGCTACAGCTCATTTGAAAGCCTTATTATTACTCTTTCATCTCCAGCCTGGAAGAGCACAAAGCCAATACTAGTTGCTGTAGTGTACCGCCCCCCAGGCCCATACTCTGAATTCTTATCTGAATTTTCAGAGTTCTTGTCAAATTTAGTCCTTGAAAATGACAAGGTAATTATTGTAGGTGATTTTAATATTCATGTGGACATGGATAGTGACAGTCTTAGCACAGCATTCATCTCATTATTGGACTCCATTGGGTTTTCTCAGAGGAGTAAATTCTCCAACTCACTGTCACAATCACACCCTTGATTTGGTCCTCACCTATTGTATTGATATTGAGCAATTAATAGTCTCCCCCCAAAATCCTATATTATCAGATCACTACTTAGTATCATTTGAATTCCTATTACAGGACTATGCAGCCTCTAGAAAAATTAATGTTCACTAGATGGTTACCCTGATTGTACTAGGACTAAATTTAAGGAAGCAATTCCGACAGCATTAAAGTCAGTAAGATTTCCTAGTATATCCGACAGCATTAAAGTCAGT
Organism: Scortum barcoo; assembly: GCA_023238725.1. NCBI lineage: Eukaryota > Metazoa > Chordata > Actinopteri > Centrarchiformes > Terapontidae > Scortum > Scortum barcoo. The sequence goes on from CM041552.1 coordinate 25,490,608, forward strand.
AAGATTTCCTAGACTCTCATAATTTTTTGAGCTCCCCCCAAATTGACCAACTTGTTAGTAACACCATGGACTCACTCAGAGGCACTCTGGACTCTGTTGCGCCCCTAAAAAGAAAGATTCATAAAACAAAAGAGATTGGCACCATGGTTTAACTCTGCAACTCGCAAGTTAAAACAAACAACACGACAATTGGAAAGGATATGGCGCTCCACCAAAGAGGAGGACTCTCGCCTAGCCTGGAAAGAGAGTCTCAAAACATATAGGAAAGCCCTGTGTAATGCCAGAGCAGCCTACTATTCAGCATTAATAGAGGAAAATAAGAACTGCCCTAGGTTTCTTTTCAGCACTGTAGCCAGGCTGACACAGAGCCATAGCTCTATTGAACCCTGCATTCCCCTTAAGTTTAAGTAGTAATGATTTCATGAGCTTACTTTAATGACAAGATTTTGAATATTAGGGACAAAATTTGTCAGGATCTGCCCTCGTTAGACTCCGATCTATCTAACGTGCCTTCAGACTCAGGAAATTTAGGAGCAGATACACATTAAAACCTGACAATTGCTTAGACAGTTTTATTCCAATTGGCCTTCCCGAATTATCCTCGTTAGTTTCATCATCGAAAGCAACAACTTGTCTCCTAGACCCCATCCCAACTATGCTGCTTAAGGAAGTTTTCCTATTTATTGGTACATCGCTCCTGCATATTATTAATCTGTCTCTGGTGTCAGGCTTTGTACCCAAGTCTTTTAAAGTAGCTGTAATTAAACCATTGATCAAAAAACCTACACTTGATGCAGATGTGTTAGCCAATTACAGACCAATATCCAACCTCCCATTTTTGTCTAAGATCCTAGAGAAAGCCGTTGCCAGCCAGTTATGTAATTATCTCCACAGTAATAGTCTTTTTGAAGTTTTTCAGTCAGGATTTAGAGCTCACCATAGCACAGAAACAGCACTTGTGAAAGTCACCAATGACCTGTTGACAGCATCAGATAGAGGGCTTCTGTCTGTACTTGTCCTGTTAGACCTCAGTGCTGCCTTTGATACAGTTGACCATCACATTCCTGTTGCTGAGAATGGAAAAACTGCTTGGTATTAAAGGGTCTGCATTAAACTGGTTCAGATCATACTTATCAGATCGGTCTCAGTTTGTCCATATTAATAATGAATCCTCTGTGCATACTAAAGTCTGTCATGGAGTTCCACAAGGTTCAGTGCTAGGTCCAATTCTGTTTATTTTGTATATGCTGCCCCTTGGCAATATCATCAGGAGGCACTCCATAGATTTCCATTGTTATGCTGATGACACCCAATTATATTTATCAATGGAGCCAGACAAAACTGATCAGCTCCTGAAACTCCAGGCCTGCCTTAAAGATATAAAGGCTTGGATGACCAGAAATTTCCTGCTGTTGAACTCAGATAAAACTGAACTCCGAAACACCTGATAAACACGTTTTCTCCTAAGATAGCCTTGCTGGATGGCATTAACTGGGCCTCCAGCACCACTGTAAGGAACCTCTGTGTTTTATTTGATCAGGATATGTCCTTTCGACACCCATATTAAGCATATTTCAAGGTCTGCCTTTTACCACCTGCGCAACATCGCAAAAATTCGGCACTTTTTGTCCCAAAGCGATGCTGAAAAATTAGTCCATGCATTTGTCTCTTCCAGGCTGGATTACTGTAATTCACTTTTATCAGGCTGGCCCGAACAAGTCGTTAAAGACTTTTACAGCTGGTCCAGAATGCTGCTGCTCGGGTGCTGACTAGAACCTCACTACAACCTCTCTACATGGTCTGGCACCATCATATCTTAATGAATTGATAACTCCTTATCATCCGACTAGAGTGCTGCGCTCCCAAAACGCAGGCTTACTTGTAGTTCCCAGGGTTTCCAGAAGTAGTCTAGGGGGCAGAGCCTTCAGCTATCAGGCCCCTGTTCTCTGGAACCAGCTCCCAGTCTGGGTCCAGAGAGGCAGACACAGTGTCAGTGTTTAAGAATAGACTTAAAACCTTCCTTTTTGATAAAGCTTATAGTTAGGGTGGGCACAGGCTCGCCCTTAGTTATGCTGCTATAGGCTTAGACTGCCAGGGGGGCTCCCATGATGCATCGGGCACCTCTCCCTCTTCCTCTGTCTCTGCTTCCTCTTTCTCTGCTTCCTCTTCCTTTGCTTCCTCTACTCTTATTATGGTAGTAGTGCAAACTGGAGTCACCTTATAAACTGGTAAAAGTGGCTAAAGTGGTTAAACTGGTTAAAGTAGTTAAAGTGGTTAAATTGGTTAAAGCGGTTAATGTGAATACTCTTATGTCCTGTAAAGTGCATGTTACTGCCGGAGCCCCGGTCCTCTTTGTTCTCTCCAGTCTTGCAGGTTCCTCACTGATTCTGGTTGTGGTCCATCTGTCTGAGGTTCACTGGCCTGGTGGGGACATGATCTGTGTCTGTGTTGTGGAGAGAAGGTCGAGTGGCCCAGAGCTCCATATGAGGACATCTAGAGATGCACCTGGACTCACGGACTCATTTCCATTACTTGTGTAATGGGGTCTAAGGACAGAGGGTGTCACAACTGTACAGATTGTAAAGCCCTCCGAGGCAAACAATGTTTGTGATTTTGGGCTCTAAATAAATAAATTTTTGAATTTGAATTTGTTGAATGCTGAACTGTAGTCAATGAACAGCATTCTCACATATGTGTCCCTCTGGTCCAGGTGGGAGAGGGCAGTGTGGAGGGTTAGGGAGATGGCATCTTCAGTTGACCTATTGGGCCTGTAGGCAAACTGAAGTGGGTCCAGTGAGTCCAGGATGGAAGAGGTGATGAATGATTTGACTAACCGCTCAAAGCACTTCATGATGGTGGAGGTGAGTGCTACTGGGCGGTAGTCATTCAGGCAGAGGATTTTGGTTTTCTTGGGGACAGGGACAATGATGGTCTCCTTGAAGCATGTGGGGACTACAGACTGGAGCAGTGACATGTTGAAAATGTCTGCAAAGACGTCTGCCAGCTGATCTGCACACACCTTGAGAGCTCGGCCGGGGATGCCGTCAGGTCCAGGAGCCTTACGTGTGTTAATCCGTTTTAGAGTTCTGCACACGTCTGCCCTGGATATCACAGGTGGGCAGTGGTCCTCCTGAGCCTTTTGCACCTCCACAGCTGGAGAGGTGCTCTCAAAGCACGGGCATAAAAAGTGTTCAGCTCATCAGGCAGAGATGCAGACATCACCTCAGCACTGCTGATCTTCTTTTTGTAGTCCGTAAGAGTTTTTAATCCAGCCCACATGCTCCTGGTGTTGGAGCCCTTGTAATGAGACTCCACTTTGTCTGCCTGTACTGTCTCTTTGCGCTGCTGATGGCTCTCCGGAGTGCGTACCTGGACTTCCTGTACTCCTCCAAATCACCTGAGTTGTAGGCGTCTGTCCGTGCTTTAAGTTTGGCACGGACTTCTCCGTTAACCCAGGGCTTCTGATTTGGGAATGTCTGCACAGTAATCCTCAGCACAACGTCATCGATGCATTTTCCGATGTATCCAATGACCGCGTCCGTGTATGTGTTTATGTCTGTGTCCTTAAACACACACCACTCCGTCGTGCTGAAGCAGTCGCGCAGAGCCGAAGTCTGATTGGTCGGACCACTGCTGAATGGTCCGCGTCACCGGTCCGTCACGCTTCAATTTCTGCCTATAGGAAGGCAGCAGCAGAAGTGAGGCGTGGTCTGATTTTCCGAATGGAGAGCGAGGAAGGGCCTTGTACGTGTCCGCGTAAGGGGTGTAAACATGATCGAGTGTGTTCTCGCCACGCGTGGGACAGCTGATGTGTTGGTGGTATCTCGGCAGGACTTTCCTCAGGTTGGCGCTGTTAAAGTCTCCGGCTACAATAAACGCAGCCTCCTGGCCGTGAGGTCTCTGTCCTGTCGATAACTCCATACAGCTCGTCCATGGCCTTGTTGTTGTCGGCGTGTGGCGGAACATACACTGCTGTCATGACAACCGATGTAAACTCACGCGGAAGATAAGGGCCGGCATCTGATCATGAGGGGCTCCAGGTCCGGAGAACAGCCCGTAGAAATAATCTCCACGTCTGAGCACCACTTGTTGTTCACCATGAAGCAGACACCTCCTCCCTTGCTCTTCCCTGAATGAATTGTCCGGTCCTGTCGGTGAATGGAAAGACCCTCGGGAACAATGGCGGAGTCCTGGGATCGAAGGGAGTTGAGCCAAGTTTCCGTGAAAACCAAAATGTTACAGTTTTTAATGTCCCGTTGAAACGCCATCCTGCTCCGGAGTTCATCCAGCTTGTTATCCAGGGACTGAACATTAGCCAGAAGAATACTCGGGAGAGGAGGCCGGTTTTCACGCTTCCTTCAGCCGGACTAGGACTCCGGCCCGCGACCCTCTTTTCCTCCGCCTCCTCCGCTGCTCAGGTTCAACAACAGGTAGGCTCCTGCCATGGAGATTCCCCGTTGTATGCTGGTGGCGGTGGCGATGAAAAAGTTTTTTCCACCACCGACCTAATTTGTAGAAGTTTTTCTCTATCATATTGTATGATAGGGTTCTCTTTACAATAACGAAATAGTGCAAAAAAACAGCAATGTAATCCTTTGATTTGTGTATTTTTACTGCATCTAAATTCTAATACATGAAAGCTTCTTTTCAAGGGCAGTAAACGTATGCTGCATTGAATTTACACACATCACACACACATCACACACACACCTCTACCAACAATAACACAGACAAGATCCTCTCAGATCTCTTAACAATTTATTTCTGAAAAAAGGTCAATCAATAAAATAAAATCAAAATACATCACAGCACAGCAGGCAGACTCCATGAGCTCCACTCAACTCAAACTCCTGCCATTTAACAAAATAAGAGACTCACCTGAACTGTGACCATCCCGTCTTCATCAACAGATATACAGTACCAAGACTTTCCACACATCAGTCGTTCTACCACAATAAATAATCTTTCTCCCTCTGAGGAGCTTCACAATGAGTCACTTCATGTTAAAAATGCACCAAAGTTGTAAAATCAGGTTTCATCAGAGCCAAACTCACAGCCTGTGTGTACTGATGATCTTAAACCACCCTGACGCTTCATGAACTCGTGACACTTCGCACCATCAACATGCACATAGATGAGCAGACTTTACAGCTGCTTTGACTTTATGAGAAGAGATCATCACACAGTGTGACAGCCTGTTAGCCTCCATCTGGATCCACAAACAGATGAAGGAAATCCTCCAAACAGCACCAACTGAACCAGTGTGACACACAGCACACAAACACACTTGATGGAAACTGTCAGAGCTCATGTGAACAAGAACAAGTCGTGTTTCTTACCTGCATTTCAGGATCCACACAAGAAGATTCAGGATGAAGGAGTTCAGGAGACACAAACAGAAGAGAAAGAGAAAGATAAAATTAAAAGACAAACAAAGCACGTTTACATCTCAACTCATTTAGAGAAAAATGCCAACAGTTAAAAAATGATGTTTTTCCTTCCAAACTGCCTGGTTATATTTTACAACTTCTATTCTGAGAGTCAGACGATAAAGTGTTTGAACTTCCTCCATGAGCACTCTGCCCTCCTCCATCATCTTCTCAGATGACAGCTGTCATTTGAAGGTGTGTATTGGCAGCTCATATTTTAACATTTAGCAACACTTGCTAAAAAGCAGCTGCACTGATCTCAGTTCAGCTCATTCTGCTTCGCACTAATAAGACTCAAGTGAAGAAACTTTCCTCCTGATCTGATACAGAGGACAGTGTAACTGTGTTTCTCACAGACTGAATTGATGTAGAGGCTGTTAAGACAAGAAGAGGCCATTACTGTCACAGGAGTCTGAACGTGGCGTCCTCTGTTAACCTGCCATTCAGGAAAACAGAGAGGAGAGGAGCTCACTCCAAATCTACTTCTTATTTCTCCACTTTAACATCTCCTCATCATCTGAAGTAAGAAGAGAAGAATAATGGACACACACACTCCAACTGTGTACGCAGCAGCATTTTATACAGTATTTTAGTAGTTAATGACATCATTTAATGTAATCATAATGCACTTATCAGCACAATAAGTCATTACCTGAGTTCAGCTGTCAGCTGTTTCACTGTCAGGCCACTTACAGTCCACATCACTTCATCACATGATCATTTGAAGTGATCACACTTCTTCTATTGAATCTTTGGACTGTTAATGACGTCTTTATAAAATCACAAATTTTCATTTTCTCTCTGTCACGGTCACTGCAGCCCTGTCATCTCTTCATGCATCCTGTATTCATGCAGCACTGTGAAACTGTCTCAGCAGGATCTCATTAAGCAGCAAACTGCGCTCAGTTCACACTCAGACCTGCACGTCTGCCCTGCTGGCAACAAGCAGAGCTAGAAGCTCAAAATGATTTCCACTTACAGAAGGAGGGACTCCGTCTGACAGCAGAGAAAGCTGACAGTAATCAGAGCTGAGACACTGCACGTATTCAGCAGCTCAGCATGACCACCAGAGATGAGCAGCACAGCTGGACACAACATGGAGACCACCAAGCACTGCTCCAAGTCACTCATCGAAAAGTGAGGAGTGATTTTAATGTGAACATGGTACAAAAGATGAGGTGGAGCTCAGATGTTGAAAACAGAGGAGACAGATGGAGTGAGGGTTTAAATCAAAGATAAACAGGCTCCTCTGGGACAGGGTGAAGACTCTGAGCTCATCTCTTCATCAGCTCTGATGCTTCATATCCCACAACCCCAACAAGTCCTGAGATGTTTGTCAGTGCCGTTCAAAACTACCAGCAATGTGACATTTAAGTAACTAACATTGCTCAGTTTAGAGCAGATAAACAGGTAGTTAGTGCTGCTTAAGACTTCTGAAGAAGCTGCTCCATAAAAAAACATCCAAACACCTCAAACATGAGGCCACGTGTTTCCTATTCAGCCTGACTTTAATCATCGCAGCACTTAAAGGCTCTGAAACAGCAGGTGAATTTAAAATGTCATGTTTTATCTGTTGGTAGATCAAAGACTCCTTCCCTCTTCACAGATGAGACAAAATAAGTGACAATTTTATAAAAAGAGAGACTTCATAATGTAATGTCTCTGACACCTCTGCCAGCCCAGTGCAACACTCAAACACAACTCTGACTATGATAAGGTGATTTATATGAAATAAGGTTGGCCTATTGCATTACTTAAAGTAAATTCATGTTAAGTAAAACAACTACATTCATGTTGTCCAGATAGGGAGAAACAGAAAAGGGAAGAGACAGCAAAAAGACATAGCAGGTTTTCATAGGCATATGTCAGTAATTTTCTCTAGACTTCCAAAGAAGTTTTATTTTATAGTTATTTCATTTTTAGTTTAGTTAGTTTTATTTGTGATTGTATATTGTATCTAATTACATAAGGCTATCTTAGGACACAAAGTTTTATCGTTTTACTTTTTATATATTACAATACATTTGGCAATAATAAAATGGCTGTTCTTTAAAAATTGTTCATATGATATTGTTGTGGTTTTGCATGTTGTCTGTTTCTTGTGCCCCTTTGTGTTTTCCTGTCTTGTGTTATGTTCATTGTCTTCCTTGTGGCTTTCGTGTTCCTGGTGTCCATCTCGTTTCTTGTTTCCCAGCCCGGACTACAAACCTGCACCACGGAGCTGTGAGAGCGACATCACTCTGCTCAACAACCTGAACAAATTCTTTGCTCGCTTTGAGGAACAAAACACCACTTGCCCGCAGAAAACACCACCACCTTCACACGACCAGCCCCTGTGCCTGTCTGCTGTCAGCGTAAAGAGGACACTCTCCGCCATCAACACCCTGGAAAGCAGCGGGTCCAGACAACATCCCTGGTAGTGTGCTGAAAGACTGCGCAGAGGAGCTGAAAGATGTCTTCACAGACATCTTTAACACCTCCCTGAGGCAAGCCATTGTGCCATCAGGCTTCAAAGCTGCCACTATCATACCTGTGCCAAAGAAATCATCCCCATCCTGCTTCAACGACTACCGTCCTGTGGCACTGACACCCATTATCATGAAGTGCTTTGAACGACTAGTCTTGTCACACATCAAATCCACCCTGCCCCCAGCTTGGACCCGTACCAGTTCGCATACAGAGCAAAACGATCCACAGACGATGCAATTTGCTCTGCCCTCCACCCAGCGCTCACCCATCTGGACAAGAAAGACTCATATGTGAGAATGCTGTTCATTGATTTCAGCTCAGCGTTCAACACCATAATACCACAACAACTTATCTGCAAACTGGACAAACTGGGCCTCAGCACCTCCCTCTGCAACTGGCTGCTGGATTTCCTCAGCCAAAGGCCTCAAGCGGTGCGTGTTGGCAACAACATCTCAAGCAGCATCACCCTGAGCACAGGGGACCCCACAAGGCTGTGTGCTCAGCCCTCTCCTCTTTACCCTGCTGACACATGACTGCACACCAACCCACAGCTCCAACCACCTGGTGAAGTTTGCAGATGACACGACACTGGTGGGCCTCATCACCAAAGGCGACGAGACCCACTACAGGAAAGAGGTGCAGCTGCTGACCAGATGGTGCAAAGACAACAACCTCCTGCTAAACGTCAGTAAGACCAAAGAGATTGTTGTCAGCTTCCAGAGAGGCCACACCCAACACCACCCACTGACCATCGACGGTGCTGCAGTGGAAAGGGTGAGCAGCACCAAGTTCCTGGGTGTGCACATCAGTGACGACCTCTCCTGGACCACCAACACTGCATCACTGGCCAAGAAAGCACAGCAGCGTCTCTACTTTCTGCGCAAACTGAAGCGGGCAAGTGCTCCACCACCCATCATGACCACATTCTACAGAGGAACCATTGAGAGCATCCTTACCAGCTGCATCACTGTTTGGGGCGGGAGCTACACTGTCCACAACAGAAAAGCTCTACAACGCATCGTGAGAACAGCTGAGAGGATAATTGGTGTACCACTCCCCTCCCTGCAAGACCTATACACCACCCGCCTTACCCGAAAAGCCATCACAATCGTCAACGATGCAAGTCACCCTGCACACAGTCTGTTCAGTCTCCTGCCCTCTGGGAAGAGGTACAGGAGTCTCCGCTCCCGCACCACCAGACTCACGAACAGCTTCATCCACCAGGCTGTGAGGCTGCTGAACTCTCTCCCCTCCCCACTCCCAGCCCCAGCCAGAAGGAGCACCAGGCTGGGAGGAGGAGTCTAGGAACACTGGCTGTGTGCACTTCCTGTTTTATTTTGTATTCTTGCCTCTCCTCACTTGTTGAAGCACTTTACTTCCTGCCCTTTTGTGTTTCCCTCCCTTTTTGATTACCTGCTCCGCCCCAATTAGGTTCACCTGTTCCTTGTTTGTCTCCTCACCTGTTTCCACTTCCCTTTTCCCCCACAGTGTATTTATGCCGGTCCTTCTCCTTTGTTCTTTGTCGTGTCGTCTGTGCTGTGTTACCAACCCATGTGTATTCCTGCCTTCCTGTTCTGTTCCTGCCTTGTTCTTGTGTTCCTGCGTTCCTGCCTGTCTGTTCCTCCTGTGTTCCCGTGTGTCCAGTAATAAAGAGTCATACAATCTACTCTGCCTCCTGCCTCGTCTGCATACTGGGTCCAAGACTCCACTTCACCCTGCACCACCTACCCTAACAGAACGACACGACCAACATGGACCCAGCAGACGTGGTTGACACCCAGGAATATGGGAAGGGCACCTTCCGGATGATCACCGGCCTCTGTGGGTGCGTACCCCGGATGCGATTGCCAGCAAAGGAGGAAGGCCTTGGAGCTGGCCATCGATGGGTTGGCCAGTGATCCATGGCTGCTCAAGAGGGTGCCTGGTTTGTTCAGGGAGCTACTGACTGCGCTCCTGCTCTGACTCTGCCCCAGCCCTTCATTTTACTGGACTCATGCTCCCAAATCCCTCCTCCAGACCCCCTCCTGCCCATCCCGAATCCCTCCTCCGCACGCCCTCCACCCACCCTGCTTAGACTTATTTGCCTATCTCACGGACGTCTGGAAGCTGTCCCTTGAGGGGGGGTTACTGTTGTGGTTTTGCAACAGATATGTCACGGGCATATTCTGTAATTGTGCTTAATTTTGTGCTGCTTCTATTGATTGGGCTGATTTTGTCTCAGTGACCTGGCAAACCTGATGCCTTTTTACTCCTCAGCAACACATTTGTCAGTGTAGTATTTGGAGTTCATGATGGCTCATCGCCAAGGGTATGTATATTTTTCATTACCACTTATTGTAGTTTCAAGGACAAATTCTTCACCCACAAATGTCCAGATCTGATTTTCATTTCACACAAAGAATGGAGAAAACTCAGAAAAACACAGCACAAATGGCAATTCAAAAATTTGCACTGGACTAATCCATCCTTTCAAGCAGCACAGTGTAGAGACCCTTGGCTCAAAGACAAACACCCCACTGTTTACCTGCACCGGATACTGCCGTTTCGATGACTGTGATGTTCAGGGGGACGTCAAAGTGGAAAATGAGTCCTCTCTCAAGGCTTATGTCAGTTTCAGCGGGGTATTATGCAGCACAGTTGTCAACAGTTGGCGAGGAGGCCAATAAGAGCTGAAGCAAGACAACTGATAGCAGATACGCTGACTTCATAACTTCCTCATAGTATATATTTAAATAAATTAATTTATTTCAATAAATTAAAATAGAGACTGTAGTACAGTGTGGCTACAGAGATAATGACGGGAGTATTGAAGACAATATCCGTGGAAAAAAAAAAAGGAAAAAAAACAGAGGCGGGACTCAAATGACATGATCACTCTGGAGGAGCAAGGCACACATGACCGGTTAATACAGAAGATCATCCTGCAGCCAAAAGGCATTATGCTGTGGTCCAAGAAAACAATTGTTATTTCACAGAAGATCAAAAGACGACATTGTCTACCTAGATTCCACAAGTAGCATTGTTAGAAAGGCAGAAGGGGAGAGCACTCCTTTTTATATCTACGAACTAATTGTGCGAAGTCCATTGAAAGGATGCTCTCCTGTCCCAGTTGCCATTTTTGTTACTTGTGAACACACCACAGCATCTGTTTCCTACTTTCTGGGATCCTTCATCACAGACTGCTTAAAACACATGTGGTCACATGTAGTCTCAGTGAGTTAATATCCCAGTATTACTCCATCGTGACAGGACAAGGAAAGAAACAAGCGCTTGAACTTCCTATTCTTCAGAGGTGTCATGTGATGAAGAACACCAAGGACCTCTGCAAAAAACAGTGAGTAAGTCTCCAAGTGAATTAGATTGTTATATTTCATTGGCAGTAAATTGGTAAAGATATTAAATTAATTCTGTAGAATTGTTCCTCACAGTGTCACCAAACACTGTTCTGTGCATGCATGTCTTCGGGCTGATGACCCAGGCTACTTCTCTTAAAGAACTAGATGAAGTAGTCATGAAAAAGGTCCCCTTTAAGTGAAGATCTCAAAGAGGTACCAAAGAGTTGCCCAGAAAACAACACAGGTAAACTTTACCAAAAAGGCATTGTTAAAGCTAAACTCAACTTTTAAACATACCTACAATACATGTAGCTGTAGGCACAATAGTTCACCACATTGAATACTTCTGTTACTTCAAAGTGTTTTTACTAACAAAGCTGTTATTTAACAGAATTACACCCGGGACAACATGACCGAGGGGATTATGGAGAAGAGCCAGTGGGACCTACACAAGGTTCGCTTTCACGCATACTGCTTTTTGTGTTTACATGTAATGTAAAAAAAAAAAAAAAAAATTGTGAATCAAGATTTGTGGCTCATATGGTTATTTCTGGTTTAACTATAGGTTCTGATGACTGCAATTTTGGTTCAGAGACAGTCAAAGCCCTTTGGCATTCACCCAGTGTTTTATATCAAGGATAGAGACTGGGTACAAGAAACTGACACAGCGAAGAAATTCTTAGTCCACAGAGTCCCAGAGACAGGATCCATGGTCACATTGCAATATAGTGTATATTTGCAGGAATACAATGCAATTATTGTCAGATTTCCTCATGTCCTAATGATGGACAATGACATTATAAAAATATTAACTTATGCATTGATACAGTCAGAATTTTTTTGACCAAGTGTACCTCCTGCTTGTGGCAGCTGCAGCTGTGTTGCTTTTAGCTGGAATATGTTTCACTTCGTCATATTTGTCAAACATTATAGGCAGTTTTCTTTGCAAAATATGATGCTCTGTTGACATCACACTTGTTCATGCTTGTGTTGGTCATATGATGCAAATACCACCCCTTCTATGTGAACGTGCTTATAGATAGATTGGGGTGTATTGACCCTGGGTTGATTTTATATTGAGTTTATAACTAGGGTCACATGACCAATTAGCAGGATTGCCTTTGAAAGGTTAACTGAACTCAGAAAACGAAAAGATACCCTGGGTATGATGAACTGCCTTCATAGTACAGGCCACAGCTATGTTTGTGAAACGGTGTTGTTGTTGTCTTGAACAGTTTGTAATGACTGCTACAAGGTACGACAGCGTCAAAATGTGTGTTAATAATATGAGAGTCAATTATGCAGTGTACTTAAATTAGAATGTAGTGATATTAGCATTTCATGGAATTCTTCATGACACTGTTCACAGCTTAATTGCCCTAACGACTCAACACCTGTTATCACTGACGCACAGGAACAGAAACCCTCTCCAGAACATGTGCCATCACAGGTGAGTTTTGTAATACTAGTTATCACAGCAAAATAAAACATAGTCTAAGAAAAATTAAGATGTACTGTGTAGTTTACAAAAATACAACTATATATTTAGGTATTCGTCTGTGTCTTAAAAGAAAACCTGAGTTAACTTTCTAAAATTTTATGTGTAATGTTTTTTTTACGATATTAATCCAGGGGAGATACAACTATGACAATCCATGAATGTTAATATAGTGACATTCTACTAGAGTACATGACATTTAGTCTAATACATAACATATGTACAGTTTGATACAGATGGAGCTGACATCGAGAGAATGTCCAGAGTCACTTTAGGGGACGATGCACCATCCCTGATGCTGATAAGTGATGGATGTTCAGATCCTGATTCATCTATTCAGCTAAAGGATGCCAGACAAAGTGAAGCATTGAACTGTCTCAAAGCATGGACATCTGTGTATGAAAGGCAGACTTAACCTTTGTTGTTGATGGTGTTGTCAATGCAGCCAATGAAAACCTGCAGCCGTGTTGCCAACTCCGCAGTAGGGAAAGTAGCTATTGGCTGTCCTAAAAGTCGCTAAATGATGTCATCACCTAATTTGCATAATTTGCATGTAATTGTAATGGACGCTGTAGGAGAGAGGAATAACGTCATAAATATGTTTAGAACTACAAATGAACTTTCTTCTGTTGATTCTTGGTTTGTTTTTTTATGTTGCCACTGAAATAGCCCATCACTTCTTAAAATAACTTCATAACTTTGTGTAGCCCCACATTACTTAAATCAATTTCATCCTGTATTAGTAAAGGTTAATATCGGCGTCGGCTTTGCGCATGTGCAATTTATTTGCAGTGAGTGGATGCTGAGCGGTCGGTCTCCTCTCTGCTCTGACTGCAGCTGTACATGCCTGAGAGTGCTTCGGGATGGGGGAGGTGGCTCAAGGCAGCACCCGCTGCTCGTTCAGGACAGTAACTGCAGAGCGATACGTGCTTTCACGTCAGTCTCCAAAACACCAAATAGTCTCCAATAACACCAGAAAAAGTCGCTAGATTTGTCGCTAGTCACTTTTGACAAAAAAAAGAATTCGCCAAGAGGATTTGGAAAGTCGCCAGATTTATTGCAAGAAAGTCGCCAAGTTGGCAACACTGACCTGCAGCATTATGGCAGCTTTGCTTTAGCTCAGCACTAAAGCTGGAGGGCCATTGATCCAAGCAGAGAGCAAACTCCATATTGGGAAGTATGGGACATTAAAAACTGTAAGGCAATTGTAACCACTGCTGGTAATCTACCTTGTAAAAAGGTAATTCATGCAGTTGGGCCACATGTCACATAAAATCCATCTCCAGCAGCGTTGTCCAAAGCAAAAAAAAGTTTGAAAAACACAATCCAGAGCAACCTATGCAAAGTAAGGGAACATAACCTGAAGTCTGTTGCCATTCCAGCCATAAGTTCTGGCATATTGAACTTTCCATTGCCACAGTTTGCAGACATAATAGTGTCCACAGTGAGAGTACCACGACAAGAAAGAACTGAAAAATCATCACCACACTGTTCACCTTGTGAACAATGATGAGCCATCAGTCAAAGAAATAGAGCCTGTAGAGAGGTACTTCTATCACCTACTTCTACCAACAGCAAGACACTGAGAAAATGAGTCATAATCAAGAACAGCAGGTAGGAATGATCCTCATATGTAGTCTTTATGTTACATATGATATATATATATATATATATATATATATATATATATATATATATATATATATATATATATATATATATATATATATATATATATATATATATATTAATTAGAGAAGCAGAATACTTTTCAATAAAATGCACTCCAGTACGACACCGCCATGCACTATGACTGCAATAATAAGTATAATTTGAAATTGAACCTTTTGAACTGTGTGAACAAAAAAAATTAAAAATTATAACAGTAAAATTCATGGCAGAGATGCTGTATCACATTAAATTGTGCAGGTTTTCTGAATGTTGTGATTGAAGGGTGTAAATTTCATGATATATCCTGAATGTGGTCAAATGTAAACACCTCTTTTTTTACATGAGAAATATAAGTGATTGTTAGAACACAAGTTCTACAGCATTTCCAAACATTAATTCTTTTTCATGTCTCATTTATCTTAAATTTAGTACAGCTGATAGGATTATTTGATGCCTTGGTTTCTGCAGCTGACATCACTGTGGAGAAGGAAGGACACAGAAGTTGTTGTTGCTGTGCTCCCCTCCATGTAAGAGGGAACAATTTTGTGATCCGCCATAGCGAGCTGTGCTCACTGCGACTTCACCAGTGGCTAACAGGCCAGGTATTTCTTTTGGTATCTTACACACACACACACACACACACACACACACACACACAGTAATTTAAACGGTATTGCCAAAACAAAGACAAAGTTAGGTAAAACATTTATAAATCACTTAGAAAAAAAAACAGATCAAATGCTGTTTGAAAAACATTTACAACAATAACACTTTATACTAAACTGAAGGTTTTTCTATCTTGAGCTCACTCCTCTGATTTTATTTATTATTATTATTATTATTATTATTATTATTATTATTATTATATCATTGAGGGCCTCTTTCTGCCAACCAGTTCAGCATTGGAGAGAGAATTTACATACTTAATCATTACACAGCAGGTGTGATACGAACTGAGCTCAGTCGACACAGCCTCTCCAAGGTAATGTTTGTTTTCATGCATTTTACCTCTACACACCTTGTACAACAGAAAATATTTAGACTGTGAAATGGCTGTTGTATGCTTTATGTTTTCAGTTGAAATTTTATATCCAAATGATCCACCATGATTTTAATTCTACATTTCTTTTTAATTTCTTTTTATTGCTGTTACAGATCATCTTTGAAGACTATCAAGCCATTCTGTCCTTTGGAAATATTGACAGAGCCCACTGGAAGTTGCTGGTTGGTGATTGTTTCTAAATGCACCTGCAAAAATGAATTTATATTAAGTATGTCTATATGTTTTATGTGGTTTATAAAATACTAACTTTTTTTGTAGTACATACTTCCTGCCAGTGTATTTGGTAGGTCCAGTGTCTGCCACTGTTGCTGGTATTTTGGCCCATTCCTCCATGCAGATCTCCTCTAGAGCAGTGATGTTTTGGAGGCTGTCGCTGGGCAACACGGACTTTCAACTCCCTCCAAAGATTTTCTATGGGGTTGAGATCTGGAGACTGGCTAGGCCACTCCAGGACCTTGAAAAATGCTTCTTACGAAGCCACTCCTTCGTTGCCTGGGCGGTGTGTTTGGGATCATTGTCATGCTGAAAGACCCAGCCACATTTCATCTTCAATGCCTTGCTGATGGAAGGAGGTTTTCACTCAAAATCTCACGATACATGGCCCCATTCATTCTTTCCTTTACACGGATCAGTCGTCCTGGTCCCTTTGCAGAAAAACAGCCCCAAAGCATGATGTTTCCACCCCCATGCTTCACAGTAGGTATGGTGTTCTTTGGATGCAACTCAGCATTCTTTCTCCTCCAAACACGACAAGTTGAGTTTTTACCAAAAAGTTCTATTTTGGTTTCATCTGACCATATGACATTCTCCCAATCCTCTTCTGGATCATCCAAATGCTCTCTAGCAAACTTCAGACGGGCCTGGACATGTACTGGCTTAAGCAGGGGGACACGTCTGGCACTGCAGGATTTGAGTCCCTGGCGGCGTAGTGTGTTACTGATGGTAGCCTTTGTTACTTTGGTCCCAGCTCTCTGCAGGTCATTCACTAGGTCCCCCGTGTGGTTCTGGGATTTTTGCTCACCGTTCTCATGATCATTTTGACCCCACGGGGTGAGATCTTGCGTGGAGCCCCAGATCGAGGGAGATTATCAGTGGTCTTGTATGCCTTCCATTTTCTAATAATTGCTCCCACAGTTGATTTCTTCACACCAAGCTGCTTACCTATTGCAGATTCAGTCTTCCCAGCCTGGTGCAGGTCTACAATTTTGTTTCTGGTGTCCTTTGACAGCTCTTTGGTCTTGGCCATAGTGGAGTTTGGAGTCTGACTGTTTGGAGGTTGTGGACAGGTGTCTTTTATAACTGATAACGAGTTCAAACAGGTGCCATTAATACAGGTAACGAGTGGAGCCTCTTAAAGAAGAAGTTACAGGTCTGTGAGAGCCAGAAAATCTTGCTTGTTTGTAGGTGACCAAATACTTATTTTACAGAGGAATTTACCAATTAATTCATTAAAAATCCTACAATTGTGATTTCCTGGATTGTTTCCCCCCATTCTGTCTCTCATAGTTGAAGTGTATGTATGATGAAAATTACAGGCCTCTCTCATCTTTTTAAGTGGGAGAACTTGCACAATTGGTGGCTGACTAAATACTTTTGCCCCACTGTATATAGGATTACAGTGCAACAGCAGACCTGAGACCAGCTTTTAACTGATCATTTATAGATGAAACAATTAATTAGATCATGAAAATGTAAAATAATTAATAAATAAAAGTAGCATGATAAATGCAACTGACTGTAAAGGAGTAAAAATAATTATTTCTGAAAAAATCTGCTCAACTAACTAGAAAGTATGCTGCATTAAACTACACCGACAGATGTCAAATTTATTCAAAAATGTGTCTTTTTACATGTAATGGGGTTAATGTAACTCGTTAAAACACACCTCTTCTTCTAAGGTTTTACAAGTAATTATTTTGTAGCTAAGGGTATATCGCCTCAAAAATCTTATTACAGATTAAAAGATAATGAATAAATTCTGGCAAATTTAATGAACTCCGTGTGGAGTTGTGGACTGTAATGTAATGTTAACGCAATTTTTCTTCATTGCAAATACAGATACACCTTGTGGTCTTATAACTGATATCTTTCAAACAAATAAAATATTTGTTGTTGGAGTAGTGGTACTAAGAGCAGTAGTAATATTATAATAACAGCTCTTACAGTATGTTTTCTTTAATGTCAACAGAGAGGTATCCAAAGAGGAAACCAAAGAAGGACAACAAAGAAGATTTAACTGAAGGTAATTTTGTTATGCTAATAACATCCAACTTCCTATTTAATTTTAGACCAGGAATATACTGGTTCTAGTACATGTCCAAGGTACACATACACATAGATCGAAAATATGTCAAATATTAGTTTCTTTTCTCAACAAACTTTTGTTATCCATCCACGCCAGTTCATTGTAGGGCCACATATATAGAAAGACAATCACATACGTCACATTCACATCTATGGGAAATTTAGAATTTCCAGTCCTGTATAGCTCAGTCCAGTCCAGTATAGTCCAGTTTTTGGACTGTGGGAGGAAGCTGGAGTACCCGGGGGGAACCCAGAAAGAACCTGCCCGAACTAGGTTTTCAACCCAGGGCCTTCTTCTCCAGTGCTAACCTTTTGTTATGCCATGTTTAATTTTACAACTATTTACCTATTATATAACACTAAAAAAAAAAAAAAAAACGCGATTCACAAGTTGTTTAACCCCAGAGGAACCACGTTCATGTTCGCCGAGGAGGAAAAAACATTGTTATTTTGTGCATTTTTAAATTGTGCAACAGGACTAACACTAGTATAAGGTCTAACAATCAACAAAGCAAAGGTTTATTTTTTGTTTTTTTCTTGCTCTGTCAGAATGTAGTCATATGGGGGTGGGAGCGCAGTATTACCCAGTGAAGAGGGTAGTAAGAAGCAAAAGGCAGAAGGTTTGCTTAGTTATATAGAAGTAAAAAATGTCAGTGAACACATTTTACAATGAAACCATTGCTACAGCACATCTGTCTTAGTGGATTTGATGGAACACAACCTGAAACTCTTAATTCATCAAGTTTGTTGTTACTGTATACATGTAATGTAATAATGTTTTCATGTTTTTCAGGGGAAACAAATGCAGTTGGTGGAGTGGGAGCCCTGTTCCATGTGGTATGTAGAATGTCTCTTAATTTTGTTTGTCTCTAAAATGACTTCAGTATTTGTGTACTTGAAATTGCACTGGAAATATTACTAATAACAAATGGGTCTATTATATTTAATTACTATATTTTATGACCAAATATATCAGATGTGGTGCTATGTATTCATCTATTTTTCTCTATTAATTCATTTTGACTTGATTTCAATTTTCAATAAGGAACATCTTCCCAATGCTGACTATTTTAAAGACTATAACCATATTCAGGTCATTCCCAGTAATATACTGAATGTGTATGGGGTACATAGCTTGTTGTGCCTTATTGACCTTCACCTTTGTCATGTTTCAAATTCATGGCTGAAATAAACAAGTGTTCTTTATATTTTATTACAGTGGAAAGACATGGCCTCTACAATGGGTGGCAAAGGAGAACACCATGAATTAAAATGCTGTAAAAACCACACATGCTTTACACACACACACACACAGACAGACAGTGTTTAGTGTTCAAATTGTATTTTTGCAATGTTGTGATGTGTTTTGCAGGACATTAAAAAAAATTCCATGAACCTCCAAGCCTTTAAGACTCTCAATGTATGTAACATGTGTAACTGTTAACTACTGAACCCTTTTCTTTTGAATCATTGTACATGCATATTGTATAAGCACAAACAAACACACAAAGATAATCGGCCTGTTTTTGTCCTGATTTTTCCCCTTCCCGGACGGCAAATGCCATATTATTTTATGTTTTATAAGATTATTTTATTTTAAGACTATCCTGTGGTCTCAGGTGTGTTAAGATTGAATTTATCCTAATAATCGGCTCCGAAACGGGTCGGGGCCGACAAAAGTAAATATTAAACTTGTTCAATATTTACGATCAAAAATCTTAATGTGTGTGGGGAAAGCCAACGGCTCCCGACTCATGATTCCATGAATTTATTACATAATTATTATTACGTGGAATGGAATGTAGCCAATCAAGAAGCGAGCTGACTGAGGAACAAGGAAGCAGGTGTAAATAAAAACAAGCATTCATCTTCGTTTTTGTTGTGTCACATTTGGTCATGTGACATTTGTGGCTTGGAGGATAGATTCTAGATCCGTCCTGGGACAGAATCATTATGTGTGTGGTGTGCTGTGTTGAGATTATCGGTGCATACTGCACACAGTGATCAAAACTGTGCTGGATTTTTTATTTTCATGTGTGGGGTCTGTAACAGATAAAAAAAATCTCTTCAGATTTAGAAAATCCTCGTGTGTACCCTGCTTAATACACACACACACACACACACACACACACACAATTCCAGCTGGCATTGGGTGAAGGCAGGGTAGAGCCAATGATGGATGTATAATATAATCAAATAGATATTATTAAATATGATAATACTAAAATTATTATACATCCATGTTTTTTTTTTTGCTTTTTTTTTTTTTTTAAATCAATGGTTATACTGAAGCGAGCAATAATTTCCAGGTTGTCCCACAAAAACATAGGGCTGCCGAAAGCCAAAGAAGAGGTACATATAATACCCGGGCCATTAAAATCAGTTCAGGTTCTTTTTTATTGAATGAATATCATAAACACAAATATCTTATTAGCTCAGATAACAACACAATGTAAAGAATAAATAAAATAACATCCACGTATCTTGGTTTCGTCTGTAGCAGCGTCCTTAGCAACCGGCATAACAACGGCAGAAAATGTGACACTAACAATTTTATGGCGAGACTCATCGTAATAACAAACCAAAGATCTTTTACAAGAAATGGATGAATATTGTGAATTTTTAATGTATATTTCTCACTAGAAATATCAAAGTGCTTTTTTATGTCCAAACTCTTGAAATAATGCATTTTCCACTGAGAATGAAAGGAATGGCCGCCATGTTTTTATTTTGAAAAGTCTGCTGTAAACAGTCACATGACCTGTCGGCAGGCCAATAGAAAAGAATAGGAAAAAAAAAAAAGTGAACATTTTACAATTTTCAGGCCCTAATTGTGAAATAGCTACGTTTTGTACCATGGACAAACGTAGCTAGTTCACATTTTGAAATGAGACTGGGTTGGACAACTGCTCTAGCCACTTTCCCACCACACTAACAGAGATAAAAAAACTAATGGACACAATCCTTAAAGGAAGGCATCCTACCACTTGATGGGGAAATCCCCATCCACAGTGCCAGTCCTTTCAACCAAACCTCTATCATTTACGACACACAACAATCTACCACTGATATAAGTCAAATGGATGAGCCCCCATTTGTCATGACCCAAATCCAAAATATGCAGCCAGAACCAACGATATACAGGATGAGAGGTGGTAGTCAGTAAAGTCAGTGGTGTGAGGTGTGCATGAGTGGCGAGGATGTGTGTGTGCGTGTTGTAGAGTGCCAAAACAGCAGACGGTAAAAATAAGAAAAGCTTAACCAAACCAAAAGACCACATGTGCCTGGCCAGTCTAAGAGAGAGAGAAAGAGAATAACTGCTGCAGGAGCTTAAATAACTTCAGCACACTGGCCTCAGGTGTGCTGAGTTACTCCAATCAGTGACCTGCAGGTGAGAAACAGGTGAGATACACATGGCAGTGAAGACACTATGATGTCACCACAGGGGCATCACATCACTAACTCCAAGAAGCCAGGGCAAGCCACTGGAATTGTTTGGTCTGCATGTAGGACAAAAGATGGAAACAAGGATGCCAACTGTATATGGCATAAACCATGAAGATTGTCTTTTTTATTTTTTGTTTTAAAGGACAGCAGGGGAAACATGTTTACTTTATCAAAGACTGAACGATACTGTTCTTTGTTTTGCTGTGATGTTATGTCAGAGCTGTTACCCCATTTTTGCTAGACATTTACAATCACTGAATGACAGTGTGTTTAATTTAATAAGATGTTTTTGTGTTTTCTTATGTTTGTAAATACTGTAGTTGTGTGTTTATTTAGATATTTTCATGGCTAACAATTTTCAATATGTAGATAGATGTAAATAGTTAAACATGTTCAT
Source organism: Scortum barcoo (assembly GCA_023238725.1). NCBI lineage: Eukaryota > Metazoa > Chordata > Actinopteri > Centrarchiformes > Terapontidae > Scortum > Scortum barcoo. Next base: position 25,512,221 of record CM041552.1, read on the forward strand.
TGTAACTGCCATAAATGTGCCATTTCAGTTTATTTGCTATTACAACTTAATTGCTAATTGCTCTTATGAATTATTAATTGTTTCTTGTGAATGTTTATGTGAATTAGTCAACAACGATTGAGCGATATGGTGAACAATTTATTATTGCCAAGGCCTTCTGGGATAAATTACATTCCTGGCCTAAAGTACTGAGTTGAGAAAATCTGTGGACTTTTTACGCAGCTGTGCATCTGCAATTGCTCACAATGATGGATTGAAAGTTCTTAATGATGGTATGGAGAATCAAAAGCTTGCTGCTAAATTGCCTGAATGGTTTACAAGGTGGAACAGAAAAGCCACACAATATCAATTAGAAAACAGAACATTCCCTGACTTCAACCACTTTGTAAAGTTCTTATTAATGGAAGCCAGTATTGCTTGGAACTCACCATGCCTTACAGCAATGTGAACTTCAGCAAGTAAAGAACAAGAGCCGTGACATTGCAGCCTCTAAGAATCAAAATGCCAGTGCCAAGATCTTCACAACTAACACCAGTGAAAAAAACAGATTCACGTGTGCATTTTGCAACAGAATAGGACATGGACTGCATAAGTGTTGCAAGTTTATGGAAACACCAGAGTCCAATTTATCCATTCTGAAAACCTGTGCGTCGGCTATTCGTGTCCTGGCCACCAGTCCAAGTGTTGCAATAATCGCATGGTTTGTGACACCTGCTCTAAACGCCATCCTACATGTTTACATGAAGAATGTACAAATCTAAGACCAAACCCAGAATCACCTAAGGAGAGAAAGATCAGTGACACAAGCAAAGAAGTACTTGTAGATGCCTTACTAGATTCCCAAAGGAAGAAAACAGACACTATGAAATGCCCATGCCTTTCAAACAGGACAGTCCAGAGCTGCCTAATAACAAATCATGTGCTGTCCATCGTCAATGTGCTGGAAGGAGGAGTATCTTCTTAATCTACACCGGACACAAATATGGCAAAAGGAGAAAAGGAACACTAAAGTTAATGATATTGTCATCCTCCAACAGGAAAATTCTCCAAGAAACCAATGGAAATTGGCAAGAGTTACCCAGGTGTATCCCAGCGCTGATGGTACAGTAGGAAAGGTGGTTGTTTATGAGTGAACCCACTTTAAACAGTAAATGCACCTCTAAGTATGTTTATTTGGAAAGGCCTGTTCAAAGAACAATTCTACTGCTTGAGGCAGAGTAATTTATGGTTATTAACATTTGGTTATGGTCAAAGCTATCACGTGTATGTATGAAATATGATGAATGAAATTGTGAAGGGAAATCACAACTGTGTGATTTGGTGGGAGTGTAACTGCCATAAATGTGCCATTTCAGTTTATTTGCTATTATGAATCATTTGTTAATTGCTCTTATGAATTATTAATTGTTTCTTGTGAATATTTATGTTAATTAGTCAACCAGCGGAACACAATTTATATTGCCGTTGCACACGGACACTTTTAGTTGTGACTTCAACATGGCGGCCCACGTTGTTTGCACCAGCGTAAAGTTAACCTAAAGTTTAAACAAGTACATTAAGAAGATTTCATCATTTCAAGGGTACTTCATTCCTTCTAGGGTACATGCAGCCAGCAAGATATGTTCATGTATCATTTACTTATTGTATGTTTCTTGTTTGATTGTATAAATTGTGACTGTATGTAAAGACAAGCAACACTGTTTATTTTATTTTATTTTGTACCGTGCAATAGTTTGACAGTGGATAAGGATCAACAATAAATCCATCAGTAAAGAAGAACCACGTGTTGAGTTTTTCCTGGAGGGAGTGACATTCATATTTTATTTATTTACAAATATAGATGTTATATTTATATTGGGTTATATTATTATTATTATTAGTAGTAGTAGTAGTAGTAGTAGTAGTAGTAGTAGTAGTATTAGGTATTATAAATGTAACAAAAATGTAAATAGTACATTTGTGTTTGAAATAGATAATTTAAAATATGCATATACAGTGCATCCGGAAAGTTGGTCACCTCCCTAAATAAGGCCCTTTTCCCACGATTGTTCAGTTTAGACAGCCGGCCAGCTCTAGGAAAGAGTCCTGGTGGTTCTGAACTTCTTCCATTTATGGATGATGGAGGCCACTGTGCTCATTGGGACCTTCAAAGCAGCAGAAATTTTTCTGTACCCTTCCCCAGATTTGTGCCTCGAGACAATCCTGTCTCTGAGGTCTACCTGACAAGTTCCTTTGACTTCATGCTTGGTTTGTGCTCTGACATGTACTGTCAACTGTGGGACCTTATATAGACAGGTGTGTGGCCTTTCCAAATCAAGTCCAATCAACTGAATTTACCCAACCTAATCATTCCACTCCGCAACACATGTCCAGCCACTAGCTCACCACCATGCTCGTTTTCCCAGAAACGCGCATTCTCTTGACCTTTTCCTTGCCCTGATGCCCTGCCAGCCTTATTATTCACTGTGTCTGTGTTATTATTACTGTCATTGTAACAACATGAAGGTCAATGTGACCACAGAAAGTCTGTTCTCATGCTGCTTTTAAAGATGATGGTATTATTGTGTTTATTATGCGAGTGACAGCACAGAGAGGAAAGTTGTTGGACGTGTTTTGTGGATCTGTTGAACATCATGAACTGGCCCTTATAACTCGTCCATAGTGTGAGCTTCACAGACAGGAGACCACATGTTGTCGTCACCCTCTCATAGAAATGCAAACATGCAGCCATTTTGTCAGCAGTGTGTCAAGCTCAGCTCAAAGGTCAGCTCATCTCTCACAAATCTCTGTGTTGTTCTTCTTTGTTGTGTTAGAGAATCTGCACACGTGCGACACACAGCTGATCCAGAGTGTGAGCTGTGTGAATGAAATGCATCATCACTGGACTGGAGGCAGGAAGAGTCAATGTGAGCTTTATGGTATCATTCAGAAACACAAGTTAATAAAACAACAACAATTTGAAGTGAATTTTCACACAGCTTAAAGATATGTCCATTGCAGCTCCACATTCCCCTCTAATATACAGATCAATAGCAGAGTAGAGGAGGTCTGGGGGAGCAGGCAGGGCTCCAGCCGGGGGCTTTGATATGCAGACAAGCCAGGAGGAGGAAGATGAGAAACCAAGATCAAACACCGAGCAGTGGTACTCTCCTCACACTAACTGATGGTGAAAGTGCTGCAGGAGTAAACTCAGGAACAGAGACTTTCTCAGTGTGCAGATATAATCAACACACATGCAGCCACATCACTCTTTGGAAGTATCTCTCTTCATCTTTGCTTTAAAAAAAAAAAAACAGCTGAGTTTAGATCAAAGCCAACGACACACTGAAATGATAGAAGTATCAAAAAGAGCAGCTGAATGGTGAAGAGGAAAATAAAATATATTTTGATGTGGTTTGCTGCTGTTTGATGTGTCGTTAAAATTAAAATGAAGCAAAGTTAGGAGAGAAACAGTTTATCATTGGATAGTGTAACACTGAAACTTATTTCTTCATAAATGAGATGACTGTAAAGCATCACTAGTACTGAGTTTAAGGTGATCCTGAAGGTTCACAGATGTTTAAAATGTTGATGAGCCAACAGAATCAGTTTGAGCTCCATGAGGCTAAAATGGGTTCATTGTTGGTTCAAACTGCTGATAAACGATGTAGAAACTGTCCTGGTAACTCTGATGATCGTAAATGTGGAGAAGTGTCTACAGATTATCATGAGTGTTTGTTAAAAAGCCATTCACTGTCTGGAAATGTGCTCTTCCCACATGTTGTGTTTTCTGCTGTCAGCTTCATTGAACAATCAGCAGCAGAACAGAGCTGTCGAGCTCTTGATGAGACTGAAGAAGAGGGAGAGAGAGTTATATTTAAGAGTTATAAAAAGATACTTTACTGTTGAATGATCGTCATCTTGTGCCTCACAAATAGTTTTCCCTGGAAATCCAGTGATTTAAGATATAAGAAGGCACATCTGCACAAACAGGCGTCTCATAAAGAGCAGTGATTACATCGATCACTGCCTAAATATTCAATCTATTCTCCTCCACAAAGAAATCAATCCTCCATCACTTTAAAAACAAAGCGAGGCTGCGGAGCTTCAATCTGCCAATGTGGCTTCATGTTTAATGGTGACCTGTACTGAATAAATCTGAGGAGATTTATTTTCTATTTGGAAAAGAAACTCAGAGTCATTTAGATTGTGTTATCATCTCTCCCTCAGACAGAAGATGGAAAATGATGTTTTGGTTTATTGACCAACATAATAACTATATAATAATAACTGTATGGATTTAATCTGATAATAACCACAGTACAAGATTGTTCTCGCTTCAGTTAAACTAAAGTGAATCATGTGTTTGTAGAAAAGGTTTGATTCACACTCTTTGTGTCAGACTGTAAAGTAACTGTAAAGTGATAATTATAAGCAGGAATTAAACATCCTGCAGAACCAGCTCAGTGTGATATCATCTCCATGGACAGGTGTATGTGCCTTGTTATAAAGGACTCAGCTCCAGTGCTCTGTCACAGTAACACACCCTGCTGCAGCACAGCCTAATCCACTAGAGTGCTTTCTCCAGCAGACTAATCCAAACTCTTCCAGCTGATTGCTGACAGCGAGGAGGGAGCTGTTAAAGATGCTCAGCTGGGACCAAGAAATGAACTCACCCTCTTTGTCCACTACAAGAAATCCATCATGCTGCAGGAAAAGTTTCATTCAACACAACAAAGGTGTGTTTCCATCAAGAGACACCAACAAGTTACCGTCCACAGTTCAGTTCTCCTTTTCAAAGACGTGCAGGAGGCTGACATAAAGTAAAGGAAACACTCAGAGTTAGAAAAATCTATTTGAATTGTTTCCATCATTCTACTGACAAACACTGATTTACAATTAAACAACTGACGACTTAAACTGACATTTAATTAGAGTAAATGAATGAGGATGAAAACCAAGTCAGTGTTTCACCCCACTACAGTGTGTGCTTGATAATGGACTTCTTTAACAGCTCCCACTGCTGTTATCACAGTGGGAGCAGTAATGTGTTATGTCTCGTCATGTTTGTTAACTTTTCATGTCTGTCATATTTCTCTTTCCTGTTCTGGCGTGTATTTTATTTTGAAATCCCCAACTCTCCTCTCGTTTCAGGTCCCGTAACTTCCTGCCATTGGTTTATTTCCCTCCTGTGTGATTGTCTGCCCCGCCCTGACTGTTTCCACCTGTTTCCCATTACCTCTTGTGTATATATTGTCTGAGTTTCCCCTGTCTTGTTGCCAGATCGTTGCTTCTTGTTCATGTGTCCATGTCTCTGTGTTCCATGTTACCTTGCGATTGAGCCGCCATTCTTGCCAAGGATCAAGAAACCAAGACTGTGTTTGTTTGTAAGATTTCCTTTATTAAAACAAAAAAAAAAACAGTACCCGAGTCTTGTCCTGCATTTGGGTTCACCTGTTCTGATAGCCCATTGTAACATAATGTGGACAGAAAGGACTTCTTCCAGCAGACATTAAACCAAATGCATTCATCCCTCTGTGTTGGACGGCAGTTTGGACCGAGAGGACAAAACACACACTTTGTATTTGTTGAACAGACGTCAGGTTTCACGCTGTTCAGGCAGAAACATTATGACTCAACAATATCTCCATGCTGAGCTCCAAACTGCACCAACAATATGATACAACACTGAGCTGAAGGGAAATGGGATCATTGTCATTGTCTCTTTTTCCTCTCATCTGTCTCCTCTTTTCCGTCTCTGTTCTGATTTTGTCTTCCAGCTCTCCCCACTCTCTTCTCTTCTTCATTTTATGTTCATGTCTCAGCTGCTGTGATCAGTCCTCCTTGTGAACAACAGAATAACAGTGGAGAACAGCCTCTCTGTGTTCATGTTGAATTATCTTATCTATCATGTCCATTTTAAAGACTTTGTGATAAAGAAATGTTGTCCTACAGTGGACGTCCTGCTGTCTCCCTCCTCTGCTCTGTGATGTGACTGGACTCCAGTCCAACTCTTTCTTCTCTCTTTACAGGTTTACAGCAGCAGAGAAGCTGCCGTGTTTTATCGGTTCTTATCAGCTTTTCCCTGCAGCAGGACTCACAGCACATCTCTCAGATCTGTCGCTGTTCGTCCAAAGACACTCAGTAAAGGGCTGTGAGGGGGCTCTGTGCTGAGATTGATATCTGTCTGTGAGGCTGGACGGGTTGACATTTAGCAGGAACGTGTTCATAAGAAGTTAGAGAGTCTCCGTATACTGTAATCCTTTGAATAACATCAGTGTGTGCTCATCCTGACAAATGGAAGAGACCTTATCTCAGCTTGTGGGGACTCTGTGATATTGATATTAATAATGGAGAGTTTAAGGGGCTGTGGGCCTGAGCAGGAGACTAAAGACGAGGGAAGCATGCGGTGCATACGTTATGACTGAAGATACTGCTGCTCTCCAGGAACAATGATAAAACAGCATCAATAGAAATTTCAGGGAAACATTTTACATTCTCATAAAATAAATATTTTTTCTCACAGGGGCCTTCGTGTGACTTTAAAGGGATCTGTTAAATTATAAAATTTCAAGAGGCGCAAATGTTCATTTCGGTTCATTTTTCACTCGAGTGGAATCTCAATAATCCTCAGTGTACTCAGGACTTCCAAAAATGAGATCATTAAAATAAATAAATCTCCATTGACTCTTTGAGAGGAGAATGGATTTTAACAGACAGTCGATATGAAGCTCAGTGAGCAGCAACAACCATCACTGAACTCAGTCCTAATAAGTAAATCTACATCTCATTAAAATGGATCATTCCTGCTGATAAACTTCACTGATGAGAACCAGCAGATCATTTTCTTTTCTTTAGGTGATCTGAAGAGTTTGATATTTGAATTACAATTTATTTATTCCTCCTGTAGAGCCACACTTTAACTCTCCTGTGGTCTGATGGCATTATTAACTCATCCGCTTTAAATTAAAGTAATATCATCTGAGTTTAGAGAAGATACTCCACAGAAGCTGTTGGAGGAGACATTTCAACAAGGAGCACATGTTGACAATCAGACTGTTCAGGCAGAGGAAAACTGTGTGGAGACGTAAAACCAGTGAGAGAAGAAAAGTTGAAAAACAGTCTCATCCAGGAATGATCTAATAAAACATTCATTTTCATGAGTTAGTCATTGATTCTTCATGTCACATCTACAGCTCCAGCTGAGGCCTGAACACACAAAGTAACACTGAACAGAATTAGTTTGTGTCTGTTCATCATTTTAAAGTGATCCAGGCTGCAGTAGATGAAGGATTCATTTAGTCTGAATCTCTCATCAGCTTGAGGTTTGACAGGGTTCAGTCAGATTCATTGTCTCAGTGTCACTGTAAATGTCTTCATTACTGAACTTCATATGCAGTGTGTATATGTGAAGGTGTGTGCTCACAGATCCACTCAGAGTTATCAGCTTTGGCCTCATCTGCAAACACACACTCACACAACAGTGAGACCCTACAAGTGGGCTTTTGGCTGGGGGCTTCATCAAGTCTGCCTCGGGCACATGAGTGGGCGAGAAGCAGGATGAAAACTGGTTTTAGGTCCAAAGGCTTTTAGGAGGGAGCTGAATGATGCTTCCTGTCTTTTTGCCTTAATGCCACTGGCGACTATCCCAGCTGTCACTTGTGGCAGAAACTCTTCACTCTGCCTCCACAAAGGGGCTCGCTGAAGAAAAGCAGCAGGTTACAGTGAAGTTGTGCTGCTTTGATTGAAGGCTGCTGATCTTCAGCCACCACTCAGGGAAGGGCTGCAGCACCTCATCAAACATTTTGGCTTTTAGTTTCCAAGAAGCTCAGAGAGCTCTGAATGAAATGAGCTGTGAATGAGCTGCAGGACACAGATGATGCCACCTTCCTCCTGAATTACTGAATACAGCACTTAGTGATCTTTTATGTGCAGTTTTTATGTCTTTACATTTCCTTTTTACTTCCTGATTCAAAGTGGAAGGAACAAGTTGAATGGTGCTAGGCTGTTGTGTAAGATTAGTCAAATAAATCTAATAAGAACTGGCTTTTTAAATAAAGAGATGATTGTTTTACCTCATCATGAATGTTTATGAGTCTGATCATTTCTTTAACCTCTCTGTGGAGTCTCTCTGTAAAACTGTTCCTGAAGTCCATAAAACAGGCCTGATGTGGGATTTCCAGTGTTTTTAATGTGACGTCAGTTCATTATTCAGGAGACTGTGAGTATACTGACTCTATCTTTGGAATCATCCACATTATAATATTTATAACTATTGTTTTATTGTTCAGAGATTGTGATAGTGTTTAAATTAATATGTTGCCTGAATAAGTCAGCAGGTGATATCGATGCACTTTTTTAAACAGTTCAACATTTCCCTTTAACACAATGTTAATGTCAAACAGTCTTGTTTTCACTGTCAGCCTAACGAGGCTTTGACATTTGAGTCTGAGTAACTCGTCTGTTTACTGACGTCTGTTCTGTCACACAGAAATTACATTTGTTCAAATTAAAGATCCTGTGAACTCATTTTTCAGTCTAATAAATATTTAAAGGACCTGGAATCACTAAACTGTTTTGGTGGAAACTAAATTTATTTGAAACAATAATATTTGACTGGACTGGACATAAAATCAGTGACTCTCAGTGCAATCTGTTTTAACACACCATATTACTGCTGTTACACAATGAAAACATCCCAGCATCATATAATTGAATGTGTTTATGCTGGCAGCAGACTGTGGTACAGAGACACTTTATGTATTACGGGCTGATATTGATCATCGATCGATCAGTCTAAAACATACAGCGAGCACTTCCTGAGTGTGAGATATGAGAGTGTAAACTCAGAGCGGAGAGCTGAGGATGGAGACTGAACCTGGATCAGAAACAGGCCGACAGAGAGAACATGGAGTCTCTTCTCCTCGGGGAGGGAGGGAGACGCTGTCCTCTCATGCTAACATTGCCAAGGCCTTGGAAGAGTGTGAATGTGTGTTTGGTGTGTTCAGACAGATGATGAATGATGAAGGAGAACTAAGAGGGACAGAGTGAGCAGGACACCAATGTTTAAACTTGAATTACACATCAAAGCAGTAAAATCAGCTCTCGCGTGTTCACCTGCTTTAACACAAATGTATTCACAGCTCCACTGTAAACTCACATATTCCTGAGTCAAACTCCAGTATTATTCCACTATCAAAGACTTTTCCTGTCTAATGAGCATTTCAATGAGACGTGATTACAGCACTTTAGACTTCCTGCAAATCCTGCTGAATGAATTCAAACTGCTGAGAAGAGACATTCAGACATTTCCTGTTCTCTACACACGAGAGAGAGAGAAGAAAAAGAAGACGGAAATCACAGAGCCAGTGTGTGTGTGTGTGTGTGTGTGTGTGACATACACAGCAATAAGAAGTTTTGTCTCACCCAGAAAAAGATGAAATGTAATTAAAGGAGCTCAAAAGCAGAAAACTGAGTCGACCTGAATGTCAGACAATTATAAAAGAAAAGTCGTTTTTACAGACGAGACAAAAATGTGGTTTCTCAAGAAGTGGCCTGAATGAAACCTGATTTATTTTAACTTAATTAAAGTCAGAGTGAAATGGTCTCATTGCTTTATGATGCTCTAAGCAGTGACACCTTGATACACACACACACACACACACAGACACACACACACACACACACACACACGATCTGCCATCATGTTACATGAAGTACAAGACAAAGTCTCTCTTTCTCTCTCCTGAACTCTCATGAATGTGTAACTATGACTCTACAAATTGTTATGCTAATTGAACAAAGCTTGTCAGTTCTGACAAACGTTCATTATAGATTCACAGTGAGAGCTCACTTATAACAACCTGAGAGGAAGTGTGGAGACATTTTGTAGAGGCTCATGATTTTCCTGACATACAGCTTCACAGTCATTTCAAATGTCAGAACAGAAAATAGTTTCAAACTCAGATCAGATGTGTTTAAACTGGACTGAGCTTTCTGTCAAACTGTGACAGGCTGCTGCCTTTATTCACTGATTTACTGTCTGTTCACATATCAGTCATGTTACACGCTCTCTCATAAAGTACTCTCTACTCTACTTGTAAAGTTAGAAAGTATATTATTATGGTTCTACATAGGTTATCATATCCTATATCATAACCTTATTCTCAAATTTGAGGAAAATGAAGAAAGAGGAGAAAGACGACAGATCATTTTCAAAAGTAATGTAATGTAAATTAGGCAGTGCATATGTTCATGAAGTTGTTGTATTTTGAACAAAAAATGGAAGGATACTAATTTTTTCTTGTTATTTAAAGACTGTGAATACTAGATAGTGGGTAGTGTGATAACGTTTACAGTAAAAAAACAATTTGATTTAATGCAGGACAGGCTGTGAGCGGTGATATCCATGGTCGCTTTTAGGGTAAGAGTCCAGAGCAGCAGCAGAGTCCAGAGCAGCAGCAGCAGCAGAGTCCAGAGCAGCAGCATTACAACCAAGAGAAACAGCCCAGCGCAGCAGCAGCCAAGTCCAGAGCAGCAGCAGCAGCAAAGTCCAGAGCAGCAGCAGCAGCAGCAAAGTCCAGAGCAGCAGCAGCAGCAGCAAAGTCCAGAGCAGCAGCAGCAGCAGAGTCCAGAGCAGCAGCAGCAGAGTCCAGAGCAGCAGCAGAGTCCAGAGCAGCAGCATTACAGCCAAGATCCTACAGCTCACAGCCCAGAGCAGCAGCAGCAACAGCACAGAGCACAGCGTTGTGGAGTACATTTTAGTGAACTATAGCATGTTGACATTTATGGCCCTTTTCCACTAGCACCTACTCAGCTCGACTTGACTCTTTTTTTGGCTTTTCCATTACGTGTTAGTACCTGGTACCAGGTACTTTTCTAGTACCTACTCGGCCGGGGTTCCAAGCAAGCTGAGTCGAGCCGAAAATGTGACGTCGGCAGACGGCAGGCCACTGATTGGCCAGGGTGTGACATCACTAGATGAGTCAGGAGAGCGACTCATTCATAAGAGTCAACCCACGCCATTTTTAAAACTCAATAACAGCAAACATGATACGATCAGAGATGGCTGTACAGAAATCAACCCCGTGGAGCAACGGTGCAGGTGCAGACATTTCTTTGTCTGGTGGCCTCCATAGTTGTTTTGTTTGTTTGTGTCGCATAACAAATGACGTTGCTGAGGTGGTACTCTATTGTATTATTTCACCCCTACAGATACCATAATGTCTGGAATGAAATCTAAATAAAAAATAATAACAAATAATGAAAAAGTTAATATATGTTTATTTTTTAATTCATGTGAATGTATATAATGTGGACATTTTTTTCATTTATTTCAACACAGAGGCTGAACCTGATATTATTGTGCACTTGTGCAAAACTGTATCTTAAGGTACATAGCTTGCAATATTTAGCTACCTAAGCTTACGTGAATCTAAATTTACCTTGGCTAAAAAAATCCTCCAGAGTTTTCCTGCTAAAGAAGTACACTCAGTGTGTATATTAACGTAATGAAGTAGGTCCTGCAGTAGGTATACAGTAATAAACAGTTGATCAGACTATTACTAGCATATATTACCCTCCTTCATTTTACCCAAGAACGTTCAGACTTCACATCATTATACCAGTGCAGCAAAACCCAATAAGGACCCTAAACTGAAACCTTTGTCCCTGACCCTAACTCAGAGAGCCGCTATTGGTGATCTCTTCCAAAATGTAGGATGAGAAGAAGGAGAAAAGACTAAATAGAGGAGAAATGGAGAGAAATTCAATCGATCGAGAGTTGTTCCAGACGCTGCTGCCTATCAGAAATTTTAATATTTGTGCTCCTGTTAGCTTTAAAATACATACAAAAATGACATTTTACCTAAGGCATGGGGAGCAGTGGACGCAGTTTTATAGTAATAAAAAGTCCAGTGGAGACCTTCCCCTTCCCCGCTGCCTCAGCGTCTCCACAGAAAGTTGGCCTTGCTGCTTCAGCTGCAGGTGGAGGGGCCCCCTCCCCTTGATGGGCCATTAATTAAGGCTGATCTGAGAGCAGCAGAGCGCACACAATATTCACCTCTTACTGTCTGACTGAGAAACCTGCTTTACAGCTAGGAAAAATAGAAAGTAAGAAAAGATCCACATTTATTACCACAGTTAACTGCAAAATTTTAAAGAGCTTTGTTACACACCGTGCTGCTCTTGGATGCGGACATTTCTGCCCCCTCTCCCCCACTCAGTGATTCACGCCAATTACCTATCCAATTAGGTGCAAGTTCAGACCAGGAACGTGCACACGAGCCCAGCATCATCCATAGAGTTTTAGAAAAGTAATGTTGGCAGTTTAAAGATAGAATGGACCGTTTTAACTGTTGTTAATGGTGTGTGAACATTAAACATTAATGTTTTGTAAATATCTGCAACTTAGCTGGATAGTTAGCAAAGAGATGCCTGTATGATAGTCGCCCAGGCACGGCAAAGCCAGCGCTGCGGAGCTGCTCCACGACAGCCGTCACCGCAGAACTGCTCCGTGGAGCCCGAACAGCCATCACCGTGAGCAGCTGCCACCACATTGCTGCAACTGCTGCCAGTAGTGGTCAGCAGTGACGGCTATCGCAGAGTGGCTCTGCGGTGAGAGGCTGGCCATGCGGATTAATTATTAATTATTATATACTGTAGTGTCTAGATGAACAATTAATAGAAGTGACCGATATTTATCAATAGATTGAAGTAGCTTCAGCTTAGCTAAAAAATATAGCAGGTTATCAACAGATATTGATCTTCAGGTGACAAAGAGAGTAAACTACTTTCTTAGATAGTTTACTTTTTTGCAATATGTTGAAAATTGTGGAAAGGCGACAGTTTGCAGTGTTTCCCCTAGGCTTACAGGTTTGGGGCGGGGGGCAATGCAACGCGATGCTTTCTCCACGTGGGGGTGGGAGGACGTATACTTACTTGTGCAATACGGAGAGTATATCACGCCACATGTTTGTCAAGGAGGGGGGGGCTGCCATACAGAGAGCAATTTCGTTGACTAACTTGACCTGAAAGGGGGGCGTGGGTGCCGTTGGGGCAGCGCCGCCTAATATAATGGTAGGGGAAACACTGGTTTGAACATAACTAGAAGACTAGTAAAGCCTCTCTTGGACAGAAGTCCCCGTGTTCCATACTGACCGGTTTACCTGTTGATTAACATAGTTTTTTAAGCTGGACCTGTGAAGGCATGGCCTTTTCTTTGTGACTTTATAATGCTTTTTCACCTGCATAATGCTTAGTTAGCTTAATAAACACAGCAGAAATGGGCAGAGTATCAGTAATATTTATTCATGCACCATTTTAATTTAAACTCATTGATGGCTTATGTAGTGACAATCTTGCTTAAAGCATATTGTTTATTTTACAGATAATGGAAGAAAAGAGAGCAAGACGAGGAAGTATGTAAATGGTGGTGGACTAATAATTGTGCAATTTTTTGTGGTTGTGACATAAAGACGTTCTGTGTGGCAGTTTGATGTAACTGCATTTTAATGTTTAATTACTTGTTAAAATGACACTGACACACAAAATGTAAAGCCAACTCAGTTATACACAAGAGATATATTATACCTGTTGTGCTCTAAATTATAAATTACATTTTTTGTTTTATAAGTAATTAAGGGTCTCCTGTGATAGAGCTCAAGATATTAACAACTGTTCAAATTCTTTTCATCTAAGTGGGTGATCCTTTCATTTAAACACACATCACAATGTAAATAAATCATCTCAAATAGAGACAGTAGAATATAGACATCTACAAAAGCAGGGTGTATAGATGTAATATTTTTCTATGATGTTGTTCTCTATTCATATTGTAGCTAACTGTAAACATCTCTTGCCATTTTTCCTGACAGTTTAGAACTTTGACAGTGACCTGACAAAGAGAGTCTAACCTCTGAAATGTTGATATCTAGGAAGACACTACTGAAGCAATCTAGTGTGCGACTGCAAGTCATTTTATATTTAATTTCGTATACATTATATTCAATTTGGCAAACTATAAAACAAGCCTTACAAAGAGCTGTAGTTTTTTAAATTATATTGCTGATGATAGCAATGATATGAGACTAGCTACTGGTTTGATTGCATGTTCCAGACTGAACAATAGCAAATATTTTGTTTTGACAGAATTTCGACACTGACGCATCACAGCCGGATACTGACGATGTAAGTGAATATCAGCCTTCATCGACCCCCCGATAGTGAAGGCTCCAGCATGAATGAAGGCCCACTGTGGCTTTTACACCTTCCAGATGCTGAAGAACAAGCAAAAAAGATGAACAGCAGCCCTGCTCAGACAGTTGATAAGCCAGAAGTTTATACTGCTGACCATGACACAGATAAAGACGATCATGCACAGAAAGAAGGTATGTCAAAAGTAACTGTGAAGAGTTGCCTTGGGGGAAGGAAACGGAAATGGGATAAAAAGCATTACTGTGTGTTTTGCAAACAGCCACAAACTAAAATTGGATGTCATTTGGAGCGAATGCATAAAAAAGAAGAAGGAGTAGCAAGGGCAACATGCTTACCTAAAACATCAAAGAAGCGACGCTTGCTTCACTACAAAGGTGACTACAACCACAACATAACTGTGTTGCAGACAGGGCAAGGGGAATTGGTGACATACAGACAACCCTCAGAAGCAGTCAATGCAAATGAGTACTTGCCCTGTAGTTATTGTTATGTTTTTTTTTTTTTTCGAAAAAATGAGCTGTGGAAGCATGAGGGTTTCTGCAAAGATAAAAATGGTCTCCATCAGGAAACATCAAAGAAAAGAAACCAGTCCAAACTTCAGCTTCCTGTCTTGTTCCAAGAAAAGGATATATGACAGAGAGATGCTCTAAAATCATTGATAGAATGCATTATTATGATGTGTCATTTGAGGTTAAATCAGATTCACTTATTTGTGAGTATGGTGACAGACTGTTACAGAAACATGGCAGTGATCCTTCCAAAGATGGTCATGTTAGCCAAAAAATGAGGGAGTTAGGGAGATTTGTTATTGCTGTAAAAATCACTGAACAAAACAGTGAAAAGACTTGAGGATATCTTAGTTCCTCCAGTGTTTAAGTTGGCAGTCGATGCAGCAAAAAAGGCATCTGGTTATGCTAAATCAAAGTATCATTATGATCGACCATCCCTTGCTGTAAAACTAGGACACTCTCTAAAGACTGTTGGTGATATCCTTATAGGCCAGTTTGTGCAAACAGAAGATGAGGCAGCTGCCAACAGGGTGAGGAGCTTCCTGGGTTTAGTGAGCTCAGAATGGAACCACTATGCCCCCTTTCCACTAAAGTTCTGGGCTGGTGCTAGTGCCGGTTCGCAATTGGTTCAACTTGCGAACCTTCCAAAGAACTCGTTTGTGTTCCCACCAGCTTTACAGGCTAGAGAGCCATGTCATTACCATTTCCAAACAAGACTGTTCCGATGCGTTGTTGCTGCTCGGCGTGATTGCTATATGCGTTATATGGCGATTACATTCAAGAAGAAAGGTAATTATCTAACACATTTAGATTCTGAACGTAAGGTGTTATTGTTATTGCTGTGTTATTGGTGGGACACAATTGTTCCGGATTTCAGCCCGCAACAGTTCATGCAGAATTTCCGTGTTTTCTGGGAGTCATTTGAGTACATCTGCGGTCGGGTCGGCCATGTCACGAGGAAAAGGAACTCGGATTACCGCTTGTGTGTCCCAGTCCGCAAGCGAGTGGCAATAATGTTAGAGACAGAGTGAAATGAAGTTAGAGACAGAGTGAAGTGATGTTAGAGACACCGTGAAATGATGTTACAGACAGTGAAGTGATGAAGTCAGAATGTCTTTATATCTGCAGTTTTAATCCCTGTGCACTGTCATACTCAATATTTTTTTTAGGTAAATAAAAATCTGCTAATCTCTAACTTTGGAGTTAATTGTGTTGTGATGGATGTCAGGCATTTTGCCGTAGCTAAGTCCTAATGAACTATTTAAGACATGACCCAGTATGGCTTTTATTTTTTTATTTTTATTATAAAAATGGGTAGTTCACCCTCACTCAAATTAACCATGGCTGACAACAGCCATAGCAGCACAGGACGATGAGAATGGGGAGCAGGATGCTGGGGCACACCTAGGAGCAAGATACTCACACAAGGCTTTCATTCTCAAGCATATGAGACCCACACACAGAAGACTGATGGGAGGCATTAAGGAGCAACTCAGTAAAGCAAGGACAGAGTATGGTACATAAATACATTAATGAAACAAAGCTAATGGCTGTGGAAGGTGTAGGGCCATGCAGGAGAGCGGGACCAGGGACAGCAGGGCACGGAGATGAAGGCCACCGACCTAATCTGAAATCTGCCTAGCAACAGCCAGGTCCTCACAAAACCCACCAAATTCACCAATTATGTGAACATTGTGTGTATAAACATTTGAAATGATGGTACCACCTGGTGGTAAAACTATTTTTGGTGTCCTCCTTGCATAAGCAGAAAGGGGGGGTCCTCACAACATACTCTGGGGGTCGTGGTCCTCATAAGCATACCAAAACAAGTTTGTGTGTGTGTGTTTTTGTGACTGACAGTTGTTCCAGGTGTTTTCATGCTTGTTATCTTGTTGCTCTTCATTATAAACTCCACTGTTGCGACTCTTCAGCCTCCATGTCCTCCACCTGACTTTCTCCATCTGTTTCTAAACTGAAGGTCTCCACCTGTCAGAGTCTCTGCCTCAACAACATGCAGTGGACTTTCTCTCTTCGACCTGAACATTACAACAAAGAGGAGTCAGCTCTTTGTTTATTTAGTCTTTAAGCACTTTGGTTTAAATTGGAGGTGAGTATCCACTTATATTGACCTCTTAAACAGTCTCTTAAAGTTTCCATCACTACATCGAATAATTTGCTTTCTGACTGTTTCAGGACCAACAGAGTCCTCGGGATGACCTGCCATTAACTCAAGACAACATTCCTCTGAGTCATTCCTCTTGTGACTCTGAGGAACTCACAGGATGATAATGATGATGATCTCTTTGTTCCACGGATGCTGAAAGCTGAACAGATTCAAGAAAAAACACTAATACCTGATTTTGGGACATCTCATACGTCAGACACAAGCATCCCAACAAGCATCCCAGCTGTGCCCAGCACAACAAAAGGTTGTCCACCTGATGAAGATCATATAGTTCCCAATGTTGCTGAAACATCCGATTCAGCAAATTCAGTCAAAGGCTCATCAAAGGAAAACCCAAAATGTAAAGCTGACAAACAAGAATTACCATATCTGAGTATGAGTAATAAAAAATACTGTTACATTTGTAGCAAGCCACAAAGCAAACTTTCCCACCATTTGAAAACACACAGTGCACATGCTGAAATAGTACGTGTTTATAAACACACCGACTTTACAAAACAAAAGTTTCAGAGAGTTGGGGTTGGAAATTGAGGCTTGATGTAAATGTCAAGCGAATATTTAAAGAGTATAGTGTACACAACATAGAATATTAAACAAAAATAAGTTTCAACATTTAAAGATGTGCACTGCAGTGTATTCCAGAAAGCCAGTTTAGTGAGTACAGTCAGGGAAGAGATCGCTTCATCTCTGGGTCAGTTACTGTGGTAACATACACTGTGAAGCTAACCTGGGGTCTGTTTCAGAAGGTTTAACAAACTCTGACCCTGAACTCTGAGTTTCCATCTTATTCAGTTCCAGAGCAGGTGACCATAGTTAGTTCAGTCAACTCTGAGTGTGTTCACTCTGAGCGCAGTGTGTGTTTTGGTGACTGAGAAGTCTGTGATTAAGACTGTGAGACTACCATTGTGCCCACTTCCTGCACTGTTTATCTAATGTGGATGTAAATCCAGTTAAAAAAGTAGTAAAAGGGTCAGCCTTTAAACCCCATAGTCTTAGGTTCATTTCAAATCAGCTGTGTTAAAGTACAGTGCCAAAATAACTGGAACCGAGGGATAGCTGCAAAGAGGCAGTCACAGAAACAAAAGCTGTAAATACACTAAAAACCATTTGTGTTTTGTTTTTTTTCTATGTGTTTGTGTTGGTTATTCTGATGATGATTTATAAAGAACTTTATTCCTAACATGGGTCTTTATATGTCAGATAAGATGACATTGTAGCAGGAAGCTCATGACTAGTTGTGATGTTTGACAGGTGGTTGTTTGTCTGTTATTCAGTGTCACCACCTAACAGTGTGGTTTACCCACAGTTTTAAGGTTTTTTTTATTTATTTATTTTTTGTGTTGTGGTTATGCTGATGCTATAATGTTTTATGTAGCAACCATGTTCAGGGGTCTGTGTAAATTAGAGAAAAATGAGACTTTAGCAAGAAAGCTCATTTGAGTTCTTATTTTGCAGTATTATGTGATAGGCTGAGGTCTGGCTGTTAATCACTGTCAATGTTAGTATTTTTTTTATATTATGTGAATTTATACACAGTACTTCAGCTGCAGGCTCCCTTTTTGTTAATAAAATGTTTGTCCCGTTAATGCATTGTGCTGTCAGGTTAATGTGTATTTATGTTAATGAGTGCTTTAAATTGTGACATCATTCTCTCTTTAAAGACCCAACAGTGTTTTTTTGGTCCTTATAAGTCACATATTTGTCAAAAGTCAAACGTCTGCGTAAACCACAGTGTTGTCATGGTGCTGTGTATGAAGTTCTGAACATCTGACATCTAAAGTGACCTGATTTTTCTTCAGATTGTTTTGCAGTGCATTGGCCTAACTCCCATAGCTCTAGGACCTCAGGAAAGGGTAGTCCACCTAAACCACCACCAGGCTGGTTTGGAGAAAAAGTCCGGCTAGTTCATATAAACCTGTGTGTATGCTCTCGTATTTATCACTTGGTGGGGCCTGATCACGAGGAGCCCACTCACGGTGTGGGGCCCGAAACCCAAGTGGGGCCCAAAATGGTGGGCCCCACTAGGATTTTGATTTAAATGAGCTCAGGAGGCTCCCCTGATATGCCTCTTGCTTTTTTCTCACTTGGCCCACAAGGTGACAAAAAGTGGGTACGAGTGTGTAAGTGTGTGAGAGGTTTTTGCTCTCTACCGCCCCCATGGGTCAGCTCTGTGATATTGCAGTCGATACACACCAGGAAGTGTGTATCATATTAGCCAATGAGATGTCTCCTGCCAGATGAGATCTCACGTGATCGTGATCTCGCGAGAACTTACATGTATCGCACATTTATACAAATTACTTTGAGAAGTCCACTACCTGGAGAAGTTATGAAGACGTTATTGTGAACATAAGGTACGTAAGTTTATTTTATTTGTGTTTGACTTTGTTCATTTGTTATTGTTTGTATCTCTGTACCCAGTTTAACTGTACTGTACTGTACTAAATTGGAAATTAATAAAGTACCACTTTATGTAGATTGTTAGCTGCTAATGTTAGCTGCAGGTTGCTAGCAGCTAGCTAGGATTGACCCTATATGGACATAATTCACCATAATCTGGGTTTAAGTGCATGTCAAACATATACAGTTATATTGTGCAACCAATTTAAATGTTTTCATATTAACTATGATCAAAGTGGAGTCACTGAACCGCGGCCCGTATCCAAAATGGCGTCACCCATTTCATAATGTGCTCGGACACTATCTTATACTGATTCCCGGGCTGAGTGACACACGCAGAGAACGGGTTTTTTTCCCGGTGCGCTGGGCGGCTTATTGTGCTGGTTGTTGTTCTGCACTGTCGGATGACGGGGTCGGTAAACAGAGAATTTTATATTTTAACTTGATTAACTTCATAAAGTTTAGAAAAAAAGAAAAAAAAAACCCATTCAGGACGTCAGATTGCGGAACCCGGGAATATGTATAACCGCTCGTTCAGCTGAATTTCACTTGCCTCAGACAACATCCGCGGCAAAAGTAAGTTAGAGCAATATGTTGTAAAGTTTTGGCATTTTCGTACTGTAATACTGCGTAGTTGTACATCCGCGTTTATACGCACTGCTTGTGAACTTTCTCCGCGTTAGTTTGACGTACATGTGTGTTCCGTTTATCTCAGAGTCCAGAAACTAACAGCAGCACAGTGCTGACAGCAGATAGGAACGTTTCCACCTCCATTAAAGTGTCATAGTCATAATCTGCTCTTTAAATAAACCAAGAAAACCTCAAAGGCTGTTAAATGGTTTCATACAGTGTTAAATAAGGTAACTGCTTTATATGATCTGTTATCAGAAAAAGCCACATTTGCTAATTAAGCACTTAATTAATTAGTGTGAATATGTATGTGTTGGTCAATAACTTATTTAACATGCTGTGATGTAAGTGTAGATGTTACCCTGCAAAATGTTGAGGATTTGTTTAGAACTTCGTGTAAGGTGGAAGGATTAATAAGCACCCATTTGTGTGTTTATGTTTAGTTTTCACAGTACTGGGAATATTACTGCTCATCATGATGTCAGAAGAGTAAAATTATTACATCCTTAGATAGGCCAAGTCAAATAGTCCACACTCACAGACTTAGGAGTTTTAAAAACTGGGGTTCAGTGTAAAGGTATTGTATGATACACCTGTGGTGACAACTCTACGTAGCTCATGAGACCCTCAATACATGAATGACTCATTAAAATGGGTTGATTAGTTATTGAGGATGTTGTTTTCCCATGTTGAATACCTGTGTAATTATTTAAAATTATTTTCACAGAGCCATAATGTTCAAAAGAAAGAGAAGGGTACGACCCACTGATGATGCAGCAACATACATTCTATCTTCGAGGGACAAGCCAGGGTTAATAGAAAGATTTATTCATAGTTACAAAGGTAAGGGATAGGAAGACTTTTCCTGGAAACACATTACACAAGTGCATTTCTGAGTACAATTTATTTACATATACATACAAGATAAACATACTTGAGCTATAGATCCAAAACAGATATCTGCTCGGGGAAAAACTGCCTTTAAGCTGCTGGGTTTTTTAAAATTCAATACAACCAGGTTTATGCAAGTCTACTTAAGCCTGGCTTTTATCTTAAACATTTACAGTAAACCTGGGTGAAATAGATCAAAGTTTCAGTGACATATTGTTTGGGTCACATCCTGTTTATATGTCTAAAAATTATAAATGCCTGCCTTTATTTTGAAAATGATAAAAGGCTGTATTTACATGTTCAAAAGGTCAGTGAAAGTGGCCATGTTGTGTGATTACACTGAAACTGTAGCTTGTTTTTAAAGGCAGTAGGCTTTTACATAGTATTTTTCACTACATTTGATTTATAAGTGGTTGGTCATACTCTATGTGAAAGGTGAAGATGGCTGTTTCTACAACTTAAATGTATACGTAATTATATGTCTTCACAGGAAGAGGAGTGTTTGCTACTCAGCCCATTGAAACAGGTGACTTTGTCTTGGAGTACAGGGGTGAACTCATATCAGTGGAGGAATGCCGGTCAAGACACTACTCAGAGACACAGAGTACATTTCTGTTTGACTTTGAATGGCAGAAACATCAGTGGTGGTAAGCATGTAAAGATGCGTGGTTTTAGAGATCAGGGAAAGTGAAATTAAGACCTGAAACAAAGGTTTGAAGAGTTAGTGAATGAATGGAAGTTAGAACTATCTTGAAAATCACACATGGTAGATGGATCACAATTATTATTATTCCAGTGAATCAGTTTTTGTTTGTGAATTTAACTATCACTGATAAATCTTGATATTTTAGGTTAATGATAGGGGCTTTATCTGGATAAGGCCTTTCTCCCATCACATTTCATACATTGGAGTTGATGTGAAATGGATTTTAAATGTATCTTACAATAAAGCTGTGAGGATATGTATATAATTTGCTATTTGAGAAGTATAATTTTTAATGGTTAGTTTTGTTACATTTTAGTGTTGATGCATCCAGAGAAGATGGGTCCCTTGGAAGATTAGTGAATGACAACCACAAGTCTCCAAACTGCATCATGAAAAAAGTCATAGTAAACGACAGGCCACATTTGTGCCTATTTGCTGTGACAAACATAGAAGCAGGAGCTGAAATAGACTACAACTATGGCGAAGGTGAGTTGTATTATGTTATGTATATTGATGCATTTTTTTAAAAATTTAAAGCCTGAAAAAAAGTGACAAGTAACCTGTTTAACACCTACAGAGGTTTTCTGACGGAGCTAGAAAATACGATGCTATGCACTTAGCTTTAATTAACATCCTGTTAACACACACAGGTATGTTTCTAGTCTTGACCTCATGGGGCCCTCCCGTTTGGATCTCACTATACATGATTATACATGATCTGGGCATCATGTTTTTGTACCTAAACTCAGGTCATTACAGGTGTAATTTTACACCTCCTCAGCTGTTACATGTTTGAAAGGGCTATTTTGAATATAACCCTTTGCAGCCTCTTGTGGAGACCTATAGAAAAGACCATGCCATGTACTAAACTTCAAGTAATGTGCTGTTTGAGAAACTGTTTGCACATGAGTTGTCTTTTATAACTTGAGATTATCTCCACATACATGATTACTGTCAGTTCTTCATGTCCTCTTGTTCATATCTGAATTTCAGGTGACAAACAAGGAAGCTCCTGCTGTGGCAGGAGAGACAGAGATGTTCCCTGTGGATGCTGCTTCCCATGAGGACTCAAACAGTGATGATGCCAGGACACAGGTAATAGAGTAATGAAGACACTGTCTTCACAAAGTACTGATGTTGACCTGTACATAATGTGTTTTCATCACTAAGATAGGAAGATCTTTGCTTTTCTGATGCAGCTTTTCACTCAAGGTGACTCACTGGGTGATGTGGTAGAGTTTGGATTGAGGAAACAGAATTAACCTGATAGACACGTCTGTTATTCTAGACTGCATAGGTCCACTTACAGTTACCTCAACACACACACAGATACGTTTCTAGTCTTGCCCTCATTGGGCCATTTAACCTCATCACACACAGATATGTTTCTAGTCTTGCCCTCATGGGGCCCTCCCGTTTGGATCTCACTATACATGATTATACATGATCTGGGCATCATGTTTTTGTACCTAAACTCAGGTCATTACAGGTGTAATTTTACACCTCCTCAGCTGTTACACGTTTGAAAGAGCTATTTTGAATATAACCCTTTGCAGCCTCTTGTATATTGTTCTGACACTTGTGGAGACCTATAGAAAAGACCATGCCATGTACTAAACGTCAAGTAATGTGCTGTTTGAGAAACCGTTTGCACATGAGTTGTCTTTTATAACTAGAGACTATCTCTACTATCTAGTCTTATCGTCATTGGGCCCTTCGGATGTCACTGCATGTGATTTTACTTCATTTGGGCAACATGTTTTAGTACTTCAATTAAAAGGTGTTATACTTACAGGTGCACTGTACACTAGCTGCCACATGTTTTAAAAGGGAATTCTTAACATTGTCCAGTGCACAGATATGCTGTTTTGGAAATGTTTTTCACATGAGCTAACCTTTGTAACTTTTTAAAATTTCCCCATCCATTATTACTATCATTACTACTAAATATGTACTGTTTGTTTTGTGTTAAATTATTTTTAGGTGTTTCCTTCCAGAGCGTTTTGCCTCGTTGATTATTCTGACACTGATGAAAACGATGAGGACTGTGTAAAATACCAGTCTCTCAACTCCACACTGTGATGAAGTTGTTCGAAAAAAGAGAAAGATTGACAACAAGCCAGTAAGCCTCAGATACTGAAATTAAATTGTTGACAAGCCAGCAGTCCAGAATAATTTTCCCCCTGTGATTAGTTTTGATAGAAAGCTCCTCATATCTTGACATACTGTCCTATTTTGTAGATATCTGATTCAGATGAGAGTTTTATAAATGAAACCGACGAAGTGGATTCAATAGAAGACCATTCCAATGGCGTGCAATTGGGTGCTAAACTTTTTTCAAAGCTGAAAAGGACAACAAGCATTATGGTACGCTTTTGGCACTTTGAATACCAATAACTAGTTGAAAGGCCATTTCCCTTAAAATTTTCCCCTAGAATTTATTTGTGAAGAAAAATGGATAACCATATCATGGCATAACTTTTTTTGCAGATGGATAGAATCCCAGATGTTTCTGATGATCTCTTCGATTCCAGTGATGAGAATACAGAGGGCCCTTCCACTTCTAAGCCTGAAATGGCTTTACAAAGGCAGAGGAGAAGCTGTTACCGTCCTGTATGCTGCTTTTTTACTACACTAAGTTTTCATTTACAGTGGGTACGGAAAGTAGTGTTCAGAACCCTTTTTAATTTTTCACTCTGTTTCACTGTTTGCAGCCATTGCAGCCATTTGCTAAAATTGAAAAAGTTCATTTTATTTCTCATTAATGTACACTCAGCACCCCATCTTGACAGAAAAAAACAGAAATGTAGAAATTGTTTGCAAATTTATTAAAAAAGAAAAACTGAAATATCACATGGTCATAAGTATTCAGACCCTTTGCTCAGTATTGAGTAGAAGCACCCTTTTGAGCCTAGTACAGCCATGAGTCTTCTTGGGAATGATGCAACAAGTTTTTCACACCTGGATTTGGGGATCCTCTGCCATTCTTCCTTGCAGATCCTCTCCAGTTCCGTCAGGTTGGATGGTGAACGTTGGTGGACAGCCATTTTCAGGTCTCTCCAGAGATGCTCAATTGGGTTTAGGTCAGGGCTCTGGCTGGTCCAGTCAAGAATGGTCACAAAATTGTTTCCGAAGCCACTCCTTTGTTATTTTAGCTGTGTGCTTAGGGCTCATTGTCTTGTTGGAAGGTGAACCTTCGGCCCAGTCTGAGGTCCAGAGCACTCTGGAAGAGGTTTTCTTCCAGGATATCTCTGTACTTGGCCGCATTCATCTTTCCTTTCAATTGCAACCAGTCGTCCTGTCCCTGCAGCTGAAAAACACCCCCACAGCATGATGCTGCCACCACCATGTTTCACTGTTGGGATTGTATTGGGAAGGTGAAGAGCAATGCCTGGTTTTCACCACACATACCGCTTAGAATTAACGCCAAACAGTTCATTCTTGGTCTCATCAGACCAGAGAATCTTATTTCTCATAGTCTGGGAGTCCTTCATGTAGAGAGGCTGACATGCACTGTGAGCTGTAAGGTCTTATATAGACAGGTGTGTGCTAGCTTTCCTAATCAAATCCAATCAGTTTAATTGAACACAGCTGGACTCCAATGAAGGAGTAGAACTATCTCAAGGAGGATCAGAAGAAATGGACATCATGTGAGTTAAATATGAGTATCACAGCAAAGGATCTGAATACTTATGACCATGTGATGTTTCAGTTTTTTTTTCTTTTTTTTTTTTTCTGTCAAGATGGGGTGCTGAGTGTACATTAATGAGAAATAAAATGAACTTTTTCGATTTTAGCAAATAGCTGCAATGAAACAAAGAGTGAAAAATTTAAAGGGGTCTGAATACTTTCCGTACCCACTGTAAATGGGAGCGCCACCCTCACTTGACAACACTTTCACTAATTTAGACTGCCATGCATAAAGACAATACATGCATATAGACCATCATCAATGTGCATATCTGTTGCTCTTGTTAGTGAGGTTAGTGTTGAGTTTTGCTGGTGCCTCCTTTTTAAGTAGAAAACATTCTTATGTTTGTCAGTATTTCTCTAAATATTTTGGATTAGATCATAGATTTATGGCAGCGATGTGCCTGTTTATGGTTTACTCTTCCTTTGACACATGGTAATTGTTTTTTGTCTTTAGTATAACATAATTTCCTTTGCATTTGTAATTTAGTAAATTTAGTTTTTGTTTTTACTTTTTTCTTCTAAAGATTCAAATGAGTCTTGTTGACTCAGATGTCTCAAGTTTAGATAGCGGAGAGGAATATATTCCAGATCCCAAGGAAGAAAGCACAGATAGTGACTGCAGCTTGGAATTATCTCTGGAAAATACTAGACAGAGCAGCCTCAAGTCTTCCAGTCAGAGCAGCCTCAAGTCTTCCAGTCAGATCCAGTCCAATGAGGAGTCAAGTGTTTTAATGTCATTTGAAAATGAGGAATCTGTCTTTGTCAATCCTGTTTTAAAGAAGGATGATGGTTCAAGAAAATATAACAAGAAACATCATTGCTTGTATTGTGGACAAATTGTTCAGAAAATGTCAAGACACTTGTTGCGTAAGCACAGTGATAAGGTTGATGTTGCAAAGGCATTTAGTTATCCGAAGAACTCAAAGGAAAGGCACCTTCAATTAGATTATATCCGAAATAAGGGGAATTTTGAACATAACACTCAAGTTTTGGAGAGTCAGAAAGGCAAACTAATCCCATGCAAGCAGCCAAAGAAAAAAACTCAAGGGAAAGAATTTATGCATTGTTTATATTGTTATGGCTTGTTTACAAGACGAGTGATGTGACGACATTTTCAGACCTGCAAATTCAAGCCTCAAGGTACATCTAAACCAGGCAAAACAAGTGTCCAAGCATTGTGTGCTTTTGCTGAACCTGCTCCAACTGGATTTAGCAATGCATACTGGAAGTTCTTGAATTATATGAATCAAGATGAGATTGCAGTTGCTGTTAAGCAAGACCCCTGTATTCTGGAGTATGGTTTCAGACTTTTCAAGAAGAATGAGAGGGTAACCAGCCAACACCAGTATATTCGACAAAAACTAAGGGAGCTTGGCAGGCTGCTACTGGCAGCAAAAAAATTTACACCTGTCAATAGTATCAAAGAACTGATAAAACCAGAAAAGTACACTGATGTCGTCACTGCTGTGAGATGCCTTGCTGGATTCAGCATTGAAACTGGCAAATATCAATGTCCATCACTTGCTCGGAAAGTTGGACACAGCTTACATTCTTTGGCCATGTATATTAAGTCTGAAGGATTGAAGATGAAAGACAGAGAAACTGCCCAAGATGCTGAGGAATTCACAGTGCTATACCAAGAAAGCTGGAAATTTGATATTGCAAGCCAAGCGCTCACTCAGCTTGACCAGTCAAAGTGGAATTCCCCACAAGTCCTACCATTCACACAAGATGTACAAAATCTTCATTCCTATTTGTCAGAGAAACAGCAGCGACACTTGGATATCCTTAAAGAGGAGGTTTCAGCATCAAATTGGAAAGATCTTGCTAAAGTGACCCTTGCACAAGTTATCCTCTTCAACCGCCGCAGAGAAGGAGAAGTATCCAGAATGCCATTGTCGGCATACTTATCAAGAGACACATCAGAAACTCATGAAGATGTCAACTTGGCCCTTACGGCGCTGTAGCAGAAGCTTTGCGAACCTTTTTATCCGGATTACTATTGTAGGAAAGAGAGGAAGGAAAGTTCCTGTTCTGCTCACACCGCTCATGAGGGAGTCACTGGATACCCTGATTGAGAAGCGAGAAGACTGTGGGGTGCTGAAAGAAAATGGATTCCTGTTTGCATTGCCACATTCTGTCCATTACCTCAGGGGTTCTGATTGCATAAGACAATTCGTACATGAATGTGATGATATCAAAAACCCCAAAGCCCTAACCTCAACAAAACTCAGAAAACACATTGCTACACTCTCAACTGTTTTGAATCTCAAGACTACAGAACTTGACCAGCTAGCAGATTTCCTTGGGCATAACATTGATGTCCACAGAAAGCACTACCGCCTTCCAGAGGGCACCCTTCAGCTAGCTAAAATAAGCAAGGTTCTCCTGGCTTTGGAACAGGGACAGCTAGGGAAATACAAAGGGAAGAGTCTGGATGAGATTCACATTGACCTGAAAGGTATTTAGTCTTATCATATTTTAATGTAAAGTACTTTTGTATACATGTGTTTGTTTCTTGGCCTGTTTTAATTTCCCATGAGAGGTTGTTGAGAACAGTTTCAATATTCCAAGTGATTCATATTCTGTCAACTGCCGTTTTAGAGACTCTTGACATGGAGGAGTGTTCCCAAGAGGATGTGGAAGGTATGTGTGTGTGTGATCTTTTTTTTTTTTTTTTTTAAATTGGTCATGAATGATCTGTCATTACATGTGAATCTCTATAGTCAGTGAAAGTGCATTTTCTTTTGGCAATTGAATGCATGCAGATTTCCCTTTTTTTTTTTTTTTTTTGGTAATACACAAGATTCAAGATTCAATCGTTTTATTGTCATGGGCACAAATTAAAACAGGTTTCATTGTACGGCGAAATTCTTGCTTTGCTTTTCCGTCTTCAATGGCACTGGTAATAGAAAAAAATAAATACAAAAAAAATACAAGTAAATATAGTAGTAGTAATAGTAGTAAGTAATAGTAATAGTAGTAATAGTAAAAGTGTGCAGGCAAAGAACAAGAAAAACTATATACATTCAAGTATTGGGAATGTCTATTGCACAAGAGGGGTTCATATTTTACGTGCCACGATGACAGTGATGTATATGAAAAAGATGCTTCTGTGTGGAAGGGATGGGTTGGGTTATGGGGGGTACAGGGGTGGTGGACTGTATCTGTTTATGAGTCTTATGACTTGTGGATAAAAACTGTCCTTCAGCCCGGAGGTCCTGCTCCTCACACTCCTTTACCTCCTGCGAGAGGGCAGAAGACTGAGGAGTGTGTGCTGGGGGTGGGAGGGGTCTGTGATGATGCTGCTGCAGGCTCTCCTGTGGACTCTGTGGTGGAAGATGTCCTGCTGAGAGGTCAGCGGCGCCCGGACGATCCTCTCTGCCGGTCTCTCACCACTCTCTGTAGGCGTTTGCTTGCGGTCCGCAGTGCAGTGCTGTTCCTGTACCACATCGTGATGCAGCTGGTCAGGAAGCTCTCGATGATGACGGTGGTGTAGAATGTCTGTGCAATGCGTAAAGCATTTGTGCACAGTCTGTACGTCTCCACACCATGCGTTGTTTACAAAGATGCACACATCACCACCTTTGGTCTTAACAGCGGCAACCTTGCGGTCTCCCATGTGGGTGGAGTGGGAATGCAGTCTGGCAGAAAGCCAGGTCTAACTTCACACTGTGATGTTATCCAGGCTAACAGCTTATCAAGCTTGTTTTCCAGCATGGGCATTTAGCTTAGTATGTAGGCCCCTTCTCTTGCCTTAACTGTGCCTCGACCTATGTCTCTTCCGCGTGCCGTTTTCACTTAAGTGCGGTGCTGGAACAATGAAGTGCAGGTCCTGGGGTATGAGACCAGTGAATATGGACTCTTGCTAGAGTCTGGCAATGTCCAGTAATGCATGTTTGTCATACGTCAGCAGGGCCCAACAGATTGGTAAGAGAAAGAATGAAAAATAAACAAGGTGTTGAAAAGTCAAAGTATGCTTTATTTTCAATTCTGCAGCATGTAAAGGACATACAGAGAATTTAAATTACAGTTCTCTCAAACCTTTGATGCATGAAATATCAAAAATAAGCAAAATATAACAAAAATAGCAAACCACAGAGTCCTTGGTGTGTGTGTGTATGTACAGTTCCTGGAAGGGGGGCAGAGCAGGGATAGAGTTCAGCATCCTGACAGCCTGCTGGACGAAGCCGTCCCTCAGTCTGCTGGTCTGCTCACAGGCGCACAGTCTCCTTCCTGATGGCCGCAGGCTGAAGAAGCTGTGTGACGGGTGGGTGGGGTGGGGTCCTTGCAATGCAGAGGGCTTTACGGGTGAGGCGTAGATGTCTTTGGACGCGGAGCAGGCACTGTACCACATGGTGATGCCGCTGGTCAGGACGCTCTTGATGGTGCCTCTGTAGAAGGTGCACATGTTGGGGGCCGGGGCTCTAGCTGTCCTCAGTTTGCAGTGGAGGAAGTAGAGGCGCTGGTTGGCTTTCTTGGCCAGTGATGTGGTGTTGATGGTCCAGGAGAGGTCCTCTGTGATGTGTGCACTCCCAGGAACTTGGTGCTGCTCACTTTTTCCACTGTAGCACCATTGATGGTCAGAGGTGCATGCTGGGGGCGCGTTCTCCTCTTTATCTTCTCAATGTTCAGAGAGACCTTGTTTGTAGGTCTGCACCACCAGCTGCAGCCACCTGGCTTGGTGGTGCAGACACAACAAGCCACCTGTGGCTTGTCGCTCCTGTAGTCTGTCTCATCGTCGTTGCTGATGAGACCCACCACAGTCATGTCATCCGCAAACTTGATGAAGAGGTGTGCTGTTGTGTGCCTCAAATCTGGCAAAGAAGTTGTTCAGCTCATTTAGCAGAGAGGTGGAGCTCTTGCAGGTCTGCAATGGGGGCTTGTAGTCTGTGATGGTCTGTAACCCCCGCCACAGGCTCTGTGTGTCCTCCTGAGCTCTCCTGGAGTACTGCTCTAATGCTGCATGACAGGTTGGTCCTCGCTGTCCTCAGGCCCTCCTGTGTTGTTTCCACTTGTTGGAAAGTCTATGTGTTGGTGTATTTTTAGAAACACACTCTTTGGGTCTGCATGGTTGAAATCCCCAGCTCGGATACCTCTGTGCTTACCCCACTTCTGCTTCCTCTCACGCCGCTTGTGACGCCTTGACTGGGCGAGGTGCAGTACCGGGGGTTGGTGCTGATGCAGGTCTCCGGAGCAGACCGCAGTCTCGTAGCTAACTGTAATCAGAATTTTCAAATGTAGGGATTTAAAAGTGTAAGTAGATTAAGTAGATGCTGTAATCCGCGGGGACTTACAAAGCAGAGAGGGCTGCATTGTGTTACAATAGTTCTAAAGTATACATCTATAGATTACATCCAACTGATTCATGTGAGTGCTAGTCTTGTTCTGCATGAAGAGAATGAATTTAAACCTGTGCTGTTGAGGACCATATATTGAACTATGGAAACACTATTAAGTTACTTTACAGTGTCTTTCATCTCTAAGAGACACCCATGCCATATACTAAATTATATTATTTCATACAATCTACCTTCTTGGTCCCTGAAATTTAATTGCTGTAACAATGACAAGAAAAATGATCCACGATAAAGATCCTAATCCAACAAGTTCTACTGACATATTTTAAGTTGATATGTGTTTTGCATGTTTGTATAAATGATTTTCTGTACCCAGATGCCACTATACCAGAAGCAGGGAGGTCAGACGATGACATCAGAAGGATGTCAGCAAAACAGAGAGGTGATCTTATTGTTTTAGTTCTTTACTAGTAACCTTATTATTTGGAAGCATGTTTGATTGTGCAGTGTATTGAGAAGGCAAACGCTGCAAAACAAATACATACAAATGCGAATACAAACCGTGTTATGTTGCAATAGTTCTACAGTATATATATATTGGCTCCAGGGGATATGTAATCTATACATCTATAGATTACATCCAACTGATTCATGTGAGTGCTAGTCTTGTTCTGCATGAAGAGAATGAATTTAAACCTGTGCTGTTGAGGACCATATATTGAACTATGGAAACACTATTAAGTTACCTCTACAGTGTCTTTCATCTCTAAGAGACACTCATACCATGTAAAGTCATGTAAATGTAAAGTCTTGATTACTGCAATTTTTTTTTTGCTGTGGCATTAAGAAGAAAAGTTACACATGATAAAGATCCTAATCCTACCAGCTTTACTTACTTCATTTTTTAAATAATATACTTCATATTTTAAATGAATATATTTATTGTATATTTGTATAAAATATTTTATGCACACAGATGCCAATGTGCTAGAACGACAGGGGTCAGAAGAGGAGCTCAGTGTGACCTCTCTGCAAGAAAGTACCTCGACAGCGTCTGCTCAAAACCAGAGGAAGCCAGCAAAAAGGAAAGGTAAGTTCAGAGAAATCAATCAGATTGATGGCCCAGGTAGGGATTTACACGTGTTAGTTAGCATTGATTGGAATCACCTGTGAGAATAACAAAAACATCAGGGTATTGCATCTGTAAGTCTGCAGTTACACTGTAAATTATATCTTTTGCAGTCGTAGAGTTAGCTAATTAGTATATGAAACAAATCCACAAAATTTTGAGATACCGCTACCAGGATAGAACAAAACATGACCTTGTTTTTTCATAACATTGACATGTCACCTTCATCAAATAGATGATCATAATTTTTCTTTTTACTGCATAAGTCATTAAACTAATCAAAGAATGAATTCAGCATAACAAAAAAAAGTCTGCCCTGAAAGAGGGAGTACCAAGTTAATCCCATGTCATTTTCCACCTACTAGTTGCATTAACATCATATCTGCACTGATCCTGAACTACAATGTCAGAAATGATTATATTGCATATTTTTTCTTATAACCCACTCCTAATCACAATTCTAATCTAATAATACCGTAATCAGGACCAAATTATGATTTCAGTCATTAATTTCAGGTTGTCACTGACATTGTGAAGTACACAATAAAGTCAAATGCTTTTGAAAAAGTAAGCCTATGATATAATGTCAACTTGTTCAACCAATTAGTGGATGTTCACTGTTTCCATTTATAATTTGGACATTAGTATATATCATGTGTTCTTCCACATTTAATCAATACGTTACCAAGACAGTACAGATTCATACACTTCACATTGTGTCAAATACTAAATTTGCTATGCACAAAACCAAAACTGACTGCGATGGAAGAACCAAAGTGGTTGGTATTGGTATTGGTTTGGTTGGTACCAAAGTGGCACCAGTGCCCATTTCAGTCATTCAGCTACAACGTGACCAGTTCATATCTTTGTGTGTGGAGCGCTTGCTGTAGACAGCTTTCTTTCTCCCATCTCCAACATTCCTGGCCATGCAACTAAAGCATCATGTAGTTAGTTGGGCTGTTATGGACAGTTAAACATCTGCTCTCAGACAAATCAGGCTGCAGCATTACCTTATATGACTAAAATTAACCATAGACAAGATAATATTATTAGGACCCACTAATGCCTAACCAGTTAGCAAGAAAAGATGGGATCAACTTGGTATTCCCTGTTACAAGCAGATATTTTGTTTACTTTTTCAGTTATGCTTCCTGGATAGTCATATAAATAATGCTCAGTAACAAACTATTGTTTATGTGACTACTGATTTTTTTTTTTTTTTTTTTTGGGACAGGCTGTTGCACTGGAACAGAAACATTTTTCTGCACTCCTAGCTTGCTACTTTGTGTAGGTCTTCACATTACTGCAGCAACTACCATTTACCATATTTACCAACTGGTAAATAACCCTAACCATGACAACAGAGTCTGTTGATAGTCGCTCATGTGTGATTTCGAGTTAACATCTTAATCAGACAGTATATTGCTCCACTAGTGAGCTTTCAGATTTGCAAACAAGTTTTTTGTTAATATATTTGTATGTTCTGCATAATTAATCACAATTCACATCCTAGGTTCTCTGCCATGATCTCCCTTGCCTTGAGTCCTGGAATGGTGGTGGCTGTTAGGCCTCTCAAACTTATGACATGTATTTTTTTTTGCCTATTTAGGTAAACAAACTACAGCCAAAAGAAGCTGGACACAAGAGGAATGTGCAGCCGTCGAAAAGCATTTAAGGAAGTGGATTGTGATCAACCAAGTTCCGGGAAAAATGGACTGTCAGCGCTGCATTAATGCAGAACCTCAAGCGCTTGCAAGCAGAGACTGGAAGGCGGTGAAATTCTTTATAAAAAATAGAATTTCTGCACTTCTGAGTGAAAAATCTTTCACTGACCAGAGGTAGAAACACTTAAAGGTAGAGGGAGAGCCCCCAAAAGTGCTTAATTATCTCAGATACACAGACCACAGTTGGAGCAAAGAACAATGATGGTAGAGCTTATGTCATTTCGTAATTCATAATTATATTAGAGAATATAAAAATATTGTTATGCTTTGTTCTGTCTCTCATAGGGGTACTTCAAAATTTATTCCAGACTGGACAGTTTTTTTTCTTTCGAGTATAAATATAAGTTTTGCAGCTGCTCGCAGTTAATATCCTTGTCTGCCATGTTTTCAAGATGACAGATATTGGAGTAGCTGACTATTGTATTCATAAATTCTGCTGAATTATTTGCTTGCTGGTGATCAAAAGAAAGAGAAATTCACTTTGTCAAACCCGGCAACGTTCTGTCAGCCTTCGTCTTACAGGGGAAGTCCCACAGACACTAGTTAGACAGGTTAAAAATCAGTAGTGTGCATTTAGCTATTTAGCTAATTAGGCCTCTGTAAATTGTGCAGCACCGCCCTGTCAGTTTCGTCTAGGTCAACATTTTAAAGCAGGATCCTTTTGCCTCCAAATAGGTCCTTTTTGCTATATGACTGCGACTACATTAAACAGGCCTCTGTGAGTGGGGAAATTAGATGAGAGGAAATTGGATGAGCAATGATCTTTCATAATAGCGGCCATCAAGGTGCCCTTGTTTGTGGCACCCACTGTTTAGTCAGTCTACTTGAACTTACATGTTGAGCGTCCAAAGACTTTCGCTTTAATCAGTTGAGACCGAGGCAAACAAAAATGCGACCCACTTATAAATAAACAGCTCCAGAATGCTGCAAGAGGTCAAAAACTCCACAGGCTACCATTACTAAATGATTTTCGAAAATGAATCAAATTCATTTTGAAGTGGCTTTTTATTATTTCAACAACTTTACAAATGCAGTTAGAAAAAGCTAAAATGTCACATTGTACCCTTGTTTCTTTTCATATCTCCAATGCCACTTTTAATTGCAGTCTCTAATATGGAATTAATAATCTCTTTTATGTCGTGTTGTGTGGTATTAAGGAGTTTTAATATTTGCTTATTCTGTGCGCAAGTTTACTCTTACACGCAGGCCTCCTTGGAAAAAAGAGACTTGAAACTGCTTGTTTAACTAAAGGATTAACTATCATTAACATTTCCATTAAGTGTGAATCTTTTAATGAAAGTATAAGCAGCGTGCTACCTAAGAATTAAATGAATAAATCCACAGAGCAGCAACCGGA
Source organism: Scortum barcoo (assembly GCA_023238725.1). Classification (NCBI taxonomy): domain Eukaryota; kingdom Metazoa; phylum Chordata; class Actinopteri; order Centrarchiformes; family Terapontidae; genus Scortum; species Scortum barcoo. Next base: position 25,546,938 of record CM041552.1, read on the forward strand.
GCTCTTTTGACCAGGGAAGACTAATGTCTTGGGGCTTCCCAAAATGCATCTGCTTCAATTTCACTGCCTCTGGTCCAGTGGCGGACCCTGGCTCGCCAACTTCTGCTCCTCTGATTGGTTTAAACTGCAATTATTATGCAGATTGATGAGCTTTACTTGTTACATGTTAATATTGTTAATATTATGTTATGTTAATATTAATGTTAATATTTATAGCTGGAAGTGAGGGTGATGCAATATTGAACAGGAGGGGAAAAAAAAGGAAATTCAATCACACCAGGATTCGAGTTCAAGTCTTGTGCGTTTACTGTCACAAATCACAAGAGCAGAAATATTCAGGAGTGACAGCCAACACGTGTTCTCTCACATACCAATGCCTGTTCTTGAAAATAAAAAAAATGAAAAACAGTGAGGTCAGTGTGGAACAGCAGATCTCCAGTACAACCTGTTCCTCCGGCCTCCTGGTGACTCAGACTGCTCCAGCTTCTTTTTAGACCACCACAGAGATCCGTGGCTGTACATAGCTCTCCATCCTTTTCCCTCCTATTAGTGACTGTCTTTTTACTGTCTTTTTTAACACTACATTGTTTTCTATGAACTATTATTAGAACCAACCCAGAAACGCCTGATGAATGACAAGCACGTATCCACTGAAGGAGTGCTCAGAGAGATGATACCCGCTCATCTTTTGGTTAACTTGCGAGTGGTGAGATGCTCATACACATGAGCTAATGATTTGTGATGGTTACCATAGTAATCTCCCCGAGGCACAAGGCAATTTTTGGAGTAACTGCTATGGGCAACAGCAGCGCCTCTGCATTTCTGCTTTGATCAAATACCAAGTTTAGTCAAAGAATAAAATGTTAGTTTGGGTTTAATAATGTTGTTGTAAGAGAACTGCGATGTTTAGTCAATTAATTGATTAGTTGTGAACTACCAAATAATTGCCAACTATTTTAATACTCATCCAATTGTTTTGCAGAAAGTTTTAAGAAAAAAGTCAAAACTATTTGATTTCAGCTTCTTAAAGTTGATATTTTATAGTTTCTTGAGTCCCAACTGAAGCAAATATCTGAATGTCTTTGGGTTGTGGACAAAACAACACATTTGTGAAAGTAGTGGTCATATTAATCATTACAAAAAATAATTGATATTTGTAAGTTGGAACACTGCACTGTATCCATAGTTTAGTTTACTTAGTGTTGTCCTGTTAAACTTCTGCCTTAGAATATGAAAAGTGAAAAGGTATCGTGGAAGAATAAATATTGTTTCAGCTGGTTCAGTTGAGTTTTATTGACTTTGCAGTGGAGACGGGTTAACAAAAGAATCACAATATTCTCTCTGATTCTGTTAATTCCAGACCAGGATTATGCTCAGTTTTCACAGTAAACAACAGCTTGTGATTTATGATCTTGGGCAATCTTTTATTTATGATCTCTCAGCTTCATGTCAAACAAATATCCCCGCTAAGATAGAAAAACTAGATATATATATATGTGTGTATGAAAGTGGACCTCACAAGTCCTGAATGCTAAAAACTGGTCCCCACAAGTGACTAAAAAACTGCTTTGTGGGCAAAAGTTTTGAATTCTGTTAATTTGAAGTGATATTTGTAATTAGGAACTGCTCTTTACCCTGCCTTATTTTTTACAGAGATTTAGAACCACTGGAAAGGGTGGAGCCCACAATTGGGTAAAAAACATGCGGGCCCCTCAAAGGGGAAAATGAGTATGTGTGTAAAAGTGCGTCTGTGTGTGTGTGTGTGTCTTCTTCCCAGGATGTAATGACAGTCTGTCAGCCACACAATTATGAGCTAATTATTGGCAGATTAAAGTGTGAATGTTCAGTGATCTTATGTTATGTATGTTTGAAAATACATATTTAAAAAGGTAATGCAGAATTTAACATGTTTTACAAAACATAAAGGCACAAAATCAGAGGTAAAAGTGGTCATTTTCAGCAGTGCCCCAAAAAACGCTCTTTATTTCAACATCGCGTCATATTATGTCACCTAAGGGAGTCGTTGCGCCCCGCTCTGCCTGAAGTCAATGAGCTGTAGTAGGTGGTAGTGAGTCTGAGCGGCCTTTACTTTAATGCTGCATTTGTTAGGAAAAACGCGGTAATTTGTGGCACTTATTTTATACCGGAGGATTATCATCACGGCGATATGTTGGAGTTCAGGATGGGATTTTGAAGCCCAGACCATGTGAGACTGACAGCTGTGGTTCCCTCCGTGCACACAGCAGCTCCATCAGGTCTGCTGCCTGCAGGAGTCACGGATCAATCAGAGATTCAGCTCGACCAAAACGTCAACTATTCACCGTAAGTCACGTTTTCTAACGTTTGCTAACTTCCAAATTATTCACGATAATAGTTTCATTAACCATGATTTTGTATCATAAACTATCTAATTTAAAAGGGCTAACGTGGCTGGTGGCTAGCTAAATTAGTCACCAATATTTAGCTACTTAACTCTTCACAAGCTAACGTCTACTAGACTAGAAAATGTTAGGAAGAGGTAACATTAATGTTGTGAGGGCTGATTGTGTTGCATTCTTTGTAACGTTCATAGATTATAGTAACATTAATCTGGTAAAGACTGTGTGGACAATTCTACAAGGGCACTAATGTTACCCAAAAAAATGTACTGATAATGTAGTGTTTGGGTTTGAATGAATTAGTTACTGCGTAGAGAGTATTCATTTCTGTTAGCTTGGTTTACGGGCTTTGCAGCTGGGCAAAATGATGTTAACCTTAACCCTTGTGTTGTCCTAGGGTCAAAAATGACCCGGCCACTATGTTTAATAGCAGAGAAAAACCTCTAAATGACCTTTTTTCAACTTGAAATTTGATGGCTTTTCCTAAAGTGACTCCACCCTTAGAAAAGATGAAACATTGTCTTTGTTTATATTTTCATCAAACTGTACACCACCAGGTTACAAAGACTGTCTTAGGGTTAAAATCACAGTCACAGTGGACTAAAACACACACCCACATCACACACCTCTAAAACCACAAAAACAACACATACACACACACACATACACACACACACGGAAACTGAGATTATGTTATGTTCTGACAAAAAGTCATTTTAAGATATTGTATTTCAGTTAATAGTGTACGCTTACGCTTAGTATGAATGATCAATTTAAATGAAACAAGCCTCTATCATATTCGATAGTGTGTGTATCAGACCACCGAATCCCCATGAGGATGTGAAGGTGTGTTCTAGTTTGTGTGTGTGTGTTTGCGTGTGTATGAGTACACACGCAAACACACACACACACAAACTAGTGTACTGAAGAAGAGAGTATACTCTCTAATTCAGTGTATCTGAGCAGCAGAGCAGCTAATGATCCACAGTCAGAGCGAAGAGCAGAAAGCTGCTCGTCATTCAGCTCATATTGAAACGTTGCTCTGTTCATGATGTGACACAGTAAATCCATTACTGTGAAACAACAACATCACTGGAGTTAGCAGTGATACATCGTGTTAGCAAAGAGCTGCTTTGACCGTCACTGACTTTGCTCCATATTACGCTGATGATTTTCACAACACATTAGATAAGCTGTGATGGATGAGTCACTGTTAACAACATTATCAGTGTCACATTTTGGCTCAGGGAAAACAAACCATCGTCTCCACTGTTGGACACTTTGGCTTTTTGTATCAGAGGAACCTAAATGATTAAAAATGTTCCTGTGAGAGTAAAACTGTGAAACACTCAGTGCCAGTGAAGGCCACTTGAATTATCTGTCCAAAATGAGGCTCTCCTGCCTCTCAGTGAAGCAGCAGAACCGCATAATTTCTCCCAGCCAATCACAGAAGATCAGGCTACGTCCCAGATAGTGACTTCACAACATATGACCAATCAGCAGTGGCCCAGAGTCTCTCAAACTTCCTCTTGCCTCTCGACTTAACTGAATGTGTTAGTGTGCTCCTTCACAGTCAGACGTACACAGAAATAACTCTGAAACTAAAAATGGTAAGTTGATGAAACTCACATTATACAGTTGAATAGCTGTGCTAAATTATGAGATAGGTGATGTTTGCATAGGATTTCAAAAAATGTGTGAGGTTTTCGCATGGAAAATGGTGAGACCATATTTGATCATATGCCCTGTTCATGTAACACCATCGGAAATGCTGGTATGTCTGTTTATGGACATATGCCCGATGCAGCTAGACCTCACTACCAACAAGAATACACCGCTTTTACACATACAATGGTAAGTTGTATGTTGTATGTTTAGTAAATCATTATTATTATTATTATTATTATTTTAAATAAGGCATTATAATGGAGAACAGTAGTAATAGTGCAGTGGGTGTTGATGAAAATGGGAAAAGGCTGACAACCCAGCCCTGTCAGAGTACCAGCACTCTCCACCTGACTTTGGCTTCATCCATGACATGGTTCTATACCAGGGAAAGACTACACTGGAGGCCCATGGTGTCCCCTGACACCTGAACAGGAAGCCATGGGTGCCACCAGCCAGATTGTCTCCATCCTGGCCAGCACCATGTCCTCTTCCACCACCACAGCCATCTTTGCAGACAACTTCTTCAGCAGCCTGGAGATTGCTCAGTACCTCAAGGACAAGAACTGCAGGTATATGTTATGTACGCTGTTATTTCACAGAGCAACATGTGAAAATAATCACACGTTAATGTTTTTATGTGTGTGATTCCTCTCTGCAACCTGCAGGTACACAGGGACAGCCGGGGACAACTGAATTGTCAAACTTCCTCTCAGGTCCATCAAGGAGATGGAGAAGAAGTCTGTGCCTCGTGGCACCTGCAACTACGTCCTCAGTGACGACGGGATCCTGGCTGTCAGGTGGAAGGACAACAAAGTTACTGACAGGACGCAACCTGCCCTGCTCTTATTAAGAGCTACAATGCCAACATGGGGGGCATTGACAAAAGTGACATGCTGGTCCATCTCTACCTGTACCCCCATGAAATCAAAGAGGTGGTCCATGCGGCTGTTTGCCTATACGGTAGATGTCAGCCTCACTAATGCCTGGATGATGTGCAGGCGAGACTGCAAGTCTCTGGGTGTGGATGGTCTGTCACTGAAAAGCTTCAGGATCCAGGAAATGTATTTTCCAATATGCTTTACATTGTTTGAAACTATTCTGTATTTATGTATTTCTGTCTGTTTCCTCAAAATTAAATTTCAAATTCAGGTATTCAGGAGTGCCAGCAGTACCTGTCCCTCTTCCATGCTCAAGATGGACACAACTTTAAAAATCATTCTCTGGTTGTTTTTAACGTTTCATTGTCCTTCACCTCTTCTGATAAAGTCACAGTCCTGTCTGCCTCAGTCCACCTCAGCCAGTTCCTCCGTCCTGCTCTCACCTTTTTCAGTGTCTTTGATGATATATCAGCTGACAGCTCTGTCCTCCAGAGGGGTGAGGCTAATATCTGGGTTTTTATCTCCCTGAGGGGGCCTCTAACCTCTGAGCACACAAACCTGCTGCTCCTGGAGGAGAATACTGAGCTCAGTGCAAATCTCTGCAGTTTGCTGGTCTCTGCTGGTCACACAGAGGGAGGGTGTCTGCACCATGAGCAGGTAACATGGATTTAGACTGGACAGGTGCAGAAAGTAGACCAGCTACAGTTGATCTTTACAAACACATCACACAGAGAAACAAATCCAGATAAAGACCATTTTAAAACCAAATGTGCTGCTCTCACAGATTTGACAAGAATCAGTGAAGCAGCTCAAACATCCTCTGATGTTTATTTCAAAGCAGACAGGCAAGAAGAGAGCAGAGCAGCGAGGCCGACTTCATGATCAAACCATCAAAACCAACAAGTGACCTCCAGGTTTATGCTCCATACATTCAGCTCCAACAACACACTGAGCATCTGAAGTATAAATGAATAAAGTGCAGACACTGATGTTGGAGGCTGAGAGACACTCAGAGTTACTGAGGGAGATTGTCAAAACCAGAACAGTGAAATGAAGTAAGAGAAACTGACAGCAATACATAAAACACTTTGAGCCTGGTGTCTGAAAAAGTTTCTACTGTACAGTCAATGAATTGTAGCGCTAAAAGAAATTCAATGTAGCTTTTTAATGTGGAGCACATTACTTTTGAACTCTCCATTCAACATACTGAGGTCCATGAACACAAACAGCAATGAGTCCTGTCACAGAGCTTTAACAGCAGAAGAGAGGAAGTGAACGGGATCTGTGTGTGTGTGAAAGGTAAAAAAAATATATATGTGTGTGTGTGAGTTTGCTCTTCATTAATTTAACATCACCTCTATTTGTGATACTGAACAATCTATAAATAAAATTGACTACTGGATCTGCAGCCTCAAGAGGCCGAACACAGTTTAGTTTAGTATGTGTGACTGTAGAGACAAGAAGAGTTATACAATATACAATAAATACAATAAATACATTTCTACAGTGACAGTGGGTTGAGGTAAAACTAAAATTACAGTGCAAGACAATGAATAATAATAAATTAGAAAAATGAAACATGAAAATGACTCATTCAGCACAAATGACTCACATCAATTCATTTAACTTCTCTCACAGTCACGATTTCAGAATCAGATTAATCTTCACTTTTCCACAGAAACAAACTTCAGAAAAGATTAAAAAACCTACACAGATCATGTCTCCTCAGTAAGTTCTTCCTGAAGTCATCATAGAGACATGAAATCATCAGTGTGTGGTGAAGGCTGGATTGGGATTACAGAGCCTGAACAGGACACAGTCAATCTGGCTGTGACGGTGTCATTAAGGTCTTAACAGGAACATTATACAGCTGTTAGAGTGAGAACATTTCCTGGATCTTTTATCCAACAAGACGACCTGATCAGATGTGTGAACTCCTCAAAGAGCTCCGACACAAACCAGCCTGGAGAATATTACAGCGACTTACAGCAGATCACCATGTGAACTGATCAATAGAGTTCACGTCTGCCTACTTTGTTGATGCCTCGGATGCACAAACACATCAAAACACAATCAGATGCAGAGATGTAAAGTTCATGATATTATCATATGATGTTAAACACAGAAGAGTGTTATAATCCACTTTATTTCTGTCTTTCTGTTCATCATCTGATATCGAGGTGTGAAAAATGGAAACATTACTCAGATGGAGTTCAGTCCTTTTTGGCCTGTTGCTGCTCTCACAGAACGTGAACTATAATTACTTGGAGAACAAAGTGTGTGTGTGGGCATATTTAAATGGGAGCAGACACATTAAGGTCTCATCTATCTGCACAGACAAACTCATTTTGTGTTGTATTCATCCATTCAGCTAAAAATATCCACAGCTCCATAGTAAAGAGCCACAAACATTGTGGATCATACGAGCTGCTCCACACAGACCTGCAGACATTTGGAGCAAACACCTAATTACATTCATCAAAGGCCAAATGCACTTTGGGACTGTCTCATTCTTCAGACTGACTGAAGGCTCTGCAACATCCAAACAAGAAATGTGGCCCACTTTACTCCAACAAAGTCAAATCATTTCATCAGTGCTTCACCACTGTGACACTTCTTCAAGTTCACTTTAGCAGGAAGCAGTTTGAGGAAACAGAGAGCTTCCTGAAGTGATTCTTCATTGAAGCATTTCTCTGTTTCAGTGTGGAGCAGCTCAGGAGTTCAGTCTCAGGAAGTCAAAAAGCAGAAGAGAGTGAAACAGAGAGCACATCCTTCACTCTGACAGCCACTCGACACACAACAAGGACGACATTTTGTGCCTGACACTCAGCTCTGCCGTCCAAAGCTGCATACAACAGTGTCATAATGGATGAGATGCAGCTCCTCTTTGTTGTCTGCTTTTCTATGTGGTCAGTAAAGACACTCTATCAAGCTTTCAATGTGCTGCCAAAGAAAACGTTTTACAGCTTTCTGATCCTCCTCTCAGACTGACTGAGGCTGAATCCTCAACAGCTCCAAGATTTCAGACTCACTGAAGCCAAACTTTAAGAAGACTGTATCTGATCAGAGCTGCAGTCGGGGGACCAAGACAAGGACATGAGAGCACTCTGAGTGATGGTGAAAACACTCAGACCTTCAACTATCACTGCTGGAGGTATTTACAGAAGAAAACAACTCTGTGTGTGTGTGTGTGTGTGTGTGTGTGTGTGGAAAGACGCTCAGCCCGCTAAATCCATCCAAAATGATTCAACAGCTAAAACAGAAACATCTTAATGTCTAAGGACTGACACTGATGTGAGATCCAGACATTTGTTTGAATCAGTAAAAGCTTGTTTGTCCCACAACTTCACAGCTTATGGTATTTTCATTCTGATAACTGTATCCAGGTGTACTCTGACTTTTCTGAATGACTTAGTGCATTACCTCTGAAACTTTACTCACAGACAGTCGATCCACACAGCTCCCATGTTGTTTCTGCTCTGAACTGTTGAAAATACATTTTGTCATTTCTTCCCCCACTGAGGCAGCATTCATACAGCTTCTCAGTCGAACAGCAGTGATGAAGAATCAGCAGTCAGACTTGTTTAAAGCTGTTCAGATGTTCTTTCTTCTTCTTTCTTGTCCTCCATGTCTCTCTTTGTATTGAGCTTTCAGTCTTCAGGTGAAGTGAGAAACTGTGATTGAAATGTTCTCAGCTCAGAGTCCACAGATGAAAGGAGCTTCTCTGGGAGGATTCTCTGCACTCTGATTGGTGGAGCACTGATGATGTCACAAAGGAGTTCTGTTCTCTTCTAACTGCTGCAACATTCAAATTCAAATCAACCAAAATGATGAACATGAATTAACTTGAATGATTAAAATATAACAACAACCACAGCAACACACACACACACACACGTATATTTCTATGAATCACATTTCTGTGCTTCTATTTTATTCACAGTAAAGACAAATAAAAGGTCTCTTGAACATTTCCCATGGGATTTAATGTGATTTATTGTCGAACTGTTTGACATAATGCCTTTAAATATGTTTAAATGGGCTGTGTTGGCCAGCACAATGATTCATCATCATGTAAATCTCCAGAGATTAGACAGAAGCTTAGACATTTTGTGACTTCACCATGTGAGCAGATGAGCTTTTCATTTAAACTGAGGACTGCAGAGTACTGGCTTACATATGATACAGTTTAATAGAAGTGCTCTGCTCTGAGCCACTTCAGGGAGTCCAAACTTTAAATGATGTATTTTAACAACCTCAACAGAGTCTGCTGGCTCTCTTAAAGACAACAAGTCTCTGTGGTTTGTATTATCAGCTGATGTCATGTTCATGTCCTACATCATGAACAGTCATCAGCTCACCATCTGCGGGGCTACAGTGTTGCTCAGCTCCACAGACGAGTTGTGTTCTAATAGGATCAGATGTGGAGCTTCTTCAACAACCTCACCATGGAGGAAACACAGCGGGATCAGTAACTACAGCAGCTCTGACTCATTATCATGACCAAGGCTCAGACAGGAAGTGACACACATCTTTCCATGGCAGGAAATTCACACGAGGCCTCAGATGAACAGCTGAGACGTACAAATCCAGTTTCTGTACCTGCAGAGTCTCTACTAACTTGCTTCACTAACACTTGCAGTCACTTTCAGTAACTTCCTTCAAACTGCTGCTGATTTCTTGCTGTTCTCTTGTTTGTAATGTTGTTCATCAGAAACTGGTTCCAGTGTTTTAACAAGTGCAGCAGAGCCTTTTCCACAGCTTACATACCCCACAGTGTGAGACAGCTCGGGTACCAAGACACTGGCTAAATGTAATTATCCAACATTCAACAGCTTAATAATCCAATCAGGCTTCACTACAGTACATTCACATAGTCTCTCTGTTGGAACACACATATAGACACACACATGCGATAAATCCACAAGCAGTCTGATTCACTGTTCAGATGATCATTTTTATTTGCAGCTCACTGCTCAGAGAGACAGCTCATGTTTTCAGTAAATTAGAGACACAGAGAGTAGAAACAACTGCCAGCCGCTGTCTGTGGTTTCACACTGTGCTGTTCAACACAACTTTCATACTGGGTACACACATATTCACAAACAGGGATGTTTGGAGGAGGGTGAAATGGCTCATGAAGAATATTTAGAGGCCCAAGTTCTTCCTCCCTCCCTACATTATAGCTTTCTCATGGACCATTGAGCCTCTGTAATAACCAACACTGGAGTTCTCAGATCATCACTGTGGTCAGTCATAAAGGGCCAAGGCTGACGTGGAGCTAGCTCATATTTTTAACCAAGCCTCAACAATACCTAAAAGGTTTCTCTCTCTCAGAGACCACAGCACCTCCAGAAGGCTCAGTGATGAACTGTGAAATCTGCAGCCTTTATTTTCAGCATGAATCAGGTCTCTAAAACTAGAACAGGAGCAGTCTACAATGGGAGCTTCATTAGCAGGTCAATGAATCTTACAGATCTTTTTACAGCCACACAGAGGAAGTGACTTTGGGATTAGGGAAGAGATTGTTAGTGAGAGATTTTAAAGAGCATTGAGTTTTAACAATTTCAATTTCTACTCATTGGAGCTGAATATGTGACAGCAGCATAAATTGGACACTTTATTGAGACAAATTAAAGGTCAGAGGAAGAAACTTAATGTTAAAAACTGAAAACATTTTATTTAACAGCTAGTTTTGTTCATACAGTTCTTTGTCACGTTTGATTGATTTCATATAATTAATGATGGACATGAACATGAACTGACAGGCTGCTGTCAGTAACCAACCAACCGTGTGGAGTCTAGACGGGTTTTAAGAGTCACTGCTGATGGTGGCTGCTCATCATCATTTATCACATAAACAACATGTTTGAAATGAAAACAGAGACTCAATGTCACAATGAACAAAGTCAGAGAAAAACAAGACAGTGAACCCTGTAAATGTTTTCATCCCTCAGTCTTAATGTGCTGCTGTCAGAACTCTACAATGATCCCATTTCATCAAAACAAATGAAATGTCATTTAAAAGTCACACTGTAAAAAATGACTGTGAAATTTACATGTAAAATCCCTACAGAAAAGTATTGCAAAGCCCAAAACATATATTTTTTGTTTAAATCAGTGAACCTTTGTAAACGATTAAACAGAATGTTTATAGAATGTTACAGAATGTTATATTTACAACAACAATATGTGATTATAATCAAATTTATTTGTTAAAACTACAAATATTGTTAACAGAAACAGAGAAATAGTGTAATACTCATAACAAAACAATTTTGTTAATTTGACATGCAAATGTTGTAAAAAAGTTTTAGTCAGTTGTTTTTGTTTTGGTTTGTTTTGTTTAATTTGTTTTGCTTGCATTAACAGTTTACCATTCAGTTGTTTCATGCAGTGGATGCCGACATTAGCCAGTGGGCTATTGTGACCACCTATATTTGCATGACAGATCCCCAGAGTTTTTGTAATTGTAAATTTTGTAAATTGTATTTTTAATTATTGAGCTCATGTTTGCTGAGCTATTGGAATTACTTGTAATACCACCTATATACTTTCTCCTTAAGAAAAACTTATGCTTGCCACCGATGCAATAAAAATGTTTTCACAAAAAATTTCATTGTGAATCTGAGAGGTTACACCGAGTTTGACTAATTTTGAAGTTCAAAGTGCTCGTCTCTGATTGGATAGCGGGAGAAGCCGCTGACGTCATCAAAGAGCAATTTGCAGGTTATAATTTTTTTTAGATTTATACTTAATCTTGTTTTTTTGTTTTACAAAACATAAAGGCACAAAATCAGAGGTAAAAGTGGTCATTTTCAGCAGTGCCCCTGAAAAACGCTCTTTTTTTCAACATCACGTCATATTATGTCACATAAGGGAGTCGTTGCAGTGCCCCGCTGCTCTGCCTGAAGTCAGAGCAGTAGTAGGTGGTAGTGAGTCTGAGCGGCCTTTACTTTAATGCTGCATTTGTTAGGAAAAAAACGGTCATTTGTGGCGCTCATTTTAGACCGGAGGATTATCATCACGGTGATATGTTGGAGTTCAGGATGGGATTTTTAAGCCCAGACTGTGATGCTAATGAAAACATGTCAGTCTCACACTTAATCAAAACCGACCATACATTTTAATAATAACCTCCTGAAACAGTTTGAACAAAACGTGTTTTAACCTTCATGATAGAAGTTATTATAGGTTCTGTTGTATTGGGCTACATTAGTTGGTTGGTGTACCAAATAAACTGGGAACAAAAGTATTTATTGTTTTTGAATATTTTCCTGTCAATGGCTAACAGTGCTTTTTAGTCACAGGGTGGCAGTGTCACCTCACTATACCAGAAAAATGAATTGTTTTAATCTATGTTTTATATTTTGTCTCTACTTCTGGTTTAATTCACACACACACAACTTTTTTTCTGCAGTCTCTCTTGGCAGACCTGAATTTCAACTGCAATGGCAGCAGATGAGAGAGAGAAAGAGAAAGAGAGAGGGATACTTCAGGTCACCACAGACTCTATGAGAGACCAGCACTGTCTTGTCTTCCACTACACCTGCCCCCCTTTCCAGAGCCTGCCAGAAGATCAACAAGGATGAGGCAGTTAGCCTCTATTGGCCCTTTTCCACTAGTACCTAGTGGATTAGTCGGCTTTCGGTTCAACTCGACTCGCCTCGGTTTGTACGCGTTTCCATTACGTGTTAGTACCTGGTACCAGGTACTTTTCTAGTACCTACTCGGCCGGGGTTCCAAGCTGAGCTGAGTCGAGCCGAAAATGTGACGTCCGGCAGACGGCAGGCCACTGATTGGCCAGGGCCTGGACGTCACTAGATGCGTCTGGGAGAGCGACTCGTTCATAAGAGTTCAACCGCGCCATTTTTAAAATGCATGCAATAACAACAACGAACACGATCAGAGATGGCTGCACAGAAATCAACCCCCGGAGCATGGAGCAACGACGAGGTGCAGACATTTCTTTGTCTGGTGGCCTCCATTGCTCCGTAGTCGTTTTCGTGTTTGTGTCGCATAACAAATGACGTCGCTGGAGTTCGGCCGCGTTGCCACGACGACCCCACCCACGCTGAGGTGGTACTCTATTGTAATGGAAAACGACTGAAACTGAGTCGAGTCGAATCGAGGCGAAGCTGAGCTGAGAAATAGGTACTAGTGGGAAAGGGCCATATCTTACACACAACCAGCGATATAACACAGACATTAGTGTGGCACAAGCACAGATGTAGTTTGAGTGACTGTTCTGTTTGTTTTTTAAAAAAGTTTTTTCAATGTTGAAAAGAGAGCATTTTGACCTCCTTTTAACCAGCTGACTGTTTATAAAGTACTTCAAACACTGATGCTTCAGTATTCATAATCTAATGATGTTCATATATAATAATATATGTCAGAGGTACCAAACTAATACTTCACATTAATATTTGAAGTTTGTTTTGCTGCTGACTTGTGTACTTTTGCTAAGTTTCCTATTTAACTATGTGTATTATACCTCTTAAAGTACTCCTATAAAGTTTTTACACAGTAAGACAATGTGATTGTGATGATTTTTTTAATTGGCTGTCACCCAAATGAGGCCATTCAAAACCTTTTGTAAATCCTTCCTTCCTCTGGAAACTGTCTTCTGGTGGCAGACAGCACATGAAGGTAAGGGTTTCCTGCCTAAAGTGCCCTGGGCCCAGCAGACAACCTGTCTGTAAGCTGTGCAGTGGTATTACTTGGAGGATAGGAGCACAATATTAATATTCAGTCCTTTATTGATATTAAACAGTATGATAGAGATGGTGATAATTTCAATATGGGCAACATGATGGAGAAGCAAAAAAAAAAAATCTGTTTTCTATAGTCTCCAATTTGCTATTTATCTACATGTAAATACTGTACTTAGCTGTACTATTTACTATTATTAATATTATAATAATAATAATATTCAAATTCAAGTTAACATTAAATATCAAGTATACGATTTAAAAGCAGTGACTTATAGGTTTAAAAATCTGCTGAACACTCAGAATCAGTATGTCCTCCATTATATTGGCCCACAAAACTTTATTGTATTCATAGAGAAAATCGGATAGTTGAAAGAACTAAACAGAGTAATGGATTATTGTGGCCCTAAATATACTCATTTCAAAAGTCTAAAACTAGTGTTCTTATAGCCTGATACGTGATAGCAAACTTTACAATGTTGTGATGTGAACACAGTACTAACCATCGTTAGCTAACACCAGTCAGTCACACCACAACTCAGTTTCTCTTCTCTGACTGTTGTTCCTGCTGATCCTGGTCTGTTCCTGCTCTCTTGGATGCCTCTCAGGCTCATAATTATAAGACTGTTGTCCGTCATACGCATGTATGAATAAATATTTACAACTTATTCAGTGTCAAAATTAGCTTCAGACTCCATTCATTTCTATTGTTCAATCTGACCGCTCCCCCTTTTGTTACATGTTGGAATATATACTTACAAATCGTGCCTTTAATGCTTAGTAGATGACTAGGAAACAACATGCTATGTTTTGATAGAATAAATAAATGTTGCTGTGCTTAGAAATTATTATAAGTTGTTTAAAGATGAGACGAGTCAGACACTGAAGAGAGCAGTCAGTAACAGAGTGAATAAGACAATTTGCAAAGTATGAACATATGCTGGAAAACAACACTGCTGGGGAACATAGATAAGGAATGCAGAAGAGGTATCGGGAGGGGAAAGTGTGGCCTTGTATCTGTGCTTCTTCTTGTTGCAGGTGGGCACAGCTCACAGAATGATCATGTGGATAGAGTCGAATAACACGAGGAGACAGCATGCTGAGGAGAACGACCAATCAGAAGAAGATACAATTCATATACGTCATTGCTTTTGTGTAACTGTAATAAGAACTGGACCAGGGAAAGATAGGGCATCAGACTTCGTGAACTGACGCTGCAACATGTTGTTGGTCAGGGATACTTAGTTTGGTCCAGAGCTCTGTAAACGATCTCATTTTCTATTATTGCTTATGCTGTTAGAATAAAATCTGTGAAAACTGAACTTGACCGTCTCCTGCAGTACTTCATCAAACGAACACGTGAGTTTAAGCTAGAAAAACTCAACATACATCACTTCCGGTTCGGCTTTTTCAGATGTGGAAGTAAAATTATTTATAATTACAAAAACGACTCTAAAAGTCACTGTAGTGTGTATTTAAATATATTTTAAGCAAAATCTAGTTCCTACATCATTTTTACATACATTGATTCACAGGGGTCTCTAACCTGCAAGTTGCTCTTTAACGAGCAAGCCAGAGCAGAGCAGTCTTCAGAGAGGAGAGCACAGGAGCAGAGCGGAAATCTTTGGACCATTTTGTCGTTTTAAAAGTTTTTAGTACAAATCTACGATTTTAACACACGTTTTTTGGAGGGTCTGTAGCTGTTCAATCGGAAAATCGAAAGTTTGTACGGTAAGCTCCAAATTTACTTTTTTTCGAGACCAAGCGTGCTGATAGCACATGGTATAAGCTAGTACCAGTTGATATTTAAGACCAGATCAATGTGTGATAACTTAGTTCAGCTGAAAAGCACAGGGAAACCTTTAAAATCCTAAAAATGATCACCATGCGTCTTTTGTAAAAAGAAATTGGACACATTAAGAGGTTATGTACTACATTGCAGAGTGCATAGGAATGAGCCTCGTTGTCTGTTCAAATGTGTTGGCGCCAACTGTACTCAAACATTTACCACTTACTCAGCTTTCAAGGGCCATTTTTATCATGTGCACAATGCACCTGCACCTCAAGCTGCATAAAGGATGCTCCCCTGATGGTATTGATGACATGTACAGGGAAACTCGCCCCCAGCCCCCAAATGTCATTGCTAGTACAGATGATTCAGAAAACACACATGAAGCCATGCCAACAGCTAGTGCAGCCAGTGATATGCCAGAGAATGATAGTCAGTCTTATCTCAGAAACATGTGTCTCTTTTACCTTAAACTGCAAGGACAGCTGCTTATCCCTGCCTCTACTATACAGACTATTGTTGAGGAAATGCAAAATGTGCATGAGTTAGGTTAGGCCTACATACAGGTCACTAAAATCTGTGACTGCATTAAACATTCAGATTTGTTCTCTGCCTGTCATCAGGGACAATTAAGAACAACATACTCCAGAAATCAGACATTCACAAAAATTTTGAAATACACAGAACCCCAAAATGGATGGAAATGGATGAAAACACAACACAAAAATGTGCTTACTACATACCAGTGGCAGAAACTCTGAAGAACTTTTTACAGTCACATTTATGGAGGAATATGCAGTCACAACAGTTTGGAGATCCTGATGTAGAGGTTTTTACGGATTTATATGATGGACAAAATTTCAAATGTCACCAGTTCTTTAATGAAAACTCTGAAAGCCTTAAACTGATTTTGTACCAAGATTCTTTTGAAATTGTGAATCCTCTGGGTTCTGTTAAAAAGACACACAAAGTTCTTGCAGTCTATCTTTCATTAACAAATTTACCCATTCATTTGCGTTCAAATACTGATAATATGTTTTTAGCCTTGTTGTGTCTTGAGAATGACCTTAAGCGTTTTCTCAGAGTTGCTGGCAGATCTGAAATCCTTGGAGACAGATGGAATAAATGTAGATGGAGAAACAGTAAAAGGGGGTCTTTACTGCATTGCTGGGGATAACTTGGGTTCTCATTTCATAGGTGGGTTTACAGAGAACTTCAGCCGCTCTCAATATTTTTGCAGGTACTGTGAAATCACAAGAAGTGAGTTTGAGGCTGATCCGAATGCCTGCGGTCCTCTACGCACCACAGAGACGTATGATGTGGCTGTTGCTGATCTCCAGGCTGATAACATCCAAGACGTTAGAGGAATAAAGGTAAACTCTCCATAGTCCATAGCGTTATCCCATGAAGAAATACAATAAAATATTAGCAAAAATGGAAGGGTATCTCACAGAAGTGAGATACTGTATATATATTTGTTTTGTCTTGTCTTGTCTTTGTGTTGTCTTGTTTTGTCTAACTGATCAATTAAATTGCTTAATTTGCTTTTATTCTACAAGTGTTTTTTCTTGATAAACCCAGAAAAAGGAATCTAAGTAGAGAACAAAAACTCAAAGCATCATCTGAACGTGAACCCTCGAGTCCTCACTCTAATACAGGAACTCGCCGATCACGAGTGGTGTGAGGCCTAAACATGGACTTTTTCTGTGGACTCTCTGTGACTGTTTGTTTGAGAAGAGGTACTATAAGTTTTCGCTTTGTTAAATTCACAATGTATGTTATGGTAATTACAGCACAATATGTAATTTTTGTGTTAAAGTCTTAAAAGTGCACTATGTAACTTTCTGGTAGAGGGTCTGCCACCTACATGTTTCATGAAGACGGTCTTCCTTTGCAGGAATGTTCCACAGTATGGTATAAAACTATCTTGGTTTTATTCAATTAGAAGTGAGGGGTCTCTCCACAGATCTGACCTCTAGCTTGGCCTGTTGGCATCACCCGATTGTCTCCATGGAGATAGTTAAGTTTTATGCGACACAAACTTTGAGAAACTTTGTTAAAGTTACAGAAAAATGTCCAGATTCAACTTTGCATGTTGTATATGTTGAAAAAGAAAATTGCATCCACTTGTTAACAACTTTTGATGCTGCCTGTTAAATAAATTTCCCAAAAAGTGATATTTTCCCCTTTTCTTTTCTGAAGATGTATTTTTGCATGTTTTGGTGTAGGCGTAGTAGTAAAAATTTTGCAGGTTTATAAGTAAATTTTACATTATAATTTGATTATTAAAACATAAAAATACAGCATATTATGAATAGATTTTATTTGTAATATAATATAGTTTTTTATTTGATATTTTCCCATTAATTTTACCATTTATTGATGCATAATAAGCTATTATTACCTGTAAAAAGTACAGGAAATGGGCTATTTATATACAACACTGTTATGCAAAATTAACAAATTTTTTTGGTAGACTTAACAGTTTTCTAATGTGATTCAGATGTGATTTCACTCACTGTAAATTAATTTACATACTATGTCAGCAAAGTTATCTACTGTGCTGCTGTTTTTTTTTACAGGAATTCTCTGTTAACCACAGCTGCCAGCGTTTTCCTGTAAAGACAACAGTTTTTTTTTTTACACTGCAGTAGTTATAATTATACTTTATTTTTAATTGCATGTTTGAGTCTGGGGAGTATATCGAGCATCATCAAACATAATAAAATTGATTAAAATGTGTTATCTATTTCAAAATGAGCTTGAATCAACTCCAATTGAAAGAAAAAGATGTTAAAAGAATTCAAATCTTCCCGTCATGTTTTATTGCTGTGTGGTTCAGCTGTCAAATGAGTGAGGAATCACACACACACACACACACACACACACACACACTCCTCTCCTTCAAACTGGATCCATGTGCTCTCTGTGCAGCACAAAGTGTTGTCGCTGTGTTCGGCTGTGCTGCTGTTGATGGAGTCACAGACATCATGGTAACAAACCAGCTGGAAAGTAAATCGGTGTGCACAAGTGTGTGTGTGTCACTGTTAGTTTGTCCAGACAGTGTGAAAGTTCATCTATCCAGACAGCTCATTCAGTTTCTTTAGAACAACGGAGATGGACAGAGAGAGAGCATCTTCTTCTTTTCTATCTGTGTTATCAAAGAGAGAACTTGGACTCAGGGTGACATCTTGAGTCAGATGTAGAGAGGAACAAAGTGTCTGCCAAAGGTCTGGAGGAAGTTATACTCCATCAGAAGAGCTTGTCAGAGGGCTGAATACATAAACATATATGTAATCTGTGAGCTGTCAGAGAGCTGATTAAATGTATGTTGTACACAAACCTAAAGATGACACTGTGTTTCACCAGAGTTTGTTCTCTGTCAGATTTTCATTCTGTAAAAATTGTGTGTTTGGATAAATGTGAAAATGTGTCTCCATCTCATGGTTGTAGCAGCCTCCTTTTACATTTCACAGTAACACCTTTGCAAGGTCCTTTAAATTCAGCATGCAAATACTGCACGTTGGGAAAGTAATGAACACAGACCTGAGTGAAACCTGTCATCATCAGAGCTGAAGTGTACCTTCACACTTCAACTGCTAATCTGATTTAACAGCCTGATAATCCCAAACAGCCTCTTCAGTATCACCTCCATCTCAACTTTATTTGCTTCTTTCACTCTTCTGTCGATCTCTCTGAGAAAATATGAAGCCAAGTTAAAGGATTTTTATTTGATGTTTTTTGTATCTTTTCTTCATGTCTGAGCTGTGATCTGATCCTCTGTCAGCTTCAGTCCACACAGGACAGCTTTAATATCAGACGACTGAACCAATGAGAGCGTGAGAATCATGACTGACAGGCAGAGTAATACCAGTGCTGTCACTCATTTATTTCAAGTGGCTTTATCCACCATTCAAGTCATGGAGCAGCACTGATGTGCCTTCAGCTCCTTCTGCTTTCCAGACTGAAGTGAAGAGAGGCCCACTGTCAGAGGACAGTGAAGCTGTTTCTCACACTGTCTGTACTGATGCAGCACATGTTGGAAAGAACAAGATGAGGCCGTCACTGTCGCAGGATCCTGAGTGTGAGACCAGACCAGAGTCAGCAGACGAAAGGAAACAGTGTGTGCACAAGCTTTCAAACAGCCAACAGCCTCCATTTGCTCTGATGTGTAAGTGATAGTGACATAATAACACAGCACAATGCAGCAGCAGAGCTCGAGTCACAGCAGGAGGAGCACAGGAGTCACTAATAACATGAAGGAGGACTCTGCTCCATTTAGGCGTCATCACAGAGAGCCAGCAGTAACAATACCTGCAACTGGGACACCTCCATTAGAGAAGCTGTCATCATCTGCAGTACAAACACTGAGTACTGGAAGAGCTCATAGTTACACTTTTGAACTTTTTCTTCTCTTTTCATTTACAAACTGATCTCAGTAAAAAGCTCCTAAAGCATCTGTAATACCTCCATCAAAATAAAAAGGAGCAACAACACAGTGTGGCTCCATGTGCTGAGTGAAATGTGAGAGATGGAGTTTGTGTTTTGCTGAGAGGAGATGGAGGAGGAGGTTTTGCTAATCAAAGAGAACAAACCAAGAGTTTAAAACTGAAGATGAAGCAGATCCTTTGGATGAAGAAAAGGCCTGCAGCTGATCTGTGTTAGTCAGCCGTGCTGCTTTCTATCCCATCATACACACACACACACACACACACACACACACACACACCAAGAGAAAAGCTCCTTCCTGTGAGATGTGAACAAACACATGTATCTCTCTCCAAGCTGCTCCAGTGTTTCAGTCTGAGGGTTTCTCTATAAAATATAAAATATGACCATCCAGTATGGAGTGCAGTCTGATGACACAAAGCCTCACCTGTCAGCTCCAACACAAGGCCAACACTCTGCTAACAAGGCGAACACAGGTATCTGCTGCTTTCTGCTGGAAGAGGAACTGAGGAAGCTAACGATCAACAAAGGACCAACAACAAGGTCATCACACACGACACAAACGTTCAGCTCGCTCTTACTTTAGTCTTTTTCCTGCCTTTTTCTTAAAGACTCCTAACCTCCATCTCCAACTAAAACACGACTGTAATTCTGAACAAGAAGAGCTGCTGTTTCTTCCTCTGACGATTCTCCTCGAGTGTTTGTGTGGAACAACAGAGGAAACTTTTCTGCAGAGGAAGACTGTGTCTGAGCATTATCATGTGAAGATACTAAGCAGCCCTCTGGATCCAGGACTCTCCTCTTTATACAAACGAAGAAGAACAAACCCACTGAGACATGAATGGTGCTGGAGATAGTCGAGGCCCTTTGTTAAATCTCTCTCTCTTTTTCTTCTCAAGGAGGTCATTGGCAGCACTTACCTGTAAGAAACAAGAGAAAAACAGGAAGCTTCAGTTAACATGTGCATAATGCATCTTCAAAACAAACACATCAGCTGTCACCTCATTTATCTTCACACAGTCTAAAACAGATCACTGTTTAGTTTGTGGCTCTTAAACGCATCAACAACAAGACAAAGTCTTCATCTCAACGTCATGTGAAACTTTCTCATAATGCACGGGAAGATTTCTGGTGCTGGGTTAGATAGTTTTTTTTTTTTTTTTGTTCTTTTTTTGCACATGTCCCTTGAGGGGCTCCGAACAAAGGCCTCTCTGAGAGGGAGAGGAGGATCTTATCAGATCTGAAAGACATCTATTTTCAATAATGTTCATAAAAGAGTGCCAGAGTGAGAAAGTTGCTGAATCTCATTGATCTGAACTCAGGCTGCTAGTTGGGATTACAGACACTGTTTCAGCCCAGTGCACAAAGAAAAGAACAGACAGTGTGTTCATTTCACAGTTCACACTCCAAATATCCTTTTTCCTGTTTGAGGCAAAGGACACAGACAGACACACAAAAACATCAGACACAGACAGACATCAGACTTTCTCTGCTGTGGATGCAGCTCTTTACAGCCATATAACAGTCAGAGCTGAAACAGACTGAAGCACTTTGAACTGGATTTCTAATAAGATGGACAGAAAGACAAAAAGCAGCCTGTCAGACTATAAACTCACTCATGTTACAGAAACCACTCATCAGACTCATCAATAGTTGCACATGTGCATTTAAAATAAGAGTTTCTCTTTTGATTCCTGGAATCAAACAGCTCAAATCAAATCATAAATAATGTCTGCAGTCTTACACGTCTCACAGCTGACATTGGATTAGAAAATAAAAGAAGCATCCAGAGACTTTATTTTGAAGGGCAGCTGACTTACTGAACGTGCTCAGAGAATCTCATCAGACTAGAAAGTCAGCAGTCGTCCACGGTGAAAGCCAAATGAAACAAACTAGATGGTAGTGATGGAGCAGTGATGGTAACGAGGTCTTTAATGTGGCCTGAGGAAAGACAATAACCTGAAGCTACATCACTCCACACCTCTTTAATACAACATTTGAATTTCTAAGACGAGCCAGCAGAGACTCAGTGACCATGTACTACAGCTGAGCTAACAAAGGACACTCCAGCAATTACCCCCTCCCCAAATAAAATGTGTCCAGCAATAGAAAGTATGACAGGAGGAGAGAGAGTCACACTGATAAAAGTGGTTCACAGATATTTTCCTTCATCATCCCATTTACATTTTCCTCTCTGAGTGTCAAACTGCCGAGGACAGTGAGAGGACGAACTTCAGCTGGTTTTATGTCGACTGTTGGGATTTTTCTTTATTCAGTCCACCAAGAAATAGTCTGTTAGATGATGCTGTAATGATAATAATGACTGGTGACCCTTTAAAACATGATTGGATCTCTTCTTCTGAGCTTCACTGACATCTGTCAGACACACAACTAGAAAGTGGACTCTTATCATCGGCAGAGACAGCAGACTACACAGCTCTCTCACATCACCTTCCTCCCCCAGAGCCTCTTTTTGTCTTCGTCTTCGTCGTGTCTTCTCTCTCTGAGAGGAGAAACTCTCATCTGACCATCAGCTCATTTTTTTCTTTCTCTTCTACTTTTTCCTAACTTTATACTCTTTTCTATTCTCTCTTTGTCTGGAATGAAACGTTTATTCGAGTGACTGAAAGAAATGTTTTCAGTTCAGAAAGTTAAAGTAATGATTTACAATATTTCAGTATAAATGAGAGTTTTCATGTCACATTGTATTTCGTACAAAACATGTAAGACTGAAGAATAATGTTTGTGGTTGGTGATATAATGGAGTTAATGGATGAGAAACTTAAAATACTGCGAAGCTTCAACACTGAATATGTAGTTTTTAAGGTTTTCATGTCATTCTCATGAAGCTGGTTATTTTTTATGAATAGTTGATGACTGACAGCTGAATTTAACATTAAAATACAAAAGACTGGTTCAATAACCATTGTTATCATTTGTTTCACCATTTAATGTAACCTGAGTGGATTGACTGTGTGTGTGTGTGTGTGTGTATTGTTATCTAAGTAGATAACTGCTTTCCTCCCACGTCCACAGACTATCTGCTGATTATTATTTATTTCCACATTTCCACTCAGCATGAAATGAGTCCGAGTGGAGCCGCTGAATCAGAGTGTCTGCCAGCATCCAGCTCCTGAAAGGCTGGAAGAGCAAAAGGCTGCACTCACTCAGACGAGGTAACCAGAAATGATGTTTGATGAGTCAAAGCTGAATGTGTCACATCCGTTATCATTATACAACTCTGTACAGGAGTTTGTCTCTCTGTATCTTTGTACAAATGATCCTGTTGTTGTTCAGATCTCAGAGGAGACGCCACCGAGGAGATCTGAGCTCCTCCAGAGGCCGACTGGTTTGTGTGTTCATCCCCGAGGCAGGAAGCCAGAAGGAGATCAGAGCAACACGTCAAAGTGGACGACAGTGATCGCAGCACGGCCGAGGGTTATCTGTAAGAGCACTGACAGAGCTCAATAAAACACACCAGCTGTATATCTGTCCGTGCAGCTTCAAATTACATCACCAGCTACTTCTTCTTCCTCTCTCTCTCTCTCTCTCTCTCCTCTGGGACTGAGTCAGCTTGTCATTTTAAACCCTAATTCACTGCCTATGTCAGTCTTGTATCTCACCTTTGGGACAGATTGTGGCTCTTTGCCCCCCCACTGTTCCCATCCTGGACTCTCCTGCTGTGACAGTCTGCTCCTCGTCCTCGGACGTGGCTGGAGCCTGTTAAAGCCAGTTGGCTGATTCAGTGGTAAAAATCTTTCTAGCAGCCACTTTACTAACCTCTGGCGAGCAGCAGTGTGTGTGTAGCTGTGTGTGTGTGTGTGTGTAACCTAACCTGTGGCGCTGATTGTGAGTCTCTCTCCTGGCCTCCTGCCTGCTGTGTCTTCACCTCTTTGTGGCTCACATCCACTCCTGGAGCCTCTCCTGACTCTGACAACATGAAGTCATACAACCTGTGGAGAGTGAGCCTTGGGTGGTCACACAGAGCGTCTCCACTTGTTGCTGTGTTGGACAGAAAACAGAGTCCCGCCACACAAACACAGTCAGTCATGAGACACACAGCTTTCTCCTTCATGTCGGGGAGCAGCACAGTTTAAAGACATAATGTTACAGAGAGAGGTGAGGATGTGCTTCTGAATCAGTGACAGAGATGAAATGAGGTGTTTCAGAGTCACAGGTCCCTACAGGATGTGAATCCAGCTGAAATAAGTGAGTTTTATGAATCTTCAGGTTCTTGTAAAGTGACAGAGAAAATCACAATCCTTTCTCCTTCACTGCTTGTTGCTGAAACAATAAGACTGCTGGTCCTGAACAACACAGTGTTTAGTTTGTGTTGAACTTGTTTCATCTCATCTCTTCTCCCTCTGTTGGACTCAGCCTGTCTCTCCACAGTCCCTGTCCCCCCTCAGTCCCTCTATCAGGGAGCTGGCAGCTCTGATCAGCTCATGTTGGATTTTACTGGAGGCTGATGCTTTACGGTGGTTTGGGGCCGAGGCCAGAGTGCACCGACTCAGGTCGGAGTCAGAGATCAAAGATGAGCGCAGACGTCCGTCTGTCAGCTGAAGGACGTCCTACAGAGACGATGTCCAACACTCGTCTCTGTCTGTCTGTCTGCATGGCGGCCTGTGTCTGTGTCAGAGCGACAGCTGGAAGTGTCCTGCTGAATAAATTATTTTCTTCTCCTTAGCTGACACCCTGATTTTATTTCTCACAGACAGCAGAGTTGAGTTTTTCTCTGGATTGTGTGTTTTCGAGCTTGAACTAAATGACAGTGCTGCGCTGTTCCAGCTTTGGGATATTATTGTGAAAATACAGGAAGCAGCTACAGTCGGGGCTATTGTTGACTGAACAAAAGGCTGTAATTACACTTTCCAAAAACAGAATTGGGAAAAAGGCCAAATGAAAAAGGATTGAGCCACATGCATGAAGTGGAAATCAGACGACAGTAAACAGGCAGCTGAGTTTGGCCTGTGAGGCAGTTTGGAAAAATCCGTAAAATCAATTCTGTCCATGAAGGTACCTTTTCCATACAAACACAACGTGGAAACACTCCTTTATCCTCGTTATTCTAAACTCTCATTTAAGATAAGAAAGCTCCTCTTTTTGTCTTCTCTTAGTCTGTTTTTTTCCACTTTCCTCTGTGCAAACTGGATTTTTGTGTATTTGTAAGTAAATACAATTACAATTTGTCACTTTTACAAAATACAATTAGTGTATGTAAATACAACAAATGGAATTGTGACCCTCAAAGAGTTTCACAAACTCATCTGAGCCTCGCTGATCATTTCAAACTAGACTGATGTTTCTCAAACTGGAAACAATAAAGTGTAAATTAAGACATTAAGTTGTTAATGAGAAACTGTTGGCTGATTGTTACTGTCTATTCTCTGAAATAAATATATAATCACAAACTTCAGAACAATAAAATCTATTTAAAGTAAAACAAATGTCTCAAGACCAAATCAGTTGTTATCTACCTAGTTTAGAGAAATCACTCCCTCATTCCACTTCAGTAACACACACTGACTGACTGCTCAGTGTCCACAGACAGAAGCAGGATACAGAGCTCCAGCAGCCTCCTCCGCCCTCGACATCAGTGATGTGGAGAAGCAGCACACCAAGGCCTCACTGTCAAAGCTGCTGACACAAATCTAACCAAGAGTTACAACATCCTGAAGAAATATTACAGTCTGATGTGGAAAATAACTTCAGACAGCTCCATCTGCCTTGTTCCACCAACCTGCTCCAACACACAGTCTGATCCACCACGTAGCCTTTTCTTTTCCCAGCAGACAAACAGAAACATCAACATCAGTCACAGCAAATCACATCAGCTCCTTTCATCCCCTCATTAAAGCAAAGAGCTGCTCCCTTTGACACGTCATCAGTTTGGTACCAACAATCCACACAAGGTTTCACAGACTGTATCCATGAAAGAGAAACATGTTGGAGCACAGCCATTAAATGAAGCCTTTAATAATGTAGAACAGACTTTATCCTAACATATTAAAAGCCTTGTTACCACTTTAACACAGAATTAAAGTTGAGCTGACATTTTGTAGGAAACACTTGATGCAGCTGGTTCACATCAAACAGGTTTCTATCATCTGTCTAAGATATTAAATCTACATCCCCTGATGAGTTCTGCAGATAAACATCTGTGAGGACTGAACTAAATGATCAGACGACTCAGCACACAAGTGTATGTACGCTGCTCTGAACTGTAGATGTTCATACAAATCATCAACAAGACGCTTTGTGTTCTCTACAAGCACACTGCTGCATTCACACACTTCACACCAACATGTTTAGATTGAGATGAAGTGTCAAAGTCGACCAAGTCAACCTTTAACAGTCACTTCAGTCTTTCTCTTTATTCTGTGCAAAACTTTCTCTCTGCAGTCTGCTGCTGAAAACCATCAGCAGGCTAAATGGACATGTAGAATAAAGAGCTGCTGTCCTATTCACTGTCTGTGTCACTAAAAGCCTGAGTAAATGTTCTTCTGTTGGTCAGACACCTGATCCATCTGATCCAAACAGACTGATGGAAACATGCTTCACAAAGGATTTGTCTGCATCAGCAGGTGAGACCTGAACACAGCAGGTGAGAGGAGGAATGAGGAGGATGGAGGGAGACGACCGCTCTCAGCTCAACACAAGAAAAACATTTAAAGAGGTTTGCTCTGCCTCTACAAAAAGACACATGTGATCTTTGGACTGGCTGCTCATTTAGTTTTCAGCTCCTGAATCACAGAGACTCCTGAGTCAGCAGGACCTGCAGGAGGGATTCAGGAAGCAGACGACACAAAGACAGAGCTGGCTGATTCATTCAAACACTGAGCCATCACTAGTTTAGTGAAGCAAAGTGTAGAGGGGAGGATTTCCTGTGAAGCTCATTAAAATGTCTCCGTCTCTTTCTAACCCAGTGTCCATCCTGAAGCTCCAGTCTCACCAGAGAGCAGCAAAGAGGAATCACTTCACATGTTGGAGCAGCTCATGTTGACTGTGAGTCACGAGGCAGCTGGAGGGAAAAACCAGTGTCTCCTCTCAGGACACAAAAGAAAAAGAGGCTGAAATTAGGAATGAATTTTGAACCTCTTTCAGCTCATGGTTAGTCTTTAGTCTTTTCACTAATGAAGTGTATGGTACAGTCTCACTGCTCTCATTAACCTCATTTCCAGCAGGAAGAAACAAAGAAAATAAAAAATCACTGAACTCGACCTCCCAGCAACAATCAGCAGACAGAGTTGGTTCTCTGTAAATGTTCCTGCATCAACAGATTTCTGTGGCTCTGTCTGTAAGTCCATCCTGCTCTGGAAGTTCATGTTTTGATTGTGAAACCTGACTCAGGAATATGTGGGACGATAAACCAGACAGCCAACCAGTCCAAAGGCTCCAAGCTCCCCACACAAAGACTGAATCTCTTCGACCACATGAGACGTTTTGATCTGCTAAATGAACGGAAACCTTCCACTTCAGTGAAACTCTCTGATTTTTCTCTAAAATGGTTATTAAAGGTCAAAGGTCACCGTCCAGGTGTTTGCTCCATTTTAACACACAGACTGAGCTCAGATATCAGCTCATCGTGTGAACTAACGTCTCTTTAAAACACACACACACACACACACACACTTGCTGTATAATAAAGTTCAATACTTGTACATGTAGTCAAAGTGAAGTAGAAGTATAAAGCAGCCTAAAATGGAAATCCTCCAGTCTAATCCAAGTGGAGTTGTTCTTAGTTTGTTGGTTGTTTCTTTGTGTTTAAAGCTGTTCAGATGTTCTTTCTTCTTCTTCTTGTCCTCCATGTCTCTCTTTGTATTGAGCTTTCAGTCTTCAGGTGAAGTGAGAAACTGTGATTGAAATGTTCTCAGCTCAGAGTCCACAGATGAAAGGAGCTTCTCTGGGAGGATTCTCTGCACTCTGATTGGTGGAGCACTGATGATGTCACAAAGGAGTTCTGTTCTCTTCTAACTGCTGCAACATTCAAATTCAAATCAACCAAAATGATGAACATGAATTAACTTGAATGATTAAAATATAACAACAACCGCAGCAACACACACACAAACACACAGTGTGTCACCTCCAGAGAAACACTGGAAGATTTAAGGAGTCAAATGTGAAGCTGAGCTCAGTGTTTGGATTTCAAACAGCACAGTGAGTCAGTGTGGCTTCTTCTAAAATGTGACATCAGTCAGGAAAATGAGCTGCTGTCCAACAACTGAGCAAATGTTCATTTATTTTACCGATAATTTACCACTGCTGTTGTGCCCTCAAGCAAGGCACTCAACCAGATCACTTCAGTAAACATCAGCTGAGCAGATTAATGACTTTACTTCAGTTCAAAGTGTGTGTGCAGCCTCAGGTAAGGGCACCTGTGCTGGGAATGCTGGAGTCATTGAGGGCGAGCAGAGAAAAAGCACAGCTTCCTGTAAAGGAGCATCAAAATGTCAACAATGCAAACTGTGTGTGTGAAACAAAGTCCAACAGAGAGCTGCTGTGTTAAAGGGACAGTGCAGGAAATGAAACTTTTTGTCTCTGTGAAGTCGTCTCAGTCATGAAACAATGTCATGTCTCGTCAAGTCTGTCACGTTTCTGTTTCCTGTTCTGGCTTGTCTTTTATTTTGAAATCCTTAACTTCCTCCCATTGTGTGTTTCCCACCGGTGTGATTGTCTGCCCCGCCCTGATTGTTTCCACCTGTTGCCCATTACCTCATGTGTATATATTTGTCTGCGTTTCCCTGTCTTGTTGCCAGATCGTCAAATGTACTTCCTTGTGACACGTCATTGTCTTGTCAAGAGTACTTCTGTGATCCAGCCATTCTCAAGCCTTGTAAGATCTTGTTTATTAAAACCTTTAAAAGCTCATTTTCTCGAGTCTGGTCCTGCATTTGGGTTCACGACCATAATAAACAACAATGTGAGGACGCCCTCAGCACCAGTCCGACATGATGTTCTCATCTGTCAGCAGATGTGACGGCAAATCATCTCCAACTTCATCATGACTCCGAAAACAGAGAGATGGTTTGAATTTATTATTATTGATGGATGTTTGTCTCAGAAAGTGAAAGAAGTCACGAACACATTCAGGTCTGATTCTTCAGTTTTCAGCTTGATGTGGATTTTGGATTTTCAAGAGAAAGAGATGAAATGTGTTTGTGGCAGACTGACTCATTTGTTCACGATTCATCTGTTCTGCTCTTCTGTTTATTCATGTCAAGATTAGATCCAAGTGATTCACTGAGTTTAGACACACACACACACACCTGGCAAAGAGCAGCCAAGCCGCTCCCTCATATTGATGAATCCACCACTTCAGCACAGAAACACTGACTCCCACATCCCAACTCCAAATGTTACATCAGTGTAAAGAAAGCAGAGCTGTCTGCTCAGATGAGGTAGAGAGAAGAGGATCATGGGAGCTGTAGCACATCTGCAACATCATTTCAAAGACATTATTCAAAGTGGACACGTGGCTCTGCAGGAGGAAGCTCCTCTGCTCTGCAGCCTGTTGTCTCTTATCTGCTTTGATTTCTCCTGCAGCTGGAAGTTCCCACTTTTCAGCCTCATCACAGTCCTGCTGTCCTTTTTACACAAATGTACAATGTGATCAAAGAGAGAGAGGACAGCAGTAACACAGGTTCAGCACTATTTACTGCTGTTTACTGCTGCCACAGTGAGATGAGTCTCCTTTTGATTTCAGGGCAGAGCTCCCACTGGGATTAAGAGTGTGTCTGCAGGGATGAACAAATAACTACAACGTTTGATTATTTTGATTTAGTTTTCAGATGTACAAGTTATGTTGTGTTTTTTAACTTCTCAGCTGACATTTGGTAAAAGTTTTAAACTATCTGATGAATGTGTCACTTTGACAAACTTCATTAAAGCTCCTTTAAACCATCTCCAACAAACACGATGAACAAGAACAACAACAGTGTCTCTTGGTAAACACTGATAGAAATATCATGGATCTGAAGCCCTGTGTTTGTTAAAGACAACAAGTGATTAGAAAAGAAGAGTTTTTCTCCTCTAGTTCCTCTGCTGAGTTTACTCTCATTAAAGCCTCTCTGACAAACAACAGCGATGATAAATGAGCAAACAAACGTGTCAGAGAAAGACATCACGGAGTTCAACAGTTTGTTACTGTGCTGATAATCATACTGTGAATCACAGCCATCGTCACTCAGCCACAACAATAACTGCTGTCACATTCAAAACACAACCATGTGACTTTTCAGTCCAGATTTGAATGTTCATGAGAAAATAGTTTAGTGAAAATTTAAAGTTAAAGAAATTAAACTGATACTGCATCTCTTGTTTCACTGTATCACATCTCATGTTTCATTCATTTGATCTCACTGTATTTGATGTCTTTCATTAATTTGATTTTCATGTTATTTTTCTCTGTGGAGCTTCAACATGAGACCTTGATGTTCATTTATATTCTGCACCAGTTTCCATCACTCTGCTCATTTGTACTGTAGACTCAGAGGAGAATCACTGTTTTATTAAAAGCACCACAGAAACAAAGCAAAGGTTGGATTGAATCTAATCTTTATTCAAATAAAACAGTGAAAATACAGTATGCTGTCACTCACAGATAAAGAGAGTGCTGATTCTCAAAGACAAGTGAAGTCTGGTTCACGTTGGAGTCAAACAGCCAGGCCGATGTAATGTAAATGATTTCTGTCCTGACATCCTCACTGCATGTTTTCATACATTATTCATGACTCTACCACAAAATATCACATCTGTTTGAGTGAGTATTAAAACTGTGTTGATCTCAGGAAGTGGAGCAAACAATAAAAACAGAGCTGCTCTTAACCTGCTGACCTTCACAAAACATCGACTGTAGATGTGCAGAGCCTGAAAACATTCATCACATTGTTCAGGTACAGACGGGAAGAAGACAGAGAGATTTTAAAATGTCTTTGAATCAGGGAACAAAAAGCATAAAGATTTATAGAAATATATTTTTTATTTGTTGTTGTTGCATCACATAACAAGACTCATAATCTACCAGTCCAGCTGTATAATTAATGACAGACAAATGTTTTCTGCTCTTTGGATCAGTCTGATTTAGAAATCAAAGTGTCTCCTTTAAATCAGTGAGTGTAAGTGGAGCAGCTTTGCTTCTCTTCATCTCTCAGAGGGAACATGGAAACTGTGCTCAGTGAATTATGTGTTGGATTATTTGGTATATTTGGAGGAGACTTGGGAATATTGATTGTTGTAGTTTGAATGTGTGTGTTCAGATCCTTTGAGAGGTAACATGCAGTCAGCTGATCGTTGCTCCCAGTCAGCACCATGGACAGAGACAGAGCTGCATTATTCACTGTGACCTGCTCCATCTTATTCTGTCCTCCTCTCATCCATTTACTTCACAATAAAGCGACTGAAGAGCAGCTGCTTTTCTCTCTCTGTTCAGTGCAGTTTGGCAGCTCACTGTAGGCACAGCAGCCTTTTCATGCCTGTTCATCATGCTGACCTCTGCAGCAACACAAAGTGGAGGAAAAGTTCCCACTTCTACCAACCAGAGCAGAGAGTGAGCTCTCACTGATGAACTACAGGAAGAACTAAATCCACTATTTCAGCTCCACAGTTAAAGATGTTCAGAGACTGAGAGGAAATCCACTGAATTAAAGTAACATCACCTTTCTGTTCTATACTAGAGTCAATAAGAAGATGGCGCAGACTTTGTGATGTCATAGAAGTGACATGATGTTCACACAGTGTGTCACTGGAAGGTTTGACTGAAGGAAACAAAGTTTACAGCATTAGAAGACATTCAAACAGTCCTGCTCTTGTTTCTGTTGTACTACCAGGGACAGTATGTTCAGTAGATCAGTGCAGTAAAACTGCTCTATGTACTGTTGTGTTACAGTATCCAGGAACAGCCACTACATAAAGTGACAGTTTATGATTTATTAAGGCTTCATACTGCTCTTATTTCTGTGGGACCAATTATTCCTCTTACTTGGAGAGATGTACAACACCAGGAGTCTCACACACACCCCACATTAACACTGTATCAGCAAACCTTTGAGTCTGAGAGAGAGAAACACACAGCACATAGAAGAGGAGAAGAGAAGAAGAAAATCCTGTCACATGACTCTGAGCAGGAAAGAAACCAGTTCATCTTGCTGTTCTTGTGAACATCAACATGCACTTTGATTTCTTTCTGCTCCTTTTAGCTCAAAGCAGCATGTGTAAATGTCAGTGAGAGCATCACAGGGACAGAAGTAAGGAAGTGATGCGCCTCCACATCCCACCGTCTGATACACACAACAGTCAACATCAGTCTGTGTTTATGGTGACCTTTGACCTCCCTGAATAAAGAGTAGACTGTTACCAAAGTTTGTGAGAAGCCTCAAAAAATAGATTCTTGGTGGTTCTTCAAATGTGCATCAGACCATTAACTGCTCCCTGCTTTAAGTGGACTAAAGTGGATTAAAGACGAGTTCATTCATTTCCACCTAAAGGTGAACAACCTCGTAGATGTAAACGATGTAGTAGTAAAGAACAAACAAAGCTCTGTGGTGAGAAGCTGGAGAAAAGAAGAAAAGATTAAAGCCACAGCATGTAGCTGCTATAAAGAGCTTGATTAGACTGGAGTCAATACTTTGTCTGCAGTATTTCATTTGGAGAGAGCACGGAGAGGCTGCAGTAATTTCTCCTGTTTCTTCTCACCTTAAACTGATGATGGATCACTGATAGTCCATTTACAGCTTCAGTCTTCTTGATCGTATGTAGAGACGCTGCTGAGAGTGGACGTTTGTTTGACTTTGTCTCAATGGAAAACAGTCTCAGCCCACATGAACACGGCCTCTTTTCTTCACACACACCTGAGAGTGACGCGCACACACTGTGTGGGTGTGTCAGAAAGGGAACTGGACACTGTGAAATAAGTTATATTGTGAATTTCAAAATAAAACTGCACCACATTGTAAAATGGGGACAATTGTGAATGCTACATGGATCAAATATTTAAAACAGAAAGTTTGGTCCAGTAATTAGAAATAAACATCAGGGAAGCTGACAACACTTTTGTTGGAGACACGACACTCCAGTAACTTATAACAAGTCACTTTCTTTCTGAATATCATCGTTTACATAAATCACGACTCTTCAGAACAACTTAACTTTACAGCTCTGAATCTAAAAGGAATATGAACGCCACCGCAGGCCAACAAGAGCTGAGGAAGAAAGGTGACAGGAATCTGACAACCTTTGTGTGAAAAACAAGCCCATCTTTAGCTTTAGACTTTAGACAGAGAGAGAAAGTCCCAGCATGGAACAGGTCAAACTAGCTGAAGGTAACAAGAAACTAAAAGAAGCAGACAGTGTTTTTCAAAGGCCAATTATTTAGTTTCAGTCAGTCGAGCTTCAGCAGCTCATAGTCTGTGTGAATAACAATAGAAAAGAGTGATGAGAGAGGACAAAGACTCATGACGGACACAAGCAGCCGCTCTGACAGCTCAGGAGGTGGCTGATCTACAGACAACACTCTGAAACTTGTAACCTTTTCATTTGCTTTCCTCTGGAGGATCATTAAAACTCGACCCACCAGTTATCGCTGTATACTGAAAACCACCAACAGGTCAAATTTACTGTTGTTATTCTGCTGCTGTGAGTCAAATCACAACATGTTAAAATGTGTAAAACAGTTTCTGTTTACAACATCCGACACTTTCCTGTCAAACACACTGATAACACACCACACATTTAATAACTTTGAAAGCCTCGTAAGTAATTGGGTGTCAAATAGTCTAATTTTCACACTGGGACACACACACACACACACACACCTCTCCTCTTGGTTGTCAGATGGTGGCAGGACTCCTGAGGAGACGAAGAATCTCTCAGGGGAGAAAAAGACACTGTAACACACATGCACAAAACACACACACACACACACACAGCTTGTTCTCCAAGTCTTTTCCATGACAGATCTGAAACTGACTCAGTGGTACAGAAACTGTGTGTATGTGTCTTGTGTGTGTATCTGTGTGTGTGTGTGTGCAGCACATGCTGACAGTGTCACTTCCTCAGTTGGATCACTGAGCTCAAACACACAGTTAGCTTCAGTGTCATTTGACTGACAGCTGCTGCTGCGGCTCGTGTGAGGAGACAAATCACATCACAGCAGGAAACAGCATCAGTTTGTAGAAACGGTCGAATCCAAACTGATCCACCATGAGACGACAGAGTCATCATCAGAGGAGGAGTTTAGGAAATGTTTACACTTTTTAAAAGGAGGAAATCTTCTAGTCTTTGATGTTTATTTGATGAGAACGTGTCTCAGATTTTCTGTCATTTCAAATTAAAAGCCTTAAAGGTCTCTGTAGAGAAGAGCTTATTGTGAAGAAATGTCTTCAAACCTGTTAGTGAAGATGTGAACACGAACCATATGATCATAATATTCTGGGTAACAGCTTGTCATCATCAATAAAATCTACAAAAAAATAAATCCATAAAAAAAGACAGATGCAGCTGACAAACTATCACTCTGATGTGTATTAAAAAAGAAGATAATATAATAAAGTCCAACAGGAGAAGTTCTGCTGGCACGTCGGGCAGCAGAGACAAACGTGTGTGATTCTGATTATTTGACAGGCTGTGGCCTCTTACTGACACTGTCTTAAGGCTGAAACAGGTCAGTCAAACAATAATTTTTCCTCTCAGCCTTTTTTTCTACTTCTATAACATCCAGCGTGTCTACAGGCTCATTGAGAGTCAAAGATCTTGAGTCACTGTTGAAAAGTATCAACACGATGTTGCTTCACTTTGTTTCTCCTGAAGAGGAGCTGATTTCAAAGACAAACCATCATTTTCAACTCTTCACTCTCTGGCAGACACACTGACTGGATCATGTGTGAGCCACCATGAACAACAGAGAGAGGAACCAATGTTCACTGAGAATAATCTGCACTGAGAGAAAATGACTTCCTTCATTAAAGAAGAATGATGCAGGATCTTTCTCTTTTTGTGCCTCCCTCTCAGGGATTGTCCACTTCTGATTTTCTCTGAGGTTTTATTATCTTCAAACTAATTCCACACTCGTCACTGCATGTTACGTTTTATCTCCATCCTCTTCATTTCTCCTGCATACTGTGATGAAGCACTTTTAATCTGTCCTGTATACTCACAGATCTCCCAGCAGGAAGTTCTCATGATCACAGTCACACCAGCAGATCTGCCCTGCTGACAGCAGCCAGAGCTCGAAGCTACAGGTGATCAGCATTTACAGTAAGAAGGATCGGACTGATGAGGAAAGATGGCAGTTCTCCACACAGACACACTCAGATATTCAGCAGCCCGATCCTTGAAGAGGATCTTCTGACTGAGGCCAGAAGCTGATCAGTGTAGCACTTTAAACATGAAAAAGTTCATTTATCTGTGATATTGACACTGGCTGTAAACAGACACATGAATCTTTCTCCAAAGTCCAACCTGCTCCTGACTGATGGTTAACGTTAAAAAAATTAACATGCACAGAACAGCCTGAACACAACAGGCCTCCTGCATGAACAAAACTCACAAAGTGCTGCAGACTTTTCATGTGAGGCTGCAGAAGCAGAAGCAGAGAGTGACTGAAGTTCACAAACCATCGTTCATCCTGACTACAACACACACCATAACGCCCCTCTCTCTCTGTCTGCTCATCATCATGTGGCTCACGGCTCGGCTCATATCTGAGGAGCTGCTGATTATAAAGGAGCATGAAGCGTGAAGACATGGAGCCGAGCGTGGCAGCATTTCACACTGCAGTGGATACACAAGAGGCCGATGGCCAGAGCTCTCTCTCTGTTTGCTGTTTGCTGCTGCAGAGCGACAGGCTGTGGCTGCCCTGACTGACAGCGTTCAATGGAAATGTTACATCTGTGACATGATAGTTTAACATTCACTGCAGCTCAGCCTGAGTCTTCAGAGCTCCTTCAAAATAAGTCTGAGTTTAAGAAGTGAACAGCTTCCCTCCAACAGGCAGAACTGATCAGTGTATTGATCAAACTGTGTTTAGTCTCTGCAGAGTTTCACTGAGTGGATGTGAATGGACGACAGTGTTATCCAGTCACATTACTAATTCAAATGATTCACATTATTCACTATCTGTGCTTTTCCCATGATAACACTGTCTACCAAAGTGCCCTCTTTATTACAGAAATGATGCAAACTGTGTTTGTCTACAAAAAGTGCAAGGTCAGCAGAACAGGAACAACTGGCAGCCAGAGAATTTCAAGGAATCTGCATGAGCATAAAACCAAGAAGAAATGAATTCACAGTGTCCAATAAAGCAAAACCCTGAGCAAACACTTTCTCCAAAGCTTTTCTGCTCAGCAGTTTTTATTCTTTTCTGTCACTGTGGCACAATCAGTGTAAATTGAGACTGATTAACCACAAGTGACAAACTTAAAGCACGAGAACAGTAAAAAGCTAACAGAGAAGTTTATTAGTTTAACTAAACATCTGAATGAGTGCTTTACAAAAAGTCAGTGACACAGAAAGAAACACTACAAGACATAACAGGAGACCTGACCTGTTCAGTTTGTTCCACCAACTTTAAGAAAAGTCCATCTCTTCTTCATGACTAACTCTCTACCATTCTGTCCTCAAATGATATTTTCTCATAATAAAATCACATTATTCAAACGTCTTCATAAATATGGATTGGTGAGGTGTGAGGGAGGCCAGTGGAGTTCCACTCCTACGTTCCTGCTTGTGAGAAAGATACCAAACAACACATGAATAACAAGTCTGAACATGAAGGTGGTGAAGCCTCCTGGACAAACCACAGGATCCAGACAGAGTCTGGCAAAGGCTGGAAGGAGGACGAGGCTCAGCTGGAGCTCCGTATCAAACCTCATCAGCACTGCTGGAAGAGACGAGCTCTGCACTGACATGTATGGCTTTAATGACAGCTGTTATAAAAATAGTCTGTGTTGTGGATTGTTGGTGGAGCTTTTACAAACTTTTTGTTGCAAACATTTTGTTCCCAGAACAAAGTAGGTGTGTGATGATGGAAGCAGAAACACACAGTCCACTTTAACAGGATTAAAGTGCCACCATGTGTGCTGACCTGATCATGATAAGTGCTGAGGCTTCAGGCACCTCCAATAACTTTGCTGCTAAAAAGCTCTGAGTAAAAGCTAACAGCTTATTCTGTCCATCTCAAACACTCTGCTGACTGCTGGGTGGAGACATGCTTTTATTGTGAAGGAAACCTGATTGTATGTATGTAAGGACTGATGGTCTTTTTTGGCACGCTGTCAGAGGTTGGAAGGCTAACAGCAGACGGTCTCTCCGCTTCCCTGTGTCAGCCCGTCAGTATGCGGCATATCACTTTTTTAGCTTGTCCATTCATTCAGCTAGGTGTGTGTGTTTTGGTGTGAGACCCCTAAAGGTGATTGAATTCTTTTCAATGGGAGTTTCTTAGTGTGCTGAGTAACAGTCTTTTAGTCAAATCCAAACTCAGACAATCAGAGTCAAAACTTGACAAATTAAACTGCTTCCACAAAGCTTTTCAAACACTTCAATCAGAGGCGATGTAGCAGAGAAGATCAGTGTTTGTCTCAGAGCTGTCTGATCTGCATCTCAAACTTCCAGACAGGAGGTCAGGGGGCGATGGGTTAGGGTTAACAACTGGACAACTGGAGCAAAGTGGACAACAGTGATCAGAGCGCAGTAAAGGGCTGTCTGTAAGACCACTGCAAAGAGCTGAAGAAAACAAACAGCTGAATATTTGACTCACTCTCTCTCTCTTCTTGTCTCTTCAGTCTCAGGTTTTCATTTTAAACCTCCATCACTGTGTCAGTCTTGTATCTCACCTTTGGGACAGATTATGGCTCTTTGCTCCTCCTCTGTTCCCATCCTGGACTCTGCTGCTGCTCCTTGTTCTTTGTCACTGCTGGAGGCTGTTAATGCCAGTTGATTGATTCAAACGGGGGAATCTTTATGTGAGCCAGCTGAATAACCTCTGGCAATGTGGTCGGTTTGTGTATCTGGCAGTGGACTGGATGTGAGTCTCTCTCCTGGCCTCCTGCCTGCTGTGTCTCTCTAAACCTCTTTGTGGGTCACATCCAGTCCTGGAGCCTCTCCTGACACTGTCAGTGTGACACAAAACATCAAAACAACAGACTGATGCCAAACAACCTGTGAATGTGAAACTTGAGTCAGTGTGTCTACAGACCTGTCAGTATGTCTAATGTTTGCTCTCAGCTCACTGCAGAGACACAGCTGCTGACAGACTGAGAGGAAAAGATTTACTCCTCCAACACAAAAACAGCTGAGAACAGAAAACATAAAAACAGAGTTTACATACAGATTATACGTGTGAAAATACAGCAGAGGTGACTTGTAATGGGATACTTTTGATGGTAGTGTAACTGCAGCTGAACCAGCTCAGTCTCTGCTGACTCTCATTAGTTTGCTGATCACCTGTCGTTAAACTCAATAGGAGCTTTAGAACATACTGATTCATGCAGAAAGCATAAATGTAGATAAAGTGTGGGAGTCTTTCACCCTTTAGCTGTTCTGGGATGTAAGAAATGACTGCTGAGCCCTCTAACGGTGTTACACACCTCATGTGCATGTTTGATAATCTCAGTGATTTACTCGCAGCCTCACACTCAGCCCTGAAACATTTAGATAAGACAGCTAAGAAAAGCTGCTGCCTACCAAATAGTCCTGTAGATTTCGTACAGTGCAGCCTGATGGCCTCTTTAGTTAACATTCATACGTCAGTCTGTTTACATGAGAATCACTGAACTAATATGTTGATTATTTTACAGTGAAACATCTCACATCTGTGATCATCTTACAATATAGAGAAACATAACAACACCATAACATGTCACACTGCACACTGTCATCTTGACTGATGACATCATTAATGTGAGGGGAGATTCCTCTGTTCAATAAGGAGACATAAATGATTAACTGAGCATCGACCAAACTGAACTTTCAACAACAAAACTCTCTTCAAGCCAAACTGAAGGAACTGAAGTGGTGCATTCAATAAGGAGGCCGTGGCTGGAAGTCTCCTTTTTTACAATGACCTGCTGACTTGTTTTGGTCAGTTATTAGTGATACTGTGTGGTGGGAGGGAGTGACAGGATGTGAGTCACTGTCAGAACAAACCATCTGAGAACTGAGGCCTCAAGTGAAAACGTGCTGCAGCAAAAGAGCTAAAAAAGAGGAAAATAGTGGATCAGCACCACGGAGAGCTCCTCACATGAGACAAAGAGAAGCAGGAAATAAACTACTGCACCGACCGTTTGACAGACAATTCATTGATTATCAGTGTTTTATGTGTCGATAGGCTCATCAATTAATCAACTAATTGATTCAGCTCAACTCATCCATGATAGAGTTAAGATGCTGAGACAGATGCTGAGACAGTGAGGAATTAAGGCCTGGAGGAGAAAGAAGCACACACACACACACACACATAGAGTAAATATCATTTCCACTGAACAGAAATTCAGGTATAGTGTGACGTGTTTCTTTGGAGAATTACCATATAAATAACTTGCATTGCTTATCAGACTTTGTTTAAAGAGCCTGAAGTCAGAACAGGAAACAGACTTCCTTCAACTAATGCTGACTTTAATCAAACATCTGCTCTATAAGATACCAGGAAGAAGCCAAGAAACAACTAAAAACAATAACCCATCAGTGCAATAACACACACTGTAGTGAGTCATGATGAGGCAGTACATGATAAAACAGAGCAGCAGTGTAACACACACTGCAGCACATTACTGTCCAACGTTTGCAATTCACCTGCCAGCTGATGTTCATCCTCTGACTGTCTCTTCTGTGACCCAAAAGGACCTCAGATCATCTTCCTCCATACTGAGAAGAAACTCTATTGTGATGATCAGTTTGAACAGGAACATCTGGTTTACTCTGAACTAACAGCTGATCCTCCACTTCTTCACCATTTCTGCAGTAATATGCTGACAGAAAGAAGGTGAGATATGATCCTTAATATGATGCTAGCAGCTAGACTGAAAAAGAGACACATTAAATGTGTAATATGCTGCTGAGAACCTGACACAAAGAAAATGTGTTGTCATGTGAGCTGTGTCACTGTCTGTGTCTGACAGCAGGAAACAATAATATATCTACAGTGTCCTTTATATACAGAATACTGTAGAAGTTACACTGCTTATACTGTGCCTTCACCCCTAAATAATTCATACACACACATATACACATATAGAGTATACATACATACACACACACACACACACACACTTACCTTATTTCCACTTTATTAAACTGAGTACTCTAACGTGTGATGTGTTTCTTTGGTGAATTACCATATAAATAACTGCCACAGCTTATCAAGGCTCCTTTTAAACAGCCTGTGGTGAGAATAGGAGAGAGAAAGGCTGAGAGAGAGAGAGAGTATACCTGGATGTTGTTAGTTAGAGCGACACATTGAAATCTATTTCTCTCCATCTCATTAGATAGTCTCTCTTTCTTTATCTGTCTTTGTGCCTCTGTCCGTCTCACACAGGTTCCTCTGGACTCTAAATTTAACAAACTGAGAGTCTGGATGACCTTAATGAATCCTTAGGAAAAGAGAGAGAGGACAGTGAAGGAAGGATGGGACAGAGCAGGTGAGAAACAGGAACAACAGCTGATCAAAGTGTCCTCGCTCTCTCTGATCAACGTCCAGTCAAGTCATAAATCTCTTCTCTGACCAACAGATCTGCTCCATCACAGCATCTCTTTCATCCAGCCCACATCCTCACACACAAACACCACATCTCCCACTGACAGCAGCATGAAGCAGCACTTTACTAACCATGTGATCACAGGCAGTGGAGCATCGTCCCACATGAGCAGACTGGATGCTTCAGCTCTTTCTCATGAGGACATGTTGGTCTACAGTGCTTGGTCCTGCTGCTGTCTCTCTCCACTGCTCTGTGAGATGGAGCTGCTCCACTCACACTCTTTCTTCTCTCTTTACAGAGTGTTTGATTGCTTCTTCTCAGCCTCACCGCCTGCAGCAGGAGTCACACCACGTCTCTCTGATCTGATGCTGCTTGTCCACAGAAACTCAAAGACTGTATTTAATGTGTGTCGGTGCAGAGATCGAACTTCTGTGTGTGTGGAAGGGAAGAGATTTACCAGCATTGTTAAATGTATAAGCTGTCTGATTTGAAATACTGACAACATGTCAGTGAATATTTAGAGTTTGTAGAAAGAGTGAAAGATGTTCAGTCCAGAGAAACATCTGGATGAAACGTGGTATCAACTAGTGGGCGCTGCTGTAATATCTGTATAAATAATGGAGAGTTTTAGGGGCTGTTGGTTGTGCAGGAGTCTAAATATAAGTGAGACAAAGAAAGAAAGTGGTCAAACTTTTCATGGAGGAGCTCCTGAGATACAGCAGCTTTTAACAGGGACAATATTAAAACTGCAGCTGTCTGGACTGAAGGACACTTTACAGTCTTAGTAAATGTCAGAATCCTCACATCATATAAAGAAGAAAGTTTCTTCTCATTCATTACAAAAGATAAAATTACATTTCTAACAAATCAATGGATCAATTCCTAAATGAAGGACATGTTGGTGGTTCTAATCTGGAGTTGGATTATCTTTCTACAACCCAGTGGAGCGGATCATTGTGACGAGCAGCTCGGAGCTCCCAGCCAGCCGACACATCTTCCTCCAGCACTGACTCAAGGTGATTTATGTGGGAAGAGATTTCTTATTCCCCTGAATCTTCTTTGCTCTCAGTATATTTTTGAAGTGTCTTTCATTTTGATCTATGAAATGTGCTTTCTGAAGAGAGATTGATTTGGCTGGCTTGAATTTAAAGAGTGAGGATAAAAAGTTGTTGAGCAGAGGAGAGAGGATGAAGAGAGGAGGAGGAGTTTCCATCATTGCAGCTGATGACGTGATGAGCCTGAAGCACATTAAGCTTTATCTCTTCTCTACACAGATACACATTTACCTACAGAGCACAAACATACTGCAGAAACATTTGTTGGATTTTCAAATCATGAATCGATCAAGACAGCCACGTTCAGTCGAGTCAGCAGTGTTGAATGTGGACGTTTGCTTTTGTAACACACTGAATGAAGAAACGTCTCACCCAGGTGCCAGATGAATTTATTTTACTGAAAGACACAGCGAAAACACAGTCACGAATGAGCATCTTCTTCTCTTGCTGCTATTCTGGCTGGCTGTGTTGCACTAAAACTGCGGTAACTCTCGTAAAACAAAAGATTACCTGCGCCAGTCAATGGCACACTGAGGCAGTTACCGCCATCTATTGACAAAAGTGTGTAACGCCCAGCCATTCTTTGAGATAAAATCAGGTGAGTTTCCT
This sequence comes from Scortum barcoo, assembly GCA_023238725.1. NCBI lineage: Eukaryota > Metazoa > Chordata > Actinopteri > Centrarchiformes > Terapontidae > Scortum > Scortum barcoo. The sequence goes on from CM041552.1 coordinate 25,589,162, forward strand.
CTTGTTGAAAACAAATATCACAAGCATTACAAATAATCATAACAACAAAGTAATGGTTTGGGGGGGCAGGTAATGACACAAACTAATACCATAATAATTCTGTAACTAATTTTAACCAGATGTCCAGGGCGCCACACCCTCCCCTACTTAATAAAAAAATGTTACTCTTTTTTTTCTAAACTCCATCAACACCATTACTTTATAACTTGTGCCCATACTTGAATAATCACTATGGTTCCCCACACTAATGACATTTACCTGTGCAATAAAAGCATTCTTCACACTATATTAGGTTACATACATTTAACCCTATAGTAGAAGTTAGTCCTACTCAGTTGATACACAACACTAGGCCTTGTGGAGGGTAACCATTATTTTCCCTTCAAGATCAATAGACAAGTTCACCTCACTATGATGAATTCTACTGTAACCAGACTCGATAGTCGGCCAACATTCCACTTTAGTCTGTTACCACACCTCCATTGTCTGTATATTAAGGCACTATACTATGTATTTGTCACTATTTTAGTTTCAACCTGTGACACTACATTCTGTACTGATAACGATGAGCACTATGCCCTATCTATTTTCCAATGTTTATCTTGCAATTGTCCCCTTTTTTTTCTGTTTTGTTGTTGTTCTGTACATCCTGAACCTTTGTCTCTCCAACCTGTATCAGTTAGTTGCCATAGTCTCAAATGACATTATCAGTGTCTATCTGCATCCAGGGACGCCACAGTCTCTGGTAACGAGGTGCTGGCTCGCTCACCTCCACTCTGTCCACACCAACTTGTCTGACAGTAGGCTGTCCCAGTGCATCATATGTCAGCATCCTTGGCCGTCGGCGTTCTCTTTGAGGGTGACTATTGAGTACCTGAGGTGATGACCCCTGTTCTCCATCAGAGTCCCCTGAGAGGCGGCGTTGTTTTTCTTCATCAGATGTGTATTCAGCTTGTTGTTCCTGCTGGTCAAGATGATCCTGTGCCCCCTGCAACTCAAGTCTCTCCTCTCCCACACCTTGTAGATCTGGTTGATTCCCTCTTTTCCCAGGCTCTTCCACCTGCTGCTCACAGGGTTCAATGTTTGGCTTTTTAGTGGTAACGCTGCCATCATGCTCATGTTGATGTGAAAACCTCCACACCAGTTCACCTTCATCCTCACTGTCCACATCTGTGGTCCCTGCTGCAGTGACTGAGCTTCTTTCCTGTTTTGCCTCAGACTTCTCTTCCTTTTGCCTTGCTCTTTTCCTTCCAGCTTTACCACAGGTAAAGCTGTCACATGGAAGCAACAGATTTCTGTGTACTGTGCGGCTTTTGCCTCCGTTCTCTGGTTTTATCTCATAAACAGGCATGTCTGGGTTCTTCTGACTCATCACCACATAGACTGCATCCTCCCAGTGTGAACGGAGCTTGCCAGGCCCTCCTCTTTCTTTGAGATTGCGGAGCAAGACTCGGTTACCAGGATGAAGTTGGACACCGTAGACCTTTTGATCATAATATCGTTTGCCTTTTGCGGCCTCTTTCTGAGCTGTTGTTGATGCAATCTCATAGGCCTCTTTCATTCGTGTCTGCCATTTTGGCACATATTCTGTGTAGCTTACTTGCTGCTCTCGTGGGGGTAGGTTGAACAAGATGTCTATAGGGAGTCGGGGAGTGCGGCCAAACAACAAATAGTAAGGCGAAAACCCAGTAGCCTCACTTCCGAGTGCAGTTGTAGGCATGCACTACTTTTGCCAGAGAATTCTTCCAGTCTGCCTTTTCATCATCAGTCAGTGTTCTCAACATGGACAGGAGAGTCCTATTGAAGCGCTCCACCTGTCCATTTCCCTGTGGGTGGTATGGGGTAGTATGGGAAGCCACGCATGCCACAGATTTTTTTTAGCTGGGAAAACATCTGATTTTCAAATTCCCTGCCCATGTCATGGTGGATTCTTGCTGGAAAACCAAACTCCAGAGCAAAGTGACCAAAGACTTTTTCCACCACTGTTTTTGCAGACTTATTTTTTGTTGCATATGCTTGTGCAAAACGTGTAAAATGATCCATCACCACTAAAATGTATTCATAACCATGCTTGCAGGTCTCAAGATGTAGAAAGTCTATGGAGACTAGCTCAAAGGGGTAAGTAGTGGTGATGGACGTCAGAGGGGCTCTGGTGATCTTGCTTGGCCGTTTCCTCTTCAAGCATTCACAGGCATGCATCACAAAATGTTCCAACGTCACTCTGCATTCGGGGCCAGTAAAATCTGTCTCTTATCAGCCCCAGAGTTCTTTCCACCCCCATGTGTCCCATCTCTTCATGGAGTTCTCTAAACACAGTTTCACGATGCTCCTCTGGGAGAAGGAGCTGATCTCTGCCATTAGCTCTCCTGTAGAGGACTCCATCATCATCTACATATAGTCTCCTCCACTGTCTCAGCAGGATTCTGACCTCAGGTGGTTCTGCTTTCAGGGCGCGGCCTTTTGGCAAATAGTCGTTGGCTCTGTGTTGTAGGAAACGACCAATTACAGCATCCTGCTCCTGACTCCCCCTGATGTCCCCCTGTGAGAGAGACTTCCTGGCAGACAGTGGTGTGGTGTCTTGTACTAGACTGATGGCACTCTGGCTTACCACAGTGGTCTCAGGCAAATTGCTCCCCCTCTGTAGCCCTGTGCTCTCTGCCACAGCCCCCATAACATCCTGTTTCACCTCTGCCGTGCACTGGGCGATGTACTGGTTGATGTCGTGTGGTAACCGGGAGAGGCCATCAGCATCAGCATTCTTTCGGCCTGGACGGTACCTGATTGTAAAGTTAAAGTCAGCCAGTTCACCCACCCAACGGTGGCCTGTAGCATTCAGTTTTGCTGTTGTAAGGACATATGTTAGGGGGTTATTGTCAGTGTAAACAACAAAATGTGGGACGTAATAGAGGTAGTCCCGAAAGCGTTCACAAATCGACCACTTTAAGGCCAGAAATTCTAGCTTTCCGGAATGCATGTGATAATTTTTTTCAGGGGGTGTTAATGTCCGTGAACCATATGCAATGACCCTCATCTTGCTATCTTGTCTCTGATATAACACAGCCCCCTAGACCCTCTTGTGAGGCATCACAGTGAAGTATGAATGGCTCTGCAAAATCAGGATAACCTAAAATGGGTGGCTCTGTTAGAAAGTCAGTCAGCTTATTTAAAGCATCGTGGTGGCTCTGAGTCCAACTAATAGGCGTGCTGGGCGGTGGTCGCCCCCTTTGCCTTGTATTCATCACTCTTCCCTTTCTTCTGGACACAGGTGGTGAGGCTCTGTCTGGAGGCAGGGTCAGCAGCTGGTACAGTGGTTTTGCCACCTTAGAGAAATTTGGGATATAGGCCCTGTAGTAGGAGAGGAAACCAAGAACTCGGCTCAATTCCCCCACTGTGGATGGTGGTTGGTGTTTGAGTGCTTGAACAGGAGCTATTTCAGCTGGGTCCATGGTATAACCCTCCTCTGATATCATCCGTCCGAGGAAGCGAACTCTTCGCTTGAATACATCACATTTTTGCGGGCTTAGTTTGACACCGTGTTTTTGGTACCGTTGCAAAACAGCTCAGATGTGGTCCACATGACTGTCAAACGAAGGAGAGTGGACTAAGTTGTCATCTAAATAAGGCTGGCAGGTGACATCACGAAGACCCTTCAGACAGTCCTCCATACTCCGTTGAAACTCTGCTGGAGCGGAGCTTAGGCCAAATGGTATGCGGTTCCACTGATACAAGCCCCAGGGTGTTATAAAGGCTGTGAGGGGGCGACTTTCAGGATCCAGGAACCCCTGGTGGTATGCTTTGCCCTGATCAAGGACTGAAAACCAGGAGCTTCCATGCAGGGAGTCCAGCATATCCTGAATTCTGGGAATCGGGTGCCTGTCTGGTACAGATTTCTTATTGAGTTCTCTGTAGTCACAGCACAGCCTCAAATCACCTGACTTTTTCCGAACACAGACGATCGGGGAGGAGTAGGGTGACCTTGATTCTGAAATCCACCCCCGATTCAGGAGATCTTGAAGATAATCTTTTACTTCTTGGTGCAGAGGTTTCGGCACTGATATGTAGGTTTTGCGAACAGGTGTAGTGTCATGCAGTGTGATATGCATGTTTAATGTGGGAATGCATCCAACATCCTTGTCATCATATGCAAAAGCATGACATTCTTCTCTCAACACCTGTCTCACCCTTTGCTCCTGGTCACTGCTGAGATGGTCAAGTTTTACAGGAGGGTCCCACTGAGGTGGTTTACCGTTGTGCTGCGGGTTGCTGGTTACCTCATTTAGCTGGATGGGCAATGTTGTCTCTCGTGTTGTCTCCACTGTCCCATCAGATGATTCCACTGTGATGGGATACACTGCTTTGATTTCTTCCAAGTGTCCCAGAATAGTGTGAGGGCTTAAGATGAGATCATGCTTGCTGGTGTTAGCAACTGAAACTGGAATATACGCTAATCTGCCGTCACCAACAGTCACCAGTCCCACCTGAATGACCAGTTCTACAGGTAGCTGTGAAACTTCATCAGGAACAAACAACAGGCTTTGTCCAGTGAACTGGGCTCCGACATGTGCACGAATGTTTAGGGTGGTGATCTGTTCAGCAGCCATGCGTATTCCCCATTTTCCTGTCAGCACTGTCCCCACACTTTGGCTCGAATCTGGTGCCTGTAGTAATTTCAGCACTGATTTCGCTGTTTTTACTGACACTGAGAGGATTCTACTGATTTTATGGATGTGGATGCCGCTTGCCCCACTTGCCCACCACTTCTTCAATCACGTTAAATCCAATAATGGGTTTTTCAGCAACATTGGGATCACTGGATACTAACATGGGTACTAGGAGTGTCTTTTCTGGGTGGATGTCACAGTCCAAATAAAACTCTGTCTCTATCCACCCGTCAAATGGAATTTCACCTCCATTGGCAGCTAATGCTATCAGTGGTTCTGTGCCCAGAAGTTCAGTTAGTGGCCTGACAGTGCTGTGTGGGAGGTGTTGTTTTCGCCAATCATTGTTTATGAGACTTGCCTGTGCTCCCGTGTCCCATAGGGCTTCAGTTGGTATTTTGTCTAGGTGGCACTGGACCACGCATCTTCTCCCAATGAGGTTGACGAGCTTGTTTTGACGTTGTGAAGGCACATAGCTGGCATTTATGTGATTTTGGGGCTTGCTGCTGTCTAGTTGTGGCGTGGCTGAGAGAATGTCACCTGGTGGCTTCTGTGACGGTGCCAGGGTGTTTTGCCAGGAGGCAGAATTTACCTGGGACCTAGAGGATGGGAGGGCTACTGTGGGTCCCGACTCAGTAACCCCACCTAGTTTCCCTGGGTGAATCTGGTCTGCCTGCAGCCACGAGACAGGTGGCCTTCCTGCCCACACCAATAGCAGTGTCTACATGTGTCACCAACATGAGCCTCTCTGCATGCCTGACATCCTCTAGCCCATCTTGCAGCTGGCAATGGTCGGGTGCCTGTGCTTGACCTTGACTTGGTTGTTTCTAATGTCTCATTGAACATTTTCTTCACTTCAAGAACATCAGCCTTGAGGCCCTCGATAAGCTTAACAGTCTCAGGATCAGGCCCTTTACACTGCCCTTGTTTTTTCTTTGTAGAGACTGCCTCACCCCCCTTTGCCTGTGTTTCATTACTTGTATCCGTGTCGCTCTTGAGAGGCAACTGGTGATTGTCGGCCTGCAGCTCAGTGTATATCTCATTTACTCTGGGGGGCTTGACTGGAATGTTTCTCCTGAGCTTGTTTTGTCGTTCTTGCTCAAGACTGGAGGCCTCATTTATCTTTTCTATTAGGACCTCATCCATTACTCTGGGGTTGCTGAGATGAGGCTTTAACTGGAACTTCACTGCTTCACTCAACAGACCAGTCTCTAATGAGCGGAGAAACTTACGCTGAATTAAGTCTGGGCTGAATTGTTCCCCCTCGTCCTCATCACCTGACTTCCAGAGCAGTTTCTCTCTGAGCTCTATTGGTCTGAACAAGAAGCCTTGAGCGGACTCCTTGGGGTCTTGGGATATGTTCATAAGTCTGTGAAGTAAGTCTGATGAAGAGTCAACCTTATAATGTCCTCTCAGTATGGTTCTTAATGTGGAAAGTGTGAGGTCTCGCTTAACTTCCAGCAGGTCTCGAAGGTGAAGGCCAGGCCTTACAGCTTTAATCACAGCCTCAATGATGTCGGTTTCTGAGTAGCCCTTCTTTAGTCCTGACTCGATCTGGTTGGTCAGGCTGGTGAAAGATAATTTGTCCTTCTGCCCAGCCTCTCCTATCTGACCCCAGATCCGGAAATCCTTTCTTACTGTCACTTCTAGTGTTGTAATCGGTGTGGGCTGTTGGACTTTCCTCTCTCTCACTGCTGTTGTACCACTAATCTTTGTCCCCAACATTTCCATCTGCTCCTCTAGAACATGACGTGCCTCTGCTTGAGCCTGCTGGAGCTGCTCATACTCCTGTTTCAGTCTCTCAATTTCACTTGGCCTTGCTAATGGTGTTTCTACTTGATCTGTACAATGTTTTTGTAATGAATGGATGAATAACTGAAGATCTTGAATAAACTGCTGGAACACTTGAGATTCCTCACTCTCTTCTATCTCATCCAAAGTGCCCTCTGCTAGCCGAATCAGGGCCCGACGGGACTGTCCTTCAAATCCCTCCCCTGAAGGCTCACTACACTTGAGATGCTGACACACCATCATGAGTTTTGGTTTCTCAAGTGTCCACAACGCTGCGTTGATCTCGTCCTGCAGTTGTTCCATCTTTGTCTTGTCCTTATTTCACTTTCCCTAGGTTCGTCTCTTGAGAAGGGACTCTCGGTTGTCCTAACAGTCCCTCCTGGCAGGCTCGCCAAAATATGTAACACACTGAATGAAGAAACGTCTCACCCAGGTGCCAGATGAATTTATTTTACTGAAAGACACAGCGAAAACACAGTCACGAATGAGCATCTTCTTCTCTTGCTGCTATTCTGGCTGTGTTGTGCTAAAACTGCAGTAACTCTCGTAAAACACAAGGATAACTGCTGACAAAATATCACTACAAACAAAGTACAATACTACTGACTGCTACTGTCAATGTCAGTACATATAAACGAACATTACATAAACGTATGCAACATTTGTACATATCTCTCACCTGAAAGACACAGCGAAAACACAGTCACGAATGAGCATCTTCTTCTCTTGCTGCTATTCTGGCTGTGTTACGCTAACAACTGCGGTAACTCTCGTAAAACAAAAGATTACCGCGCCAGTCAATGGCACACTGAGGCAGTTACCGCCATCTATTGACAAAAGTGTGTAACGCCCAGCCCAACCATTCTTTGAGATAAAATCAGGTGAGTTTCCTCTTGTTGAAAACAAATATCACAAGCATTACAAATAATCATAACAACAAAGTAATGGTTTGGGGGGGCAGGTAATGACACAAACTAATACCATAATAATTCTGTAACTAATTTTAACCAGATGTCCAGGGCGCCACACTTTGACCAGACAACTTCAGATGGTTACTACAAAAGAGTAAAACTTTGTTTAAACACATTAGCAGCCAGGCTGACATTGAAATACTTCAAACAGGAATATTGTAAGTCAAGAGTTGAACTTTATCTGCTGAAAGTGTCAGCATCTCTACAGCCAGTTGAAGCAGCCTGGTTTATTTCTCTGACTGAACTGAGTCAGTGAGACTGTTCAGACCAACAACAGCCCTCCAGCAAAACACCATAAGAAACATCGCTGGTGTGAACAAGCTGCTGCAGGTTCCTGTGAGAAGGTGAAATATGAAGCAGGAAGTTTAGTTTGAAGGCTTCACAAACATCAAAACACTGCACAGCAGTTTCTGCTCCTTTGAGGCAGGAGGAGGAAACACAGCACAGATCACCTGACAAACTGCAGCCTACTGCAGCAACTGCAGCCAATGAGAGACGAGCAGACCAGGAAAAATAACAGATGAGCAAATGAATGAAGCTTTCCTTTCTTGACCTTTCAACATTTACTGGCAGTCATCAGATCAGATTAGTCTGACAGTCGTTCACTAACAGTCACATGCTCACTGAGCCGTGAAGGCTCGATGGACTGAGCTGAGACAACATCGATTTATAGTCACAAGTTCAGAGTCACGTTAGTGTGAGTAGAAAGACTGAGCTGTTAGCAAACAGACAGAGGTGGTAAAGCTGCTGTTTTAATTAAGATTACATAGAGCAACATTTAATCATCACTACGGAGACAAAGACAAGTCAACCTTTGTTGAACTGATGGGGTCCAAATATTCTCCTACTTCAGTAAAACAAAGTTCAACAAACAAAAGGCGTCCTAAAAACCTTCACAGTAAAATAACAGCAGCATAAAAAGCCACAATAACTTCAGAGAATGATGCAGGTCAGTAAAATGATGTTGAGAGAAGAATGAAAAGATGTTGGAGCAATTTAAACTCACAGGCAGCTCGGCACCTTCCTACACACTCAATGTTCAGCATGAAGATGTGAAAGAGTCCAACATGGAGACCCAAAGTGAAAAGAGACAAATGGAAATGAGCTGAAGATGTGTGGAGATATTTTCTGTTTCCTCTGCACTCTCCTCACAAAGTGATGACAGATCTGACAGACAGACAGCCTCAGTCTGACGTGGAACTAAGAAGCTGTAAAATCTATGCAGATTAAAGGACAGAGCCAAAGCTATGTGAGATTTTCACTTTAATATTCTGTTAAATGAAATGATTTACTGTGACAGTGATGGTGGAACAACCTGGTGGAGAGTGTGGATTAGGCTGAATCTCCCTGAAAGCAGCTAACAGGAGCAAAGTGATGAAAACACATCGTAAGAGTTCCTAAAGTGACTCTGAAATCACATTTGTAACAAACATCACACTGTGTGAAACATGAGAACAACACAAACCCACCAGGTTACTGATGGAAAACATGTTAATGTGTTAAATGATGACAAACATTTAAACATGCAGATATTTGACACAATAGACGTCTTGGTGTGGACGACACAGAGCTGAACTTCTAAACGTGTGGGTTTGTGGATTTGGAGCTGAAATAAAGAAAACTTGATGTTGTTTTGTCTGGATGTTGAGGAGGAACTACAGCAGGTGGGGGACAGTCAAGGGGCTCAAGGGGCTTTACAGTCTGCACAACATACAACATGGGATGAGGAAACACCCCCAAAAAAACCTTTAACAAGTTAAAAATGAAAGAAACCATCTCATCTGAATAGCCTCTGGATGATAAGAAACCTGCCATAGAGCAAAGCTGAGATCAATTCAAAACAGCTCTTTTATTTTCAGCCATATACATGTCTCATTCATGCTACCAGGATTAGTCACAGCTCCATGTCATGTTTTTTCCTGGAGCATGTTCTCTGGTTGTTTCTTCTCTCAGGATGGCCGAGCGCTGCTCCTTCATCATGAAGCTGAATATTCATTAGTGTTTGCTGCAGGTCATCTTCTGAATCCTCACAAACAAAATGAGCACTAAAAACTCTTTGAGTCTGACACACACTGACTTCAGCTTTGATCCTGCTCCTCTCTCTGCAGCTTTGCTGAACATCTTTGGAGAGCCTGCTGCTGAAACGCCTGCCTGCTTCACTGAAATGTAATCCAAGCTGTGACTGTGAAGCAGCTGCAGACAAAGTAGTTTAGGAGGAATTCTTCAGCTTTACACCACTTAGACAGCTTGTTCTCAGCTCAGTCTGCTCTGTGGGTCAAACTGTGTTTCACTGTCAACACGGAGAATAGTCTCTGGTGGAAAGCTCTTTGTAAATATGTAAAAAATGAAAATATTATTATTTTTTCTTCCTTCATATGGGAAAGAAATGACTCTCGTCTTCCTACACAATAAATCTGGCAGTGACCAACTCAAAGTCATGTACTCGTGTTGGATGAAGGTTTTACATCACAGAGGAAACCAACTTTTTACACAGAAACAAATCCAGAATATAACCGGACCCATTCATCTCTGTTGATACGTTTGACCACATTCATCTGTTCATTACAGAATTTAGGGTTTCCTGAGTTTTCCCTCAAATTTAGTTTGACGATCTGCTGCTGGAAACAAAATATTTCATCAGTTTGGTTTCTCTGACTTTCAAAGATCATTCACGAGCTGCTGAAGACGAAACAACCTGTTTCCATGCAGCCGCCACCTCATGACACAAGAGACATACACAAAGACCTGAGTGTGTGTGTGTGTGTGTGTGTGTTGTTGAGTTATCAACAAATCTAGTTAATGTATTACCATCCATGTATGAAGACCAGGCTGATGTCTGATGTCAGACCGAGTGTCATCAGATCATTCAAATCCTGAACTCACTTTGTAAGAAAGGATCAAGAAAGACCAAACAACTAAATCTGTCAGAGAACAGACAAACATCCTGTTCAAAAATGTCCAGAAGCCACAATCAGTGCCAGACATCCAACATCACTGCCTGTGATCACGTTTCATTTAGATTTCTTATTTGTTTTCTCCACACAGATTGTTATTTTCTGTTATTTTGTGTTGGGATGCTGTCAAATATACTTTCAATCAATTTGTTTTCAACACAGTATGTATATCTAACTAAAAAATAAAGTGAAACATTTTTGCTGACATGAACTTTTTGTTTTTTTCTTTTCCTCAAAGGTTCCTCAAAGTGCATTTTGGTCAAATGGAAGTAAAGAGAAACTCAATTTAACAGCAAAATATAATAAAAGACAAGCATCAGTGTTTTAACGTCCTTCAATCTGGAAATGAAATATCACTCAAGCTTTCTATTCCAGTTTCAAAACTTTCCTTAAACTTGTTTATTACGTCTCCATCTTCTGACAGTGGAAAACAATATTTAAGTCTAAATAAATGAGATTCATACTGCAGCGCATAATCATCTCAGAAACACTGAACATTTTTCAAAAACAAGCTCATTTTTACTCATTTGGCAGTAAAAACACAAAAACACAACAACACAGACAAAGATTTAATTAAACGTGTTGAGAAAAAAAATGAAGAGTCGATGTCAGGAAGGAAGTTGAAATGAGATGTAATAACATGTTCTCACAGATTAAACAGACATTTTAAATAAATAACATTGAGCTGACAGTAAATCCTGGGGTAACACTTTATAATAAGTACACAATATGAAGCATTCGTTAAGCATTAATAAATACTGAATTCATCATTTACAAAGCATATTTCTGACAGGAATACTCATTAGTATGTGGTTCATAAGCACAGTTGTAGATGTTTTACTCATCATTAATAAGCACATTAGTTAAGAGTTAGCAAATCCTGAATTCATCGTTTATAAAGTATGTTTCTGACATAGATACTAGTAGATAGTAGATATCTAGTATGTGTTTTTTAATAAGCTCATCTACAATGTGTTTAATGATTGTATTTTCATACTGTAAATTATGGATTCAGCATTTCAAAATGTAGTATTGCAGCTTTTAAAATGGAAATGGCTGCTCCCTCAAATGTCTTTTAAAGGTAGAGTTCTGGTTTTAAACAACCTTGTGGCATCCCAACTGTGGCACCGTCTAACCCCCACCAAACCTACTAACTCAAATTCAGAGAAAGATGGTGGATTTCTTTGGGAGGGTCTACACTGCCACAGGGGGTGCTGTTTATAACCAGAGACGAGGGGGGACAGGGCCTCCTCCACCTGGCCAGCTGTGCCACTACCTTCAGACTCCAGTTTATACAAAAGTACCTCACAGGTCCAGTGGATTTAGTTTGGAGAGATGTGGCCAGCTGTATTCTCAGATGGGTAAATAACCTGGGGATGGATGTTGCTCTGTTTTTAGCTGATTCTAAATTTATAAAACTAAGTGGGTTACCTCGATTTTATCAGGGTGTTTTTAAGTCCTTTGGCCCTTTTTAAGAAAAAAGGAGCGAAAAGTCTACCTCTCTGCACTGGTTGTTAAAAGAGCCTCTAATATATGTAGCCAGGCTAGACATCAACAGCTGGGCTCTCTGCTGGGTCTACACTCGGTCCGGGTGGCCCAGAGAATCCTGGAGCTCTGGAGGCAGAGACTTTCAGGAAGTGAGAGGAGCCTCCTGATTGACTTCAACCAGAGAGGAACCACACCGGATCCAGTGGACCCCTTTCCAGAAGTCTACCTGAGCCCAGAGATGGGACACTTAACCGGCCCCCTGCTCACCAACCCAAACAACATGACTTTGCATGGAGCTGATAAACAGACCATCTACAACAACTGTGTTAAAAGCATTAACAGGAAAGGACTGAGCGACAGGCCCCCCACTGTGTGGACTCAAAGACTGTCTGGAGAAACCGGACCGATGTTGATGATGACTGCCAACCTCCATTGGAGGATTTTACATGGTGCTATTGCCTCAAATGCTTTTATCTCTGTTCTTAATCCTGCTGTTTCCAACAAATGCCCATTCTGTGATTGCAACGAGACGATCTTCCATGTTTTTACTGAGTTTAAGAGACTCACAGAGTTCTTTTAACAGTGGTTTTTAGTCTCTTTGGGGTGGTTTTTACTAAGGGAGTTTTTATCATGGGAGCAGGCTACAAAAAAACAAACAAAAAAAAGTGGCAGCTCTTGAACTTCTTCACAGGAGAGGCAAAGAAAGGCCATTTACGTGAGTAGGAAGAACAGGATAGAGAACAGAGAAGGGCAGGAGGCTTTTAGAAGCTTTTAAACAGCGCTGGTGCTATAGAGACATCATCTGTTCAGTCACTGAAGATAAGCTACATTTTGCATGTTTTTATGAATTAATTTTGAAAACAAAACTAACAAAAATGCACTTTTTTTTTACTTTACTGAACAACATGTAAGTATGTGAAGAATGTAAATAAAGTATTTAAAAATCAAAAAATCTCTCTCTGTCCCTCTCTCTCTCCGTCTGGCACTTCACACCATCCAGGCTGCCTGCCAGCATCAGAGCCGTGTTAAAGTGAATCCAGTATGCTTGGTCAGGGTGTAGCAGCTCTAGGTACTGTGTTCCTGTGGGAGACAAAAGAAGCTAATTGATTCAACTCTCAGCTCCCTGAGATGGGCCAAATCAGCTCTATTAGTACAGTCATGGCTGGAGTGAAAAGAGACGTGTGGGGCCACAAGATGGAAATGAAAGAGGAGAGTCAGTCCAGACTAAATAAGACAGCTCCAGTATTGAAGCGTGGAGTATTTTAATGTCTGGTTAAATCTTCACACTGTAGCACTCACACAAAAGGCAACAGATGAATCACTTCCTGTCTCAGTTTTGTTCTCATCATACAGCAGCTTTACTCCAAACACCTGATGACTCTATAAACATCATCTCCCTCCAAAACAAAGGGACGTTTGTTTCACACAGGACATTTTGACATTTCAAACACACGAGAAACAAACAACTTTTGAACATAACTGCACTTATAAATTCTAATCTGTTAAAAATGTCCTGATATCTAAATAATAAATAAATAAAACAGATTATTGCTTTGAGAACAAAAGAGGAACGTAACACCAGAGCTCCAAACTCTGTATATACAGAGTTGTCTCTTGTTTCCCAACAGTTGGGAAATTAAAGTGTTTGTCTTGGTTCATTTTTAACATCTTGGTAATATTTAACACCCCCTCAGTGAAACATTTAGAGATAACTAACATCATCAAATATTCATTAAAGACTCCAGTGATTTGTTAGCCATAAATAATTACAGCGGGCCCTGTTGTTAGGCTCTGTTTCCCATCATGTGAGACAGTTAGGGGGTTGTCGGCACCACAACAGCTTCCTCTGCTTCTTGTTGATGATCTCTTGGGCTCCACTGCATCACAGATGGCATCATGGTTACAGTCAGCAGCTACCTGGAAGCTGGACGTATCACCTCTGCCTCTGTCAGAGCATCCACGCAGGAAATCATCATCAGCACCAGGCTGACGTCACTGTGTGGTTATCTCTTACATCCAGATCACTGGTTCTGGTTCACACTTGACCTGGATCAACAGACTTCCTGTTTGGGAAAGTCTTCATCAACCCAATAATGTGAACCAAATGGTCCATCATATTTATGTTCATCGACTTCAGGATATACAAATTGATAAAGTATCTGTACTGTAGTGTGTGTGTGTGTGTGTTCTGGTACTCTTGAGGCTTGTTGGGCTCCTTAAAATTTCTAAATGACAAACACTTAGTAATTCAGAGAGCATCAGATAATGGTGCAGCACTGCTCCAAGAACAGTTTACAGCAGAGCTAAACATTTACTCTCAGTCAGATTGTAAATGTTGAAGAACTGCACAGTGACTCATTAAATATTCAGACAAATAAAAGCTGTGTCACTCTGCAGCCAGAAACAACAGAGAAGGAGCTTACATGATCTGGAAAAGGAAGCAGAGGGGAAAAGAAACAAATATGAGGATGTGCCAGAAGTCCAAATGAGGCAGCAGAGACGTTAGTGGGATTGCACACTTGCGTAATTTAACATTTAAACCATGTCTAAATAGTTTTAAACATTAGAAAATGATCAGGCTATATAAATGTCTTGCCCTTCATCATGACTCCTTGCATCCTAATACTTTGATTTGTCTCATCATGGGTTATATTTCTCTCTCAGTCTACACACATGGCATTTATTTCAGGTAATTGTTTTAGAAAAGTGACTTCTTGTTTGTGCTGTGTACTCTACTTTAGGATAGCAGTGCCAGAGGATGTCCAGAGGGACCTGGAGCAACTTACCATGGCAGTGTTTGTTATTTGTAAGGAGGAAGAAGGACTGCAAGAGCCTCCAGCAGACATTGGCATTGTCATAGAGGGAGTGGAGGTGTTGCCAACCTAGCTTATCCAAAGCCTCTACGTTTCACATTTGAAGTGTTCTAGAAGGTGTTCATGCAGCTTGAGCCACACAAGATGTCCCACAAAGTTCAGAGCTTGTATGGTAGACTTCACAATTTACAGTAAGGACTATAATGGTCCCCTGGCCCAAAAACTTCTGAGATCTTCTAAGATCTGGCCCACATTGTGGGCTGTGTTTGGATATGGACCCTTTTGAGCCTCTTTGGATGTTGCCCTTTGCTTGTACCAGGGGGGTAAATGCCTTTCACACATAAAAAATGTTTCCCTCAAATTGAGAGATTTTGCTTTTCAGGTTTTTGAAACAAAAAGTTACATAGCACTTGACTCTTGACTCAAGAGCAGTTACTGGTTAGAGCTCAAAAATATATTCCACCATGCTGTTTGCTTTACAGAAAATGTATCTTAAAAAAGTTGTGAACATTGAATGAAACAATACCTTTGTGTGCCTTGTATGTTGAAGGCCATATTTGCCCAACGTGATAGTGGGTTGGGCAAATATGGCCTTCAACACTACAAGGCACACAAAGGTATTGTTTCATTCAATGGCCTTCAACACACAAATGCAACCCTGTTACAGTAACAGGGTTGCATTTCCTTCAGTTCATTCAAAAGGGACAACCCATTATCTATAGTAAAATGAAATGTGTATGTATAATTTAGCATAATTTACTTGTTTTAAATGTATTACCATATTTTCTGGAATATAAATTGCTATTTTTTTCTTTTATTGCCACCAGTGTAGCATAAGTATGTCAATGTTGCAATAACTACCTGGATGAGATTATTAACTGAACATGAACTCAACTCTTTTTAAGTGTTCATGTTCAGATTATTTACAACAGACATTTTAAAATGTTTTAATTAATTTCTACAGAGTTCTTGCACAACACTGAGTGCTGCTGAAAAGCAGAGACAGTACCGTGCCAGGCGTGATGCAGATGAACAGAGGAGACAGTGGTACTTAGAAAAAGAGAAAGAGAAGTGGAGGAAAGATATAGAAACAGGGAAGAAAAAAAGACAAAAAGACCGCAGTATGAGAGAGCAGCTTGCCCAGCGTAAAAAGTGGAGAGAGGCTCATAAGAGGTGTAATGCCAGGAAGAAGGCACTTGAAAGATTAAACACCCCTCCAGTCAGCCCAGAATCGCCAGTCAGCTCTCTCTCAACATTCCTGTGGTCCTAAGCATTTATTTGTCACATTTATGTTATGATCTACAATAAGAAGTAATGGATCCATTCAACCCTTTTACTCTGCACAACCCTGTTACCATATCATTTTTATCAAAATAATCTTAAATGATTTTCCCAAACTCATGAGGGTTTGACCTATTGTCCTTTTAATAGTTTGAATGATTTAATGTGAAAAATTGAAAAGTTGGGCAAGCCAGATTTCAAAAGTTGCTTAAGTTAATAGAGGTCAAGTCTTATCTGAAATTAAATGATTATTCAATGTGAATGTGTGACTTTCTTTACTTAATGGTAAAGGATTTATTAAACATTTTTAAAAAAATATATACTTTTTCAGGTTCCTGAGTATTCATAACAGGGCTGCACTAAGCATAGCACACAACAAATAAAACATCTCATAAAAAGTGTAAGCTTTGATGCTTGAGCTGGA
This sequence comes from Scortum barcoo, assembly GCA_023238725.1. Lineage (NCBI taxonomy): Eukaryota > Metazoa > Chordata > Actinopteri > Centrarchiformes > Terapontidae > Scortum > Scortum barcoo. The sequence goes on from CM041552.1 coordinate 25,605,542, forward strand.
TGAATCACATTATTTGATGGTTTATTACCTGGTTTTCTTAAATCCATGACAGAAAATTATAAAATAAAGGGTAGATTTTTCAAAGGTTCTGATGCCTAAATTGTCCTCCAATTCTGGAATAACCCTAATAATTTGGGGTAGTACAATTAAAAAATATGTATATCGATACTTCTAAATATATCTAAAAACGTCCAGTCAACTGTGATGTTCAAAAATATGTTCAGCTCAATCTTATGGAAGACTGATAAGAAAATGCTGACATTTGGTTACGCATTGTTGGGATGATGAACTTTTTGGTACAAAAGTTGCTACCAGCTGCAAAGTTAATAAAGAGAAACAAAAGGCAGTTTTGAGTCTGTGATACTTAATTTCAATCAACTTCAGTTTTTGTAATCATCCAGACAGTATTTTTAATATAATTTACAAACTATCTTTATGCATTGCTGTTACAACAAAAATTACATTCTTTGAAGCCATGAATTTAGGTTGTAAATGTGTAGAATTTACTTTTAAATGAGGCAAATACTTAAGTTGGATAAACTAGATAATTTAAGTTGACTTTCTTTACAATTGAGTTGAAGCAATGCAGACTTTTCATTTGAAAAAAATCAAATATTTATGTATATCTGATCTGATTCAGTAGAGTTAATATAACATAAACTATAAACTCAATTCAATTGCTTGTTACCAGTTGAAGAAGTTCATTTAAGTTGGTCCAACAATTCTCTTTTTTCAGTGTACTACCACATTAACTAATGTTAAAGCTTGGTTGTTTATTGGTTGATGATCTTCATAGAGGAGGGGAGCTGCCTTCATCCTGTTCTGGAGCAGAGATTGGTGCTTGGTCAGATACTCTGCTCTGATTGGTTTTTTATTCAGGCATGGAGGATTGTTGTAAACAGCCTTTGAGGCAGCAGGTGGAGCCAGAAGAGCCTGATTTTGCTACTGTTAGGACAAAGTGACGGTTTAAGCAAATATGACCAAAAGTTAGTTTTATTAGTTAAGTTTCCGACCTCTGCTGTGTCTCATTTAATTCCACTTATGTGGTTTGAATGAAATCTGCCAAAGGTTGCCATGGACACCTAGCAACAGCTGCTTCATGTAGCTGGTGGGTGGAGCTTAGTCACAGCCTTCCTTTGATCTCTGACATCATATGGCAAAATGTCTTTCATCCATGAAGGAGGTAACATGCTTTACAAACAAGCCTGCAATCAATCTGCAAAGATATTCAGTTATTCATTTCTGCTTGTCTTGCACTGACACAGTAAAATGAGAACAACTAAGCAAAGTTCACCAAAGTCAAAGCATGGAAGGTAATTGATGATATTACAGTAACAGAGGTTTCCCTATCTGCCAGCCAGGGATGGAGATCCCAGACAACCGATGGCACAACAGTGAATAGGAGGAGGAAAACTAAGCAAAGTTCACCAAAGTCAAAGTTTCCTGTCAAAGCCTCTGTTGAAGAGCTCAGTACAAACAGGGAGAGATTTTCTCCTTACCCAGAGTGTGTGCATGGGCCATCACTGCCTTCATCCTGTACTGGAGCAGAGATTGGTGCTTGGTCAGATACTCTGCTCTGATTGGTTGTTTTGATTCGGCGTGGTGGATCCTTGCAAACAGTTTTAAAGGCAGCAGGTGAAGTCAGAAGAGCCTGATTTTGCTACTGTTAGGACAGTGACAGTTTTTTCATCACATAATGTGTGTGTGTGTGTGTGTGTGTGTGTGTTTCTGTCACTTCTGTATAAGTCCAACACTGATCAGGTCTGAAGGGCAGGTATATTCTACTTTCTCTTGGTGTGACTCTCCAACACTTTTATCTTCCTTCTTCTTTCTGTCTTATAGATTTCTGACAGATGTCTGATCATGAAAGCTTAAAGCAGAAACCTTTTAACTTTATTAAACTGTCACCACTGTTCTTCATGCAGCTCACAGACAGAAGGTTTTAACATGGCAGCTGAGAATAAGAGGCTGCTGCAGGGGATTAAATCTCTCCCTCTCTTAGTTCACCTCATCTGCCTTTCTGTGTGTGACACACTTCTGCTAAATTCACCTTTACTCTCGGTTCTTACGGAGCTTAGGGACATCGACCGTAATAACATAAATGAAAGCACACAGACAACAAGGTAAGCTGAATAAATGAAGCTTTTGTAAATGTAAAGTTTGAAGGAAATAATTCACAACATTTGAATTATTACATCAATGAAAAAAGAAAAATGGGCCCTTTAAGGTAAATGAGTCTTAAGTTTTGTCAGTCGTCTTTAAAGTCTGTATTTTGTGATCACTTTCAGTATTTGTCTTGTCAGCCCACTGTCTGTAGGTTCTTAATGTTTGTGACTGTTCCTGTTGTTGTGATGGTGTGAATCTGTGAAATCCTGATGACTGACACCAGCAGGTGGAGATTTAAATGAGTTGATCCTTGTCCAGTAGAGTCCCACTGGGAGTTTCACCATCAACAGAAAGAGATCTTCAAAAGTGCTTCTCACTCTCTCCATTAGATCTGACTTGTTGTTAAAAGGACTTCTTCTTCTTCAGGTTTTCTTCTGTTTGTTGTACAACTGCTGTACTAAAGCAAACCAACCATGTAACACTGAGCATCACAAACAGAATAATACTCAGTTATAACATGTTCAGGCCTTTTATTACACTCTAGTTCAATAACTTCTCAAGTCTCAGTATCAATATCTGAATCACTGTAAGTACACATCCTTGTAGCCAGCAGTACTAATTAAACAACAACTAAGAGAGACATTAGATATTTAATAAAATGTTAAGAATAAAGGATTTAGACGACTATCTGGGGCTCCTCAATCTGACGTCATCATCTTTAGTCAGCAAAGTTAAAAAAGAATCAAGCACATTTATTGGCTCATTGTTAAAATGATACCTTTGTGTTTTTGATTAACTTTGGCTGTTTTTGTCATATTCTCAAGCAGACTGAAGGTTCCTCTTGACACTTTAACACACAAACCCTGTGACACAGGGGGGGCTGAACCAAAACTTTAAAACCTGTTTCTGTCGTCTCTGTAGAGTCAAAACTGGATCAAAGTTCAGATCAAACACCTGCTCAGATTCATGGTCTTATTCTTTGATATTTTTGTCACTTTTTGCACGGCACTTTATTTTACTGAGGTATTTTTTAAGCCTTGCTGTTTTTTTTAATGAATGTCATAAATGACACTGTGTGAGAGATTATTATTGGACAGAAAAAGGCAATTTGCACATGTGAGTGGAAAGTATAAATTGCTTTATGTACATGGAGACTTGGAGAATTCCAGTCTTTATACCAGCTTAAATTACACACTTTGAAAAGGCTTCCCTGCAGTAAATCTCATAATATGTCATGTAAGACTTTCAATAGTGACACATTATCATCTAAAACCAGCATGAAAAGAGGATCAGTATCATTTATAAACAGAAAATGTTCCTGACAGACTCAGGATCATTTCACTCGTCTAGTTTTGTTTAAAGTGAGAAAACAGTGAAGCTGCTGTGGTGCAGCACATGATGCTGCAGGGTGTCTGCAGGGAAAAAGACACAGTGAATCATTGGAGACAGAAGAAAAGAGGAAGAAGCAGAGTTTCCCATCCAACATAGCTTGACAGGGTGTGTATATACAGTAGCTGAGTGTGTTTGTCTGCAGCATGGATGCAAACCTTTGATAACACTGTTTTTAATGCCACACAGTCCAACGTCCCTGGGCTGCCCAACATGAAAGGCTCCTGGTTCTCTGGAGCAGAAAACACACACAGGTACCTGAGTCTCTAAATAACTTCTGACCAAGGATTTCAGTCAAACTGTCAACTTCTTCTGAGCAGGTCTGACATTTGACAGAAGAGTTTGTTAGTTATGAAATGTATCTGTCAGTGAGCTGCACGGGGCCACTGCTGCTTCGTCCTGTATGCTGTGAATGTGGATCTGTCAGCTCGGAGTCACTGAAGCCTCGACAGAAAAGAAACGTGGTGCAGAAGCTGACCTGCAGCTTTGTGACCTTCCTGTTTGTGTGCAAACTGACAAACTGATGATCCCTCATTCTGCTCCTCAGCTGTTTCTTTAAAGATTTCCAAACACAGAGTCACAGTTCAGCCTTTTCTAATATTTCCCTCCACCTACATGCTGGTCCGTCTCGTCTTTCTCTCTCCTGCATCCAGCTGCTGGATTCAGCTGAATCTCCTGAACTGACTGAACAGAAAATGAGAGACCTCAGCTGTTCTCCTGAGGATTCTCCTGTTGAGTCTCTGCAGACTTGTTAGCTCGTTCCACATCTCCTGTCAGACCAAGTCCTCCCTCCAGATTAAGACCACCGACCGTGTCGGCCATGTCAGCCATGTCTAACTGTGTTTCTGATGTGTAACTTCTGTGCTTTATCTGGCTCTGTCAAACACTGACATCATCTCAGCTCTCAGACCATGCAGGAACTGTAAAACTGTGTTTTTTGGGGGAGAGTCATTGACAGCATCCTCTAAAAAGAACAGCAAGAAGCAGATTAGACCATCAAGTTATGGATCATTTACAGCCGCTGTTGTACGTGAACACACTGATTCAAAATGCTGTTATCAAAATTGAAAATTGTGGATTCATTTCATCTTAATTTACATCCATTCAAACATTTGGAAGCTGTCCGATCATGCAGCAGTGTTTCAGAGTGAGGCTGACTGAGGCTGTAGAAACAATCAACATGAGCACAAACATACACACACACACACAAGTATTTTTCTATGATGTAACTCTGCCACCACACACTGCTCTGCATTCATACAGCAGCTTGTTATGTAGGAGCTACACTGTTGTGGAGAATTCAATTGGCTTCTTGACCAACATTAAAAAAGTCACAGGGGCCAAATGTGACCTCCCCTCATGAATAATGACAACCTGCTCCAGAGCTGCTGCCTTCACCTCCTTTCACTTTAGACACCCAGAGCAGGAAACACAGGAGCCTTCACACACACCTTTTAGCATTCTGAGAATGAGGCCTGGTGTGCAGCCGTTATTCTGATCTTTGGGTTTAGGCTGTGAGCAGTTCTGCCACCAAGGCAGCTCAACCTGACCAATGCAATTCATCACACACACTAAACATAACCAGAACCGTGTCACTGCATGGGCTGAAATAACACAAGTAAGCGGCAACTGGTCAAAGTCAGCACGGTCCGATGTAGGAGGAAGCTGGAGGACTGGAAGCATCCAGCAACAGAAAACAAAGCTTTTGAATTCATCGTCCATCCTTCAAAACCAGCAGCAAGAAAAGAGGCCAGTGAAGAGCAGTGGGGCCAACTCTGTCTGTAGCAAGAAGCAGTCATGCTCAGCTACACATAGATCACACACATTAACACACATTAGACCATCAAACACACACACAGCCTCACACATCATTGCTATAAGAACTAGTTGAGTTTTACCTGCATTTCAAGATCCACAGATGGAGGTTCAGGAAGGAGCAGATCAGGAAACAGCAGCCACAAAACAGAGAGAGACAGACAAGATCAGATCAGAGAGGCAAAGAGAGACAAATAATTAGAAACCAAACCCCAGAACCTGGATCATGTTAAACTGCTGAGTCATGTTAAGCTGCTGGATCATGTTAAAGTGCTGAATCATGTTAAAGCGCTGAATCATGTTAAAGCGCTGAATCATGTTAATGCCAGAGTTGTATGAGAAACACTGATTAAGACAGTAAATTTAGTGGGTCAGAAAACTGAGCACTTTTGCAGATGAACAACAGGACAGAGGGAGATTTGAAACTTCAGCACATCCAACAGCTTCAGTCCATCTTTTCTCTTTTTGGTTTCTGAAGTCAGCTCCTGATAAAAACATCATGTTGCTGTTTACTTGAGCTCATTGTATGAAAGTTTCACTAAGCTAGAAAATGTTTTCTGTCTCTGAAGTCGTTCTGCTAACAAACTGAGCTGCTAGTTGACTTTCATGTCTAATGTAAATCTCATTTCAGCTCTCAAGGCCAAAAACATACAACAGCCAACTGAGGAGATCTGAGTTAAGCTTTGTATCAGTTCACATGGTACACTCATCTACACACACAAGCAAGTGTATGTGTGTGTGTACAAAAACATTTCCAAACAACGCCATGTGTGAGTAGATTGTGAAATGAAAGTATACAATCTTTACAGTCTTATGTCAGCTTTTAGTGACTGTGAGACACACACAGCCAGCCACTGAGGTTCTGATGGGACGATTCATTCAACATTTATCCTTGTTTCACACTCAGAGTCCAAAAATGGTGATATTTGAAATGAGGGTGAAATGAGCTCATGAGGAATATTAGAGAAAAGACTATTTCCTTCCCATTGTCTCACTACATTATAGAGTCTCATAGGCCATTGAGCCACAGTAACATCATAATAAAACATCATAATTGTGGTCAGTAGCTATAAAAGATCAGGGTGGACTGAACAGCCTCTCCTTTTTCTATCTCCACTTCTATAACTGGCATTTCAGACACTGGAACAGACTTTTACTGATCCTACAAACCACTTTATCCAAACTGGCATCATGTCTATACTGTGTGACAGGGTGAGGGCCTATATAATAATCTGATCAGAAACAAAGTGAGCAGTGATCTGAAATGTCAGGTGAATACCTGCTGAACAGATATCTATGGACCTCAGACTGGCTCCCATCCACAGTACAGGGTCTGCTATCTGAAAACATCTTGTAGACCTTTGCAGATCTGTACAGAGGGGAAATATATTCTGTTTGTTTAAAGAAATAATCAAACTCTTGATGTATTTGAAGATAATGCATGTGTATTAATGTGTATGTACTGTAGTACTATGAAACAGGCTGGATACTCATCAAAGTGAAAACCAGTTTTTCACATTCAGCTTCATGTTTTTACCTCCAGAAATAGTTTAATTACAATTTATGGTACTAATATAATATAATATAATATAATATAATACAATATATAAGGGTATACACAAGTGGACATTGTAATTTTAATTGATTAATTCCTTTCAAATAATATTCAGAATGTTGATTAAATGTTGTACATTTGATGTACAGTTGTAATGTTTGTGAGCATAATAAATGAAAAAATATTAGTAAGACGTCAAAGAGACCGCAAATGATTTATATATTGAAGTTTGAAAACGGCACTTTGGGTTGATTTTTTTCAGCTGGTAACATTGAAAGTAAATAAGCAGAGTAAATCATATTTCCATTTAACACTGTGAGGTTGTGATGGGTGAGAAACACTGCATCAAATCCACAAAAGGCCTACATTTTTTTAAATTAAAAGATGTATTTCTCTTCATCTTTCATATTAACAAGCTGCTGATTATAAGTGGACGGTCTCATGTGGTTTCTATTATAAAATGTATTTTTTTCATATTATAACAACATGTTCTGATAACATTTCACCCAACAGCTCCACTGTGCTTTAGATACACCGATAGCTTTTACAAATGTCTCTGCTGTGGCCGTAAAACACAAAAGTGAAACAGATTTGAATCAGATCTCACCATCTCATTCATTAGTGAGAACCAATATGAAGAGTTATTTTCCATTTTAATGGTCCACTTCACTACAGAGCCATTTGGTGTTTGAGGTCTCCATGAATCAGACTGATCATTTTCATACACAGACATTTCTCATCATGGTTGACTGCAACACGTGAGCTACTGTGTAAAATCTCCCACTGACCCTTGTTTAAGGTTGAACATTGATCTGACTCGTGAAGATGAACATGTAGCCTCTGAAGTGTGTGATTCATACAGTGAGCCACATATAAATCCTCTATAAACATAATGCACACACGTGAACACAGCACAGGAGATTATATCTTTACATGATTTAACAGCCAGCTGATTTGTCAAGCCAGACATTCTCCAGATGAACTTCTTAACTCTGTCTGTCTGTCTGTCTAAGGAGAGACTCATCATGTTTGCAAATCTCAAACATGATGAGTCTCTTCGTCACAAACGCCAGGTCACTCGTCAACAAAATGGACAAGATGAAGCTGAGGATCGTCTCTGCAAAGATCGACAGCTGTGTGGCGATTGTTACCGAGACCTGGCTGGATAACAACATCCCAGACGCGGCAGTGGAGCTAGCGAGAAACAAAGTGGTGGAGGTTTGGCTCTGTACATTCATAACGCCTGGTGTACAGCCACGAACATCATCGGAACATACTGTTCTCCTGATCTGGAATATCTGGCAGTGAAATGCAGACCATTTAAGACGGCTAGAGAGCTCTGTTCTATCCTGATTGTAGCCATCTACATACCACCATGAGCTAATGCTAAATTAGCACTGGAGGAGCTGTACTGCATGATCAGTCTGCAGATGAAGATCAATCCAGAGGCGGCTGTGATCGTGGCCGGAGATTTTAACCATGTCGAGTTAAAGGCAGTTTTCCCCATCGTTCCATAAACTTTCCAACCAGGGACAATAATACCTTGGATCAAGTTTACTGTAACATCCCTGTAACCACCAGAACTGTACAGGTTTGGACTGAGGAGGCGTCTTCAAGCATTACAGGACTGCTTTGAGTGCACTGACTGGGAAGTGTTCAAGGAGGGCACAGATCTGGATGGATACACGTCATCGGTTCTGTCCTACCTAAAATTCTGTAACTGATGCTGTTCTACCCACAAAGACCATCAAGGTTTTCCTTAAAAACCATGGCCCAGCCTCTAGTCCTGCAGCTGCACCAAGTGAGCTCTTCCATGAAAAGAATCAACATCAGGAAAGCTGTAGGACCAGATAAGGTGTCTGGTCGAACTCTGAAATTTTTCTGGACAGTTTGGAGTTTTTCTGGACATTTTCAACTTGCAAAACCTCCATCATTGTGCCTGTGCCTAAAAGATCTGCTGTCACCTGCCTAAATGACTACCGCCCTGTCGCTCTAACTCCGGTCATCATGAAGTGCTTTGAGAGGATCGTCCTAAAGCACATCAAAGACATCATCCCTGCTGGTCTGGATCAATATCAGTTCGCATACAGGGAGAACAGATCGACAGAGGATGCAGTCTCCATTGCACTTCACACAGCCCTGACCCATCTGCAGCTTCCTAACACCTACGTGAGGATGCTGCTATTTGTGGACTTCAGTTCAGCCTTCAACACAGTGATCCCTGGACAAGCTGATACTGAAGCTCCACAACCTGGGACTGCCCTCATCGCTGTGCCATTGGATCAGGGACTTCCTCACCAACAGGCCTCAGGTGGTGAGAATCGGGGACAACACATCCTCTACAGTGGTCCTGAGCACAGGCACACCACAGGGCTGTGTGCTCAGCCCAGCCCTCTTCACTCTCTTCACCAGTGACTGTTCTGCCATCCACTCCACAAACACCATCGTAAAGTTTGCAGATGACACCACCATAGTGGGTCTCATATCGGACAATGATGAGACCCACTACAGAGAGGAGATCCAGCACCTTACTCAATGGTGCTCAAACAACAACCTTGTTCTGAACACCAGCAAGACCAAGGAGGCTCATAGTGGACTACAGGAGGTCCAGGAGGACAGAGCACGCTCCTCTCCTCATCCACGGGGAATCAGTTGAGCGTGTCAACAATCACATCAGGTCCACATCACATCTGACCTGACCTGGTCCATGAACACAGCTCACCTGGTAAAGAAGGCTCAACAAAGACTCTTCTTCCTCAGGAAGCTGAAACATGCTGGACTCTCCCCTCAGCTCCTGACAAACTTTCTACAGGGCCACAATAGAGAGCATCCTCTGCCTCAGTGCAACAGTGTGGTATGGCAGCTGCACTGCACAAGACCAAAAAAAAAAGGCCTAGCCCGGGTGGTGAAAACAGCACAGGGGATTGTGGGAAGTCCTCTTCCAGACCTGGACTCAATATATGCTGGCCGGATGCAGAAAAAGGCCTGACATATTGCCACTGACCCTACCCACCTGGGAAATGGACTGTTCATACCTACTTCCATCTGGAAAGTGGTACAGAAACAACTACCAGACTGAAAAACAGCTTTTTCCCCAGAGCTGTACAATGCATTTCCCCCTATTGAGAACTTGAGACATGCACTTGACTGCACTTGAACAACTGACCCACCCCATTCCTACTACAAAGTGCGTTGCTGCTGCAACTTTAGGACTATGGATATTTGTGTACATTTTACATATTTTTACTATTACTTACTATTACTATTTTTTACTATATTTACATTTAAAGCTGGAAGTCACCAATATTAATTTTGTCATGTGAAAACATAATGACAATAAATGATTCTTGATTCTGGATTCTATATTTCCCTCTGCTCAGAGTTTGGATCTGATCTCCTGTAACACCAGTGCTGTCACTCTGTCTGTTATTTCAGAGCTCTTCACCAACATCCAAGTCATCCAGCAGCACTGATCTGAGTTCAGCTGATTCAGACTAGAAGTGAACTCTGCTGCTTGAACTCAACTCATGTGTGTCTGCTGGACCTGACACCGTCTATCTGCATTTACTTCTCTGTTTCTGTCTTTATTTCCCACCTGTCTGTCTCTGTTTGCCTCAGTTATCTCTGCCTCTGATATTCCTGCTTGTTTGGTTCCTTCTCATTCATTCAAAGTAGTTTATGCTCATTATATTCTCTTAATTAATAGAGATAAGATTAAAAAGAAGCAGTGAAAAGACAGAAGAGGAGGGCAGACCAGAGTCAAGAGGGAGAGTCAGACCTCCATCAGCTGTGAAAGATAAGCAACACCGAGCCTCCATTTACTTTAATGTTTAATTGAATCCAAGGCTACAAACACAGCACATAGAGAACACTGATTGGATGGTCTGCAGCTCCACAGAGTAAAATGTAAGATGGAAAACTGGCAACTAAAACATGGAGGCAGAGAAACTGCAGAGAAATGGAGGACTGAAGTAACATTATTGTCTTCCCACAGTTTTATCTTTACTGAGAGGATCAACTGAGAGAGAAGAGAGATTAGAGAGGACACAAAAGAAACGAGAGCTCAGGGTGGACCAGGAGACATGCAGCAGGCTTTTACTGAGACACTGGAGACTAAATGACTTTAGTCCCAAACTAAGAAGCAGAGTTTCACTGTCACTCTCACTCTTAGGGTCATCCTCTCTTTATCATTACTCTTTCCACTCAAACTCATGACAGATGAATGTTTCTGTACTGAGAGGTAGAAAAATTGGCAGGTAGTCGACCTATTCGTGCCTTTGACTGACAGGTTAACCATCCAGGTGCTGTACTGTGTCAAATAAATAAGTCATTTATCATCGAATGCACATAAAAGTGGACAGATCCTCGCTTTAAAAAGGCTGCACAGTCATCAATATTGGTAATTTATTTAAGGAACTTTTTTAGAAATGTACAGTCTTGATGTGTCAGAGTAGATGTGTTCAACTTTTAATTTGATTCTACAAAGCACGGTCAGACTTATCCACTGTTTAGTGAATAATATCAAGAAGACTGGATACAATTATCATGAAAAGATTTTAAAAAACTGGTTTGCAGAAAAGTCTAAATTGTTTCCAACGAGTTGAGGCAGAAATGGACCTCGAGCCAAGATCATGTTTTTTTAAATGGACGGATGGCAGATTTGGCAGGTTTGGAGCCATCTGGCTTTACTTTCCTCCAAATTTCACTGGAACATGTTCGATAAGTTTTGGGATATCATGCAAATTAGCAGGCAGAAAAAAACTCTGCTGAAACCAAAAGCAACCTCCTTGGTGAATTGTACATACTAAATATATAATTACAATAATGACTTAATAATAAATGTATTATATTTCCTCTTTGACATTTAATTTAAAATCCAAATTAAGATTACCTAAGGATATTTTGTCAATTACTACTTACACTTTTTATTATATTCATAATGTAAAACATGATCAAACATATTCATTCATATTCATGTTTTAATGGAAATGTGAGAACGACATTATTATATTTCACTTAATGAGAAGAAAAAAAGAGGAAGGACTCTGTGGGGAGAAAGCTCAGACACTGGAGAGAAGAACTCTTCTGTTCTCTCTCTTTAGGTTTAGATGACATGACTGGAGTTTAAGAGAAGTCAATCAGCAGCAGTTCTTCTCTTTATTCTGCAGTTATTACCAATTTGTGCCACAAACAGTTGGTGATTTTACTGCTTTTAAAGGAACCTTCTGCTCACAGCAAATCTCCATGTGCACGTCAATACCTGAGTTTGACAACAATCCTGCAGAAACCAAAAGACTGTCAAATATTTTGGAAGGTGCAAAATGTAAAATAGAAATGTCTCTGTACCGTTGTGAACCAAAAACACCCTGTTATCACTGCCTTTTCTACAACAGTGGTTACAGTCAAACATCATCAAACCAGTTGAGAAACACATTTCTTCAGTCCAGTGGACGTCCATTCTGCTCAGAGAGCTGATCAGTACACACACTGATTAACGTACTACAAACACCCATCCAGAATCTCCATTTCAGCATCAGAGGATTTCAGTGGGACATCAGACGGTTAGCCGTGAAAAACTAATCTGACTTAAAGCCTCTCAACAATGGTGACATGGAAGAATCAGATCTCAGCTCACACTTCAGTATAATTAGACATCATGAACAAAGCAGCTTTAAACATGTAGAAATGAAGAGGTTCAACTAAAATGAAGCCAGGTCAAAAGAAAGGTTGAGGATCCCTGCAGAATGTAAGTGTGCACTTTGTAAAATATGGGCAGTGCTGCAGAGAGCTTTTATCTACACAATTATTTCAAATTGGCAGAACCACTCATTAAATCTAAACTTTGACTCACAAAGTGACAAAAATGAAAGAATAAATAAAAGTCACCTTTAAAAGGATGAAGCAACAACTCTTCAGATTAATTCAGAAAAAAAAATACTTGATGTAAACTGATTATCAGTTGATTTATATTTACTTTATCAGAATCAGAATCATAAATATTTTATTGATCACTGAGGGGAGAAACTGGGTCATGCTACAATGACACATAAATAAACAAATATATAGGCATAAATTATATTAAGTTGAAATATAAATTAAGTTGAAAAAAGAAATAAGAAGGATGTAGAATATCTGCATTATACTCCAATATATGAAAACAATATAGAAAAAAATAAATAATGAATCCATAAAAATATGTACATCATACTAATACAGTGTCACACAGTGTAAATGCTGAATTGGAATGGGATCAATAAATATTATCAATAATAATATCTGTATTAATGCCAGAGTATTGATCAGATGAAATATCAGGTCTAAATAAATGATTGGGCTTGTGGCTGCTGACGGCGGTGAAACAGGTCTAAAACCTGTCGACTGACTTAAAGACACTTTGAGGGAGGAAGTGAAAAGTCTGATGACCACAGGCAGGAATGACTTCCTGTGGCGCTCTGCGGTGTGATGAGTCTTACACTGAATTCACTCCTGTGCTTGAACAACGTGTCATGAAGTAGGTGGGAGACACTGAGACACATATTTTTAACACACACTGACACATGACTCAACCGTGTCCTCATTTTGTTCAAACACACTCTTTTTCAGCTAGTTTTAGCATTAGCATTAGCATTACTACAATGTACATGATAACAACAAAAACATCTCATTTATCTGAATAAATGACTTCTTAACCTGGTTGAATATTGCAGTGTGTTTCAGGAAAACAGGTCCTGTTTTACTGTGTATTGTTTACATAACCGACAGTCATCCATCCTCTACAAAGAGCATTACTCTACAGTTGGTGTTAATTCAATCAGTGTCTGATGAACTGCAGTAGGCCTCATGCAGCTTCTTTATTGAGGCTCTGTTTCATCTCCCTCTCTAATGCTGCCACCCCAGGGCTCTGTTGGATTACATGTATTTAGAGCTGCTCAATGAGCTTTTACACCTCATTTCCACCAGAGAGGACGAGACCTCCAGACTTCATCAGATGTCCAATATGCAAACACACTGTAGGAAACATTGTTATGCTGCTAATATAAACCCAGCCTGAGGTAATGTTTTCATATTTGAAGTTATTCACTGAGAGGAAGAAAGACACTAAATAAACTCAAAGAAACTTATCGCTGATATAAAATAAACTGATAAAGTGCTAATGGCTGAACTATTATCTGTTATCTGTCGAGCAGTCAGAACTGAAGTTGTGTTTCTGGTCACCTGACGACGTCAAGTTAACACTGAGTGTCCACTGATCTCTGGTTTGGTCCACTGATTCAAACATTATAATAATAATATAATGTTATAATAATCGGTTTTCTTTACCAGCCATTCACCTGAGTCTGCTCTCTGCTGGGCAGATAGCCTGACTCAGCGTGTTTGAGTTCAATTAATTTGTTTATTTTAAATGGGGTGTTGTTGAAAGCCATGAGAGTCAACTATCTATACAGGCTGGCCAATCAAAGCAATGACAAAGAGGCTAAAGATTCAGTGGGATCAACACTAATGTTTATTAGAATTTAATACATGTGAGTTTGGTCCTAACATGCAAACATTTAGAACCAACATAGCAGGCAACATTTAGTAGAATATGCTACAGATCAGATGTGTATAGAAGATTTGAAGATTTGATGGATGAGACTGATGTCACTGAGGCACTTCTGAGCCCTCTATTTATTCTGCTCTTATATACTGTGACCAGCTGATACAAGAAAGCTCCCTTTGATGCTCTTTACAGGAAAGAAAAATGCGACTGGGGGGTGTTAAAATAATGACACAGTAAAACAAGAAACACTACTTATATACACTGTAACACTACTTGTCTTGTATCTCACCTTTGGGACAGATTATGTTTTTTTGACCCCCCAGCTGTTCCCATCCTGGACTCTCCTGCTGTGACAGGCTGCTCCTGGTCCTTTGCCATGACTACAGGCTGTTAATGGCAGTCGGCTGGTTCACTGGTTAGAGTCTTTATGTCAGCCAGCTGAGTAACCTCTGGCAATGTGGCAGTGTGTGTGTGGCTGTGTAGGTGTGTAACCTTGGCAGTGATTGTGTTGTGAGCCTCTCTCCTGGCCTCCCGCCTGCTGTGTCTCTCTAAACCTCTTTGTGGGTCACATCCAGTCCTGGAGCCTCTCCTGACACTGTCAGCATGACAACATTAAAACAACAGACTGATGCCAAACAACCTGTGAGAGTGAACCCTGGGTGGTAAACACAGTGTGTCTGCTCACATTTTTAACATCAGTATGAAAATGCAAAACATTGTCAATAACATGATGTACATCCTTTACTTTTATGTGAGGGATGAACATCATTTGGAGACATAATGTTGAGCAATATAGCAGAGAAGAGGCATCTAAATCTGACTGTAAAGAGACATTACGTGACATTTCAAACAGTCACAGCAGAAGCAAAAGGCATCTGCAGAAGATGAATTACAGCAGAAACAATTGAGCTTTATGAATTCCAGTATCCTTTATAGAGACAGCAGATGTAAAACCAGTAGTGTTTCTATTTAAACATTTTCACTCCTCATTGCTAAAACAACAATATGTGAAGCCCTCCGGCTGCTGGAAGCTGCCAATGAGTCAGGAACAACAGGGTGCTGGATGTTTCTCAGTGAGTGTGTTTGTATTTGACATTAAGCTGTTTCATCTCCTCCCACCTCTCATCCCTCCATTGTTCATGTGAACCCCTACCTCGCACAATCCCTCTCTCCACCCCTGCTCTGTCTCTCTCCATCAGGGAGCTGGCAGCTCTGATCAGGTGATGCTGTACTTGACTCATTTCCTGTGAGAATCGATGGCCACATCGATGGCTAATGACTTTACTGGGGCTGGAGGGGCAGAGTGAGGTCAGACCACAAAGACAGAGTAGACGTACCTCCTGGTAAAAACACATGAAGGATGTTCTAACAGAGAAAATGTCCACGATCGATGGACAAACACCTGTTCTAGTTTAACGTGAGAACAGGGCCGTTGGAACTGTTTTCATGGAAGGGGCTGATTTAAAATGTGGATTATTTTCTTGCATGTTACTCATGAGTTGATGTTGCACATCAATCAACATACCTTAATTGATGATATTCAAATTCAAATTCAAATGTATTTATTTAGAGCCCAAAATCACAAACATCGTTTGCCTCGGAGGGCTTTACAATCTGTACAGTTGTGACACCCTCTGTCCTTAGACCCTCGAACCGAGTCAGGAAAAATTTTTTAAAAAACCCTTTATGGGAAAAAGAAGAAACCTGAGGAAGAGATCCACAGATGAGGTGATCCCTCTCCCTGGGATGGACAGACGTGCAATAGATGCCACATGTACAGAGAACATCATCATCAGTCATATATGGAGTTAAACATGGGTCGTAATAAACTGTAGATAAAGATAGAGTTCATGGGTTTAGTCCATGTGTGAAGGTATCACAGGTAATGGAAATGAGTCCGTGAGTCCAGGTGCATCTCTAGATGTCCTCATATGGAGCTCTGGGCCACTCGACCTTCTCTCCACAACACAGACACAGAACATGTCCCCACCAGGCCAGTGAACCTCAGACAGATGGACCACAACCAGAATCAGTGAGGAACCTGCAAGACTGGAGAGAACAAAGAGGACCAGGGCTCCGGCAGTAACATGCACTTTACAGGACATAAGAGTATTCACATTAACCACTTTAACACTTTAACCAATTTAACCAATTTAACCAGTTTAACCACTTTAACCAGTTTAACCAATTTAACCAGTTTAACTACTTTAACCAGTTTAACCACTTTAGTTTAACCAATTTAACCAATTTAACCACTTTAGCCACTTTTACCAGTTTATAGGCTGACTACAGTTTGCACTACTATCATAATAAGAGTAGAGGAAGCAAAGGAAGAGGAAGCAGAGAAAGAAGAAGCAGAGAAAGCAGGAAGCAGAGACAGAGGAAGAGGGAGAGGTGCCCGGTGCATCATGGGAAGCCTATAGCAGCATAACTAAGGGCGAGCCTGTGCCCACCCTAACTATAAGCTTTATCAAAAAGGAAGGTTTTAAGTCTATTCTTAGATATGACATCTTTGAACCTTTCTTTTGTTTTTTTTACCCTCTTTCATGATACTTTAGTGACAATTGGATCTTCAAGCACATAAAAAATGTTTATTAATTCAACAAGATGATGCAAACTGCAAATACGAAATGAAAGTCAGACAAACTGAAGCACCAAGAAAACAAAAAACTAAATGTTTGGTGAAGTAAAGGGAAGCTGTCATTCACCTATCCAACACTCCACACATAGTTCACCTACAAAAAACCTACTAGCTGAACACAAACACACCAGTCGGACAGAGCCGTTCTGTGTGAGTTTGCATGTTCTGTAGATTTTCTCTGGGAACTCCAGCTTCCTCCCACAATCTAAAGACATGCAGGTTAAGTTCATTTGTGACTGATTTTGCCATCAACTGTAGCTAAATTAGAAATGTAACATTTGCATATTTCCCCCTAATGATTACACTAAATGTTTTATATTCTGAAGAAAATGACAGCAGCACACTGTGCCTACATCACTGTAAGAAAAAACTGCCTCTTCGATATTTCTCATTTTCACAGTGCTCAGTGTTTCAATTTCAAAAGGACGGAGTGATCAGAAGCACATTAGGATTACATGACCATTTCATTATGTATTCGAATATGCAGCAGTCTGCCTTACTGTACTGTGAATATACATCCTGTATACCTGAATGAAGAGCAAACTATTTAAACATCATTGAGTGTCTTTTTAATCATTCTACCTTGTTGTGCATCACCCTCTGAGTGCAGCTGTTAAAACCAGCTCAATCATTCAGAGAGGTGCTACACTTTTATTTTTCACTTTCCAATATGAACCAATCACAGTAAAGCAGGTGGGAGTTTAAGGGGGCTTCTAGCATTGCTTTTATTGTCTCTCAGTCCATCTCTGAAGGTTTCTTTTCAGTAAGTCAAGTGGACACACCCTCAGATAGCCAGAGCACAAACAACACAAACTCAGTCTCTAAATAAAGCCCATAAACGTCTGTCCTTTTGAGCAGAGGACTCTTCTGCAGCTTCATCTTCTACATTTCTCTCTTGTCTTCATTTGTTCAAACTTATTTGCCATGTTTGGATAATGACCCTGAATGGTCAGCTGGCTTCATGGGTACCCCTCCATAAATCAATCTGGACTCATGCTATGGGGAACTCTTGTGAGAACACACTACTGTTTGCGAGGCCTGTCGTCCCCGTGCACCGGTCCTTCTCAGCAACCAACTGTGTTTCCAGCTGTCACCGTTCTTTCATGATCATCACAGTCTGTTCCTGATTAATACTGAACATTTAGTTATTGGCATGACTGAGGTAAGACAAACTAATATTCTGACACTGAAACAGAAATTTAAAACACTGGCTGACATAAAGACAAGACAGCAGATTTAGAAGTGAAATACATCAACTCATTTAAAGGTAAGGTCTGTATTTTTATTCTGTGCTTTGGTATTTTTTTAGTTCTATTAGAGCTTAACTCTTCCTAGTATCAATAATAATATAACTATTGAATAATATAACTGTAAGGTCTCCAATAGTTTAATGGTATTTGTATGTGTGCACTAGGTTGTGAGGTAGTTGCTGTCTTCATGTTTGACTTCTACTGGCAAAAAAACATGGTGGTAAGTCTTAGATTGAGACAAATGTGTGATACTGATTAGCCAGTCTCTGAGTTACTATAAACTATAAACCTCAGTAACGAAGCCTGCGTTACACATCTTCACTTCAAAAAAAAAAACATGACTTAGTACTTGGAGAAACCCTTGTGTGCAAACCTGGTGATCAATTACAAGAAATGTCTGACCTCTGTGCTTGCCAACATCTCAGGAGGGATTTTGGTCCACTCTTCTTTACAGACACTCTCCAAATCCGGAAGGTTTTGTGGTTCTGTATTATCCATTTTTTAATTTTTCAATGATCTTTTGTTTCCTGCATTTCTTTTGGACACTTCAAAGACAGAATCCAAGTCTTTTGCCTCTCAAGAGGACCAAGATTCGATCCAAAGGCTGGGAAGAACCAAAAGCATACAGGTAAGCAATGCATAAAATGTAGAAAAAAAGTTGAGTGCTTGTTACAGTTGTAGTTTTTATCTTTTGTGAAGTAAACTGTGTATAGAAATTGTGTAATTAGTTTGCTGACTTTAATTTAATTCACATTTCCTTTTCTGAAGATGAACAACCAAAGTCATTTTGATTAAGATGAGCTTTTTGACCTCACCTCAGATGAGAGTGGAGAGGAATATATTCCCAAGACTAGAGAGGATGATTCTGATGGTACAGACACAAGTGAAGTTATTCAGCCAGTCGACCAGAAACAGAGCATGCTCAGATGCCAATAGGACTTAAGGACAATAGATGATATTGGAGAAAGGTGTCTCTCACCAAAAGAAGTAAACCATGGCTTTGCAAAGCAAGTGCTAAACAGATTACGCTCACCGTCAAGAAGAGGAAACAGTTCTTGTAGGAAACTTAAAAAGCAGTCTTCAAGCAGTCTATCCTGTTCTGCAATATGGACCAGAAGCAATCAGTCATCAGAACACAGTGCAAGGGGTAACACAGTATCCCTGTTTGAAAACTCAATGCCAGATCTAGTGCAAAATCTTCCTGACACTGCCTCTTCCCCAATTCCAGAAGATGGAGCGAGTGACAGTTCTGTTTGTATTGTAAGTTTGGAGTTGTAAAAGTGGCAAGGCATTTGGAGCCTGCTCATCCAGATAAGCCAGAAGTTACACAGGCTCTGTCCTTACTTAAAGGCTCCAAAGAAAGACAAATGCATCTGGAGCATTTAAGAAATAGAGGCAACTTTGCCCACAATGTTGATGTATTATCTTGGTGTAAAACAGAACACTGAAGCGCATAATTTTAGGTCTGCATTGTGTGTATTGTCAAGGCTTTGGCGGCACATGAAGATCTGCAAGTTGAAAACCTGGCAATAGCCGTGTCGAGGCCCTCTGTGCATTTGCTGCACTTCCTCCACCTGCTGTCAGAGTACAACTCTGGAAGCTGTTAAAGATGAAGTTTATTCTGTAGTCAAATCTGATATGTCTATCAGGGAGTATGTTGAGTATCTGTATAACCGATCCGACCGAAATGGATCTGATGTTGGCAAACACGAATACATCTGGCAGAAACTGAGAGAGCTGGGAAGGCTTCTGATACGCTCAAACGAAAACCACTCCCTTGAAGACCAATTAAGACCACAACACACCTGCACCTGAGTATATGAAACTAGATGGAATGAACTTAAATCAACTGCATCACTAAGAACACTACAAGAATCTAAGAAAAATGCTACTCTGGTGCTTCCATTCACAGAAGATGTTCAGACTTGTCATTCTTATTTAGATGCGCAACAACATCTGCACAGTAAATTGTACAGAAACATCTCCCGCAGACATCGACACAGCTGGCAAGGGTGTCACTTTGACACAGGTCATGTTGTTTAGCCAACAAAGAGCTAGGGAGATGTCAAAAGTTTCTGTCTCTGCCTATTTGTTTCAAAATCCATAAGACTCCCAGAAATATGCAAATATAGCCCTCTCAGAAAAAAACTCTGGAGGGTAGAGATAAGAGGAAAAAGGGGAATAAAGGTTTCTGTGCTTTTGACTCCACCAACCCAACAAGCATCAGACCTTGTCAGCAAACAGCAGGAATGTGGGGTTCTACAGGACAACTTAAACCTATTTGCAAGACCATTTACTTTTACTTACTATCATGGGTGAGTGCCTTCGATTCCTCACCAAGGTCTGTGGTGCAAAAAGTCCTGAAAATCCAACATCTGCAAAACTGCGCAAGCAAATAGAAGCTCTGTCTCAAATTCTCAACCTCAGTAATACAGATCAGTTAGCTGATTTTCTTGGCCATGACATAAGAGTACATTGGCTAAGATTAGCAAAGTTCTCATGTCTCTGGTCCAGGGATGCCTGGCAGAATTCAAGGGCAAGATTCTGGAGGATATCAACACTGATCCAGAGAGTACTAATTATTTATCGTCTGTAATGATATTATGCCAAAAATAAAATTTATCTACCTTATCTGAAGTGATTAAACCACATGTATGCTCCTAGGAATACACATATGACATAAGATAAAATGAATTGTTTTCTGCCTTTATTCATGGTCATTTGTTTTCCTTCCACCCCTTCCTCCAGCCCCCACCATCTCACAGAATGTGCACATGGACTGAGGAGGCCTGTGAGTCCCAAGGCAAGTAATTTTTCACATGGTCTTAAATGTGATCATGCTTATGTATTCAAGGATGTCCCAATCAAGTTTTGGTGCTGATACCAATCTGAGTCCTTCTGTAGTGTGATATTTACTGATATGGTTCTTAAATTTACTTTGTTTAAGTATATATGACACATCTTATTTTTTATGAGTAAATTTATTTTAACAATGAAGGTCCTAGGTAAAAAAATATCAAGTGAATTAAATGACTGAATAAATGACTTAAATGAATTAAATGATGATATGAATGATACAGGAGAATAGGCATCTGCTAGAAAGAATGTTGGAGTTTTTGGAACTACAGAAGTCCACTCTGATTGTACTGTTGTATTACAGAGTGGAGGTTATTCCCTCACAATCTTTGGCAAAGCACAGACACCAGTCGCAGGGAGTTCTTTAACCATACAAAAGACATGTTTAATTTTTACCTACCATAATGTTACCCATGGAAATTTAATTAGTGACTTCTCATATGACCTGCCACTGGAAAAAAATAAAAAAAACATGTCATTTTATCTTGACGAAAGTGACAGTCAGCATCAACTAAACATAAGACGTTGTTCAATAATTGTGCACTGCTCTTCTCATGAGAATTGATATTGGAGCACACCATATTTGTGCCACTTTAGTGTCAGAATGCAGAGTCACTAGTATATTTTTCCCCATAGAAGACGGTATGTATGTTCATGTGATGTGGTGAGACTGTGCATTTCTTTCTCTTTCTTCTCTTCTCTTACATTTTCTCTTTAGAAAAAAAGATTCTTCACAAGAACATGTGTTAAGTGATGAGGATGTTAATTCGACCACTGAGGCAATGGGTGAAGATGGCCATGAGAGACCAAAGAGTAGTTCCTCTCTTCCCACCACTTCTTCCAGTGTTCCTCTCACTCAAGGTAGAGAAATACTGTTTGGGCTTGGGTTAGGTCTTTTTTAATGGTCAGATGATGCCTTTAGGAGGTACATAAGTGCAGGTGGTAATTATTAACATAACCTAATAAATCTGGTCTTAGAGCTCAATAATACTGAGCCCTTACAAAAGAAATACTGCAGCCAAACAATCCCAGCCATCTTTCTCTGGCGCTATGGATAAGGTTTTGAATTGTGGTTACAATAAAAGCACATACTCAGAGCCTCCATGTTCAACTTAAACATACTAACATACTGTCACTAATATGAGATTAGGATGAATTGGATTAATTATTTGTACTTACCTAGTCATAGTAATGTACAGATCCAATGATTAAAGAAGGGTATTATGCCAGAATCTGCCCTGCAGTTTCTGTTGAGCAGTGTTATGCTACAGTCTACAGTATTTGTGTACAGCTGAAGACCTTTAAAGGTGCAGTTGGTAAAATTGAGCAGAATCCTCTCTTTGCCTGAACATTTGAACCAGCACAGCTTTAAGGCCCCTCCCCCTTTTGCTGCCCGCCACAGCCCCTCCCTCTCCCACACAGGTCTAACGTGAGACGACCGACCCGCCACCAGGACATAGGATACACAGCTAAGAAACATTAACTAAACTCTGTCAGAGAGATATACAGCTTTACTGTGACTTTGGTCTGACTACACGCTAGCTACACATTTGGTTCATTAGCTGTTTATTTAGCAATAAACAGTCGAACTCTGTGATAACGTGACGTGTTTCTGCTCAGTCAGCTTGTTTACATGCTAACGTTGTTAGCACTGTTAGCTTTTAGCTCGTTATTTCAGTAACCAAAACAGAGAGTCAGTAAATTAACTGTTTATTTACATTTGTGTCTTTGCCCATTGTGTGACATTTCTGTCCGTATATTATGCACCAATTGTTGTTACGGTGAGGTGAGAGTGTACTGAGACCCTGAGAGACCCTGACACAGCGACTTCAGGAGCCCACAGCTCCGGAGGGGGGGATTGGCGACGACGATGGAGCCTGGAGCAGAGAGAGAGAGGAGGCCGCGACGTCTGACAGAGAAGGCCGGCAGAGAGAGAGTCCGCTGTGGGCCAAACACCGGAGGAGCTCGGTGCTAAAGCATGTCTTCTACAGTGATTTGTGTCTCAGTCTATTAATGTAAAAACAAATACACCACTTTACTGTTATACCTGTATTATTACTGAAATATCTTTGGACCAATTTTAAACACTATAACCTTCATTTGGAACAATTCAAACCAAAGGGTCAACACTAGACATGAATGTCTCAAAAATAATATCTTATGACTTATTAAAAAAAATTAATAACACTTCAGAAATATTAAGAAGCTTTATTTTGCATAGGAATGACAGAAAAGGTAAGTTACTGTAGATTAAAATACACATTATTTATGGTCAACATAAGCTTTGATTTGTGATGAAGACAGGATTCTTGATTCTTCAAAGTATCACAATCATGTTCTTACTGATCTGAGAGACTCACCAACAACTCTGGACAGGTTGGGATGTGTTGATGTTGGAGCTAAAGAACCTGCCTGATATCTGCAAGAAAATACACAGCACATAATTGTGGTGATTTTGACTGAATTATTTTAATATTTCACATGGTGAAGTCATCGGCTGCCACATTACTGTTGTGAACACTGCTGATGAACAAATGAGCAGAAATAAATGTTTTCTACATGAAAAGTAATCGACAGTAATATATGTTCACCTGCCCAGAGCTGCTGTCAGACTGTCCTGTAGAGGGTGGGACGTGTTGTTTAACAGGGACGACAGCTTAGCCATCATCCTCCCGTTTCCCACCACCTCCACTGAGTCCAGGGGGCATCCCAGGACAGAGCTGGCCCTCCTCACCAGTCTGTCCATTCTCCTCCTGTCCCTGTCCGTGTGACAGGAGGAGACACTGTGTTTGCATTGGCCGGAAAATGGAACCCGTGTCTGTCTGTCTGTCTGTCTGTCTTTATTATATTGAGGGGCCCGCGGCCTGACAGCACAGTCACAGCGTCACATGGGGTCTGGGGTCCAAAATCTTTGTGGGGACCCAAAACCTGGACCCCACAAAGATGACATTGGATTCAGTGAAAAGAGGGTCAAAACAATGCCCTGTGACATTTTCAGGGTAACCCCACAATACACCGAAAACCAACTGTTTGTGCTTAGGTGTGCTTAGCATGAGTAACTCAGTATGGACCCCTGGTGGCAGAGGATGGTACAGCAGGAATACACACTTCTCAATTTGAGAACACACATTTGACTCAAGTGCGCATGTGCAAGGAGCCATCTTCAGAGGAAGTTAGCTTACCCTTTGATTAGCTGCTAATACAAGGCCTATGTCAAGATCATTTAATTAATTTTCTGCTAATACAGATTAAATAGTATAAATACAGCCTACATTCGTTGTAACACACTGACTTAATTCATAATACTCATAGATAAAACAACTATTTTAAGACCTTAAACTTTGAATAGTTAAATAGTACACATTATCTGATTCTCCTTTTCTTTCTGTATGTGCACATCAGATATGCTAATGCTATGCTAATACAATGGTAACGCTAAGCTAATGTTAGCTACAGTAATTAGCTGCTAAGCTAGGCTAAGACGTACAAGCTAGTGATTAATAATGATAACTTCATAGAAAAAAACATCATAATAATAGAAAGGTAAATGGCATAAGGAGTTAATTTCTGTTCACTATATATATAAAAACTATATTGATAAATTAAAAACGGATAATAGTCTATTAACGAATAAATAAGGTGAAAAGAAGAGATTAGGTTGCTTGGAATTAAATTTAGTAACATGCCTGACGGGCGGGAGTATAGATGTGATAGCATCACCACCCTTACAGGATGTGTTAACTATACAAAACAAGCGCACCCTCACTCGCCATGCGGAGAGAACAGAAGCACACGGCATCTTTAAATGGCAGTGAGACGGCTGGTCATTAAAAGGTAAGTTAATTACATTAATAATTAATTATATCAGTGCACTAAGCCTATCTGATATGATTTAAATGAAGCATGTGGTCAAAATTAACGTTTTATTAAACTATCAAAAGCATACACTTACCTGTATATGAGCCAGGTAAGCTGGCCAAAGTTAAAATTAAAATAAATATAAATTACTTAATGCTTAAACGTAATGCTTTTGTATATTATAAAGTTATAAAGCAGCAGGTTTTGTGTGATTATTTCACTGCAGGGAGGCAGCTAGCTAAGGAAGCTAACTCATTGGCTAACAATAATGTGTTAGCTGCAGCACCTGCCCGGTTAGTTTTAGCATTACTTTAATAAATAAAACATAAAAACAATAGTGTGATGAATACGACACAAGGAAATATTTTTTATATCTCTGTTTTATATCTAGTTGCCATCTATTCCAAAGTGCGCTTTGGTGAGGGCTGTGCATAAATTGTTTTTGCAAAAGTCCTCAAAGCGGATATTTAAATGACATGTTAGTCATTTAAATTAGCATCTTGCAAATGCAAGTGAATCATTTCTCAATTATGCAACAATAGTGTGCCAATTCAGCAGTAGTAAGTAGATATAGTTAGTAGGTAAATTAGTCTATTTTGTACTTTGTACTATGTACTTTTTTTCTCAAATGTGCCAAACTGTTACCAGCAGTAGCATCTTAATACCGTGTGATTCTACAATATTTAACATGTGATTCTACAATATTTAATTTTTTTTTATAAATCAGGTGTTTTATGGATAATCAAGTTGTATTAAAACTGCACTGTGTATGATTATAGGATTAGCCATGGCTGCAATGAGACGCAGGAAACCGCCCAAGATGGATGCAATACTACATGCTGTTAAGGCCCTCGACAAGACAGCAGATTTAGAAGTAAAATTCATCAACTCATTTAAAGGTTTGTGTTTTCATTCTATGTTTAGGGTTTTTTTTCTATCAGAGCTTAACTCTTCTGAGTATTGATAATAAATTGAATAAATGTTCTCCTGGCGAATCCTGAATAATCATCTTTGTAATGGAATGCTTAATGCCTAATTATTTTGATGCAACATAATGGTGTGGTAGCTTGACTGAATATTTCCCACTACCTCAATTTTATGAATCCTTTGTGCATCAGGAGGATGTACAAATGATAATGTACAAATAAAAAAGGGCAAATTATTTACTTTTATACTTACTATTTACTTTTTTATGTTTTCTGAAGCTAGTTTCATTACTGTGTTGTGCAACTGTTTTTTAATGATAACTTGTCACATGGGTATTGATGTCACATGAAAAGAAAAGCTACTGCTTATGCAGCTTTTAAGGAGACTTTCTATAATTTAATGGTATTTGTATGTGTGCACTAGGTCGTGGGGTATTTGCTAAGGCCCCTTTTCAAACAGGAGACTTTGTGGTGGAGTACAGAGGGGAATTAATACATTTTGAAGATTCTCAAAGGAGGAGGAGGATATATCATGATAGTTGTGCCGTGTTCATGTTCGACTTCTACTGGCAAGAAAAAACATGGTGGTAAGTCTTGAGACAAATGTGTGATATTGAATAGTCAGTCAGTCAGTTACCAACTATAAACCTCCGTAGCGAAGCCTGTGTTGCACATATTTACTTGAATAAAAGGCTGAGGTCAGGTTATTTACCTATAAAAATCTGTTTGCTTGTTCTTTCTTCCACTGCTATATTACTCAAAAAAGATAAGATAATATAAATTTAAGTTCTCTTTTTTAAGACCAATAATAAGTTGTTTATGAATGCAATCAAAGATTTAATTTTAGGATGTCTAATAAGTGGTTAATTATCTTTTTCAAGTATCGATGCTGCTTAAGAAGATGGCAGTCTAGGAAGACTAGTCAACGATGACCATAAACATCCAAACTGCAAAATGAAGAAGATCATAACAGAGGGCAGGCCACACCTCTGTCTCTTTTCTCTGAGGGACATTAATCCCGGAGAGGAAATAAGATATGACTATGGAGGAAGTGATTGGCCTTGGAGGAAAGAGGTACATCAAAACTGAGCTGCTGAATATTAATGTAGCCCTGAGATTTTTTATTTCCTCTGAATGAATCCAATACTGGTGTTTTTGCCTCTGAATATCCTTGTTTATAAAAAATATTATACTATTGTTTTATGTAATTCAGGATATCATTTCAGTCTGTCATACACATAGACAGATGTATATGAAAAACTCTAGCATTTTAGGCTTTTATAATAAAACATTTTCAGGACTGTGTTTTTGTACACTTTGGGTCTACTCTAGGAACACTGTTATGTTACTTTTAATGTTGACTTGATAATATTAGGGACCAAATTACATTGTGGATTGATTATATTGAGCTTAGGTGGCATGCACATTATATGAAAGCTAATTGGAATCGACCTACCCATTCCCTCATCCTGTATTTGTGATTGACATTTATTGGTTTCTGTGTACGATGCCCTCTGTCATTGTTTGAGGCCCGTTGTTGATTTTAGAAAATATACTACATATATTAATTCTGAAAAGTATTAGCAGGTCTATATTAGACTTGCCTTTGAATGACATGAGATAATCAAAAGTTTTATGTTTCACCTTTTTAAACTATGTATGGCTAGGATTGTACCTGCTGACCACCTGCTCAATAATCCTATTTCTTCAACTGTTTCTTCAGTATGGAGGACAAGCGAGTGTCACTGAGTCATCTGAGATCGTCAGAGCAGAGCAGAAGCCTGAGAGACCTTCATTGACCCCGATGGAGGTAATACGTTGTTTCTGAATTGCTTTCCTCTGTTCTTACTTTAGATTTTAGGCCTGCACTGTTTGACAAATTTTACAAGTGTTGTACTTGCAGGAACATTTTGGTTGTGTTAAAATCATTGTAACTGAAGTCTTACAGCTGCCCTTTAAGCACACTCTGGTTTTTGGGATTTCATGGGGTCAAGTCATGATGCTTTTATTGGACGACTCACACACACCTGTCAGGTCTGCTGTTGTAGTGGGGTCCACGGTACCTAAATTACATAGTACACGTTTAACTTTGGAAATGTAGTCCTTTCTGTCTGTAGACCTAAAAACACCATGTATGACACGTGTCATTGATCCTGAGCTCAGTTTGGTTTCTGTCAGTTATTCCAGCTGTTAGTTATAGATCAGTTCAGCCCTGTCACACTTCACTTTTCCTTGTTCTCAGCTGTAACGGTTACAGCAGTGCTTATAGTGGATGACTCACACACAGCTGTCAAGAAATGTAATGGCGACATATTTATATATAATATATATAATTTAATGTCACTTTGCTAAGTGAATGTATCAGTTGTTATGTTACCAGATTACAACGCTTTTTCATGCTAGTGTATGTATAAAATTGTGGTTCTGTGTTATCCATTTATTAATTCTTCAATGTTCTTGTTTTCCCCGTAGGACTCAGATGAACCAGAACTCCATCCTCTAGGGCGATATGTTAGACCTTCCCTTGTAAACTACACAGATTCTGATGACTCTCAGAGTCCACCTACAACTCATGTCCATTTTAATATGAGTTTTCAGGTATTGTGATGTTAATACATTTTTCAGGTATTTTTTGTAATATATTTTTTTTAATTTTATTTTTTCTCTTCATACATTAGTCCAAATGAAAATGGCATACATTCTTTTGCATACTTTAGAGACAGAATCCAAGTCCTAAGTTTGAACTTAGCCCTTCAAAAGAGGATCAAGATTCAATCCCAAGGCTGAGGAGGACCAAAAGCATACAGGTCAGCAATGCATACAATGTAGAAAAAAGATTAATGCTTTTTATTAACAGTTATAGTTTGTACCTTATATGAAGTAAATTGTTTATAGCAATTCTGTAATTAGTTTGCTGACTTAATTTAATTCACATTTCCTTTTATGAAGATGAACAAACAAAGTCATTTCGATTCAGATGAGCTTTTTGACGACCTAACCTCAGATGACAGCGGAGAGGAATATATTCTCAAGACTAGTGAGGATGATTCTGATGGTACAGACACAAGTGAAGTTATTCAGTCAGTCAACCAGAAACAGAGCATGCTCAGATTTAATAAGGACTTAAGGACAATGGATGATATTGGAGATGGGTGTCTCTCACAGACAGAGCTAAACTATGGCTTTCCAAAGCAAGTGCTTAACAGAGGACGCTCACACTCAAGAAGAGGAAGCATTTCTGGTAGGAGACTTCAAAAGCAATCTTCAAGGAGTGTATCCTGTCCTGCAAAACGGACCAGAAGTAATCAATCATCAGAACAGAGTGGAAGGGATGACACAGGGGCCCTGTTACAAAACTCAATACCGGATCTGGTGCAAAATCTTCCTGACAGTGCCTCTTCCCCAATTCCAGAAGATGGAGATACTGACAGTTCACTTGCCATACCTGCTGTCTGTAAAAAGGAGGATGGGTCAAGAGTGTACAATAAAAAGCATACAATAAAAAGTTTGTATTGTAAGTTGGGAATTGGTAAAATGGCAAGGCATTTGGAGCGTGCTCATAAAGATAAGCCAGAAGTTGCACAGGCTATGTCCTTCCCTAAAGGCTCCAAAGAAAGGCGAATGCATCTGGAACATTTAAGAAATAGGGGCAACTTTGCCCACAATGTTGATGTATTGAATGCTGGTGCTGGAACTCTTGTTCCTCGCAAGCAACCAGAAGAGAACACTGAGGCGCAGAATTTTCTGCATTGTGTATATTGTCAAGGCTTTTTCAAGAAGAAACTCTTTTGGCGGCACATGAAGATCTGCAAGTTCAAACCTTGTATTTCACAAAAACCTGGCAAAAGCCGTGTCCAGGCCCTCTGTGCATTTGCTACACCTCCTCCACCTGGTGTCAGAGTACAACTATGGAAGCTGATAAACAACATGGTTCAAGATGAAGTTTATTCTGCAGTCAAATCTGATGTGTGTATCATGGAGTATGGTGAGCATCTGTATAACCGGCTTGGATTTGATGTTGGCAAACACGAATACATTCGGCAGAAACTAAGAGAGCTGGGAAGGCTTCTGATATGCTCAAGGAAAACCACTCCCTTGAAGACAATGCAAGACCACATCAAACCTGCAAATTTCATGCATGTTGTGCAAGCTGTGAAACAGGTGGCAGGCCATGACAGTGAAACCAATGCATACAAGTGCCCAAGTCTTGCTCTCAAAATTGGCCACAGCTTGACAAAGATTGAAAAGCTTGTTGAAAGGCGTGAAAATGTTCAGAACAACTACAGTGCAGCCAAAGATGCTCGTACATTTCTCAGAGTATATGAAACTAGATAGAATGAACTTGTATCGTCTGCATCACTGAGAACACTACAGGAAACTAAGTGGAATGCCCCTCTGCTGCTTCCATTCACAAAAGATGTCCAGTCTCTCCATTCTTATTTAGATATGCAACAGCAACATCTGCACAGTAAATTGTCCACAGAGGCATCCCCCAAGACATGGACACAGCTGGCAAAGGTCACTTTGACACAGGTCATTTTGTTTAACCGGCGAAGATCAGGGGAGGTGTCAAAAATGCCCCTCTCTGCCTATTTGTCTCAAAATCCATCAGACCCCCAGGAGGACGTGAATGCAGCCCTCTCAGACCTAGAAAAAAAACTCTGTCAACACTTCAGGAGGCTAGAGATAAGAGGGAAAAGGGGAAGGATAGTTTCCTGTGCTTTTGACTCCACCAATGCAACAAGCATTGGACCTTTTTGTCTGCAAACGGCAGGAATGTGGGGTTCTAAAGGAGAACTTATACTTATTTGCAAGACCATTCACTTTTACCTGCTATCGTGGGTCTGACTGCCTTCGATACTTCGCCAAGGTCTGCGGTGCAGAAAATCCTGAAAATCTCACATCTACAAAACTGCGCAAGCAAACAGGAACTCTGTCTCAGATTCTCAACCTCAGTAATACAGAGCTGGATCAGCTAGCTGATTTTCTCGGCCATGACATAAGAGTGCATCGGCAGTTCTACAGACGTCCTGAGGGAACTCTCCAACTTGCTAAGATTAGCAAAGTTCTCATGGCTCTGGACCAGGGACGCCTGGCAGAATTTAAGGGCAAGACTCTGGTTGATATCAACATTGATCCAGGAGGTACTAATTATTTATCTTTTTTAACAATATTATGCCTAAAATAAAATCTATCTACATTATCTAAAGCGATTAAACAATGTGTATGCTCCTAGGAATACACGTATGCCATATATTATGATCAAATTAATTGTTTCCCACCTTTACTTATGGTCATTTGCTTTCCTCCACCCCCTCTTCTAACCCCCATCATCTCACAGAGAATGTGTACATGGACAGCGACACAGAGGAGGCCTGCGAGTCACAGGGTAAGTAATTTTTCACATGGGCTTAAATGTGACCATGCTTATGTGTTCAAGGATGGAAGTTTTGGTCCTGATACCAATCTGAGTCCTTATGTAGTGGGATATCTACTGATACAGAGTCTGATGTGGTTCTTAAGTTTACCTGTGTTGATAAAATATGTATGACACATCTTATTCTTCATGACTGAATTTATTTGAACAGTGAAGGTCCTGGATCAAAAATATTAAGTTGATAAACTTAGATGACTGATATGATATGAATGATTTGGAAGAATACAAAACCTTTCATTGTTGGAGGCAACTGTTAGAAAGAAGATGTTGGAAATTTTGGAACTACAGAAACTCCAAGACCACTCTGACTGTACTGTGGTGTTACAGAGTGGAGGTTATTCCTTCATAATCTTTGGCGGGGCACAGATGGCAGTCACTGAGAGTATTTTAACCATACAAAAGACATGTTTAATTTTGAACTACAATTGTGTTACCTATGGAACTTTAATTAGTGACTGCTCATATGACCTGCCACTAGAAAAAAAGAACTCACTTTATCTCAGCGAAAGTGATGGTCAGCATCAACTAAACATAAGACGCTGCTCACTGACTGATTGTGCACTGCTCTGCTCTGCTCATGAGAACTAGCCAGAATACAGAGTCACCAGTGTGCCAAAATTAGTTTTCACATTCGCATACTGTAATTTTCATTATTGTATGCAGCAAAAGCTCCTAGTGTAGAGACCAGTTATAAAGGAGAGCAGCACAGAAACACTTAAAGCCAGAGGTAGGCAAAACACAGTAGAATACGGTTAAAGGATCAGATTTGAATTAGCTTTATTGTAGGCGATGGGGGGAATTTTACATTTACTGTGATATAGTAATACTTTGTAATTGATTTTTGTAATTTGATTGTCCTGGTTTTCAGAGAGTCAGGTCACATCCAGTCATAGTGAAGAGAACGAAACAGCAATACCAGATGTGAGCCATAGGGATGCATCACCACAGCAGGACACCATGACACCTCCACAAAGCTGTCCTGGACAATCAGCAAAAAGGCAGAGAGGTAAAGTTTTGAGATCAAACCTTGTTACTGTATACTTGTCCAAAATCAATGTAATGTTTGAGTGTCACCGCCTTTTCAAGATTTCAAGAATTTATTGTCATTACACAACAATTTACATCAGCAATCATTGGTAATGAAATTCTTAAATCTCTTAGATTTAAGATCTCTTAAATCGAGAATAGACACTCAACAAAAAATAGATTAAGAAAAAAATATAAAATGAAAAAATAAATAAGTACAAGAGTAACAAAATAAATAACTTATACAATTAAATTATGAACTAAATAATGTACAACTAAACAGAGATGTACAATGAAATATACAATAGAAAGTGATGGTGTTATTATAAAGTGATGGTAGAGTTGAAGCTTCCCTGAGCCCGTTAGTGGTAGGTAGCCAGCTTAAATGCTGCAGAACCGTCGGCCAAATGGCAGCAGTTTATGACTGGTGTGACTGGGGTCCTTAATGATTTTTGTGGCCTTCCTAGTACATGGATGGCAACTCCATCCTGGTGATGTGCTGAGCAGCTTTCACCACCCTCTGTAGAGCCTTACGGCTCGACGGAGTTGCAGCTGCCACAGCAGCTGCAGCTGCCACAGCAGGCGGTGATGCAGCCAGTCAGGATACTCTCTATGGTGCACCTGTAGAAGCTGCAGAGTATCCTGGAGTCCATGTTGAGCCTTCCGCAGCCTGCGGAGGATGAAGAGCTGCTGTCTGTCTGACTTTGTGATGAAGTCAGTGTGATGAGTCCAGGTCAGGTCCTCGCTGATGTGAACTGGAGGAACCTGAAGCTGCTGACTCTCTCCACCGTAGTCCCGTTGATGGAGAGGGGGGCGTGTTCTCTCTCTCTGCCTCCTCCTGAAGTCCACGATCAGCTCCTTTGTTTTGCTGACGTTGAGATGGAGGTTGTTGTCCTGAGATGGAGGTTGTTGTCCTGGCACCAAGATGGTCAAGATGTCAGGGCTCTGACCTCCTCTCTGTAGGCCGTCTCAATCGTCGCCGGTGATCAGGCCGATGACGGTCGTGTCGTCAGCAAATTTGACGATGGTGTTGGAGCTGTGGGTGGCCACGCAGTCATGCGTGTGAACAGGGAGTACAGCAGAGGGCTGAGCACAACTCAGCCTGGGGGGGGTTGTTTAGTCACGGTGGAGGATGTGGTGCTGCCCATCCACACAGCCTGGGGTCTGCTCGTCAGGAAGTTCAGTCCTGACCTGACAGGTATTAATATTTTTTTTAAACTCCATATATATATGTTCCGTCTCCCACTAATACATACATGCAATGCAATATGTAATACATATGCAGTCTCTCTGGCCTCTACTCTAATCCTTTAAATTGAACCCTTTTTTGCGTATTCTATTATCTTAAAATGGCCGTTTATTGACTTTTGCTCCTCAAATAATATATCCAAACAGAAATGTTTTTGTGTTAATTGTTTACAGGTCGCCAACCTTTCAGAAGAAAGATGTGGGAGAAAGAGGAGATCCTTGCTGTTGAGAAACACATGATGCCATTCATCACTTCATGTCGTGTTCCAGGGAAAAGCGACTGCGATAAGTGCTTTGAACTAGAAAAAGTAGCTCTTAAAGGCAGAAATTGGTTGGCTCTAAAATTCTACATCAAGAATCGAATCACAGCTCTCAAGAAAAAATATTAATGGTCATTTAAGGCCTGTTGACCCCTGTTACACTTGTATCACAGCATGTTGTTCATATCTTTTTTGCAGTGATACTAGAGTTAGATACCATTCAGCATTAGAGTTTTTTGTTTTGTCCAACAATGGGGCACTCTTTTGTTTTTAGAAAGCAGAGCACTTGGATTTGATTTTTTTATACTAGCATTGATTCAGTATCTCTTGTCTTGAAAGGTCTTCTCTCTTTTTCTCACCTCATTTCCTGTCCTTTTATGTGATCACAGATATTATTGTATCTATTCTTATTTGAACTTATCTCATATTATATAATCTCCTGTCATCTCTAGTAAAGTCAGCTCACCTTATTTCCTCTCATTTCCCATCTCTTTTTTCATCTTATGTTATATTATATCTCCTCCAATCTTCTCTTGGTATACTTTATCTCATCTAATCTTCCCTCATCATGTTATGTAATTTCCCCTCATCTCCTTTCATGTCCCAGCACTTTATTGAATCTCATGTCACCTCATTTCTCTTTTCATCCTATCTCATTGTAATTTCTCATTTAATCTCATCTCTTCTCCGCTTATCTCATATTTTCTAATTTTGCTCAACTCAGTTTTTCATTTGATCTCATCTCCTCAGTTTGTCTCCTTATTTTATCTCATAATGTTTAACTCTTTAATTTCATTTCATTACTTTTGCGAAAGAAAAAAAAGCTCCAGGTAGAACAGCAGTACTTTGTGATATTGTGGCGGCATTGTTAACAGGTGTGTGTGTGTGTTTAATGGTTCAAAGTTGAGTGTTTGTACTAATTTCAACACAAGGGCCTTAACTTTTGTTATCGATTCATCTGTCAGTTATGTCACTGATCTTTTAGTTCACACAGAGCCAAACAAAAGTGAAAATTGCACGAAAGAAGTCTAGAGTCCAGTGTAATCTTTTTAATGTCCTTTTTTATTCCAACCAGCAGTTCTAAACTCAGATGTAACCTATTTATGGTGATAGGAAACAGGGAACCCTTGCATTTGAAAAGCTGGAGCCAGTGACAGTTTTTTTTTTTTGTCTTGTTTTTTTTGTTTTGTTTTTCTGTAGGTACCTTACTTGGAAGAATGTACATAAACATTGTTTGGTCTACTTAGGATTTAGAATTTAGCATTTAAATAAAAGTTTTGAACTTAATTAATCACCAACAGCCTCTCATTTGTAACATATTAAATGACACTTCAATAAATACATGATTATTTTGCCACAGCACTAAGTATGTTTTATCATCCAAAACATGTAAGGTTGTTAAAATGTTGTAGAATAACTTAACAGAAACTACATTTTGATGCATTGCCAAACTCCTGTGGATGCATCATGGATGCATAGCACTCACCTTGACAGTGAAAGATGCTCATTGGTCCCACATAGTAAGATTAACCTAAATGTGTGTTGAGTGGTACACAGGAAGGAAGAAAAACCAGACAGTGTGTATATATTGACCTCACAAATAACTAAATATCTGACAAGTCCCCAGGAGGGACTTTCTAGTCTGGTCAGGGACCTTTACTCTGTCTTTTTGATAATTTGAAGTGGGATTTGTGTTTATCTTTACTTCTGGATACTGCCTGATTTTTTTCAGTGTTGTAGAACCACCAGAAAGGGTGGTCCCCACAATGGATGATCCGGTCTTGTGTCCACACAATACCATAAAGACAAGTATGTGTGTGTGTGTGTGTTTATTCATAAAATATACTTAGTTCAGATGCTGTGAATGAACCTCAGACAGATGGACCACAACCAGAATCAGTGAGGAACCTGCAAGACTGGAGAGAACAAAGAGGACCGGGGCTCCGGCAGTAACATGCACTTTACAGGACATAAGAGTATTCACATTAACCGCTTTAACCAGAAGTGCGTCCACTGTGCATTTGGCAAAACCCTCTTGATTAGTGCACAACGTCCTTTATTTTTTCTGCCCTGGTCTGTGCTCCATCTGTGCAAACACCCATACAGTTCTCCCATTTTGGCCTGTGGTCTGTTAGGTAACCATCAATGATGTTGAAGAGCTCGTCAGCGGTTGCTCTCTTTGTGACATACTGGAAAATTTGGAAAATAGTAAATGATGATGTGACATATCGAATGTAAGCTATAAGCAGACAGTCTTTTTTGCTATGAGTGCCCTCATCCTCTTGCAAGGCGAAACAGGTGTCTTTCACTTTTTCTATGAGCTAATCGTCCAGGTCTCTTTGACAAGTCAAGTGAGAAATCATCATAGCAAAACATTTGTTTGTTGTATGTCACTGAAATGAGTTCGGCTCCAACACTGCCTGCAACATGTTCTGACCTGAAAAGAAAAAACCACCCAGGAGCGATCTGCCCCCCCTGGTGAGTTAGGGTTAGGTCTTTTTTAATGGTCAGATGAGGTCTTTAGGAGGTACATCAGTACGGGCGGTAATTATTAACATAACCTAATAAATCTAGTCTTAGAGCTCAATAATACTGAGAAGAAGAAGAAGGGTATTATGCCAGAATCTGCCCTGCAGTCTGTGTTGAGCAGTGTTATGTTAAAATCAAAGGCTGAACTTCATACACACATTAAAAGTTTCATTATATGTTCTCCTTCCTAAAAAGAGCTTGTAATACATGCAGATAATGAAATTTAATTACTCTCGTCTCCAAAGGGAAGTAAGACACTCAGTGAGTAAGACAGACTTCTATCAGTTTATGTTTTTGTGTTCAGATGAAGACCCCAAAAAGGAAAATAAATTTAAAGGTTAAAATTCTACATGAACAAAAGTTGTTTGAAACTAAAATCTTAAGTGATTTTCATAAAATGCTCTCAGTAATATATTCCACATGCCAGTGTCTCTCTAAACCATTTAGAAAGTGGTGTACTCAAAGGGGGTTATTGAAACGTGTCCCCCAAATATAACTTAAGTGACTGTGTGTAAATGTGTGTGTGTGTGTGTGTGTGATCTCTCTGCACACTTCATTTGCTCTGTTAATTACCACTTAAACTTCAGAACCACATACAGCATTTGATTGGTTCATTTAAAGGTTAATGTCTGTTATAAAGATGGGGACTTCATTGCTCACTACACACACACACACACACACACACACACAAACACACACACACACACACACTGTGCACTCCTTTACTGGTTACTTATGACCTTGTGCTTAAGTATTTGGATGGGAAGAATCCACACAGAATTTGAACATCAGACTTCCTGAAACATCTGCTGGTTTCTTTTTCTTCGTCACATCACTTCATTTCTACACTTTCAGGTGTTTTTCTGTTTTAAATCTCCCTTGTTGTTCTTTGTGTTTGTCTGAAATGTTTGGTATCTGTCCATCCAAATACTTACAAGTGGCATGTTTTTAAACCAACCACTCTGAGAACTACAGGTGTGTTTAAATAAACTCAGTCACACAAAGCCTTCAGTGCAGCTGCTTTCCTGCAAAACACGCTTTCAACTAAATCTCTTTAATCACATTTTGACTATGGTTACCATTATTAAGACAGTGAAACTCCAAATCATCCAAACTAATGTTAAATCTTTTCCTTTAATTCCTCTTCAAGTTGCACTTTAAAGTCATGATTTCCTTTTTTGTTTTTTAATAGTAGAGATACTACAAACAGTTCTACAAAGCAACATTTACAACAAGAACACTTTAGTTGTTAGAACTCAACTAACTCGAGCATCAGTGAGCCTGATCGAGCTCTGCTGCTGATTCTGTTTATTTACACTGAATGACTTCACAAAGGTTTCTCAAAGAGATTGGCACATTACATCATGTGACATCATCTGATATCATCCTATTTTATACCTGCAAAACACGTCAGTCTTTTTCTTTGTTTTCCTCCTCAGATAAAAGACCAGGACTGAGTCTCATTTGTCTTTTACCTTTAACCACAGTAAACTTATAAAGGATGATCTGAATGCAGCATATGACACTTCAGCTAAACTGAAGAAAGTAATGAAGCCTTGATGCATCTTTCTGTCACTGCAGGGAGACAGAGAGAGACGTAAACCAACACTGAGCACAGTTTGAGAGTGAACATTCACATTGTCTGCACTGACACGTTACAGGACTGAATCTCACTCTCCTTCACCTCAACACATGTAAAGAGTGAATTTCAGAGTCAGCTTGGTCGTCTTTGTGTTCACAGACACTTCTTGCAGACTGCAGCAGTTCTTTGAGAGGCTTTGTTGGGACCATCAGACAGAGATGTTGGAGAGGAACTCAGTTTTATACATTAGACAGATTTCCATCTGTGTGAAGAAAGAGAGACGATCAAACCGGCTGACACCAAGATCACCATCACTGCACCTCAATGTCTCTCTGTCTCTGTCCATTATTTTGTTGTCTCAACAGAAAGTTTCGGCCTCAGATTGAAAACTCTCCTGGAGTCACAAACACTCAGATAAACATTTTTCACCACAGAGTGAAGCCGTCTGAGACTCAGCTCTGCTCTCAGAGATTTGTGGGGATTAACTGGAAATCTCAGGCCTTTGAACGATTTTCTCTTACTGATCTAAATCCATCCATTATTTCTTTCATGATACATAATTATCAACCACTACATCCTGTGATTGTGAGGCCATACAAAAACATTTATGGATTTACAGCAGCTGACAGTTTGTGGTGATGTTTTATAATTCATGTAAACTTGGTTACATGAAATGTAAAAAGTACTGGGTTCAGTTTTTGGAAGTGAGCTCTGCTGGTTCACCTTCCTGTAACACTGCTCAAACCAGGTAAGAAGAGTCTGTGACACTTTCCATTGACAAATGGGACAAATGTTATAGAGACTACACACACACACACTTTAATCCCAACCATGACACTGACCATGAACGACATCATGAACAACATCAAGTGTTTCAGGAGCTTGTTGTGGGAAACAGTAGAACAAAGACTGGGAGTTTGTACTTCCTGTTCAGTCCATAAATCCGTTCATAATCTAAACCTCTAGTTCAGGCTTACAGGGTGCTGCAGCCTCTCCTAACACACACTGACACAGAAAGCACACTGGACATGTGAACAAATTCACCCATTCAAGGTGAAAAAAGTTCAGTCTTCATGAGGGAACACCGATGTTTGTTCCTAAGCAGCTCTGACATGACTCAGCTGCAGGCAGTCACACCTGCTGGTTTTCATATGTGAGCCAAAGCTTTCAGCGAGTGGAGAGGAGGGGGGCTGCATATTCTTTGACTGATGAGAAGTGGTGGGAAGACTTGATTATTAATGGGACTGGATTACCTACTACTGTGCTCTGAACTTTGATTGTTAACCAGTGAATAACCCTGGAGAAGGAGCAGAAGAAGCAGTGATGACAGACTGAAACATGGACGGCCAGACTGATAAACACCCGAATGTTTCCACACCTGCCGACGTCTCACAGCTTCTCATTTGTGTCTCTCCAGGTTTGTGTCATTCACCTCCAACCTTTACTACTCTGCGTTTTCAGTCTTTGAGCACCATTTTCCCAGTGACAGAAACCTGACCAGAGCCAGGAGTCAAAGCTGAGCTCTCTACAACACATCACAGACTGATCACAGTCCTGACAGACAAACATCAAATACACCATGAACTCAGCTCACAAACATCAGCAGAACAACAAACTTGCTGCAGTCGATAAATCAGAACGTGTAACTCCTTTCATCTTTGACTGAAGCTGAGTGAATTAGTCCCAGATCGTTCAACAGGTCTCTGATCTGTTCTGTTTTCATTATATTCTCTCCTTGGTCTTCAGTCTTACCAGGTCAAGCTCTTGTGTGAATGAGAGCAGTTCAGGCTTTACTGATGTTGAAAAATGTCAGAGTCAAAATAAGAGCAGCTAATGTGCTCATTAATCTCTGATTGCTTGGAGGCTCTCAGTTATGAGCAGGGCAGAAACGTCACATTATTCACTCCAGATTGACTTTAGTACAGACATTTAAGTCAACAGCTGAACTGCTCTCAGTAACTGCAGAGGAAAAAACGTTCTAACAAAAACCTGAGAAACAAACTGCGTATAACCACATATCTGCTCTAAACTGGTAAAATACTGTAATGCTTCTTTATCAAGTGTGGCAGTGTGCCCCTACACAGTCAGACGTACACAGAAATAACAATGAAATTAACAATGGTAAGTTGATGAAACTCATACATTAAACAGTTGAATAGTTGTGCTAAATTATGAGATAGGTGTTGTTTGTGTATGATCTAATAATGTGTGAAGTTTTTGCACAGAAAATGGTGAGACCATATTTGATCGTATGCCCCGTTCATGTAACACTATTGCAAATGCCGGTATGCCTGTTTATGGACGTACGCCTGATAGAGCTAGAACTCACTACCAACAAAAATGCATACATACATTACATTTAGTAAGTCATTAGGTTTTTGTTTTTGTTTTTTTTAAATAACGCATTATAATGGACAGTAGTAAGCAATAGTGCAATGGATCCAATTGTGATCCAGTGAGAAATTTAACCCACTGATAGAGGCTTTAAAGCTATAAACGGTGAAATATGTGTGCTTTTGGACAGTTTTACAACATTATAACAGTCGTCATTATACTTATATGGCATATATTTGTGTTTAATTCACTGTGATTTATTTCTGCTAAAATGTAATTTGTAATTCAATATTTGTGATTTATTTATAAAGAATAAGTGGTACCACCATTAATTATTATGCTAATTTCAATTTCTTATTATATATTTACAATTCATATGTCAATTGTATTGCACACGTACAATTTACATGCCAGTATTTGTTGTTTTCAGTACATATATATATACACTTAGCTGTTAGTTTTCCTTCAAAAATAATTAAAAGTGGACTTGATATTGACTCAAAAACCTACTCTCTAAATGTAATTTCTTTTGCAACTGCCTGCTTGACTCTTTTATGGAAAGATTAAGACTATTGTTGTGCCAGTCAACCCCGCCATAACTGATGATGAGGGCTCTGAGGAGGAAGATGATGACATGATGGATCCAGACTTCATCCCACCCACCTGCAACCTGGATGCTCCAAACCCAAGTGATGAGAGCTCCTCTGCCAAGAGGAGATGCATGCTGCCTACAGTGGAGGTGCTAACATCGATGAAGACGATGGTGACGCAGACAAAGAAGTCAAAGACCAGCCAGAAACCACTAAGAGGCCCACTATGAAGAGGCGGCGAGCAGCCAGTTCAGCCACCTGGAAAAAGGCTGACCTGGACAACCCAGCCCTGTCAGAGTACCAGCACTCTCCCTCTGACTTTGTTCAGACTCCACTCCATTACTTCTGCAGGTACTTCAGCCCCCAAGTCATCAAACACATAACATCAGACCAACCTTTATGCAACCCAGAAAGACATCAACACCACCTTCACCCCCACTGAAGAAGAAATGATGAACTTTGTGGCAATTTTGATGTACATGGGGATAATTCAGCTCCCATCTGTGGATAACTACTGGGAAATGGAGACCAGGGTCCTTCAGGTTGCAAACCTCATGTCATCCAAGAGGTTCAGGCTGCTGAAGAGGCTTGTCCATTTCAATGACAACACCAACATACCTGGCACCAATCACCGTTTTTTCAAGATCTGGCCACTGTTCAGCTTCCTGAATACTGCCTTCAGGAGTGAGTCGTAGACCCCCAAGCAGCCTGTGGATGAGGTCATGGTTGCCTACAAAGGCAAGACAGCGGGCAACCTGAGGCAGTACATAAAAAACAAGCAGGATAAATGGGGATTCAAGCTGTTTGCCAGGGCGTCTGAGGATGGCTTCATCCATGACATGGTTCTATACAAGGGAAAGACTATACTGGAGGCCCATGGTGTCCCCTGACACCTGAACAGGAAGCCATGGGTGCCACCAGCCAGATTGTCTCCATCCTGGCCAACACCATGTCCTCTTCCACCACCACAGCCATCTTTGCAGACAACTTTTTCAGCAGCCTGGAGATTGTTCGGTACCTCAAGGAAAAAAACTGCAGGTACATGTTATGTACACTGGTATTTCAGGTTAATGTTTTTATGTGTGTGATTCCTCTCTGCCACACAGGGACAGCCGGGGACAAAGTCCATCAAGGAGATGGAGAAGAAGGCTGTGCCTCGTGGCACCTGCAACTATGTCCTCAGTGACGACGGGACCCTGGCTGTGATTGGAAAACAAGGTTGTCACTGTCCACTGACAGTGCAGCCCGCGTCCTCACTCTCTCGATACTGCAGTGACACCAAGAGAAAGGAGGACGTGATCTGCCCTGCTCTTATCAAGAGCTACTACAAAACTCAAAAATTCAAATTTATTTATTTAAAGCCCAAAATCTCAAATATTGTTTGCTGTTCTTGGAGAGGCTTTACAATCTGTACAGAAGACAAACACCAAGACAATGAATGCCAGCATGGGGGGCATTAACAAAAGTGACATGCTGGTCTATCTCTACCGTACCCCCATGAAATCAAAGAGCTGGTCCATGCAGCTGTACCTACACAGTAGATGTCAGCCTCACTAATGCCTGGATGACGTACAGGTGAGACTGCCAGTCTCTGGGTGTGGATGGTCTGTCAGTGAAAAGCTTCAGGATTCAGTAAATGTATTTTCCAATATGCTTTACATTGTTTGAAACTATTCTGTATTTATGTATTTCTGTGTGTTTCCTTAAAATTAAATTT
Source organism: Scortum barcoo (assembly GCA_023238725.1). Classification (NCBI taxonomy): domain Eukaryota; kingdom Metazoa; phylum Chordata; class Actinopteri; order Centrarchiformes; family Terapontidae; genus Scortum; species Scortum barcoo. The sequence goes on from CM041552.1 coordinate 25,648,201, forward strand.
CAAATTCAGGTATACAGGAGTGCCAGCAGTACCTGTCGCCCCCCCGTCTACGACACCCGTCAGACCTGCAAATACTGCAGCAAGAAGGGGCACATAATGAGGTTAAATGTGGTCTGCACTGTCTGCAAAGTCCACCTGTGCCTCAACAATGTGTAACTGCTTTGTTGGTTTCCATGAAAGCAACTGATCTGATATATATTTGTTGGTGTTGATTTGTTGATGTTGATGTTTGAGAGTGCGAGAATTGGCACACTAGAATGTGTTGCTGTTGCATGATGGTAGTATTGTAATAGTAATGTATGTTTTTTTGTTAATCCATAATAAATATTTTCATATGTACACTTTTATGATTTTTATTTACACTAGAAGGGCAAAGAACCATATATGGTCAATTCATTGACCTTCAATTTGGACCATAAAATTGAAATTTTTTGAAAAAGTAAAAAAAGGAACAAAGTCTTGTAATATCCTCCTGTGATGGTCTAGGGTTGACATTTTGAATTTCTAAGCATTTCAATGCTCTATAAAGGGTTAAATAGAGCTGAAGACAAACACCGAGATGATGATCATGTTGTGCTCAGAGTGGTCAGCCATGCTCATAATGCTGACAGCAGGGGACACATTAAAGATGAAGAGCTGGTTGGAGCTTTGGAGCTGTGAGGCTGTACAGGCTGGATGAAGTTGTGTGATATTCATTTATTGTGATAATTTAGCTGCTGTATGGACACAGCTAAAGCCCAGGTGAGGGGGTGTGAAGTGAAATGTGTGTGTATGAAAGCTGCAGGTGTATGTGTGTGTGCTCGCTGGACTCTGTGTGTAATGGATGTAATGGTTTTCTGATTGCAGACTTAAACCTGAAGAGGACAGAGAGCTTGTAGAGTGTAGGAGTGAACAGGTGAGTGTCAGGCTGTGGACTGACTGCTAATATTATTATTACAGTAGATTTCCTAACTGTCACTCATTTACTGTGTGTTAGATAGCTGAATACACTCGTGGATCAAAGTGTGTGTGTGATGATTGACAGCATGGAGGCTGCAGAAATGGACACATCAAAGTCAGGTGTTGACGGACAGCTCATATAAAGAGCTGTCTAGGAAGAGACATCAGTCTGCTGAGCTGGACTTGAACGAGCCACCTCTCCTGGACCAGAGCAGCTAATGATCCACAGTCAGAGCGAAGAGCAGAAAGCTGCTCGTCATTCAGCTCATATTGAAACGTTGCTCTGTTCATGATGTGACACAGTAAATTAATTACTGTGAAACAACAACGTCACTGGAGTTAGCAGTGATACATCGTGTTAGCAAAGAGCTGCTTTGACCGTCATTGACTTTGCTCCATATTACACTGAAGATTTTCACAATAGATAAAGTGTGATGAATGAGTCATTGCTGACAGTCAGTCATCAGTGCAGTGCTTTGGTTCAGAGAACAGACCCACCATCATCTCCAGAGTTTGACCCCTGTTGACCCCTACTTTGTTTGCTGACAAGAAAAAAACCCTGTTCATGTGTGAAACTTGTGAAAGGAGCCAAACAGTCACTGAAGGCCACATTAATTATGTGATCAGTCTAAACAATGTCTCATTAACACCGTGAGCAATGCTGCAAAAATAAAAAAGGATCAAAGAATCATTTGTTTTCATCTTCAACAAGGTTTTCCTCTGCAGAGATTTTTAGTGTTAATTAAAAGCAGCAGTTACAGTAAAACATCAAATATTAGTCTGAGATGTTCTAATCCCTGCAGATTAATGAGACAAAAGTGAGTCCAGACTGGCTTCATACTGTAATAACATACAGGAGTAGTATTAAGAGGGCAGATGGCTCACTGATCCAACACCAGCTTTTTCTGTCCAAAAAAAAAAAAAAACTGTTCAACTGAAACTGTAGTTTCTGCAGTTATTTACCACATATCAACCAATTAAAATACTTCAGATAGTTTTTACAGTGAATAATTACTGTATTTTTGAATTGATATAAATTACTGTATTTACCTTTTCAATTGTTATCAAGGCTTAAAAGTTAAATGTCATGCTGTGAATTTTCATCTTCTGATATTAAAGGGTATCCAACACGTACACTGCTGCTGCCAAAATTTACCAGTTGAATATAAAGAAATGAAATTCAATGTCTATTTACTGAAATGAGGTAGCAGCAGAGTTTTGGGTGAAATTACCATTCGAAGCTAATGTTAGAGTAGATGTTCAGCACCCATTCAATCTCAATCACCAAACCATGGCCTCAATAATAGCGACATCTCAGACTGAGAGATGAAGTGCAGACACAAAGAAAACAGCACATCAGGAAACACCACAACAGTCTCAGACTAAAGAGAAGGCAGCTCAGCCCCCAACCAGCTTTCTTCCATCAAACACAGAGCCAAGAAGAAAAGAGGGACTCTGTACCATTACTGTACACCAGCCTCCCATCACTGTCTAATTAGAGAGCAATCAGTGGACCTCTAATCTAATCCTAAAGCCTGTTTCTCATTGAACTGCATTAGGAGGTGGATGTGATGGTGGATGGTAGAAACCCACAGAGGAAACAAACACTGAGGGAAGTTTTCTAGGAGCTGGAGAATTAGCAGAGACGGATCCAAGGAAAGGAAACAGAGAGATTTTCTAAAGATCAGGGCTCCATCTTTGGTGTGTGATCACCTCAGGAAAGGCAGCCACCGTGTCAGAAATGGAAATGGAAAGTGTTTGGCTGAAGAGCGGAGAGCAGGAATTAGGATCTGATCATTTTTTACTCACATCAGCACATCCAGGAACTTAAACTGAGGCGAGATGCCAACTTGAACCTCTTAACGTGGTGTGTATTAAATCACTCCAACACACAATTCAAAGCGCTCTGACAACAGCTAAGAGATTAAAGGGCTACATACGACACACTCCTCTCACTCAGCTCTGGACCGCTCAAAGAAATGATGGAGGTCAGTTCTCAGTGATCTGACTCAACAGACACAACAGTCTTCAACAAGGCCATGATACTGAGACACTCTGTGTGTGGCTGAACGAAGCGTCTTACTGTCTCTTTGAAGTCCAGTGTGAAGGTCAGGAGGTGGAGTCCTCCTCACACACACACACACACACACACAGACTCGGTGCAGGTCAAAGTGGCCGCTCTTACCTGAAAGACAGAAAAAGAGGAGAGCAGACTGTAAATGAAGGTTTCACTTTGAGGTTTTGTGTTCTTTTGTGTTCAAAGATCCACCTGATGTCATGTGTTTGTCAGTCAAACAAACGTTAGCTCTTTACTTTTTGCTGAACTGAGTCTTTAAGGTTCCTCCAGAACAAACACACAAAGCTAACAGTTTTACAATCTGCTGATCTGTATGAAAAATCATTTAACACAAGCTGCTGTGCTTTTTACACTCTGTGTGAATTCACTGGATCAATCACTGAATGAATCAACATATATCAGCTGCTACAGACTCAGTGAGATGTTTGGACTCTCAGAGGAGTCACTGAATGATTATGTATCTTCCAGTGAGAGAGTCACCTGCAGTACACAGAGTTAACAGGGTTTATGGGGGACAACACTTTCTTTCCTGACAGCACAAAGCTCCAATAATATGTTAAATAACACTTCTGGCTGTTATTACCAACAACATGTCTGTTGTCTACACATCCCTGATGGTGTGGAGGCAGAGCGTATCAGTAACACTATTTCAGGACGTCATCGTACACTCCAGCAGCGACTCAGCAAAGGACAGAGGTGAGGAGGTACGACAGATCTGTTGATAATCCCGAAAAATAAACAATGACTGAGGACAGAAAGATGGAAAATAAGATGCAGTTTGGCCAAATTGAGATCATCACATTTCTTCACCTTATCATGTTAAATCAGCCACAGCACTGACCTCTGTGGGGAGATAAAATAACTCCTGATAAACCACTTCATCACTGACAGTGTCTTTGGACTGATAATGACATTGTGCCCTCACTACAGACAAATTAAGAGTCATCATGCTGATGTAACTCAGTAACTGTCTCACTAATAAACATCCCAATAAAAACTCAGGGAACAAGGAATAATCCACAAACTCAGCAGGAAGAGGGCGACATCTGTGAGTAGAAAACATCAAACAGACACCAAACATCACTAACAGTGAGTCCACACAGAGATTAGCAGCCTCCTGTGGAGACTGTGACGTCCACCTCATTCAACTTTTCACCTCTAAAATCTGCTCATCTACAGGAACAGAGAGAATGAAGACAGGCAGACATGAAGCTCGTTCACCATTTGACTGGAAATGTGACTGAACTGAAGTGAGATTAAATGAAAAAGGGGATAGATGTAATAATCCTCTACTGTGGTAATTATTATTGAAGACGGTGTAATTCATAAATACTGTCAATAAGCAGCTTTAGCTTCTGTAGACGTCGTACAAACACACACTGATAATCATGATGAGCACATCCAAGTTACAAACCATGAACCTTGAAAGGAAAATAGCAGTAATTATTCATGGCAGCATAAATTATAGAGCTGATACACACTCAAATGAAATGGTTAGAAAATGTGTGTATTTTAAACTAAAACTGTGACACTACACAGCTCCACAGGTGGATGAAGAACAGGTCATTCTCTGGTTTGCAGAACATCCTCCCTCAGGCTGTGGCTGCAAAGTCTTGTTGATGCCTTCAGGCTCCTCTGTTTGATTTCAGCTGCTGGTTTTGGAGCAAATAAGAGACGAGACAACAGAGTGTCTGTCTGCTGTCTAACTCTGTCCATCCCTCCTTAATCCTCTGTTATTTCACATCTGTGATTCAAGAATATGTGGGATGTTAAAGCCTCCAGCCAACCAGTCCAGCAGACAGAAAGCCCTGCTGACTCTGGCTCAGACAAAGACCTTATCCCGACTCCCTCTGTGGGCAGAGACAGCATCACATGAGGCTGTTCACCCCAGCTGAGCTGCTGTGTGAAGCTGATGGAAAGATGTTTAAATTCAGAGCATCAGTCTGGTACAAACCAAGTGAATCACAGAATAAACCTGATGTTGTGTTCAGAGGCTGTGATGAAGATCAGAGGACTGCTCAGCAGGCCCACAAACAGCTGAGAGCAAATTAGTACAATTACGTGAAAGTGAAAGTGAAAAGGATGATTGAACCTCTTTAACCTCCTCTGACCTGCTGTTCTTCCCTGCACCGCATAAAACACAATAAATAACAAATACATGATGTCTACCAGGGACCACACAGTCAGACTGTGACTGACACTGAAGGTGTCGGTGTGCTGCTGCACACACTGTTCCTAATGGACAGGATGTATAAGCCTCATGCAGACCACTCAATGGTTTAGCTGTACATCAAACATAATAATATCTCCTCACAGTCAGTACAACCAGCAGGTTTGGTCTCATGTTAGTCCACAATTCAAGAGATGACATGGTAGTGTTATAACTAAATACTGCATTTAAACCAACAAGGTCACTGAGACTTTATTTTCACTGTTAAAATGCATTACTATTAAGCAGAGCAGGATTCTGCTCTAAATGTTTCCAACACGTTACACAAGTCTGTCCTCTGTGTTGTTCACTAGAAGAACAAAGAAGCACACAAAGATTTCAGTGTGTGTTAGTCTGAGAGTGTAAATATGTGATGAATTAAACACACATAACACTGACAGCTGCTTCCACCCTGTCGTACGTGTGATATCTGTGATGTGTGATGGGTCGGATGTCGGATTGTTTCTAGTAGTCACTGAAGTTTGTTTGAAGGTGAGTACACGTCTCAGCGGACAGTTTGATAAAGAAGTCATCCTGCAGACTAAATGAACTGGTCAGTAATGATTACAGTCCTGTCTGTGTTTGGCTTCACTATCCGGCTGCATCAATTCAACAAAACTCCACAGCACAACACAATGATTTCTTTAAAGCTTTTAAAGATACACACAATTCATTATAATGAACTCTAAGACACAACACACGTGTGTATGTCCCACAAGATCAGAATAAAAACACACAGAGTAGAGACAAACTCAAAGTTTGTGTGACATTTGATGACAAGAGTAAAATGATAGTACAAATATCAAACTCACTCCTCCACACATACTTTGACTCACACTGATTGTAACAAAGCTCTTTATCCACTGCCTTCAGTCACACAGCCCATTGAGATCCAACAGTAAACAGACTGAATGAGTAAACACACAACCATTCCTCTCCTCAGTCTGTATTTATCACCTTAATACTGGAGGACCACGTCCTCACTACGGTAGATAATTACAAGACTGTTTACATGTGAAACACATCAAGGTCTCCATCATATCAGTGAAACATTACAGACATCCTGTCAGAGAAGAGGCAGGTGGAGTCAGATCATCCTCAACATTTCACATTTACAGTCACTGATCAGTCATTTACATCACTTACATGTGGACGTCCTCAAACAGGATGAAGAAAGAAAGACAGAAAGAGCTCTTGTCATTTTCCAGCTTGGCCTGAGGTGTCATCACTGTCCAGCATTCGTCACCACATAAAGGTACAAACACTTTCCTGTTTTGTGTAAAATCACTTTCTCCTTTTGATTTCCAGAGCAGATTTCCTGCTGACAGTTAGAGTTTGTGTTTGACTGCAGGAAAAAACAAAAAACCTTCAGCCGTCTGTTTCCAGTAATCCAGTCCGATCATCACTAAAGCTCATATGTGATAAAGGTGTGATGGAAACTTCTTAGTCCAGAGATGAAAGGAGGATTCTCTGCACTCTGATTGGTAGAACAATGATGATGTCACAGAAGACTTATGTTCTGTTACAATCCATTACACACAGACTGATGAAGATTTGTACGTTTTTAAATTTCAGAGCACTTTGATTTAATGGTTTTAGTTTCCTTTTTGCCTCGTACATCAATGATCAGGGAGAAGCAACTCGTCCAATTAAAATTCAACAGCTGAAGGAAACAAGTTGAAAATTTAAAGGAACAGTTTGTTAATAACGTCCCCTGTTTACATCTTAGTGACTCTGTAACATAAGATTCAAACAAATTTAACTTCATGAACACTTTTCAACAGATGCTATTTCACTCTGCCTTTCATTTCCTCTGTTTGTGTGTGTGTGTGTGTGTGTGTGTGTGTGAGCTTGTCTCTGGCTCAGCAGCATACAAGCTGCTGCTCCAGCAGACGGTCATCATTAAGCTTCTTGACAGCATCAATCTGGGCTGATAGGACACCCACACTAGATCTATGAGGTTACACACACACACACACACACACACACACACACACCTTTTAACCCCTGTGTGTCCGTCTATGATCCTCTGTTCCTGTCCACTGACTGACAGCCTCTCCATCCACACAGCACAGTATCAGCTGTCTCTGCTTGTTCTCTTCATGTTCTGCTTTATAGTCGACTGTTCTCCACACACACTGGTCTAATACATGTGTGTTTCTGTTCCAGTGGACGTCCTCTGACTGTGGACCGACTCTGGTCCTGGAGATCCAGACTGAGCTGTGGCCGGCAGTGTTCTCCAAACTAAATCTGATCTAACATGTCTGCAGATACAAAAAGGTGGAATAAAGACGACTTGGTTTCATCACACAGTGAGTGCAGGCTGTCCGGCTGAATGTGTAGTAATTTTCACACACACCTTGTTCACAATCATGTGACTACTTTATGTTGATTCCTCCTTCATCAGCTGCTGGACGTCATTAAATAAACAGACCTCCAGTATTATAGTGCCACATATTCAATAACAGATCAACAGACTGGAAATACACTGTCGGCTTCAGACCCCCGGTTTCTTTGTCACATTTGAATCCACTGATCAGCCAAGAAAAATGACTCAATCTTCATTCTAACAAATTCACTGAAATGGGAATCCAGCAGCATGACACAGTATCAGAGGTGTTTTCTTCAACAGGATTACCTGTTTGAATGAAGGATTAATAGAAACTGGATGTGTGGATGTATTTAATGGGTGAACACTTAAGCAAAGCCAAACGCTTTAATCCTGTAATCCCATAATACACTCTCACCTCTGGTTTATATTGACTCTTACATACAGAAACAAACATCCAGTCAGCTATTAACTCAACGTTACTGGAGGATAACACTTTCAGCTCCACCATGGATGATACCTGAAGTCCTGAGGTCTTGTTAATTATCTCTCTTTCTTTAGTAATTCTCACTTGTAGATCCAAAAAGACTTGTTTTTGTTGTTGTAGTTGGTCAAACTACATTCAGTAGAAAAGAAAAAAAGAGAAGAACAGCTCTTTCTCATGTGCATTATGCTAATTAATTTGACACAGTGCTGACATACTGATGGTGGAGGATATGAAAAAGAAACAGCAGAAGTAAATGTTGTAACATCCAGAGAACATCTCCTGAGTGATTCACAATAACAAAGCCTCTCAGATAAAGTCTGTTTTCAGACAAATTACAGAATTAATTCATCTTCACTGAATCAACCATGAAGTCCTCTGCTGCCAAAGAAAACACATCCTTGTTTTGCATATTTCTATTGTCAGGGAATCCCAACCCACCAAGACTGAATCACAAAAACTGTCAGAATCACTGAAGCAAAACTTTTACAGCAAATGATCTGTTTAAAGCTGCAGCCAGAGGAGGAAGACGAGGACACTTTTATCCACTTTGGAAACCAACAAACAACCAACAAGCTGTTTCTACAAAGACGACATCCAGATTATTTAAAAAAATTAATTAATTAATTCATGATTTGTTCCCAAGCTTCATTAAAACTCATGAAAACCTTGTGAAGGTAAGTTTCAGCATCTTCATCTGAGAGAAGACAAAGTCAGACAGAGAGACGGCGGAGTGATGAATGAACTCTTCATTTCTTTTACTTTATTAAACAGAAACATTTACTCAACTCCTGCTGTACAGTATTTGTATTTTTCATTGCTTTGCTCAACTAAGTGGAGAGAATAAAAGTGAAACTAAACAGTGAAAATAAATGATAATTCACAGTTTAGCAGCTGTTGTTAGAGGGAGACAGAGGAGGTGAAACAGTGATCTACATGTGTGATTAAAACTGATGCTCAGCAGAAGAGAAGTGCTTGTTCCAACTAAAAAAAGCTGAACTGAGAGACAAAAAGGCATAAAGTCACATCAAACATCAAATCAGCTTCCTACAAAGTTTTAGGGAAATTATTCCAGGAGAGACAAAACAAAAGTAAAAAAATAATAAAAAAATAAAATCCATAAAATATGAGGTGAGGAGGACGAGACAAAGTAAAGAAAGTTGTGTGAGTCTCATGAGAAGTGGGAGATGGAGAGGGAGGTTTACTGTATGTGGGAGGGCAGTGAACAGACTCCAACAACTGACTGAGGAAAGATTTAGTGTGAGAGGTAGTGATGGGAATCTGAACTGCTTTAATTCAGCTCTGTTATGTTCCCTCTCTGCGTCACAGCAGATGAACATAAAGGCCGTTATTTTACACAAACACAGACGTGGCTTCAGTCAGCAGCTGGACTTCAGATCTGTTCTGGTCCTGGTTTCTCTGAGCCAGCAACTAAAAAGGATTTCCTCCTGAAGCACTCCTGCATATCAACCCTCTGTCCACTCTGCCTGTGTGGTGTGTGTGTGTGTGTGTGTGTGTGTGTTGGTGTGAAGCTGTGAAAAGTGTCAGCTGCTCAACAACGTTGCATTCAAGAGCTTCAGTCTGCTATTACAAACAGCATGCTGGAAAACAGACAACAAGCAAACACGGACGTCACCTAAAGGATCATGTGACAGCTTTGTCCAAAAAAAAAGCTCGGAGGCCGAGTCAAACCCTGCTGGAAGTTGGAGGTTCAGCAACAGCAACTTTTATGAGCTCACAAACACAAAACTCATCGTCGAGCCAAAGACAATTCATTAATGAGCATGATGTCATTCCTGTGTGTGTGTGTGTGTGTGTGTGCAGCACGTGTCTTGCTTTAAACTGAGCACAGAAATGTTTGAACTCCTTCAGCTCTGAGCCTGAAGACCTGAGAGTGTTTTCACACTTGAGCTGATTCCATCATGAAGTCAAACTGAGCAGCTGATCGATCAGCGAGCTGCTTCTGTCACCACGTCATCACCGAAACAGAGCTGCCGCACGTCCAGTCTGGAGAGCATCGTTACTTACTGCTGACATTTCATTACAGGAGGAGATGAGAGAGAAGACGTGGAAGCTGATCCTTTCTTCTCCTCCATCCTCCTCCTCTTCTCCTCATCCTACCATCGTCTCTCCTGCCTGCACAAGTTGGCTCTTCCTCCTGTTTCACATTGTTTCCTTCATCCACGTGGATCACACACTCTCTCTCCTCCAGCTCACACACACGCTCTGATAAGGCGTCTTATTAGTGTGGAGTGTCAAAGAGAATCCAGCAGGTTCACACTGCTGATCCATCTCTGCTGCAGATATCACGGCTCAGACTGAGGACACATGTTTGGGAAGATATTGAGGGATTTCAACAAGATTCACCTGTTTGACATTTCACACAGACTAAGTGGCATTAGTCCTGTCACCTGTCACGTGCACACACACACACACACACACACAGCTGCCACACAGCTGACCTCCACACGTTGCTGCTCTCCTCTGTGCTGAGAGGAGACTCTCTACTGAAGCTGTCAGCTGGACCATCAGCCTCTGAGGCTGCTCTCTTCTCTGGCTCACACACTGCTACTGGACATGAAGACTGCTGTCAGATCAGCTCCACTCAGCACCAACTTTACTGAGAGCACACACAGCTCTCCGCCAGCAGCCATGAGGAGCTCTCTCTGTGTGTCGGCTGCTTTCACCGAGTCACTTCACAAAGCTTCACACCTCGAGTCAGCATCAGACGGACAGAAGCAGCATCAGCATCCACCGAGCTGTCATTTCCCCTCAACTCCCTCTTTGCTGCTGCAAAACGCCAGGACATGAATGAAGTGAAAAGAAAGAAAGCATCCCTTGCCTTGAAATGCAAAGAGGAAGGCGACGCCTTGGGGATCCACACGGTGTGTATCCACAAGTAAAGCATGGTGTCCTTTAAGCAGGTGCAAAAGCTCCGCGCTCTTCCCGACCAAGCTCCGTCTCCAGCGCTTAATTTCCAGAAGAGAAAGCTGCAAATGAAGCCGGGCGGAGGAAGAAATCCCGGTGTGAAGGCTGCTGATGAAGCAGAGAGCTGGAGACTCTGTCACTGCTCCATCTGCTGCTTTCACACGGACAGTAGCGACCCCTACCGACAGCCTCCTCCACAGAGTGTGTGTGTGTGTGTGTGTGTGTGTGTCCCGGTCAGTGTGCTTACAGCTGCGGTTCAGGCTTCAGCACTGACAGCAGGACTCATCCCAACAAATCCAACACTTTTCATTCACAAACAAGCAGGATTTCTCACATGGAGGCTCTCCGTCTCTCTGCCTCTCAGCATGTCGACTGCTGGACAGTGAAGCAGTGAGGAAGAGGGGGATGGAGAGAGGAAGACAAACGTGGCTTTAGTCACCATCTTATTCTTTCTCTTCTCTGTGAGAGATTCACAAACTAATGTCTGTAGTCTACACGGCTCACAAACATGTCAAATCTCTGTTTACTTGTTTATTTACTGAGTTGTATCATTTATATTTTAGTTGTATTATTTATATTTTATCTCTATAATTATTCAATTACTCTGGTACTATTATTTCTTTTTATATTTTTATTTCTTTCATCTATTCTTTACTTGAGTGGTTTTGTTCTTGTTAATATTTCTGAGCATTGTTTTAGGGAGACTGAGATTTAAGAATTTCATTGCCAATGATTGCTTGATGTAAATTGTTGTGCATGTGACAATAAATTCTTGAAATCTTGAAATATGGAATATTTGCTCTTTAAGAAAGGTTATATTTTTCTGTGAATAATATTCTTGATCACATTTCCTTTTGAGGTGTAATTAAAAGCTAAAAATGTCTTTTTGCCTCAGTATAAAATCCTTCTAGTGTTTGTGTAGGAGCTGCTTCGTTCCATATGTACCAACATCTGTTGGAGTTCAAATTGAAGACAGTCTGCTTGATTGTCTGTGTGCACACACGTGTGCTGTTTTAGCTCAAAGAAATCCTCACAGTAGATTTATTACAGTTCTCATAGAGCCACACAAGCTGCTGCTTTAGTTTTTCTATTGAACTCCAGCTGCACAGACGAAGCTTTGTTAGAGTAAAATACTTCTACTAAGAAGTGATGAGAGATTTGATCTCCAAACGTGGAGACATTAAAGCTCTCAAAAGTGTCACAATGAGAAATATCCTCACGTGTTGATGTTAAAGTATCTCTACTGTAGATATACATGAGCTCTCCAAACCTCAGCAGATCACACTGAAGTGATCTGGATGCAAAGAGAACAGCAGTCCTGCTCATGAGGGGAAAGTGGAAACAGATTGAATGGAGTCACTTGTTGAGTGTTATCTGGACACCACAGTATGGTCTGACTGAATTATAGGCTCGTAGATAATGCTTCATGAATCAGTGCTAAATCATCAAACATGAGTGTGTTTTCACTTTCCAACAGTGTCAGCTCTGTTCAGTAAACAGCATTTTAATGCTTTGACTGCTCCGTTCAGTAAATGGCTGCACAGTTGTCACTCAGGCAGACACACACAGAGGAAAGAAGCTGATTGGAGCTACATTTTCTATTATATTTCTATTTGTCTTCTCACATTTGTTTCCTTTTAGTTTCCATCTGTGTTTAGCTTCCACCCTCGAGACCTCATGGCCCAGGTGGACTGTGTTTGGAGGCTTTATTTACATTTCCCACCTGTTTCCGTCACACTGCTCATTTGTTTTTCTGCCTCCGAGATGAAGAACACTGTTTTCATGATAACATGCCAGCAGCAAGAGAAACAAAGCAAAGGTGAGACTGAATCCCATCAAAACAATCTGATGAAAAATAGAGTTTGCTGTCACAGTCAGAGAAGTGGAAGTCAGAGTCATCGGTCAGGTGGATGAAATGTAAATGATTTCTGCAAACACACTGCACACACACTCTGCATGCTGATTATCGCAGTAGTATCTTTAATTTGTAGTGTTCTTCAGAGTGGAGTAACAGAGTTTCACTCTTCAGTCTGAACCACATCAGTTAACACACTGTAATCACAGAGCGGCTCACAGCTCAGTGTGTGAAATCTAAACACAGTATGAACACATGACAAATCATTTAGATACAGACTGAAAAGAAGGCAGAAAGAAAACAAGGTGTGTTTGAATGACGGCTCCATGCAACAAAGAGCATGAATGTGTAAAAGCTTCCAGCAGACGACTGTTTGTAATGAGTCATGTTTTATGTGCAGATGGTAGAAAATGATCTCACATTAGCTAGTGTCATTAATAAAAAACTAAAATCTCTCCAGGGCTGAAACAAGACATTAACATCAGAAGAAAGGAGGTAAATGCAGCAGTTTATTTGAGTCTGTGATGTCTGAAGCTTTTACAGTTGTGCAGTCAGAGACTGAAGCACTGCAGGTGAAAACACGTCCTCCTCATTACATCCCCTCATTAGAGAGAAACATTGTGATTCATTTTATAGAGAGCAGTCCACTCATGTCTTATCATCCTGAACACTGAGTTCACAGCTCCTGACCTCTAAGTGTCCTGATTTATCATTCATTTCCAGCCCACAGTGTTTGTGTCCTCCAGCAAACCTTTGGATGTCAGTGTGAAAGCCACCGGCTAATGTTGGTGAATTTGGCTGCATTGACTGTGAGGAAAACATATAAGAGCTCTCTGAGGAGGAAATATGGAAACATACGGGAGCGGTGTGAGACGAGGCAGTTTGTTTCATGTCCAGGATTCACTCTCAGATCACGTGGCGTGGCATGCTGGGAATACAAAGTGGGCTTTACTTTTCTATAGATGGACTGAACGCCACAGACAGAGCTCATCAAAACAGACAGAAGACAGAAAACGATGGAGGTAGAGAGCAAACAGAGGGCAGATAAATGAAGCAGAAACTGAGAATAAAGCTGAAGTGATGTGAAGCCTGTTTCACTTCTGAGTAGCATCACTGATAGGTGTGCTTGGACGTTGCTGAAAGTGTCTCTGTTGAAGCTGTAACCACACCCAGCAGTGATGTCAGCGGCTCCTGGACTCCACCTGGACTTCACTGCAGCAAGGTGAGAAGTGAAGCCACTGGAGGTCAGCAAAGAGGAGATTTTCAGGAGGAGTTAAGTTCCTCTTTAAACAGCAGCGTCAAACTAGAGTCCAGTGAGTGGATCCATCCTCCCAGTCAGCACCATGGACAGAGACAGAGCAGCAGCAGAGCACAGAGCTCCACAAAGGAGACGCTCACTGTGTGATGACTCATTTATCATAACATCACATAATGTGATATATAATGAATCCTAATATCATTTAACATATTAACAAAGGTAAATTATCAAAGTCATTATGAACATAATTTTCCACCTAAATCCAGAAATCCTGCTGTCAGACACCTTTTCATTGACAAAGTGTTGCTTCCTTCACAGCAGGCTCGACTCTTGTCAGTTATTGAAAGATGTAGCAAGTCTGAAAGTGAACGTTTACTGCTGGACTTTCCATCCATCACGTATCAGGATACAGCTCAGAGCAGATTTGTATCGATCAAACTTGTAAATATGACACCACATCACGCAGCACTCTCTCCACTCTGAGCTGTGACCTCCAGAAGTGGATCATTTACAGGAAAGTAGAAGATCCTCTGTGGTACTTGGACTCTGATGCTAATGACTGTTGGAGCTCTAGTTTCCTCTGCTGTTGGTCTCTGTCCTGAATAAAGAGCTCCTCTGTCTATTTCTAGTGACTCCATCCCAGTGGTTTCCATCACAGCAGACCCCCACTGATTACATGTGACTCTGCAGAGAGCGTTGATTTATGACTCTTTTCTTCTTATTATACTTGAGCTCTGTGCTGCAACACTGCAGCTCTCAGCTGGCATGCAGTCGTGTGAAAGCTTCCCTAAAGACTCTGGTTGGATAACAGTTTGTTATGAGCCAAATGTCACTTCCTGCTTCAGATCCAGTTCAAAGTGTGTTGGTCTCTGTCACTGGGTCTTTATTCCACAGAGAGAACTTAACTTAACAGAAATAGAACAACAACAGATGAAGAAAAACAAACTGCTGTGAGGTGGTGAATCATCGGTTCATCGCTGCAATCAGGAATAAACAGAGTTAAAAACAAACGTGTCATTGATTGGTCTGCAGAGACTGAATCAAGATCACTGTACTGTCAACAGATCCAGTCGTGTGTTTTTCAGTTAAAATAACTCTCTGTTATCGACCCAAATATCAAGAAACAAACAAATGAAAATACAGCTGAGACAAACAGTTGTTGGACAGATGTTGTGAGTTAAGAAGTGATTTGTCTTCATACAACAGAAGAAATGTCTTCACACTGGATTTAACTGAAGTCACTGGTCGACCTTTGTAGAGCTGAAGATAAATGACACAATGAATGTGTGACACTGAGTGTCTGCCTGTCACAGTGTGTTCAGTTTGTGTGTGTTTGCATACAACATGCATGTGATGACTGACTGAAGCTGTGGATGTGCTGTATGTGGATGTTTGGATCAGCCAGATTGCCTCGGCTGTTCTTGTTGAGTCTCTGCAGACTTGTTAGCTCGTTCACTTCCTCATCTCCTGTCACAGCAGATCCTCTCAACATCACTGACCACGTCTAACTGTGTTTCTGATGTGTAACTCTGACACTTCATTTCATTCTGTCAAACACTCTCATCATCTCTACTAAAACCAAGCAGCTATTATCAACATATATTTTCTTTTTTTCTCTTTTTGCTGCTATCCTGCAGTTTTATTTAACATCCATTCTGATTTTATAACTTACATTAAAGGTGTGCTGATATACAGTTTTAATGCACACCTGCCAACCAATTAGACACAAATATTTTCTGCCCATGATGTAAACACAAGCATCAGCGGGCCACATGTGTCAGAACTGTAACCATGGAAACATCTGCAGCCACAGAAGCATCCATGTGCTTCACTGCAAACATGAACCAAATAAAGAAATAAAAAGGTTTATTGACCTTTTATTATTGTGAAATGAGGTTTCAGCAATCTTCATTATAATCTCTGTCTTCTGTTACCAAGGTGTTAACGATGAACAATAAAGCCGACACTGCAAAAGCTGAAATAACACAAATGAGCTGCTTAAACGCAACACAATCCCACATAAGTGGAGGAAGAAGAAGTTGGAGAAGTTCAACAGACAGTTCTCACAGCAGCTCTCAGCACATTACAGGAGCAGAGAAGGAGGTAAAGGAGGCGCTGCTGATCGCCTGAGTCTCGTCATAGCAGCAGATTTGATTTGCTAATTACATGCTAATCGTTCTCACACTTAACTGAACTACTTGCTTCACATAATTTCCATTAATGTCCCTGACTGTCAGTAACCAACAGAGCTGACTAACAGAGCAGTTTCTGCCCTGTGTACTGCCTCACAGGCTGCTGGCCAGCTTTGATAAATCAAACTTTACTGTGGCCTGTCGGTAAACACGGCGTTACAACCTCTGTTGTTATTCACTGTTTCGTTAGCAAAGCTAAACTGAAGCAAACTGTGTAACCTGGCAGAGAAAATGTGTGTTTCCAGCTCAGATGGAGGGCTGCCTCTGGCACAGCAGGTGTCCTTATCAGCGGTTACTGACAATAATTTCTCCTCAGTGAGTTTTCCTGTAAAATGACAAAGAACAATCAGTCCATCAGCACAGTCACAGTATCTGTAGTTTAACAGGACTCAGCGACACACACAGGACCTGAATACTGTGGAGTCTTCCCTGATCTGTCCCGTCTGTCTCATTCACATCATAAATGATTATCCCTCCTTCACAGTGTTTCTCACTAACAACAGCATCATCCTCAGAGAGAAATGGACCTGATCTGTACTTGTTGCTTTGTAAAGTGAGAACAAGTTGTTCTGATGATGAAACTGCTTTAAAGAGTTTAACAGCGAGCACATCAAGAAGAGCAGCTGGCATCATGAACTGAACCATCTTATAACCAGGACAGTGAAGCCAAAATGCTGAAAACATGCTGAATATTTCTTCTACAGACACACTGAATACTTCACACAGAAAGTGACAGAACGTCTGGATGACAAAGAGAAAAGACAGGAAGAGGAAGAGGGAGGACAAAGAAAGAGAGCATGTTTTCTAAAAATCTCAATAACTAAAGTGATTCTAAGTTATTGACCTGTTGAAAGAGAGGGGGACATCTTGTTTCTAACACCACAAACTGACAAATGACGAGTTTCTGTTCAGCTATGATGAACTGATGTCATCTGATCTCAACAAAGCTGAAGACTGAACTCAGCTGTGAAGAGCTTTTTCCATCGCTCCTTAAATATCACAGGGTTTTTATAAAAAAATGAACGTGTGATTAATTAACGTGTGTTTTAAAATGCCAAAAATGTAACTAAAATAAAAGAGTCCAAACTATATATTTATAAAATCCTCAGTTGAATCTGTTCATGGGATTCAGAATAGTGAACGTCAGTAACGTCAACCAAACTGTTCAATGAGAGGAAAAGAAGAGCAGACAAAAGAGCAGGTGGTAGAAGAAAAGAATGAAAAGGAGGAAACAGAGGAAGATGAGATGAAGATGATGAAGAATACTGTGTATCTACAGAAGCTAAGAAATGATCAGTCACAGAGAAATAATAAGATCCCATCTGCACACACACTTTCTGAAAAACTGAAATAAAATACATGTTAAAATAACGGTGAATGATTTTGATTCAATATGAATAAAAAAACATTTTATTCCATGTTCACATGACAATCGTCACACCTGCAGGCATTCAATAAATATGATAATCAGTGTCAGTTGTGAAAGTTTTCAGTCAAATATCATGAAAGAGCTGTGATGGATCCTGTTTAAAGCTCTCTAATGTGCTGCATTTACACTGAGAGTCCACATCAGATACATTTACATTACAGGAATCAAGAGTAAAGTTCAAACAGCTCAGTGTGATCACACACAGCACACACTCTCTGGACTGACAGAAGTCACAATCTCATTTCTATCATCAGGAGCTTTAATGTTCATTTCCTCTGTTATAAACAGTCATCAGGTTCAGTGTTGATCAGCTCAGCAGCGTGTTGTGATCTAACAGCATCAGACAGGTGTGAGACACACTGGATAAAAACAGCTCTGCTCCAACCACAGTGGCTGAACAGGAAACAGGACGTACAGACACCTGCTGCCTCCATGTGATGAACACTGACAGACAGACACACAGACGTGTGCAGTAGCTTCAGGAGCAGCAGCTCTTCTTCTTCTTGTCTTAAAGTTCATTCTTGAACAAATGACACATAAGTACCAAAGAGAGTTTCTGAATTGATCTGGATGAAATCCTCACTGCTGCTGAGCCGACATGTAAACACATCCGTCTCTATGACAACTGAGTAACGTCCATCCTCAAATGAAGACCATGTGATGTGGAAGGAAGCTCCAGAAAAAGCTCGTAAGTGGACCTTGAGTTGGGAGTTTTTTGTCAAACTATTACTGAGGTCAGAAGGAGCTTTGATGCTGAATCATGATGTCGTTTAAAAGTCAGGATTGATCACAAGTATCTGTCCTGATGTGCATATTTACATGTAAGACATGAAGGAGAACATGAGCTTTTATTTCAGAGATTAAAAACTCAACAGCTGCTTCCACTTCAAGCTTTAATCAGCTGGATATATCAGACTTTGTGTCACTGAATATGATTTTCTAAATGTGTCTCTGGTTGTTTCTGAGACAAACATGCAGACCCTCCTACAGATCGTCCTCACTGCTGCTGTCTGAGTCTCTGTGAAATCACTCCTCGCCACTTTGTTCCTCCAAATATAACTCTGCTAATTCATTTCTGTGACACACACACACACACACACACACACACACACACTTTGAGGTTGTGTAAGGAGTGTGTGGAGTGTGGAGGCGACTGTCACAGTGACTGACTTCTCTCTGCTTGGTTTCTCTCAGCTGCCCGTCACTGACTCTTCATGAGAAAGTGTTGGAGGTTACAGATCTGGCAGCAGTGTGAACTGTACAACATGAGATCAGCAGTCAGTCATCAGTCGGACTCTTCAAACCTCTCTGGGCTAAACAAGTGGACAGGCTGAGGGAAGAAGCTCTGTTCACTTCAATCTGTGTCCTTCACAAAGTTCTACGTGGAGCTTTTAGTGAATGTGAGAGGACTTATTATGGACTGACGGGAACACAAACACACTTTACAGTCGTTTCTACCAGCAGCCAGCAGACAAACACTCATCAGGAGGCCTCTTCACCTCGCTCTGACAAAGAGATGCATCCAGTTCAGCCTCTGAAGAACAATTACTTGAACACTGCTGTGAGGGAAGTCGACTGAACTGCATCACAGTATCGTTAAAGTAGCAGAGACTGCTTTAAAATCTGTAGATGGGAATATTTTCATGCTGAAACAATGGTGAACACACACACAGTACTGAAGAGAAACACACTTGTTGAGACACACACACACACACACACACACAGCCACCTAAAGCATGAAATGATCTCCTCTGAACACACTGTGACAAATCAAACTGTGTCCATCTGCTGTCTCAGTGGAACATCAAGTGTTGAAATGTGTAGGAGGCTGCTGTTGTTGTGGAGTCACAGATGTTACTTTAACAGAAGAAAACTTGGATTGTGTGTGTGTGTGTGTGTGTGTGTGTGTAAAATACAGTGTTTATTTGTGATCCAACATTTACAAAGACAAACTCAAACATCTCCTCAGTCTGCCTGTTGTTACTCTGTTTCAGTCAAACTTAAAGAAAAGGTTAAAACCACTCGAGGGCTGTTTACAGGTTCGGAGTCGAGTGACTGACACACTCTTGAAGAGAAATGATGGAGGAGTGGTGTTGTTCCTGCCCCTGTTCAGAGGAAAGCCCCGTAAGGTTGAAGCGGCTCGTCATGGCTGAGCATTAGCATGCAGACTGTAGTGAGCGGAGCTGACAGGATGAGTGGCTACAGTAAGTCAATAAAGTTATGTTTGAAAGCAAAGGCTGTGTGAAAACAGGTTCAGTGTTTTGAGAAAGAACAACTATGTTCATGTTTATGTGCACTGAAGAAATATTATGTGGATCTTCTGAGGAAATGTGTTGACACTGAGATCCAGACTCAGCTTCAGTTTCATCTCATCAGGACTCTCAGTGGTTGTCTGAAACAACAAAGATAACTCATCTCTCCAGAGCAGCTCATGAACTCACCTGGAGGCTGAAGTTTAACAGGAAACACTTCTCCACAGTCTGCTGCCATGTCTGTGTTTTACAGTCCAGTCTGACTGCTTCTATAACGCCAGTGAAAAGGTCCATATTTATCAAACAGCAGTGAATACTTGAGCAGCACTAAAGCTTACAGTTTAACTTCACTGATGTTTACACAGTGACTCTATCAGGACTGTGTTATTCTTGTAAATACTATTTACTCCACACTTCATAAGCCCCAAACTCTCTCTGAATGTGACACACTGACCTCCAACGAGCATCACTGCAGTTCAACTCAGTAAATTCAAAGTACAATTGACTCTAAAAATGACTAAAAAGATCTTTTTTTCTCCACAGCAAATATTTTCCATCAGAGCAGAAGCAGAGGTGTAATTAATGACATCAGGGGACACTGGAACTGAGCTATCATCACTAAATGAGTCACAGCTGTGCTTTTCCTGCTATAACATAGAAAATGTTGTGAATAAATGTATTTAGTTACACTTTAGTACACTTTTCTTAAGAATAATTTATTCTGAAGTTTTAGCTTTAGCTCAGGTAAATGGGCCTCTGTCTCTGCATGTGAGTGTTGTGTTGACAGAGAAACAAGCTGAAACTCTGTGACGTATGATGAGAAACAATATTTGTTTGGTTCAGACTCATGTTTAACCAAACTATATGAAATATCTGCTGTAAATATAATGCAAATGTAAATATAATAATGCCTCCATACATGAACAAGTCCAGTGGTGGTGCTGTTTCTCTGCTGTGCAGTCATCACTGTGATGATGATGCTGCTCAGCATCGCTGCCTGGATAAAATTGTTCTTTATGATCGAGACAGAAGAGGAGGAAAAGGACGACAGGGACAAAGTTGTTTCAATTCAATTCATGTGTCATCAATCAAAGGATCAAACCCAGCCAACATTAAGTCTTCATCAATCCCTGACTCATCCACCAAAACTCACACACACAAATATATTATCTCCCTCAAACAGCAATTACATAAAAAGCATAGAAGAAGAAAAGGAAGCAGCAGAAAAAGCAGCATTTTAAGCTTTTTATGAAATGAGGTGCACACTGGGGCACATCTGTGGATCCAGCTGTTCCACAGACTGGAGCATTAAGAGTAAAAGAAGCTTCAGACTTCACTTTAATCCTCCAAACAGCCTGTGTGAAATGACCTGAGAGACCTGTTTGGTCGTAAGCACTGAGCAGGTCTGAGGTCTGTCGTGGAGCGAGAGCATTTAGTGTTTTATAGACAAGAAGCAGAGCCTCGGAGTCGATTCGAGAGTCTGATAGAAGCTGATAAAGTGATCTGAGAACTGCTGTTACACCCCTGATCCTGAAACATGGGAACTCCTGAAAGTTATTGTAGTCAGAGACACACTGACTTTCAGGTTCAGAAGACTTCAGTCCAGCAACACGATAGACCTGGACCACAAGGAGCAAAAGGAGCAAAAAGAGCAAAGCTGTGTTACAGACTGAACAAACTAAATGTAAGTATTTCTGAACTTAGTACAGTTTGTTTGAGAGGCTCCTGACTTCAAATGGTTGCAGGTTCAATTCCCAGTGCTGCTGCTGATCAGTCACTGTCAGACTGACGGCCTCTTTAGTATCTCAGTTTTGGACCAACTATCAAATAAAGTTACTGTTTCTCAGAGGCATCAGGGAGCCCTCCTGCCCTCAGGATGTGAGCAGACAGCTGAGAGTGTCCTCTGTGCTGAGAAAGACACTGATGTGATATATGATCCCCTTTTCACTCTGCACCTCTTTAAAACAGCGATGTCACAGTCCCTCTCTCCTCCACACAGACTCTGACAGGAAGTTCAGTTCACACTAAAGGATTTAGAGGACGGCGGAAGAGGTTTAAATCTTTTTTTGATGTTTTTTCAAAAATTACCATAACTGCTGGTGGCCATGAAACTTATTAGAAAGTTTTATAGCCGACAGTGATGGTATTTTACAAAAGTGAACAAATTAACGAGTCATGAATTGATCCTCTTCTATTAAACAGCTGGAGAGAATCAACTCGTTACAAATCAGTCTAATCACAGGACTAATTATTACCACTCCGCTTTATTCACTACTATATGAACATGCAGGAGGTTTCCCAGTCAGAGTCTAAATATTGGATATGTGATGAAGTCCAGAGGCCTTGTTGTCTTTGGTGGAATTGAAGCGTAAATGCTCATTGAGCAGCTCTAAATACATGTAATCCAACAGAGCCCTGGGTGGCAGCATGAGAGAGATGAAACAGGCCCTGAATGAAGAGTTTGCACAAGACTGATTGCACTTAATGAGACACTAATGCCTGAACAGACTATGTATTTATTCTAAATAATATTAAAGAAAAAAGATGACTGCAGGTAATTTGAATCAGAGTTTGTATTATTGTAATCTCAAAAAGGCTTAAAGACTGAAGTAATATTAGCAGTTGATTAAACAAATATATTCACATATTCACTCTTTACATTTGTGTTCTCGGTGTTTAACATTATTATTATTATTATTATTATTATTATTATGTGTAGTGGTACTTTGAGTGCTGAAGAGAAAAATGTGTTTTAAGCATCAGATAATTTAAAGATAATTATGGAAACGTACAGTATGTTCAGTGTTGATATTTGGGGTTTGAGCTGAGACCTCATCACTTCCTGCAAACACATCTTAAAGAAAAGAAAAGTGAGAGGGCAGAGTGACAAATATCAAACAGACCTGGAGGCCCCAAATCACTACAAATACACATTTGACTGATTATCATGTTAGAAACAGTCAGGAGGGACTTTTCTCTGCTCCACAGCTGTCGAGCTACATTTCGATGTTAACTGGTAATCACTCTAGATAACCGACGGGGAAACTGGGAGCAGGTTTTATTCTCTGTGTACATTATTTGAATTTATACGAGTTGAAAACGCCACCTGAATTTTGAACAGTTGAAAAATGAAAAAAATGGTTTTGCTGCAGGAGGTGACAGATGAATTGTTGTGACAGAATGAAATGAAAATGTTCCCGTCATGACAGGAAACAGTCTCTCTTTTAAAATCTTTTTTAATTTATTTCATTTGTGCCTCTTTTAAGTTTTCTTTTTCTGTTTCTTTCTGTCTCTTTGTTTTAATCTCTCTCCCTCCACCCATCCTGTCTTCTCCTGATGTTTCTTTTATCAAATATAAACCACATTTCCACCACAGTGTTTATGCATAATGAACATTTTCTCCTTACAAAACTGTTAAAATCAATTTTCAATTGTACTGTTTCTTGTGTTTGTTCCTCCATTCATTCAGTTCTTTTCTCCTCTGAATCTTTTTCTTTTCTGCTCTGGGCGATAAGGAAGGTCGATCCAGCTGCTTTCAGAAGGTTGGAGAGAGAACAGAGTTTCTGTGACGAACACTGCGGTGAACCTGATGAGTATCTGAAAAGGCAAATGTTGCTGTTGTATCTGGCTCTGCACTGAAAAATGCTGAGGCTGTGAATCTTTAGCTTTGGAGCAAACAGCACATCCTCAAACCTCTCAGAGCCTCTGATTTGAGAGAAAGTTTGACGAACAATAAAATGTTTGAGGTCGAATTCTAATGAAAATTCTCAAAGTGCATCCAGAATAATTAAAATGACAGTTTGTGTCCAGTGTGCAGATCCTAATGGGATATGAGTGAAGTGCTGCAGTGTGGAGAAATGCTGTCATCTGGAGTAAAATCTTTATTCTCTGACGCTCTTTTCTTGTTGATAATGTGAGAAATCTCCCACAGTGGTTTGATGAAGTCTCTGATAAAGATGATGTCATTGTTCCCTCACAGAATCTGAGTGGATTGAATAATGAAAATAATCACATTAGGAGGGAAACTGTTGAACTGGATCAAATCCTCAGTGATGTCCCCGTGCACGTTTCCCTTTACAGCTGTCACCATGTTCATCAGTGGAGTGGGCTGTGTAGCTGTTATCTGAGAGGATCACACTTTCTTCCTACGCCCAGTTTCTAGCAGCCAAACACACCCTGAGTATCTGCTGTTCTTCGTCTGTTTCCTCCTTTTCCCTCCATGTTTGTTTCCAAACACAAACACAACATGAAATTATGGAGAGTGGAGCCACTGAATCAGTCTGTTTGTCAGAATGACTGCCTGAAAGGCTGAAGAGGGATCGGCTGGACTTACTCAGAAACCTGCACTTATGTATGAGAACACGCTTGATGTGCTGATTCAGAGATAAATGTTTTCCTACAGCAAACATCAGTTTAGCTGAAATGTTCCTGTATGTGTCTGAGTGCAGAATGATCAGTGAATGAAGAGAGACAGGAGCCTGCTGCTGGTCTGTCTGCTTACATGTGTAGTGGATTAAACAGGAGAGACACTGAGGATCCTTTAAACTGTAGAGTGAAATGAGACGACCTGCAGTGACGTATCTGACCTTTCCTCCGTCACTTTACACTCTAAAGTACGAGGACAGCTCTCAGGTTTAACTCTTGACTAAGATGAGGAAAAGCAAACTAAAGATGATGGAAGAGCAGCGCTGATGCTCCACCTGCTTAAATGTTGTTGTGTTGTTTTTTGCTGTGCTCTGCTGTAACAGCCTCACACTGTAATCGAGGTGAGTGTGACTCCAGACAGCAACAGAACAAGATTTTAAGTTAAAAAAACACTTTATACCAAATGACTCCACTGCTGACCACATTAACATCATGTCCATTCATTAACCAACATTTTCCTTTTGTATACTATTTGTTTTGTTTGGACAAACACACCTCACACAGCTCTCTAACACACACACACACACACACACACACACCAGATTTCACTTTCCTCCTCTGTCCTGTTTTCCACCTTTCTCTGTTTTCATGGATGACTGTGACCTTCTGCTGTCCAACAAAGGGAGCCAACATTAAGAGGCAGCAGATGGTTCACAGTGAGACTGTTGTCCTTTTATTCTGCATAATGGTTACACACACACACACACACACACACACTGTTGTCACAGTTTTTTACTTGACATTAAACAGACAATGAACATTTCAAAGACTGAAATCTTTAAGTAGAAGTAGATTTCTGTAGTTTTTAATCTTCTGTGTTAATTTAGGTGGCAAATTTTGAATGACACAAAAGGTAATACAAGGTCTCCAAAATTCCCTTTTCATCAATATGCAGCATAATTATTTTACATTGATGGTCTAGTTTGTTTCTCTATAAATGTTAAACTTACTATTCTCATTTTTTCATCTAATTCCTGTACAAACTCAAGATCTATCAAAACATCATCCACCAGTTCTCGTCCAGCTTCTATCACAGCGTCTACAGAACATTATTTGCATCCTAATGCTGCTAAAAGCACAGATATTGGCATTAAATGGGTTCAGTGACTTCAGTGATACGAGCCCTTTGACCTCTGGAGCAGAATCCTGCTGCTCCGCTGACGAAGCCCCAGCACCAGCGCTCGCCCCAGCAGGCAGCTCGGAGAAGACCGAGCCCCGTCATCACCTTCGCTGGGAGACAGCTGTGGATAAACGGCTGTCTCACAGCGGCCTACAGAGGCAGCTGCAGAGCCAGAACAGAGTGAGCCACAGAGGAGTCGACACTGCACTCGCTGTCCTGAGATCCTCTTCAGCTCTTATAGTGACACAAACCAGCGCACAACAAGTGTCCTAATGTGAAACTCTGATCCACAGTTGAAACTCAGGCAGCATGTGAGTGGTCTGTTAGCAGGTGAGGATGTTCTGCTCTCCTCTCCTGGCCTCCTGCCTGCTGCGTCTCTCTGAATCTCTCTGTGTGTCACATCCACCCCTTAACTCTTTACTGACACTGTGGTCAAACACACAACACAGCCAGCATGAGCGTCAGCATCACAACAGCAGAGCCGCTCCACATCTGTGACACAGCACGTAATGATGACGGTGTGTGTGTGTGTGAGAGAGAGAGAGAGAGAGAGTGTGTGTGTGTTGTTTATGTTCTCAGTATGAGTCTAATTAAAGCTGAATTGAGTGTAGAGTACTGCTGAATGATTCAAGTGCTAAACTCTGAACATTATTCACAACCTCTCTGACAGGAGAGAGGCCAGAAACAAACAGTGGAAACATGCAGCTTCAGAAGAGCTGCTGGAAAAAGCTTCACTGAAAGCTTTAAAAGCTTCTTCTGTTGCTCTGTAGATTTTTTCTCCACATGAGAGATAAGTGTTGTTAAAGTATAGATATCGTTGTAGCAGTTAGTGTGAAGAGTCGTGCAGCACAGCAGCCTGAGCAGCTCAGAGGAAATGAAGTGAGGCTGGACTGTTGAGGAGAAATAAGAGCATCTGGAGGAGTTCAGCTCTTTGTTGACGAGGCTTTAACTCCACTAGTAGTTTATTATAAATGTCAAAGGTCATTCTGGAGGCCAATGAAACTTCCTTATGAGAGACTCAGGAAACCATTACAGAGCTGGAGACAGATGCTCGCTAGAGAGACGATTAGTTTATCTGAGAGAGAGAGAAAGTATATATTATTATTTTTAAATTATTATTATCATCATTATTAGCAGTAGTAGAAGAAGTAGTAGTGCTGTTTGTAGTAAATGTAATAGTAGAATCTAACCTGTAGTGTTCATCATATATTCATCACATCTCATATTCAGACTTTGTAAAAGCAGTTTGAATCATCAAAAAAAGACAAAGGCTGCAGATTCACTGCTATTAAGTGTTAAAATGCTTCAAGGGAACTCAAATAGTTTTCACTTTGCAGTTTGATTCTTATTGAAACAATGTTTTGAAAAATCAAACATAATATTGACACAAGCAGTCGATTCACAAACAGCTATTGTTTGTAACGGTGTCTCCATATTCAGTTTGTTCCACTGCAGAGAGACAACAATCATTCTTTATTTTCAAGACAAAAACTGTGAAGCTCAAATCTCAGTTTGATCTCTGTGCCAACATGCGTATAAAATGTCATTGATTTCTCATTCTGCCCTCAGGTTTATAACCACACATGGTTATTAAACAGTCAGCTGACCTTGTCTTCACAGATCACCAGTGGTTTGTGTTTGTCCAGATCTTTTAAAAATACTCTTCATTGTTTCAGCTGCAGTGTGAGACCTGCTCTCAGAGGTGGTTGTTGTTCTTGATGCTCTCAGAGATGTTATCAGCTTTACAAAGGAAACATTTAGATTTTCAGATTTCAAGAATGAACCACAGAAATCACACATTGCTCATTATTTGGTAAAAAAAATGATGGACAAGCTGCTCATTGTCTCCTCTGAATTTCCAGACTCCCTCTCTATCCATCACATCTACATGTATCATCTTCTATGTCCAACATCTTTGTTGTTCAAACAGCAGACAGACTGCTGCCTTATCTGAGTGTTTGGTGACAAGGACATACCTCTCGAATCGTAGCTGTGAAATTGTGTGTGTGTGTGTGTGTGTTGTTGGGGATGAGAAGTTATCTGAGAAGTAAAGACCAGGGCTGCTGGTGAAGCAGATAATCTTTTCCTCCTTTTCTCTTTCTGTTTTCTTGTCTGGTTGAAGATAGTGAAGAACCTACTAGTGATTTTCTCAAGTAGAAAAGCACAGAAAGTTGGATGTAATGAACAAGATGACATCTCCCTCACCAAAAATGTGTTTGTGATGTTCTTGTGACTGTAATATCATTGATTATCTTCCATGCTTTGAGTGAGAAATCAAGACTAACTGAATATGTTTGCGGATTAATTCAGGATATTTGTAAGGCCTTTTACATTTTGCCACATGACGCCAGAGATCAAAGGAAGGCTGTGGCTAAGCCCCACCCACCAGCTCATACATCCTCCATGTCACAACCATTTCAAGGCACCCAAGGTAATCTTTGCTTTTGCAGATGGAACAAAATCTGCCAGAGTTCAAACCAGAAAGCTCTGCAGATGGGCAACCAATAAAAAGCCAAGTTGGTCTAATGGTCACAATGAGGAATCACCATCACATGTTCCTCTCTGAAAATTTGAACTGTAACAACTACTATTCGCTGTTCTGCCATGTGCACCTTTCCTGGGATCTCCATCCCTGACTTGCAGATAGAGAAACCTCTGTGATGCTCCTGTTCTACCCATAGTGAATGTCACTAAAACATCATCAATTACCTTCCATGCTTTGACTTTGGTGGACTATGCTTAGTTTTCTTCTTTGTCCTTTGTCATTGTAAAACTAGGAGAGAATAATAAGAACTGAATATCTTTGCATTTGTAATTCAGGCTTATTTGTCAAGTAGGTGTATCTCATTCTTGGATGAAAGACATTTTGCCATATGATGTCAGAGATCATAGGAAGGCTGTGGCTTAGCTCCACCCACCAGCTCATGCATCCTCCATGTCACAACCATTTCAAGGCACCATTTGGCAGATTTTGTTCCATCTGCAAAAGCTGAGTTCAAACCACAAAGCTCTGCAGATAAGCAAAAGAGAAACAGTCAGGGTTGTCTAATGGACACAATGAGGAATCACATCACAAGTTCCTTTTTTGATATTGTGGACTGTAACAACTACTATTCACTGTTTTGCCATATCGATGGCCAAAGCGCAAAATCTCCTATCTGCATAATTTTCTGATTGGTGGATTTCACTTTGGATGATGAGAACAAGGAAGGCTGCTCATATTCAGTCTGTTTGCAAGATAATACATTTTTCTCAACTTTTTTGTCTTAATCTGATGATCATTTTGGCTGACAAGAACTCATCTTTTTAGTTTTTTTTTTAATTCAATGCCTTTTACTTTTACATATGTTTTACACTCTCTTCACACCTTCGTGTCCAGAGGGTGTACACACACAAAGAAACTGCTATAAAATCACCATGCATCAATATTTTTTCTGCTTTTTTTTCTTCTTCATAAATCTCTTAAACAACTCCAGACCTGCTCAGAACTAACAAACATTCAATAATTTTCAGGATTTTAACCCTTTAAATGCCTGTTTAACTATTTGAATTGTTTAATCATTTGTCACAAAAAAACACAAAAAATAAATTATTTTCCCATATAATAAATAGTAGGGGGATGGGGCTTTGGTGGTGATTAGAGTCTTGGATATGTCAAAGATGAGCAACAAAATTGATTTGATTGCATTAGTATTTTTATGTTGTGTCAGGTACTCCCTCTGGACATATTTGTGGCCAAAAATGCCCCATTTACTTCCATTAAAACCACATTTTTAATTTCACTGCCATTACAGTATAAAACCATGCATTCTATAATGTCAGCATTTCATTTAGAAGAAAAGTAGTGATATTTGACATTTTTACTGTATTCCACCATATTCAACCATTTTTACCATTGTTGGTCAGTGCATGAAATTCTTGTATTTTTGACATTTACATTAATGAGCCATATGACTACCAGGGGGCCCCAAGAGTGTGTGTGTGTGTGTGTGTGTGTGTGAGAGAGAGAAACTGTGTGTGTGTGAGAGAGAGAGAAACTGTGTGTATGTGTGTGTGTGTGTGTGTGCTTGTGAGAAAGAGTGTGTGTGAGAAAGTGTGTGTGTGTAAAGAAAACAGGAAAAAATTAGAAAGTAAAAATATGATGACTTACAAGCAGAAGGCTGTACTTCCTCAGGACTGCCATGCATTCTATGATGGTTTACCTCACTACACTGCTTAAAGGAGCCATAGCGTTGGACAGTACTTAAATGGACACAGTGTTAGCATTAAGACTCTACTTACAGACAGTGAATAGTCCATTGTTTTAGGGAACCAGATTTAATCTGAGATGCATTTTTACCTGGTGGTATACAAAACTGATGTCAAAAGTTCGGCATTTGATGTTTTTTTGTTGATGTTTGATTTTATGCTAGTCTGTGCACACAAAGTTCAGGGTTTAATACTTTGTCATACTGTAAATTGGTTTAATTTAGTGTGGTTTTAATTCAGTGTTTTCTTCCAGAAGCACGCCTACTGCAGCACTGCCGTTAGATATATCACTTTTACTTTTACTGCAGTACACAGTGATCATTGGTTTGTTGAGCCATCCAGTGAACAGTATTTTGTTCAATTTGTTTAGCATTATTGGGGGTTTCTGAATGAAATAATAAAAAATAGTATTACATGCAACTGTTTATAATTGAAAATTTATGTTTTTGCTTCTACAGAGTTCATTTACAGCCAGTACTCTTTGTCATTATTCAGTTATACAATCACTGAAAACTATGGGAAAACTTGGACATATTCATTTCCAGTGGACAAGGAAGCAAATACACGAATTTAATTCTGACCATAGTATACTACAATGTAGTAACTATTACATTTACTACACTGGCCCTTCTTTTTACCTGAAAACAAACTATTTTTTTTTTTTTATTTAATTTTAATTAGTAACTTAATTTAGCATATTTTTGTAGAACCTCTTCCAATTTGCAAAAATGCAAAAGCTCCTATCTGCAAAATGATTCAGGGAAAAGTTGGGAAAAAACCTCCTATGTGCACTTTGCAAGGCATTAATATCTAGTCAGTATTAATACAAAATATAGTAATATAGTCCCAAAACAGTGTATTATGTATTGGGTATCCTTAAGAAATAGCATTATGCAAGAAAAGAAGTTTTTTTAGTTTTCTCAAAAAAGTGCATTTTTCACATAGGAGGTTTTGCTTTTCAGCCATCGATATGCATCCTTTCTGGGTTTTCCATCCCTGACTGGCAGATAGAGACATCTGCAAGTGAAAGCATCACAAAAATCTAGGGTTTGTTGTCCAAAAGCTGCACCAACTTTGTTCCACTGACCAGTCATATCGTGATATCCTCTTTTAGTCTGTAAGCTGTAAAACCTTGAATCACAGGTGTGTGTATGGGGAGTGCTCCAGTTTAAAGACCAGGTGCTTTCTTCTGTCCAGCCAATACACTTCCAAAAGCCATGTCTCCTTCATTCAGTGGTCTAATGTTGAGAAGAATGCACAAATATCAAAGGTCACCTTCAAACAGCAGCTGGAGAGCACTCAGGAGGAACTTTAACTGTTTCACACACTCCTCCAAAAGTGCAAACTTTACACATTCAACATCATGCAGCCGTACCTGTACTGTACATCCTTGAAGTAGTCACACCCAAGAAATGTCTCAGTCATTGATTTTTCAGAGATATGTGGTTGTAAATACAGCTCTGAAATATAGGTTGTGTATTTTGGTTCCTCTCTCCAGCAGGCCACTGTACACACAGGTGTGTTGTACACAACCAGTATTCCCATGTGCTTCATCTCTGTGTCACTACTGAAATGTAAAGGTCCATCTGCAATATCGCAGCACATGAAGGGAGAGCTTGAGTAAGTTGAAAAAAGCATCCTGCCTTCTCTCTTGTCCACTTTCTTTCAGTGATGCACACACTCTGGGCAAGGATGAAATTCCTACAACTACCAACTATTGTAGCATTATCTGTCATTCTAATCATGTGTGGTGGAGTCGAGACGGAGCTGGAGTACCTACTGAAGCTGTGCCAAGATACTCTCTTCTGATTGGTTGTTTTTATTCAAGCGTGGTGGATTCTTGTCAAATGACTTTAGAGGTAGCAGGTGGAGCCGGAGGATCATGACTTATTTTCACAGATTACCTGTCTCATGAACTTCTGTCAGAACAGAGAGACAGTTTTCGCAAATATGACTAAAACCTCTCTTTTTTTCAGAAAAAAACCTCTCTGTACTCTTGTGAAGTAGTTTGATCAATGGTCACAACAATAATTTTAGCTATTCTTCATCATGTCTTAACCTCAAACTCTCAGTTAAATCACTCCAGTGGAAAGATGTTTTTTTAAAAAAAGGAACTGAGGTGGAAACTGGAATTTGGGAGTCACCTGGTGTAAGAATGTACCATTCATTTTTCTTTTAATGTCATAGAGAGGGTTGTCCTCACTCCCCATGTGAATTGGATGATGAATTATTTGGATCTTTTATTGGTACATTTACATTGATGTGTGTGTGTGTGTGTGTGTGTGTGTGTGAGTGTGTGTGTGTCCTTCATTCTCTCTGTGTTGCCTTGTCAAGTCAAACCTTATTGAGCTGATCTGTAGTAGTGACAGACATCACTGTGTGTCACCAAAGTGCAAAGTAAAAAATAAACAGAGGTTAAAATGAACACAGCCTGTCTGATGCTGAGACACTGAAGAACAAAAACATCATTGGATATTGTGACTAATTTTTCAAAAAAAAGTTATTACAATTATAATTGTCCATGGTTTTTCTGTTCTCTGCATGTAAGAAATAGATGACTAAGATGACTGACAGTCACGACTCACCACCCACTTAGTACCATGATGTGACTGATGTGTGCAGTGTGATCTGGGATGGCAAAGCACCTGGCAGTCAGGGTTAAGGGTTAGACGATGTCTACAGACAGTATAAGAGGATACTGTGAAAATGACTTTAAGTTTCACAATCATTGTAGCTGCCAAAGGCACAGCATGGGACCAGAGTCTATGGAGAGAATATATACTGACACACTCCTGTAAATAATCTGTAATTCAAACCAATCTGTCTCCTCCAAACAGAGCTACCATCTCATTTAAAACTTCTTTTAAATGCACTTCCAGTGGAGATGTAACAGTCGCTTTCCATCTCTGAGCTCAACATGAGATAAAGAGCAGCTGCAGCTCAGCAGATAACCCTGCAGCGAGCTGAGATGACACCCTGCTGAAGATACACAGCTTCAC
Organism: Scortum barcoo; assembly: GCA_023238725.1. Taxonomy (NCBI): domain Eukaryota; kingdom Metazoa; phylum Chordata; class Actinopteri; order Centrarchiformes; family Terapontidae; genus Scortum; species Scortum barcoo. Next base: position 25,680,945 of record CM041552.1, read on the forward strand.
CCTCCTTTAGTCTAACGAGTTCATCAGTTCAGCTGCTTTGAATAAGAATCATATTATCTGTCAGTGCTACAAGAGATACTTCAACAAAGACAACAAAGGTGCAGAGAGTCTTCAGACAGAGGTTAATAGGCTGATGGGAGATGAAGCATTTAACAAAGGAGACAACTTTACTAAAAATATTATCATTTGACACATATTGTTCAGTATTATTGTCATCACCACTGTGTTCACCAGCTGAGGCTGGTCTATTGACCTTTGCCTCAACGTTTTCTCACTTCTTGCACCTGGATGTCTATTGGACACAGAACTCTGTCTATCTTCTACTGCCTCAGTATTTTTAATAATTTATTGTATTTCACTGTATTTTTTATGTACCGGGCTATTATGACATCTGAATTTCCCCCCAGGGATCAATAAAGTCATCTATCTATCTATCTATCTATCTATCTATCTATCTATCTATCTATCTATCTATCTATCTATCTATCTATCTATGTAGTCGTCCTTTTTACTCCCGCTGTGTGTGCATTGCTGCACATCTTTTTGTGTTACCACCACCAACTGTTGATCAAGATCATGTTGTGTGTTTGTGCTGAATGTCTGTTTCTTTGCAGCACTGGTGCTTCACTTCCAAACTACAACAGCAACATCAAGCACTAACCCAAACCCTTCATGAGTCATCAGGCAGGAAAACATCACAAGTGTGTGTGTAAAGTCTTACTGTCTCACTGGAAGCTCTGCAGTTCTGCTGTCAGCCCTCAGTCACACAAGCAGACAGGTATGTGTAAAATACACAGAAACACACACAAGGAGTTGGTTCAAATGTCCGTCTTACCTGAAAAAAAGAAGAAACAGAAAAAGAAATAGTTCATTAAAAATGAAAAACATCATCACTGTAAAACACTGGAGTTCACGTCTTCATTTATTCATCTCAAACATGTAGAAGATTTTCACTGGAAATTATGTACGAGATGATTTAATATGAGAAAACAAACAAACAACAGTTTGACCAACATTATTCATTCATTCACAGAAAGAAACTCACTGCTCAGGGTTTCAGTTATGGAGAGTGAAGTCTGACACACAGAGGTTGATGCTCTGATTTAACAGGTTCACTTCCTGTTTTAATGGGCTACGGGACAACCAATTAATGTGGCCGCCATTTAACACAGGTCTATCAGACGGATCTTGATATCTGTACTTGGTAAGAAAAATGTTTCAGCATTCAGTGTGTGTATTTATTTTAAGTGTTTGTGTCTTTATGTCACTCTGTATAACACGTATAGTAAATGTCAAATCAATGTATCGATGGTCATCAGTGGTCAATGGTCTATCTTTTTCTCTCCTTCATTTTCTTTACAGGAGCTCAGTGACAAAGCAGCAGAGTCAATGGGCAGGACTTGTTTTCTCTCTGTAAATAGCAGCTCCATGTCAGTGAGGCTGGAGGTGAGGCCTGTTGAGCACAGCCTGTGTTGAATGAACCATCTGTGGAGGCTTTCACACGGAGGCTGACTGGAAGAAGCAGATTAACTAAAGAGGTTGTTGGTGTTTTTCATGAGCTTTTTAGCTGGGAGCTGATAAAGTTTAATTGTCCATAACCTCTGGCACACAACAAGTGTGTGAAGCTGTTTTGTGTTTGTATTAGTGTCTACTTATTTCCATATGAGGTTTTAAGGCTCTATCTTCTTTCCTGTAGATCTCCTTTGTTGTCTCTCAAATCCATTTATCCTCCAGTTTCTAACAAACAGCAGCGGTCTCTGTGATGTCTGTGAGCGGATATTTCTAAGCTCCTTCTCGCTGCTTGTTTGTGCTCCATCACTGCCTGGTTTCTTTAACCCAGCCTCCACACAGTATGATCAATAATAACATGGACATTCAAGCACAGATAAGAAGAGATGAGTGTTGACTGTCAAAGTGCTCTCTGAAGAATGACGGATGATCTCTGAACTCACCAGAGGTCATGTGAAGGAAACACACATGATCTTTGAAAGAGCAGCAGCTCTGACACAAAGGAGAGAAACAATATGTAGCTGAGTGAATCTGGAAGAAAAGAGCTGAATAAAATGTTCAGTTCAAAGACTGTGTGTGTGTGTGACAGTGATGACTGGCTGTCACAGTAACTGCTCATTTGATTGACAGCCACTGCAGGTGTGTTAAGGCTTAGCTTGTGATCCAGTAGCTGTTCATTATAAACTCCACTACCAGACCTTGCAGTGTAACTTCTACCAACCTGACTATCAGGATCATTATCATGAACACAGTTTTACTGGAAGGTCAAATTGAACACAGTCTGCAAATGATTTGTCAAGAAAAACAGACTTTCCTGTCATGTAAAGATCATATTTGGGAGAAAGCCAAATGATGAATAAAAAGACAGCATGGACCTTAAACTGTGCAGATGTTTCAACCTTTTTGGATGTTGCAGTGATCTTCGCCTTTAAACTAAACTAATGCAGCCATGAAGACAGAAACAGCTTGTGACTCTCTCCTCTCCATGTCGTTACTGAACACAACAGGACAGCAGCTCTGTTTAATCAGAGCACCAAAACAGTGATGTTTGAATCTTCCTACTGTCTGTTTCATGAACACACACACACACACACACACACAATGTGACACCTCCACACACACACACACACACACACACACACCCACACACACACACACACACACACATACACACAATGTGACACCCTCCACACACACACACACACACACACACATACACACAATGTGACACCCACACACACACACACACACACACACAATGACACACACACACACACACACACACACACACACACACACACACACACACAGTGTCACATCTACAACCAGATTGAAACTAAACAAAGCTCTTATTTCACTGGCCTCAGTGAAATCCACCTGGAAACACACTGGATGAGTAAACACACAACCATTGGTCTCCTAAAACACATACACGTGTGTGTGTGTGTGTGTGTGTGTGACTGTGAGCTGGGCCTGACAAAGACAGAGATTTCCATTAGTGAGAAAAGGACACACACAGACACTCAGTGCTTCCAGGAGATGTTGAATTGACACATGAAGCTTCTGTTTCAATCCCGAGTATCGACACAGTGAAATCTGAAAGTCAAACTCTCCCGTGTTTTGTTTTTTTTCCAGCTGAACTCACAGCTGGAGGCACAAATGCAGCACAACAAAAGCACTGAACACAAAGCCGGCTTGTGTCATGTGGAGTTTAGTTCATATTCAGAGAGGGGCTGTAGATTAGCTAAATATAGATAACATTTCTCTGTTCATTCATTAAAGTCAAACCAGCAGAGCCAGTGGCAGTTTTACAAACGTTTCCTGCATAATTACACAGCAGATTTATGAAGTGACTTTTGAAACTGTCTTTCAGTGTGAATATGAAGTATGCTGTATGATCCAGGAAACAGCCTGATTCAAACTCAAATCCAAAACTCGAGTGACTGTAGATCATTTCTGTCCATTGTGCTGAGACAGTCTTCCTTTCTGAGTTTGAGTTTTAACAGACTGTGAGACTGACGATCAGTTGTGGAGTTTTTTTCATGACAAATTAAAAGTGCATTAAAAGCCTGAGTGAAGGGAGACGTGACCTTCATCATGTTCTTTACCTTCAGTGAAACCCTAAAATGCCAAATGATGTTTGAATAAAACATCACAACTCTCAGTACTTCCAACAACCTTGAACCTCAACCTGAAGCAACGACCAAAACAAACAATTAAACAACCAAACAAACGTTCACGGAGCAGCTGAGTCTGAGCCGGTCTGACAGGAGACCTGACTGGATACAAAGCTTCAGAGACATCAAAGATCAGATGAACTCAGAGGCTCCAGGTCAGCTCTTTTCCTTTGGGATTTCTTTGTGGGAGAACTGTCCTAGTTTGGGTTATTCAGAAAATGTGCATCATGTTTGATCTTCACCTCATTAAGAGAAACAAAGAAATACACAAGAAAAAGCTGAACAGTAAACATGTGATGATGTTTGAGACTCAGAAGGAACAGAGGGATGGATGAATGAGTGCTGCTGTTTCAAACCACAGAGGATTTTACAGAGAAGCTGTGTGTGTGTGTGTGTGTGTGTGTGTTGCTGTGGTTGTTGTTATATTTTTATCATTCAAGTTAATTCATGTTCATCATTTTGGTTGATTTGAATTTAAATGTTGCAGCAGTTAGAAGAGAACAGAACTCCTTTGTGACATCATCAGTGCTCCACCAATCAGAGTGCAGAGAATCCTCCCAGTGAAGCTCCTTTCATCTGTGGACTCTGAGCTGAGAACATTTCAATCACAGTTTCTCACTTCACCTGAAGACTGAAAGCTCAATACAAAGAGAGACATGGAGGACAAAAAGAAGAAGAAAGAACATCTGAACAGCTTTCAACACAAAGAAACGACCAACAAACTAAGAACAACTCCACTTGGATTAGACTGGAGGATTTCCATTTTAGGCTGCTTTATACTTCTTCTCCACTTTGACTACATGACAGAGGAAATATTGAGGATCTTGCTCACAGATTGATTTAAAATTAGACAGCTGAACACATCTGTTGTCTGTCAGGCTTTGAATTAGCAGGATTGTTTATATGTCACAAACTAAATCTTCAGCATCTTGAGCTGAGCACAGTTAAGAGCACAAAGACAAATGCTGGCTCTCCATTCAAACAGTATTTACAGCTCACTGCCATTACATCTAAAACATTACAGTTACTGTGAATATCTGTTACTTTAACCACAGCTGAAGTTGGTTGTGCTGTGTTTTTTGCTCCCAGTTTAAATTCTGACTTTAGAGATAACTGGAGATGAATGCTGCGAAGGAAAAACATCTAAAAACTGTAAAATTGAAGAAACTCTCCATTCAAAACATTGGAGAAAAGAAACATGAATCATGTTCAGAATCTCTAAAAGTTTCATAAAAAGCCTCCTTTGGTTTTGAAAAAGATCAGTCCACTCTGTGATATTTAGACATGACTGACATCTGATGAATCCATAGTGTAAGTAGTTCAGTGCAGGTCTATTTTGTAAAGCTATAACTCTTATTGCTGACATTCCTTGTGAGAGCATGGTCATGCCCTTGGCAATGGAGTAAGCAAGATCTTCCAGGGCATGAGAAAGGTCTCTGATTAGATGGTTTATGTTGCTCAATAGCAGGGAGAAATGCCTTAGATGGGGTGTATGTGGAATCGCAGTTTGATGTTCCCAAATAAATTTTCCTTATCCCCTAACACACCAACTAAAGTTGTGTTTTGAACTATCGTGAGGGTGAAGGGTTCATGATGGTCACAAGAATAACAGGTGGGGTAGACTTGATCGCAGTGTAGTTGTCTAGTTTGTGTTGGATTTGGGCATGCACAGTTGTCTTTTGTGTGGTTAAGCTGCAATATGAGACAATTGTCACAAGAAGTGATAGGTGAAGCCATCAGCGGGAGTCCCTCTTTTGTGCTGTGTGAAATGATACCACACACATAACAGTCCCTGTTATTTTACCCTGTCCCTGTTATTTGGTTTGTGATCTGTCTTGGCAACTCTGGTGCCGGTGTTGTGCCTCCGGGGTTGTTGGTCCTCCCCTGGAGTCGTCGGTTGTCTGTCTCTGGAACTCCGGTGTCTGCGATCCTGCTCTGGAGTCTGCAAATCCTTCCGTGATCCCGCAGGGTGAGACTCTGATTCGCACCGGACATGGAGAGCATTGCGGACGCCAGTCTGTGGTCCCGCAGACAATGCAGGACATGGTCCACCAGATGAAGAGGGATTCTGTTGCTTTCCGATGCATGATGGAGGGGGGCCTTCCTGCAATGTTATGCATGGATCCAGGTAGGGTGACCCTCACACTTGACTGCAGTGTTGGTGGTAAGCAAGACTTGTTGAGGTTTGGGCCAGCATGGTTTCAAGGCGTTTCTCGTTTTATCGTTTTTCCAGGGTTGTGTTGTTGACAAAAAAACAGTTCACAAAACTTTTGGGCATAGAATGTAAATCCTGGGGCATACCAATCTTTTAACCAACTGACACATCAAGATCGTTGGCAGGAATAGAAGGACAGAGCATTACATGCACAGGGATACCAATTTTGGCAGCTTCTTTGGCCGCATGGTCAGCCAGTGCATTGCCTCTCGAGACAGGATCATTAGATTTAGTGTGGGCTTCACATTTGACATGTTTAACAGGTGTCCCTGAGGATGTAATGAATCCTTGGTTTGCCCACAGTGTACCGAAGTCATGCAGACATCCGAAAGCATATCTGGAGTCTGTATAAATGGCGCATACAATCCAGCTACTTGGGAATGCAAATAAACATTGATGATTCCTGTGTGTTCAAGGACCAGAAAAAATGTACTACAGGGATGTAGCACTGCATTATGAGTTGAATTTGCAGGTAAGACAAAAGGAAAACAAGTAAGCACTGTTTGCACAGCAGATCTCACAAGAGCAGCATCTGAAAGAAAGGAGTAAAAGTTGTGAAATTTGTCATGCATTCAGTGAAAGGACAGATACATAATGTGATAGGCTCACATATAGGTAGACACATAGGGATGCCCCCAACCCCCACAGCTCTTATTTCTTTGGTTACTGTCCTGACAGCTTTTCTGGTTGCATCATGGGGGTCGTTGGTCTTCCACTTTTCTATTAAATGGGGGTGCCATAGGCAGGGTAAGATCAGGCTTCAGAGATCAGTATGGGTTCTGGTCTAAGGGTGAAGCTATTTGTGACTCTGTGCTATGTCATTTAACTTCATTTCTCCAAAGCTTTTTTTGTGGAGCAAAGTGCTTATTTCTATCTGCCCAAGAATTCAATTTCTCTCAGGTTTTCTAATCTACTTTGATCGAATGTCCCTTTGTGTGGGGAATTTTAGAAGGCCTGCAATTGTTCTTACCCAAGTTTTTATAAATTTAGTGCTAGTAGAACCATAATTACCATACATGTATTTTACAGGACCAGTTAACTCTCTCTGACCTTCTACAACTGAAACAACTTCTCATTGTCCTTCCTTGTTTTAACAGATCCTTCCCTGAGGGCCTTTTTTGTGTTTTGAATGTTGGATTTTGGAGAGGCAACACCCATGTATCTGAAAACACCACCATTGCTAGCCTACCACGACAATGACACCTACCTCATCCCTAACTTAAGCCTATGCACCAAAACAAAGGACATCCATTGGGTTTGTCCAAGTAACCCCTTTATTAGAGACGTAACTAACTACCTCTGTGGTTTGAGGACAGAGTCCCCTGAACAAAAATGTCAAGGTAGCATAACCATTAAGCAAGTCAGGACAGAAACTAAGGTAGAACAAGCTGGCAGCCGAGGGCTTGTCAACACTCCCAACTACTGAAGCATTAGTGTCCTATGACTAGTTTGGTAGGCTTAGCTTAGTGGCTGTATCATGGCAAACGGTATTTTTGACTTTGATTTTATTTTTAACCTTACAATTGATAACCATCGACAACACCTCTTGATTGAAGGGAAAATGTAGGATAGCGACTTGTGGATGTGGCTAGAAAACATGGTTGTCAGTGCTGTCGGTTTGAGGCTGAACTTAACTATCAAGAACACCCCATCAGTGCTGTAGCCCCTGGGCTCCTCAGTGGTTGGATCATTACGGTCGTTGTTGCACACATAATGTAGAGATACATCCAGAAATTACAAACCCAGCTAGATTCTTGTGTGAAACGTGGTGACAAACAAATCAGCAGACAACCATCCCACTGGCTAACTCCAACTCCTCCCAGGAGTAAGCCTATTAACACCTAACCAACCTTCCCTTTTTTATTCCTCTCCTCACAATCTTTCTTCTCTCTTTTACACTTTTCAATGACTTTTTGTTTGTGTTTTTGGGTCTAGATAGATAGATATACTTTATTAATCCCAAGCTGGGAAATTACCGAATACAATGAATTGTATCAGAATTAAAGCTTTGCCTAAGCATTCGAACCAAATTTAGTTAGATCTAGTTAGAATGTCTCTGCTTAAACGTGCCTCTAAGTTTGTCCAGACACTAAAGCCTCTGAAACCAAATGAACTGTATAAAATGCATGAACTTTTACTTCCTGCTCTTACATACTTTTAGAGACTAGGCTTCATACCTCTCCCTTTTGTCTCTGCCCCACTCAGCTCAAACCTCGCAGTTGAGCCACCACGTAGAAGCGTAGCCATTGATTGTAATTTATTTTTCAATAAATTCCCTTGTAACAGGGTGGTGCCCTGTAATGTTTAAACAATTAGGACTACAAACAATTCTTAATTATTAATTTGCCGATAACCAGATCAGCTCCTCCTGCCATTAGTAGCATTTCTGTGAGGGCAGTTAAGTCACACAGTGGAATTGAGACTACTGTCTGTCCTACTGTTTAACACTCAAGCAGAGTTACAAGTGAGGTTCAGGCTAGAAGAGAAAACTGTCAGCTCATGCGTCTCATAATGTCACAATTACGTGTGAAGTATCTGATGTCCCACAGACTCACAGAATATGGTAGGGTTTTAGACTATAGCAGGATGTTCATGTTGGGGCCCCTGGCTGCCTATAGGGTGAGGTAAGGGTCCCTTAACTTGGTTAACAGATGTGGGGGTCAAAAGGTGAGAAAAACAACTTCACTATATAATCTCCCAGAAAACATAGGAAGAGAGGGGATTCAGAACATCAATTGGCAGCGAACCTCTCACAAGCAATGTGCACTGCTTGTATAGATGCTGTGTCTTCTTGCAATAAACTTTATATGTAAGTAATACAGCGTCGGCAGTGCGGAGTCTTCTTCTTCATCTTCACATCAACATCACCCCAAGATAACCATCACGTGTGTGAAAGATGGTCCTAGCAAAGTGGCAGCGATGATTGAAAGAAAAAAAAAAAAAAAAAAGCTAGAAAATCGTGACATGGTAACTCAGAAGAGGTTACAGCTAAGTCTCAGGAGTGTCGTATTGTCAGAATAGAAAAGAGTGTAAGAGGATCATTCCATCAGGTGGATCCTTTAAAATACAAAATGCAGGTGTTCAGTGTATGGCAGTAGCTTTGTCCAGTTTAGCAAAACAGTGTTCAGTGTTTTTGAATGGGAGACTAAAGATTTGGACAGTGTTTAGCTTTTGGGCGATATCATGCAAATGAGAGTTAACAACATGATCGGTGGCACATCCAGACTGTTGTGTTCCTTAATTGGTCACGTAGTCATTGATGGACAGAACTTTGCTTTTCAATATGGTGAGTGGGTGACTGGTACAGTTAACATGTATCAGGGAGAGCTTATTGATTCAGGCATAGTCATGTCACTACAGAAACAGCTGGAATACATGTTTAGCTTTGTGCAAACAGTTGTATGTGGACTAGCATGTGAGAAGCAAGCTGTACAGATGTGTTCAGCGGCTGGGATGTTGGGAACTCCATGCAGTGAAAGCATCGTGGCTGATGGCAACCGTTTCTTTAGAGCAGTGTCGCAAGCTGTGACTGCTACAAAAAAAAAAAAAAAGACAAATTTGAAAACCTTTAAAACCTATTTGAATGGTCAGGTAAGATGCATTAGAGAGAATAGGGGGACACGTTCCCTCAAACTCGACACGTCCCCTTTGACCCCTAGGTCAAAAATCAAGCTTGACAGGTTAGACTTTTGACCCCCCCCCCCCCGACATTTCCTGGGTCCGTGTGGCTCAAGGTATTTATGACCCTAACATCCTATGCAGACACGGGAGCGCTCACAGTGTGGGTGAAGAAAAGTGGAAAGAATAAAAGATGAATATGAACAACTCCTCTCCAGCCAGCTTTTGTCCCGAAAATCATTAGCGAGACCCCGGTCATCGTCTACCATGCCTCACCCGGTATCACCGGCGCTCCTAAGAAGAGAATGCCCTATGTGCTCGGCTACAGGCAGAGATGCCACAGCCTGATACTCCTCATCTGTGGTAAAGCAATATAGGTTTCATACAATCATTTCCACCAACATGATCCTGGTAAATTGCAGAGAGAAAACCCCATCCAAACCTTGAGCATCTGTTTAGTTTAGATGTTATACAAGGCCCTGTCTGGTCTTTCATCCTCACCTAAAGAAGTCACAAGACTTCAAAGAGAAAACACACACACACAGTTCCCTCAAAAAAAAAAAAAAAAAGTGTGATAAAGCATAGGTTTCATACAATGACTATCATTCCCATCAACATTATCTTGGTAGACTGCAAAGAGCAAACACACACACCCCACAGCTGGGAGCCTGTAATGACGAAGGACACACACAAACTTTCAGCATCTGTTGTAAAAGCACCTTAGGTGTTATACAGGACTCTGTTCAGTTATTCACCCCCACCTATTGACCTCGGGAGACCCCTCCAAAATTTCAGTCTCAGCGGTAAAGCACTTAAGGGGTCAAACCAGGTCTCTCACCCCTTGAGAAAGTAGATATACTTTATTGATCCCAAGCTGGGAAATTACAGTGTAGCAGCAGCATTACACAATAACAATACAATGGAAAAAAAAAGAAACATTAACACAATATAAAATGCAATATCAATGTGTAGAAAATGTATAAATAAGCAGTACTGATTGTGGTGCAAAATAAATATAAGGTACAGTGAACAGTGTGTATAAAAAACCCATAAAGTGCTTATAGACTGTATGTTGTGACCAGAGTATTAGCTGTTATTGTACAGTGAGATGGCATGTGGCAGGAAAGACAGTGTATATATGGCACCTTTGCATGCGTGCATGCACTTGCACCACTTCCCCAATTGAAATGTAGTAGGATTGTTTAATTTATTCAAGCGAATGTGTGCGCCTTCGCCATTAAAGAAACATTGACTGCTTTGGCGTTATTTGCTGCTTTTTTCTGTGGTTAAACGGAATGAATGAATTTAACTTTAGTGTGTTAAAAGTACGTATAGTAGAAGAAGATTTTAAAATTGCGCTGCAGTAGGCTAGAATTGTTAAATTTATCCAACGAATGTGTGCGCATTCGTTAACAAAGAAACGACTGCTTTGGCGTTGTTATTTGCTGCTTTTTTCTGTGGTTTAAAGTTAAATTCATTCATTCCATTTGAGTATTAAAAGTACGTATAGTAGAAGTAGATTTTGAAATTGCGCTGCAGTAGGCTGAATCTGCAGCGTCCGGGCGAGTGAATACAATGCGGGCGCCACTTAGACGAGACGCGCTAACCACTCCAGATTAATGTTTTCCACGAGACAGCCATTTGTCTTATAGTAAACCCCCACTGGTACAAGCAAAGGCCGGATCCCAGGGGTGTAGTGTGTTTATGACCATGTGACCCGACTGCACATGTATTTCCCACCACTGGTAAACAGTGACCCCTCCTACCACGTCCAGTTTCTGTTTAAACTAATTGATCTTAGTTGGGTATAAAAAGAGAGCGATACAACGCATAATCATATCGTCCTGCATCTGCCTGGAGGAGATCGTGTGCCGCGTGTTTCTTCGACATCCTTTTTGACCGGTCTGCTTATTTGGAGAGCTACAATTCAAATTCAAATTTCAAATTTATTTATTTAGAGCCCAAAATCACAAACATTGTTTGCCTCGGAGGGCTTTACAATCTGCATACAGTTGTGACACCCTCTGTCCTTAGACCCTCGAACCGAGTCAGGAAAAACTTCAAAAAAACCCTTTATGGGAAAAAGAAGAAACCTGAGGAAGAGCCACAGATGAGGGATCCCTCTCCCTGGGACGGACAGACGTGCAATAGATGCCACATGTACAGAGAACATCATCAATCATATTATGGAATTATACATGAGTCGTAATAAGCTGTAGCTATACTGAGTTCATTGGTTTAGTCCATGTGTGAAGGTATCACAGGTAATGGAAATGAGTCCTGTGAGTCCAGGTGCATCTCTAGATGTCCTCATATGGAGCTCTGGGCCACTCGACCTTCTCTCCACAACACAGACACAGATCATGTCCCCACCAGGCCAGTGAACCTCAGACAGATGGACCACAACCAGAATCAGTGAGGAACCTGCAAGACTGGAGAGAACAAAGAGGACCGGGGCTCCGGCAGTAACATGCACTTTACAGGACATAAGAGTATTCACATTAACCGTTTTGACACTTTAAGCCAATTTAACTTTAACTACTTTAACCAGTTTAGCCACTTTAACCAGTTTCTAAAAGTGACTCCAGTTTGCACTACTACCATAATATGAGTAAAGGAAGCAGAGGAAGAGGAGAGGTGCCAGAGGAAGAAGGAGAGGTGCCCGATGCATCATGGGAGCCCCCCGGCAGTCTAAACCTATAGCAGCATAACTAAGGGCGAGCCTGTGCCCACCCTAACTATAAGCTTTATCAAAAAGGAAGGTTTTAAGTCTATTCTTAAACACTGACACTGTGTCTGCCTCTCGGACCCAGACTGGGAGCTGGTTCCAGAGAACAGGGGCCTGATAGCTGAAGGCTCTGCCCCCTAGACTACTTCTGGAAACCCTGGGAACTACAAGTAAGCCTGCGTTTTGGGAGCGCAGCGCTCTAGTCGGTTGATAAGGAGTTATCAATTCATTAAGATATGATGGTGCCAGACCATGCAGAGCCTTATATGTGAGGAGAAGGATTTTAAAATCCACTCTAAATTTTACAGGGAGCCAATGCAGAGAAGCCAATACTGGAGTAATATGGTCTCTTTTCCTGGTTTTAGTCAGCACCCGAGCAGCGGCATTCTGGACCAGCTGTAGAGTCTTTAACGACTTGTTTGGGCAGCCTGATAAAAGTGAATTACAATAATCCAGCCTGGAAGAGACAAATGCATGGACTAATTTTTCAGCATCGCTTTGGGACAAAAAGTGCCGAATTTTTGCGATGTTGCGCAGGTGGTAAAAAGCAGACCTTGAAATATGCTTAATATGGGTGTCAAAGGACATATCCTGATCAAATAAAACCCCAGAGGTTCCTTACAGTGGTGCCGGAGGCCCAGTTAATGCCATCCAACAAGGCTATCATAGGAGAAAGCGTGTTCCTCAGGTGTTTCGGACCTAATAGGATCACTTCAGTTTTATCTGAGTTCAACAACAGGAAATTTCTGGTCATCCAAGCCTTTATATCTTTAAGGCAGGCATGGAGTTTCAGGAGCTGATCAGTTTTGTCTGGCTCCACTGATAAATATAATTGGGTGTCATCAGCATAACAATGGAAATCTATGGAGTGCCTCCTGATGATATTGCCAAGGGGCAGCATATACAAAATAAACAGAATTGGACCAAGCACTGAACCTTGTGGAACTCCATGACAGACTTTAGTATGCACAGAGGATTCATTATTAATATGGACAAACTGAGACCGATCTGATAAGTATGATCTGAACCAGTTTAATGCAGACCCTTTAATACCAAGCAGTTTTTCCATTCTCAGCAACAGGATGTGATGGTCAACTGTATCAAAGGCAGCACTAAGGTCTAACAGGACAAGTACAGACAGAAGCCCTCTATCTGATGCTGTCAACAGGTCATTGGTGACTTTCACAAGTGCTGTTTCTGTGCTATGGTGAGCTCTAAATCCTGACTGAAAAACTTCAAAAAGACTATTACTGTGGAGATAATTACATAACTGGCTGGCAACGGCTTTCTCTAGGAATCTTAGACAAAAAAGGGGAGGTTGGATATTGGTCTATAATTGGCTAACACATCTGCATCAAGTGTAGGTTTTTTGATCAATGGTTTAATTACAGCTACTTTAAAAGACTTGGGTACAAAGCCTGACACCAGAGACAGATTAATAATATGCAGCAGTGATGTGCCAATAAATGGGAAAACTTCCTTAAGCAGCGTAGTTGGGATCGGGTCTAGGAGACAAGTTGTTGCTTTCGATGATGAAACTAACGAGGATAATTCGGGAAGGCCAATTGGAATAAAACTGTCTAAGCAATTGTCAGGTTTTAATGTATCTGCTCCTAAATTTCCTGAGTCTGAAGGATCGGAGTCTAACGAGGGCAGATCCTGACAAATTTTGTCCCTAATATTCAAGAATCTTGTCATTAAAGAAGCTCATGAAATCATTACTACTTAAACTTAAGGGAATGCAGGGTTCAATAGAGCTATGGCTCTGTGTCAGCCTGGCTACAGTGCTGAAAAGAAACCTAGGGCAGTTCTTATTTTTCCTCTATTAATTCTGAATAGTAGGCTGCTCTGGCATTACACAGGGCTTTCCTATATCGTTTTGAGACTCTCTTTCCAGGCTAGGCGAGAGCGAGAGTCCTCCTCTTTGGTGGAGCGCCATATCCTTTCCAATTGTCGCGTTGTTTGTTTTAACTTGCGAGTTGCAGAGTTAAACCATGGTGCCAAGTCTCTTCTGTTTTATAATCTTTCTTTTTAGGGGCGCAACAGAGTCCAGAGTGCCTCTGAGTGAGTCCATAGCGTTTCTAACAAGTTGGTCAATTTGGGGGGAGCTCAAAAAATGAGAGTCGTCAGAGATACTAGGAAATCTTAACTGACTTTAATGCTGTCGGAATTGCTTCCTTAAATTTAGTCCTAGTACAATCGGGTAACCATCTAGTGAACACTAATTTTTCTAGAGGTGCATAGTCCAGTAATAGGAATTCAAATGATACTAAGTAGTGGTCTGATAACACAGGATTTTGGGGGGAGACTATTAAGTGCTCAATATCAATACCATAGGTGAGGACCAAATCAAGGGTGTGATTGTGACAGTGAGTTGGAGAATTTACTCTCTGAGAAAACCCAATGGAGTCCAATAATGAGATGAATGCTGTGCTAAGACTGTCACTATCCATGTCCACATGAATATTAAAATCACCTACAATAATTACCTTGTCATTTTCAAAGGACTAAATTTGACAAGAACTCTGAAAATTCAGATAAGAATTCAGAGTATGGGCCTGGGGGGCGGTACACTACAGCAACTAGTATTGGCTTTGTGCTCTTCCAGGCTGGAGATGAAAGAGTAATAAGTAAGGCTTTCAAATGAGCTGTAGCCCTCTTTAGGCCGAGAATTTATTAATAGGGCTGAATTAAAAATGGCTGCAACTCCACCTCCTCGTCCAGTGTCTCGAGGAACATGAACGTTAGAATGACTCGGTGGAGTGGATTCATTTAGGCTAACAAATTCTTCCTGACCTAGCCAGGTCTCAGTAAGGCAGAACAGGTCTATATCAGAGTCAGATATCAAATCATTTATCAGAACAGCCTTAGAGGCCAGAGATCTGATGTTTAAGAGGCCACACTTAATTTTCTTATTATGCTGTTGCTGAGTTGCTACAGCAGTTGTGTTAATTTTTATTAGATTTTTATGAATAACTCCCCTTTTTGGTTTTAAGAGTTTAAATGGTCGCTGGGCAGACACAGTTTCTATTCTATATTGGGTGTGCAGCTGCTCTAATGGAGGAGCGTGTAAGACTGCAGCTCTGCTTACTGGTCCATAATGGCCTCTTGCTACGGTGAGTTTTTCTTTTTCTGTTTTTTATTTTATTTTTCTTGTTTTTTTTTTTACCCCTTCTTGGCTATCTGTCCCGTATTTATAGTATTTTCTTACGTTCTTAAAGATATCTTTTATTAGGTGACAACGAGGTTATCATCCTGTCTGATTCTGAAAACACTCCGCCTCCTGGTGTTGTAGGTTAGTGCGTTATAGATCTATTTCTATTTATTTGTATATCGTTATTTTCAGTGACTGACTGTGTTTTTTTGTTTTCATTCTTTTATTAGTCCCGACTAGGTCCTGTGTAGGAGGGCTGAACAGAGGAATACTGCAGCCGGTGGAGAGTGAACCCTCACGTAAGTTACTTGATACTTTGTGCCACTAGTTGATTATTTTTTTAACTTTACTAAAATCAACGCTTGTATGTGTGTTTTAAATCTAAAAGGCCGGGTGATACAGAAACGAGGCAGGTCTCTTTCCCTGAAAAAAAGAAGATTGGATAACGAGGGGGCCAGACGGTGTCCGGAGAACAGACAATTACAAGAGTGCGCGGGATTGTCGGGAGAGCCGGACGAGGCCGCGGCGGCTGTTGAAAATCTTCGCCGTGTGTTAGAGGAGACGGAGCGCGATCTTGGGGAGAAGGAGGAGGAGACTTTCACGTCTGAAGGCGCCGGACAGCGGACCGAAGCTCATCATCAGGGTGAAATCCGACCGCATGTCTTCTTGTATAAACGCTAGCGTGTCTGTATTGCAGTGTGGTGACTTGCTTAGTGTTATAGATAACGAAATTGAGATTTAAACAATGAAACAGCTGCGGACACAGTAACTGGTGCAAAAGACCCTACTGACTGTGGATGTGGCCGCATGGTAAAACAGTTGTATTTTAAATTCAATACATTAGAGGAAACTAACAAAACATTAGGAAAACTGATTTTGTCACAGCAAAAAACAATCGACAAATTTATTAGTACATGTGGTGGTAAAACACAAAGATTGGAAGAGGGGTTAGATCGTCTTAATAAAACCCAAGCAGAGTTATTAGACAAACTGAACAGGATTTTGAGCACAGAGGCTGAAAATAGAGTGTAGGAACTGGTCATAAACTAGCCCGAAACATGTCGTCACCGAGAAAAATTTTTAAAGCCAACGACGGATCCGCTATTAATGCGGATGATAAGTTTGCCTCTTGTTGATTGTGTTGAGATGGTTGTGCGCGCAGAGGATGCTTCATTTGAGGATGTTGTGTTGTCTGAGGCGGAGATTGAACAGGCTGATGCTTTTTATGCGGAACGCTGGAGGAACGGTAACCATCTTTCTGACGCTGATATAGAAGCCTGTAATAATGCAATGTCTGATGCAGAGTTTGACTGGATTTTAAAAACGGCCGCGGAATATAATAGGAATAATAACGATCTTTTTGATGTGATAAATATGAATGGACCAGCCGATAATGCCCTCACTGGCAGACGGTCGAGCCTCCCGAATAAGCAACGTTAATGTGTTTATAAGAGCCATGACAACTGCCCACGCTAGACTCATGTTGTATGACCTGTTGGATAAATTGCAGGAACGCGTGCTGTATTGTGACACTGACAGTGTTATTTTTACATCACAAAGCGTGTGACTGGGTCCCTCCCTTAGGTCCGTATCTGGGGGATTTAACCGATGAAATTAATGACGGTGATGTTTGCGGTCTGCCTGAGGAAGACTACATCACTGAATTTGTGTCGGGCGGCCCGAAGTGTTATGCGTATCGCATGCAATCCGGTCCGGCAAGAAACAGGTCAAATGCAAAGGAGTGACACTAAATGCTAAAAACGCATCGGTGGTCACGCACAAAGTCTCTCGTGGGTCTAGTTCGGTCCTTTGTGACCAATCAAAATCAAAAGTCAGAGGAACACCTAATAAAGGAAGCGGCTACAATCAGGCGTGATAAAAAGAAAAGTTCGTTTCATTTAAAGAGTCCTTTAGAATGACAGTTTTTCGAGAAGGTCCAAGTGGTGTACAGCAAGCGTAGGGTGCTGAGTGATTGACACCTACATTACCTTATGGATTCTGAACCAGACTGAGGGTTTGATGCTAGGCTGCAACACCCATTTAGTTTAGTGGTGAGTGGTCCTTCAAACTGCGGAAAGACATTTTTTGTCAAGAGTGTTATCGAAAACGCATCGAGGGTTATTACACCTTGTATTGATAGCATTGTTTACGTCTACTCATGCTGGCAGCCTTTATATGATGAACTCCTTAAATTAAGGGAAATTAACTTTGTGAACGGTTTACCAGAATCTCTGTGCGACGACACGCTCCTGCCCCCAAACAAAAACAATTTACTTATAGACGATTTAATGAACGATGCCAGTAACAACACAGAAGTCCAAAATGTTTTTACCAAATTTGTTCATCATTGGAATCTGAGTTGTATATATCTAGTACAAAATCTATTTATTCAAGGCAAGGCTAGTCGAACTATTAGTTTAAACACCAATTACCTTGTCTTGTTTAAAAACCCTAGAGACAAATACCAGATTACCTTATTGGCCAGACAGATGTTTCCGGGTAACACCAAATATTTTTTAGAGGCCTTTAATGATGCCACCGGCTCCGCCTACGGTTATCCCCTCATAGATTATAAAGCAAAGACCCTGGATCATTTAAGACTCAGATCAGCTCTGCTATCGCATCAGCCGGTCGTGTATGTACCTAAAAAACACAAGGGGTGATCATGTCGTCACGCATAAAAAGGAATCTGGCCCTGTTGGAGTTGTTATATAAATTCGCCGCTGCGTGTGCAGAGGAGTTATTGTGTGTAACGCCAGCGTAGACTTTATAAATGCACTGTGTGAAATAGCTCTCAATGTGTTGCGAGGTAACATTCCGCTGACTGACAACCAATACAGACATTTAAAAAAGAAGAAGACGATCGTCAGACTAGTGGCAGATAAAAAAGTGAAGCTGTTAAAAAAGAAGGCGGCCATCAACCAGTCTGGGGGTTTTTTTACTACCCTTACTAGGAGCAGCTATTCCATTTTTAGCTAGTCTTATAACTAGAGGCTAAAAAAAAAAATGCAGCACGCACAAAAAATGTTTTTGGTACCTCAGCAACAGCTGGACTTTTTAAAGCAGCAGACGCATGAGCAAAGCACAGGATCCATCAGGCAAGCTGTGCAAAATGAGCTGGACAAGGCGATAATGGACATACTGAATCAGCCTCATACGAATGTGTATGAGAAAGCAAAAAAGTATGCGGTTGTTTTGCAGCGGTATCTGGCCGGTGGTTGAAGCAGGGAGAACGTGAAAAGGGCATGTGCTAACTTTATCCCTTCCAGAGAGCGAAAGCGGTGATGCAGATGTTTTGGGTCTGAAGCACAACCCTGTAGCTGGGGATGGCGGTGGTGATGATGACAGTGTTAAAAAAGACCGGGTTGCTGAAGATGTTCTAAAACACATGCCCAAGGGAAGAAGGAAAAATGTCGAACACATTTTAGGCGCCTTGACCCGATCAAAAAACGTAATATCGTGGACGGATCAGGGAGAAGTGGTTTTTAACAAACAACTGGTCAAAGGCTCACATCTGTTTGATCTGTTAAAGTGTTACGGCATCCCACAATGTTTTAGATATGCCTAGACCCTTGGGCTGGGGAATGTTTTTAAAAACACTGGCTGGTTTAAATATACCATTATCCTCTATCCCCAACACTCAGGTGCGTGGTGCTATTGCCCAATATAAAGGTGATGGTGGTGAAGACTTGAGCTTCACGATCAGTGAGGAGTTACGGTCTAGAAAACGTTCATTTAATGATTCACGTAGATTTAGCACACCGCTTAGGACCCCTAAGACCAGGGGATCTAAATCACCTAGATCAGACTCTTCTGCCTGGTTAGATTTTTGATTTTTTTTTTGTTGTTGTTGTTTTTCATAATTTGTGATGTGTCTGACAGCATTAATGAATTTTTTAAAATTTTTTCTCTTTTTTTTTTTTTAACCCAACCACCTGTGAAAATTATTGTTTTTCTTTTATTCAAACTAAAAAATTATGTATTTGGATAATGTATTTTCTGTGTATTATAATTACCAATGTTATTGAAAATGTAAATAAAAAAAATGTGACTGATGATGAATCATGTTCTGTCTTTATTTAGAATCATCATTGTTACAAACATCATTTTCCACATTGTACATATGTAAAATTATACCCGCGGCATACAGAGACTGGGCGTATTTTATTGACAAATCGACAAACCATTGCATCATTACACATTAGATTAGTCCCGTACATGTTTATGACTTGTGTGTAAGTCATTCCCTTTTTGAATATGGCACAAGAAAAACACAGTGCTGACCGCACGTTGTAGCAAATTCGCTCTGAACCTGTCTCCCAGAATACAATACATCGGTGCAGTTTTTCTTAAGGAAATTCATAATCCGTGCTGGAAATTTGTCACAATCAGGTGAGTTACCAAAACTGTCAAAGAAATATCCTCGTTTGTCCTCTTTGCGATATAAACAGCCAACCAGTGCTCGCCGGGCATGGCAGAGGGGTGTGTGTTTACAATCATCATGGTGGGAAAGGTGTAAACACGTTTTGGGAGCTGGTCGCAGGCCAAGACTCCTAGGAAATCTGTACCCTTGATCATTTTTCTTTTAACAACACTGGTTAATTCTATAGTATTAGTGGTGGGTTTTTTAGTAGTAGTCCAAAAGTACTTGTCTCTTGTTTGATACCTCGATAACTGGTGCACGGCAGCGGTACTCTGAAACAGGCTTCCAGCCTGACGTTGCCTGTTTTAATCAGCGACACATTTCCCGAACACCCTTCATCCAGCTCCAAGTTAAAGCAAACCCTAACCCTGCTCCGAAATCCTCACGTAATATAGACAGGGATCTATCCTTTAGATGGCGACCGGTAGTCTGTATCAGCTGATAATACTCTTGCATACTGCCCTCTCTGAAAAAGCGGCTGAAAAGGCTTCGCAGGGAACGGCTGGCCGTCGGCGTATATACTCATGTATTCTGTGTCGTAGTGTTCAAAATTAAAGGGGTTGCGTGTATAGCTCCCGGTATATCCCTCATTATCCACAAACCCGACTATGATAAATTTAGGAATCTGCCCTATGTAGAGATTTTCCTGATTGCACACCCTTGTTCCGGCAGGAATGGAGAATGTCTTTAACGCCACCCTGTCTATAGCGTATTTAGCGTTGGTGTGCTGTAGAGCCCTGCTGTGGGCTAACCTGACAGTAGGAGCGACAGACACCTTCTTTACAAATAAACTGGCCGACACGATCTTAACCTGGTATTGCGCGTTTGCAGGCATCATTAGGGCAAATTCATCTTTTGAGCGTATAAATTTTAGAGAAATATCCACGCCGTTCAGCATGAGTTTTTCTTGAAAAAACAAAAACAGATAATCTTCCCCGCTGGCTGATATATAAAACTCCAGAGGTCCCGTGTCTGTTATCGCCGAAATCGGGGGGATTTAAACGAATGTAGATTTTTCGATAGATATCTGGGTATATGGGACGGTGAACAGATCCAGTTCTGTCTTCACACATTCTACGCCATGGGGTCTTTCTTACGCAGAGTTGAGCTTAAAATATGTCTTTTGAACGGGAGTTGGAGCGTCTTTTAGGAGTTCTGCCACGCTTCGCATTCGACTTCTTTTTGCGGCTTCTGGGCTTTTTGCTGGGTTTTTTACATTTTGTAGAGGCAGACTGACTGACTTACTACGCCCCCTTCCCGAAGGGGGTCTCTTTGCTGGTCTTTTCGTGTACACCATTAGGCCGTTTCCATCCTGCTTACTCTCTGTTGCCTCTGGTGAACCGGGTCACAGCGTCCCCCACGATGTTTGTGACTGCGGTTTTTAAATGAGGCTCTGCCAGGCTGAAACCTCTTTTTAAAAGCGGTATGGCCATTCTAAATAGCTTTCTAAATATACCCCCCAAACCGTGGCCATACTGCGTACTTGATCCAATAAACCCTGGTAATTCGCCGCCCTGCCTGATTCATATAGTACGATATGTATCTACCGTCATTGTGCGTGTGCGGCATCATGTTTCTTTTCCAGCTCACTCTCAAAAATACTGCTTCGTCGGTCTAAAGTGTAGTTTGACGATCACTTTCCCGTATCAAAAAGGTATATAGTGGTTTTGATCGTTTTTTAGCGAGATTTCTTTGTCATCTATGACTGACTTGGAGAGCGATGTGTAATGTGGCTTGTCATAAGTCAAAGTGGGCATACGTCGAACCTCATCCAATACGTTTATACAGCGGAGGAGTGGCACGTAGCTGTCACCCACTAGCTGATAATCCATGATATCGCTATAAACGAATATATTATAAAGCCCTCCGTGTATGTCAGCAGGGTGCGGAGCTGCATAGTGTTTTCTATAATTGGGAGTTAACGGTATCTCAAAAGGCTCCCCGGGTGTGAAACCGAGTATTTCTGCTAATCTGCCTTTAAATGTTATGGCGGTTCCTTCCGCCCCAGAAAAATATATGAGATTTGTGATATTGTTATACTGTAGACTGATGCGTGATGTTATGGGGTTAACCACGCACTTGGCGTTAAATTCTTTTACTATTCTGGGTATACTATCATAAAATCCGGTAGACATCGTTATGGTTACATTCTTCTGTGTTTTAGAATCATAGACGACCACTTCGGCATCAGATGCTGGAAAATTATCCCACACGAGAGGGTACTGCAGCTCGATAATCCCCACCTCGTACGGCTCATTTAGAACGATCGGCTTTGCTAATTTTGTCCTGTAGCTCCATATCTTATTGTTGGGATAAACCTGTAGTGACGCGTTACTAGGTAACGTAACGTAAAATCCGTTCTTCTCCATCCTTGTCACACCGCTGTGCGCAGAAAAATGAGCCTGTTAATAGTTAGCAGCGGGCTTATATTGCACATCCACAATGTCTTTTTCGGCAATCCACGAGTTAAATTTCTCTGGCCAGCCCAACCATTTCACAAGAACCATCTTTTTACGTACTATTTTTTTTCTCGCCAATATTTTCTCCAATTTATACACCCTGTTTTTATCCATAATCACTCGTTGTAATTCCTGCTCATAAAAAGTGCCTTTTACCGCCTCGCCTGTACCATCGGTCAGCCTGTACATGGGCAGATCTCTTGTTATGCGCTCTGTTATGGTAAAAAACTCGTCTGTAAATGACTGTTCATAACCCTTTCTAAACACGCCTCTGAGTTTGGATATTCTCACCTGTGTCTCCCACACTAAATTTAAAAGACATGACGCTCCGCTTTTTCGTTTTGTACAGGTTGTTAAAGACAATTTTCTCATTGTCTGTACTTACAGCAATAGGCTCCATCTTTATTGATCTGTGATAAGATTTGTTATAGGCATTAATTAAATCCTGCAACACGTCTACATATCTACGAGAGTTGACAGACGTTAAGTATCTCCACATACGAGTCTTGAAGGTCCTGTTAAAGTCGCTCCACAACGCTGGCTTTAGTTTCATTTGAAGTCGAAAAATGCTTGATTTTATTCTGATCCAATAATCGCTGAAACTGTTTATTATAAAACTCTGTGCCCTCGTCCGTTTGGAGTTTTAAGGGTACGCGACCCTCGCTCAAAATGTCTTTAAACGCGTTTGTAACAGAGGATCCAGTTTTATTTTTAAGACACCTGACCCACATGCATTTAGAAAATACATCAGTGCACTTCAGCAGGTAACGCACATCATCGGTCTCCGTAGAATATTCACTCATGTCAACGAGATCCATTTGAAACGTTGTTTGTCTATACCGCTGACCAACACCCTGTTTCTTGGAAAATGCCTAGCGGCTTTAGCATGAAGAGTGTACACATCTTGACCCAGTAAAAAGCGCTTCACTTCGGGCAGGGCCAGGTGTCGCGCCTGTAAGATCCCCGACTGCCTTGCGGAGTTTAGACACACTTCCAAGGCCCGTGGGATTAGCCGGATCATAATAAACCTCTCGCAGTGTTGTTTCCATGATCAATTTAAATGATAAATGATTTGCAAGGTGTTTGTTACGGGTGATTTTATTATCAGCTCTACGAGAGCTATATGTCACCAACATTTTCCCCACCACTTAACATACATAGATATTTTAAACACACAGACAAATTTGTATCTACCATGTGCTGTGTTAGATGTTGGACTAAATCAAACACCTCCACGTTCATACTGTTTTTAGCTTTAAAATGACAAATCGCAAAGAAATGCACACAGTGAAATGACATGCCCTACTTTAAACACATTATGTGTGTCTTCACTAGAAAAAAAGTTTGTTATCACATCTTTAACAAGGGTAGTATTGTCACAGTTTGCGCATGAGGTCACTATGTGGCTCTAGTTACCAACATTAGCTCTTACATATTTTACATGTTTACTAAAAGCAACATATTCACTAGGCACGTTTTTTCTACCCATAATCAACTCACACAATAAAGTTGTCACTGTTTTCCACATACAGCCTATTCCATGAAAACATCATAATGATTACACTCAACATGTTTGTGTCATTTATTTATTTATTGTGAATAATCAGACCCAGGTTGGTTAATGTCGTCCTCTGTAAGGTAGCCGAGCCATAATTTGTATGCCTTGCCTCTTCAGCCGCTCCTAAAAGTCTCTGTTGAAAAGTGTGCGGGTGTGATCCGCGACAGCAAGAGTCGCAGAGCGCTTTCCAGCGTTGGTTTAAACACCATGTCACATATTTCATGAAAGTGCGTGTCCAGGATATCACTATGCGCAAATACACAGGTGTTTTGGATCAGGCTCGGGTGGTCAATTTCACAACCGTAGCAGAGAGATCTGGCCTTTTCCCATGCTGATTGGCACAGGCACGCCTGCAGCAGCCTCCTAACGGCGGTCAGGTCCTCTTTCCCCAGGCGTCTCTCTTTGCAGAGACCTCCAATCGCACCACTGAACAAAAAAGACGGTTTTAAACCATGAGTTCAATTCTTGAAGGGTGACTGGATAAGGACGCAGTGACCACTTTTCACGGCCGCGCCCAACCCGCAATCACCCTCTCTCTGTCTTCACAAACACTCAGAAAAATAAAGTCCTCAGATGATCTGGTGAAACGGTCTGCCTCAACCCTGTATATCTCAGGACCTGTTGCACTGACCCACTGAGACACGTAAACCGCCTCAGGAAAACCAGGATGCCCCAGGTCAGGGCAAATGACAGAGCGAAACACATTCCAGTCTTTCACAGACACACACACTCTTAGTGTTGCGTCATCATCATCATCCAGCAGAACCGTCATCTCTACGTGTGCCTACAGACAGTGTAACTCTCTGATTGCAATATTTAACAGAGTAAACGTACCCATTAATTCCCTCCAATTCTAGTTTCAACCTCTGCCGATGTCGTGGCTGTATTAAGACAACACTCTCTACATCTTCTTTTGCGAGGGGGGCAGCGTTCCGAAGCGCCTCAGCGCCTCGTTCAGATGCCTGACACCAGCATCCGGCGTAGACATACCTATAATGTCGGCGGCTCTGCTGAAATCCACGCACCTGTTTTCCGGCATGACTACACCGATTGTAGCTCTCCAAATAAGCAGACCGGTCAAAAAGGATGTCGAAAAAACACGCGGCACGCAATCTCCTCCGGGCAGATGCAGGACGCAGTCCGATGACACCGCTCCCGATAATTACTTTTGTCATTTAGATGAAGCACTGTCACTACCAATCCATCTCCTCTCCTCCCCCTTCATTTAAACATTCAACAAGGGGGAAATAATGTCGAGGGGGAACCTGCGGCCTCCTCTCCGTACGAGCTCAGAACACAGCGCCGCCACCATTTTAACAATCTAGAAATAAGACGCGTATAGTTAGAGATAAGGGGTGAAAATATACAAAATCCTATTCAAGTGGCAGTAAATGATGACGGTGACCCCATCCTACCGGCTTTTGAGGGTTTACTCGAACAGTTGGTCCAATCTAATCTTGATGTAGCTGCGGATGAGAGATTAGACCTCATTGCTCAGGTGGTACACAACCCTGAGAGGCGGTAATAGGGCCAAGCTGGATCACCTCCTAGATGGTGAAGTGATGAAAGGTAAAAGACAGCACCTGTATGTGGTGGGTGAGGGGATGGATCAGCTCTGCTTTGCAACCTTTTCCCTTCCGCTTCAGCCTCCTCATCTGTGCACCCCGGAGCTATGACATGCGCTAAGCTAATAGCAAAGTCTCGCTGGTCTGAGTGCAGACACTCCTGTGAACTTTCAAGACATTTCCAAATTTGAATCTGTTCTCAAACACAAAACCCTGTATTCTGTTCCGACTGCCGCAGGCAGTGTCGTACACCCGTGCGTTTTAACAAACACAGAGCCTAAAGAGGCCGTGCCATCTCTCGCAAGCAAGAGACCCTTGAATGCGGTGCGGCGCAGTATTTGTGACGAGGTGAAACAATGCTCACAATGCCACAAGGTCTACGAGGTGAGCGAGAAGCAGCAGCACAAATGTCGACAGCAGACGTGTCGCATCTGTGGGGAGAAATTGCCCTTTGGTTTTGATAATAATAATTATGTCTGCTACATTCAGCCTCTACAACCCTCAGAGCATACGGACAGAATTTTTTTGTGATTTTGAAACGATGCTCAATCAGAACGGCACGCACCTCGTCTGTTTGGTGTATACCAAGACGCTGAAGGGTGACGCCTGGTGGTCTCATGGGGCAGATCGCGTCGAAGTTTGTACACCATTTCAGGAGACTGGTGTTTTCGCGATAGTACATTTATAGCCCACAATTCAAAGGGTTTTGACAGCTACCTGATTCTAAACACCTTAGTAAAGATGGGCGTAGAAGTCTCTGATCATGCAGGGCAGCAAAGTTCTGTTTCACAGATCCTGACTTTCAGTTGAAATATATCAATTCGCTGTCTTTCCTCCCCATGCGGCTCAGCACTTTCCCCAAAGCACTAGGCTTCCCTGATCAGAGCAAGGGGCATTTCCCTCACGGTTTCAGTTCGCGAGAGCGATTGAATTATGTAGGACCGTACCCCCCATCGGGAGATTATGGTTTAGAGCGCATGTCCGCGTCCGATAGGGACGCCTTCTTGACCTGGTACTGAGACGCGAGTCAAGGTGTGTTTGACTTTAAAAAGGAAGCTCTAAAGTACTGCCGTCAGGACGTTGACATTCTCACTGAGGGCTGCACAAGATTCAGGGATCAGTTTGTCAAGGACACACAGGTGGATCCTTTTAGCTGCATCACCATAGCCTCAGCATAGCCTACAGGCATCAATTTAAAAGTTTCTCACCCCTGCATCCAGTGGTTGGAGCTGATTCTTCACAGCCGCAACATCTTTATCCAGCATGCCAGAAACCGCGGTGAGAAAAAAAAAAATTCACAACTGTCTTGTGTTCATTTCCTGTTTTATTTTGAAATCCTTAACTCTCTTTTCAGGTCCCTTGACTTCCTTCCATTGTGTGTTTTCCCACTGTTGTGATTGTCTGCCCCACCCTGATTGTTTCCACCTGTTTCCCATTACCTCGTGTATATATTGTCCGTGTCTCCCCTGTCTCATTGTCAGATATCATCATTTGCCTTCCAAGAGAGCTAGTGTAGCCTCTGAAGTGTTCATAGATCTAGCCTTTACTCAAGAAGAACTACCATGAACTTCAAGTCTGTTTGTAAGATTCTATTATTAAAACCTTTACAAACTCTACTACCGAGTCTATCCTGCATTTGGGTCTACTTGTCATTTGTGCCTGCGTAATACCGCTGAATTTAACAAGGCTTTAGAGAAAGGCTACAGGCTCGCTTGCATCACCGAACTGTGGCATTTTGACAAGCGTAGCGACTCCATTTTTCAGGGCTACATTCACAGCTTTTTGAAAGGCAAGCAGGAAGCTTCAGGTTTCCCTCCTGAAGCAGTCAGGAGAGTAGAGCAAAGTACATTGAGGACTACAGAGTCCATCAGGGTATCAGTTTGGACCCAGACTGTATTGAGAAACCCAGCCAAGAGGCAAGTGGCTAAATTGTGTCTCAACAGTTTCTGGGGAAAATTTGCTCAGAAAAGTAATCCGACTCAAACCACCTTGGTCTCTGACCCTGAAATTTTACCCCTACCTGTTCTCAGACCAATATGATCTGAAGTACTTTAGCTTTCTCAACCACGAGGTTGCTATGGTACAATGGAGCTACAAGAAATGCTGCATGGTAGCGCCAGGTAAAACAGAACATTTTCATCGCCACCTACACCTGTCTCAAGCTGTACGGTTATCTGGAGAGGGTGGGAGAGAATATTCTCTACACAGATACTGACAGCTTAATCTACATGGTGAAAGAGGGGGATTCTCCGCTACAGCTGGGTAATTACCTGGGAGACTTAACGGACGAGTTGGGTTACCAAAAACCAGAAAAAAAAAAAAAAAAAAACTGCTGCACGTGAATGGAATCAGACCCACCAATGCAGCAAGCACATCTATTTTGACAGCGTCAAGGAGCTGGTAGATGGTATCTCGGCGGTTCTTGCGATGAAGCGATTGAAAGCCCTCAGCACATCAAAAGTGATAAGGGGTTCTGGCTGAAAAATGCTGCATTTAACAAAAAGTTCAGAGTGGTGTATGACAAGAGGCGTCTCTTTAGCGACAGCACAACTCTGCCTTTTGGCTATTAAAGGGGGGAGAGGAAAAAAAAAAAAAAAAAGTCACACCATACAGGCACAGAGGCCATTATGTTTGACCACTAGATTCAGCGCACCCTTTTCACGTATGATTGTTGGACCCAGTGGGTGTGGAAAAACTCTTGGAAAAAGCGTATTAGAAAATGCTTATGCTTTAGGAAATTTACCTGATAATATTGTGTGGATTTATGTCTTTTCAACCTATGTATGCTGAGATGCAGAAATTGAATAAAAACATTAAATTCGTTGAAGGATTGCCTGATTCCTTTGATGCAGATCTGTTTCTGCCTGAAAAAACCCATTTGATCATACTGGACGATGTTATTTTCCAAGCCTCAGAGCATCCAGAAGTGGTAAAAATTTTACACAGTACAGGCATCATAGAAATATGAGCATCTTCCTGCTGACCCAAGATGTATTTCAGTGAGGCAAACACAGCTGTACAAATAAATACTAGCTCATTAAATCTACCCTTTTCAGAAAGCCTTTTTTATGGAAAGTTGATGACACTACCAAAGACCTTCGTGGATATTTAATCGTCAACCTCACGCCATCCTGCCCAGAAAACTACAGGCTGGAGGTGGACCCCCAGTGTGAGACTGAAAGACCCGAAGAGGATGAGGCCATGAGCAAGGTATTAAAAGGCCTCCCCTCTCGCAGTCGTAAGAGTACATCCTGCAAAAAATGAAATACTGACGGTGGGTGGACCTCTAAAGGGGAATTTGTTCACCGGGGGCAGATTGTGAAGGGATCTCATATGATTGACAAAAAAATAAATAAATAAAATAAAAAAAAAAAAAAATATCCCGTACATACACCACCACCCAGAGACTATGAATTTCTTACAAACTCTGGACGTCAACATTCCCCTATCCTCTGTAAATAACCCTCATGCCCGTGAACAATAGTCATCTGAAAACAGACGCCCGTGTAAGAGCAGAGAGGCTGAGGAGCAAGAAGAGGAAGAAGTATGGTCCGGTCCATTATACTGGACACTGGCTCTGAAGTACATATGACCTGAGGCTGAGCCGTGAGATTGCCAGACAGCGCTGTGGAAAGATGAGTTGTCCAGAGAGTCGCTGGTTTCTTCAGGGGTCTCCAGTCTCACCTGTTTACCAGGGTCGTGGTCTTCTCCTCCGTCAGCGTTCCAAAACCATGAATTGGACAACATCGCACGCAGCACTGCCCATTCGTTGTAGGATAAGGCCACAATGGTAGGTAAGGATGACTCCTCTTCTCCCTTTTCTCGTTGGTAAAAGTATAACTCACTGGTTTCATACTTGAACTCGTAGCCCCAGAATCAATCCATCCATCCATCCATCCATCCTCTAAACCAGCCCCAGAATCCTTCCGTCGAAATCAGAGGCCATTCCTTTTTCAGCATGGTGGTGGGCTCTGCCTGTAGCCGTGTGCTCATATTCTTCATTTTGGTCCCACTTCTGTCTTTGCACCTGCACTGAGAGTGTTGCTGAGTCTGCCTACAATGCAGCGGTTTTAAGTATAGTTGGAATCCCCCTAATCGCACATGGTGGGTGGTGGAGGGGGGGGGTGTCAAGCTTACGTAGCATGGGGGGAGGGGCTCAAAGGTTCAACCTCTCAAGCTTGATTCATGACTTAGGGGTCAAAGGGGACCTGTCAAGTCGAGTTTGATGGAACGTGTCCCCCTATTCTCTCTTGCATTGACAAATTGAAGCATTCTGTGGTAGACTTAAAAAGACATACTAAAGGCAAAACAGGTTGATGAGCAGGTAGAACACATTCCAGATTCAGCTATTCATCTAGAACAGAGGCCATTTGGAAAAGAGGAATACTATCATGTGCAGAAGTGACGGTTTGGCATTACTTTGCTCTCTTAATGAGATACAGATCGGATTTTTTTTAAATCAAGTTAGACAGTGGTGTGTGCTACAGGTCTTGGGGGAAAAAAAAAAGCCAGACCCATTCCACAATTTCATTACAGGTGGTGCAGGAACAGGTAAAAGCCATTTAATAAAGGCTATACAATATGAGGCAACCAGAATTTTGTCCTCAGCCAAATGATATTTTGGGTGGGGGGTGGGGTTAGGGAGGGGGGGGTCAAAGACAGGAAGTCCCTAAGACACTGTAGGCTGTCGGTAAGTATGATGTTGGCCTCAAAGCCTGAACTGGTTGTGATCACTCCAAAAATCTGACTTTAGAACTTGCAAGGCTCAACATCAACTCAAACAAACAAGCCATCGATGGCAAAACACCAGTCTTTGAGTCTCTTAAAGCAGCAGGAGTAATAGTTCCCTGTGATGACTCTCCAGTGTGCACACCATTGTTCCCAAATAAGAAAATCAGAGATAAAGATCAACCATCAGAATGGCGTTTTGTTCAGGATCTGCAAGCAGTAAATGCAGCAGTGTTCCAAACCTTTATACCACCTTGTCTCAAGTTCCATCTAATGCAAAATTCTTTTCAGTGGTGGATCTTTCAAATGCTTTTAGTGTTCCAGTTCATCCCCAGGTGCAACACGCCCAGGATCGCCTGCAGTTTGCCTACCAGCCAGGTGTTGGTGTGGAGGATGCCATCCTCTACCTGCTTCCATCGAGCTCACTCCCATCTTGGATAAGGGAAGTGGCACAGTAAAGGATTCTTTTCTTGGACTTCTCCAGTGCCTTCAATACCATCCAGCCCCCTTTGCTTTCAGGACAAACTAAGCAGGATGGGAGTGGACCTGATGGACTGGATCTCTGACTACCTCACTGGCAGACCACAGTACGTCGGGCTGAAGGACATCATGTCTGACACGGTGGTCAGCAGCACTGGAGCCCCCCAGGGCACAGTGCTGGCCCCTCTTCTCTTCACCCTTTACACCTCAGACTTCTGCTACAACTTGGAGCTGTGTCATATTCAGAAGTACGCTGATTGACACGGCCATCGTTGGGTGCATCAGGGATGACAGAGCGGAGGAGTATTGGAGACTGGTAGGGGACTTTGCTGCATGGTGCCACACTAACCACCTACAGCTCAACACCTCTAAGACGAAGGAGCTGGTTATTGACTTTGGGAGGTCCAAACCAAGACCTGTGACCAGACCTGTTAGAGGGAGCTGAGGTGGAGGCTGTGGACTCTTACATAATGAAGCTCTCAGACAAAGTCTTGAATCTCGTGTTCAAATACAAAATTTAAATACATTGTCTGTTAGTCTTAATACAACACCCGTGTGTCTAAGACAATCTGACAGATGCAGATACAGTAACTGGTTCAAACGACTCGACTGTGGATGTGGCCGTATAGTGAAACTATTGCATTTCAAATTCAATGAATTTGAAATAAAACATTAGGGCAAGTGATTTTGACACAGCAAGAATCAACAGGTTTATTAGAACATATGGTGATAACACACAAAGATTGGAAGCGGGATTAGATCAACTTAATAAAACCCAAACAGAGGTATAAACTAGCCTGAAAAATGTCCCCACCGAGGAAAATTTTTAATGCTAACGATGGATCTGTTATTAATGTGGATGATAAGTTTGAACGATTTGCCTTTTATTGTGCTGACATGATTGCACGTGCAAACCTGCAGACAGGTTTTTTGGTGCTTCTTATTTTTGTCAAGATTGTTACAGCACGTATAATAATCCCCTGCTTCACAACTGTAAACACAGATGCTGTTTTACACAGTGCCGTAGTCACCACAGCACCAATAGTAGTAGTAGCGTAAAATGTCCTGACTGTAAAAGGATCTGCAAATAAACACTGTTTTGAGCAGCATAAACAAAAAGAAACAAGGCACAACGCTGTACCGTGTAACACGCTGAAATATTGCGAGCTGTGCGGTAAAACATACAATGTCGGTCAAAAACACCACAAGCGTGCAGCTGCTGATTGTTCTCATTGTGGTGAGCACAGATTGGATAGCAATGTAACGCACGAGTGTTTCATACAACCAGTTAAAAAAAATGAAGTGGTATGTCACAGTCTGCAAGGACAAATTTGACTTTCAAACAGAGATTCTGCGTTACTGTCAATGTAGAGGTGTTGCGCAAGGTGTGCCAAATTTACCGCGAAACATTTCTCAAGTGCTTGAGAAATATGAGCTTGACCCCTTTGCATTTACACCTTTCGCATCTAGCTGTATGGGTGTTTTCAAAACAATGTTTCTCCCCAAAGTTTACGGTGCTTCCGCCAAGAGGGCTGTTTCACCCGGTTCTGCCTTATAAGTGTTTCAAGATTCAAGATTCAAGAATTTATTGTCGTTACACAACAATTACATCGGCAATCATTGGTAATGAAATTCTTAAGTCCCAGGCTCTCCTAACAATGCTAAAGAAACAAGAAACAAGAAAAGCAAAAAGATAATTTAGAAATAAAAAACAAAGTAAAATAAAATTTAAACATAAATAATAAACTAGAGTAATAAAATAAGTAAAGACCTTAAAATATAAGTTATGCAAATAAAATATAAACTGTAAATGTAAAGTATTATAGTAACATATATACAATAGATATATACAGTAGAAACTATGCCCAGCAGAAGTGGTGGGTTATTGAGAAGTGGTGGTGTTGTGAACACAGTTTAAAAGTCTTATGGCCTGCGGTATGAAGCTGTCCCTGAGCCTGGTGGTTCGGGCTCGAATGCTGCATGGAACCGTCGGCCAGACGGCAGCAGGCAGAACAGTTTGTAGCTGGGGTGACTGGGGTCCTTAATGATTTTGGTGGCCTTCTTCCTACACCGCTGGGTGTAGAGGTCCTCCATGGATGGCAGCTCTGTCCTGGTGATGTGCTGAGCAGCTTTCACCACCCTCTGTAGAGCCTTACGGTTGAGGGCGGTGCAGCTGCTGTACCAGGCGGTGATGCAGCCAGTCAGGATCCTCTCTATGGTGCACCTGTAGAACCTGCAGAGTAACCTTGAGTCCATGTTGAGCCTCCGCAGCCTGCGGAGGAAGAAGAGCCGCTGTCTGGCTGACTTTGTGATAAAGTCAGTGTGATGAGTCCAGGTGAGGTCCTCGCTGATGTGAACCCCGAGGAACCTGAAGCTGCTGACTCTCTCCACCGTAGTCCCGTTGATGGAGAGGGGGGCGTGTTCCTCTCTCTGCCTCCTCCTGAAGTCCACGATCAGCTCCTTAGTTTTGCTGACGTTGAGCTGGAGGTTGTTGTCCTGGCACCAAGATGTCAGGGCTCTGACCTCCTCTCTGTAGGCCGTCTCATCGTCGCCGGTGATCAGGCCAATGACAGTCGTGTCGTCAGCAAATTTGATGATGGTGTTGGAGCTGTGGGTTGGCCACGCAGTCATGCGTGAACAGGGAGTACAGCAGAGGGCTGAGCACACAGCCCTGGGGGGCGCCGGTGTTCAGAGTCAGGGTGGAGGATGTGGTGCTGCCCATCCGCACAGCCTGGGGTCTGCCCGTCAGGAAGTTCAGGATCCAATCACACAGGGCACTGTTGAGCCCGAGGTCTCTGAGCTTGGTGACGAGCTTGGAGGGCACGATGGTGTTGAATGCTGAACTGTAGTCAATGAACAGCATTCTCACATATGTGTCCCTCTGGTCCAGGTGGGAGAGGGCAGTGTGGAGGGTTAGGGAGATGGCATCTTCAGTTGACCTATTGGGCCTGTAGGCAAACTGAAGTGGGTCCAGTGAGTCCGGGATGGAAGAGGTGATGAATAATTTGACTAACCGCTCAAAGCACTTCATGATGGTGGAGGTGAGTGCTACTGGGCGGTAGTCATTCAGGGAGAGGATTTTGGTTTTCTTGGGGACAGGGACAATGATGGTCTCCTTGAAGCATGTGGGGACTACAGACTGGAGCAGTGACATGTTGAAAATGTCTGCAAAGATGTCTGCCAGCTGATCTGCACACACCTTGAGAGCTCGGCCTGGGGATGCCGTCAGGTCCAGGAGCCTTACGTGTGTTAATCCGTTTTAGAGTTCTGCACACGTCTGCCCTGGATATCACAGGTGGGCAGTGGTCCTCCTGAGCCTTTTGCACCTCCACAGCTGGAGAGGTGCTCTCAAAGCGGGCATAAAAAGTGTTCAGCTCATCAGGCAGAGATGCAGACATCCCCTCAGCACTGCTGATCTTCTTTTTGTAGTCCGTAAGAGTTTTTAATCCAGCCCACATGCTCCTGGTGTTGGAGCCCTTGTAATGAGACTCCACTTTGTCCCTGTACTGTCTCTTTGCGCTGCTGATGGCTCTCCGGAGCGCGTACCTGGACTTCCTGTACTCCTCCAAATCACCTGAGTTGTAGGCGTCTGTCCGTGCTTTAAGTTTAGTTTGGCACGGACTTCTCCGTTAACCCAGGGCTTCTGATTTGGGAATGTCTGCACAGTAATCCTTGGTACGATGTCATCGATGCATTTTCCTGATGTATCCAATGACCACCGCGTCCGTGTATGTGTTTATGTCTGTGTCCTTAAACACACACCACTCCGTCGTGCTGAAACAGTCGCGCAGAGCCGAAGTCTGATTGGTCGGACCACTGCTGAATGGTCCGCGTCACCGGTCCGTCACGCTTCAGTTTCTGCCTATAGGAAGGCAGCAGCAGAACTGAGGCGTGGTCATATTTTCCGAAAGGAGAGCGAGGAAGGGCCTTGTACGTGTCCGCGTAAGGGGTGTAAACATGATCGAGTGTGTTCTCGCCTGCGCGTGGGACAGCTGATGTGTTGGTGGTATCTCGGCAGGACTTTCCTCAGGTTGGCGCTGTTAAAGTCCCGGCTACAATGAACGCAGCCTCCGGCCACAGCTGGCTCATGTTTCCTCTATGTGGTACGTGTGCTGAAGAGTTGAAATCAGACTGGTGTGTGCACAATGATGCTGAAAGGCAATTGTCTGGAGTGTGGGTCTCCTTTGAGCTCCAAAAAGCAATAGAAAAGGGGTACCAGACTGTGTCCATTGATGAAGTGTGGCATTTTCCCCCAACAAGACAGATACGCTGTTCAGGGATTATGTCAAAACATTTCTAAAATGCAAATACGAGGCCTCCGGCTACCCTGGGCGTGTCGAAACTCCTGCAGAACAGCAAAAATACATCTTACTACTTTGCAAAGGAGGGTATCAGACTAGATGCTGACAAAATCTTGGTCAACAAAGCAGTTAGGAGTTATAACAAACTACTCTTAAACTCTTTGTGGGGTCGGTTTAGCATGAGGACTAATATGCCTTCCTGTGAGTTAATCACCGACCCAGCCCGATTCACGCAGCTCATGTTTAGTGACCATTATAAATATGAGTCATTTGTTTCATCTCTGATGACGTGGCTATGGTGCAGTGGTGTCACGCAGATGGTTGAGCCTCCCGAATAAGCAACGTTAATGTGTTTATAGGAGCCGTGACAACTGCCCACGCTAGACTCCTGTTGTACGACCTGCTGGATAAATTGCAGGAACGCGTGCTGTATTGTGACACTGACAGTGTTATTTTTACATCACAAAGTGGTGACTGGGTCCCTCCCTTAGGTCCGTATCTGGGAGATTTAACCGATGAAATCAATGATTGATGTTTCTGGTCTGCCAGAGGAAGACTACATCACTGAATTTGTGTCGGGAGGCCCAAAGTGTTACATGTATCGCACGCAATCAGGCAAAACAAGTCAAATGCAAAGGCGTGACACTAAATGCTAAAAACGCATCGGCGATCATGCAAGAGTCTCTCGTGGGTCTAGTTCAGTCCTTTGTGGCCAATCAGAATATAGATAAACACTTGATAACGGAAGCGGATACCATCAAGCGCGATAAAAAGAAGTTCCATTTAAAGAATGAGACAGTTTAAGAAGGTCCAAGTGGTGTACAGCAAGCGTAGGGTGCTGAGTGATTACACTACATTACTTTAAGGATTCTGAACCAGACGGGTTTCTGAACGGTTTACTAGAATCTCTGTGTGACGACACGCTCCTGCCCCCAAACAAACACAATCTACTTAGACAATTTAATCAACGATGCCAGTAACAGTCCAAAATGTCTTTACCAAATATGTTGCATCATTGGAATCTGAGTTGTATACATCTAGTACAAAATCTATTTATTCAAGGCAAGGCCAGTCAAACTATTAGTTTAGTTTAAACACCAATTACCTTGTACCCTTACCTTACCCTAGAGATAAATACCAGATTACCTTATTGGCCAGACAGATTCTCTGGGTAATAAATTTTTTAGATGCCTTTAATGATGCCACCAGCTTGGCCTACGGTTATCTCCTCATAGATTGTAAAGTAAAGACCCTGGATAATTTAAGACTCAGACCGGCTCTGCTATTGCACCAGCTGGTCGTGTATGTTCCTAAAAAGCACAAGGGGTGATCATGTCACGCATAAAGAGGAATCTGGCCCTGTTGGAGTTTATATAAATTGCGGCCGTGTGTGTAGAGGGTTATATTTTTGTGTGTGTGTGTGTGTGTGTGTGTGTGTTTAACACCAACGTGAGACTTTATAAATTCACTGTGTGAAATAGCCCTCAATGTGTTGTGAGGTAACATTCTGCTGACTAAACCAGTACAGGCATTTTTGAAAAAAAAAAAAAAAAAAAGTGGCCATCAACTAGCCTGGGGGGGGTTTAATTAGGTATAAAAGGAATAGCAGCTCCTAGTAAGAGTAGAGACTAAAAAGAAAAATGCAGCATGCCCAAAAAGGTTTAGTATCTCAGCAACAGCTGGACTTTTTAAAGCACATGAGCAAAGCACAGGATCCATCAGGCAAGCTGTGCAAAATGAGCTGGACAAGGCGATAATGGACATCCTGAATCAGCCTCATACGAATGTTTAAGAGAAAGCAAAAAAGTATGCGGCTGTTTTGCAGCAGTATCTGGCGGTGTTGAAGCAGGGAGAACATGAAAAGGGTGTACTAACTTTCTCTCTTCCAGAGAGCAAAAGCGGTGATGCAGGTGTTTTAGGTCTCAAGCTCGCCCCTGTAGCTGAGGATGGTGGTGGTGGTGACACTGTCAAAGACCGGGTTGCTGAAGATGTTTTAAAACACATGCCCAAGAGAAGTAGGAAAAATGCAGAACACATTTTAGATCCGATCAAAGTAATATCGTGGACGGATCAAGGAGAAATGGTTTAACAACCGGTCAAAAGGTTCACATCTGTTTGATCTGTTGAAAAGTGGCATTACGGCATCCCACAATGTTTTAGATATGTCTAGACCCATGGGCTGGGGAGTGTTTAAGAACACTGGCTGGTTTAAATATACCATTATCCGTTATCCCCAACACTTTAGCACCGCTTAGGACCCCGAAGATGAGGGGGGATCCAAATCACACAGATTAGACTCTTCTGCTTGGTCAGATTTGATTTTTTTTTGTTTTTTCATAATAAATGTGTCTGACAGTACAATGAATGTATCCCCCATCTCCCTCTTATTTAATCTTTGTTTACGCTACCACTGGCAGAATGATATCGTTTCTATTTGTATTTATTTCCATTATTCAAACTAAAAAAAAAAAAAGTACCAGAGACAAAATGTATTTGTATTATCACAAATGTTGTAAATAAAATGTGACGATGAATTGTGTTCTGTCTTTATTTAGAATCATGGTTAAACACTTTCCACATTGTATACATGTAAAATTATATCGGCGGCATACAGAGTCTGGTTGTATTTTGTTAACAAAATCGACAAACCATTGCATCATTACACATTAGATTAGTCCCGTACATGTTTATGACTTGTGCCATATCCAAAAAGGAATGAAATTACACACACGTTGTAGCAAATTCACTCTGAACCTGTCTTCCAGAATATGTACTTTCTGAGTACTGACTGTGCACGGCAGCGGTACTCTGAAACGGGCTTCCAGCCTGACGTTGCCCATTTTAATCAGCGACACATTTCCCGAACACCCTTCGTCCAGCTCCAAGTTAAAGCAAAACAGAGCGTCTCCTGCTCCGAAATCCTCACGTAATAGACAGGGATCTATCCTTTAGATGGCGACCGGTAGTCTGTATCAGCTGATAATACTCTTGCATACTGCCCTCTCTGAAAAAGCGGCTGAAAAGGCTTTGCGGGAAAGGGCTGGCCATCGGCGTATATACACTCATGTATTCTGTGTCAGTGTTCAAAATTAAAGGGGTTGCGTGTATAGCTCCTGGTATATCCCTCATCATCCACAAATCTGACAAATTTAAGAATCTGCCCTATGTAGAGATTTTCCTGATTGCACACCCTTGTTCTGGCGGGGATGGAGAATGTCTAATGCCACCCTGTCTATAACGTATTTAGCGTTGGTGTGCTGTAGAGCCCTGCTGTGGGCTAACCTGACAGTAGGAGCGACAGACACCTTCTTTACAAATAAACTGGCCGACACAATCTTAACCTGGTATCGCACGTCTGCAGCTGTCATTAGGGCAAATTCATCTTTTGAGCGTATAAATTTTAGAGAAATATCCACGCCATTCAGCATGAGTTTCTTGAGAAAAAAACAAAAAAAACAAAACAAATCTGCGTGTATTGGAGCGATCAGTTTCACAATACGGCTGTTTCCCGTGTATCTGCCACTGACCGTCAGCCCCTGGTTGTTTCCATCTATCGCCATCTCATTCATATGGCCGCTGGTGTTTTTACAAAACAGCGCTGTGCTAAACTGTGTGTCCAGAGTGTCTTTTCCATAGTTGATCAAACATTCAATTATTCCTCGGTATGGATATGTGTTGGAGAATTGTGTTATAAGCTTGTCTCCCATCATTATATCTACCTGTGAAAATACGGTGCATCCCGGATAGTTTATAAAACCCACATTTGCATTGTTAGCCAGGTTTATGCCATCGGCGTTTGACACCTATTTGTTTACCCGTGTCAGAATTACATTTAGATCCAAATAATCTTCCCCGCTGGCTGATATAAAACTCCAGAGGTCCTGTGTGTTATTGCAGAAATTGGGGGGGATTTCAACAAATGTAGATTTTGATAGAACTGGATCTGATTACCGTCCCATACACCCAGACATCTGTCTTCACACATTCTGACTGGTTATGTATAAACGCCATGGGGTCTTTCTTCCGGAGTTAAGCTTAAAATATCTTAAAAAAAAAAAAAAAAAAAAAAAGAAAAGGAATTTGAACGGGAATTGGAGCGTCTTTTAGGAGGAGTTCTGCCACGCTTCGCATTCATTCGACTTCTTTTTGCGGCTTCTGGGCTTTTTGCTGGTTGTTTTACGTTGTGTGGAGGCGGACTGACTGACTACGCCCCCTTCCTGAAGGGCGTCTCTTTGCTGGTCTTTTCACGTACACCATTAGGCCGTTTCCCTCCTGCTTACTCTGTGTTGCCTCTGGTGATCCGGGTCACAGCGTCCCCCACGATGTTTGGGACTGCGGTTTTTAAATGAGGCTTTGCCAGGCTGAAACCTCTTTTTAAAAGCGGTATGGCCATTCTAAATAGCTTTCTAAATATACCCCCCAAACCGTGGCCATACTGCGTACTTGATCCAATAAACCCCAGTAATTCCCCGCCCACCTGATTCATATAGTATGATATGTATCTACCGTCATCGTGCGTGTGCAGCATCATATTTTCTCTTTTCCAGCTCACTCTCAAAAATACTGCTTCGTCGGTCTAAAGTGTAGTTTGACGATCACTTTCCCGTATGAAAAAAAAGGTATATAGTGGTTTTGATCGTTTTTTAGCGAGATTTCTTATGTCATCTATGACTGACTTGGAGAGCGATGTGTAATGTGGCTTGTCATAAGTCAAAGTGGGCATATGTATACGTTTATACAGTGGAGAAGCGGCATGTAACAGTCACCCACTAACTGATAATCCATGATATCGCTATAAAAGAATATTATAAAGTCTGTATGTCAGCAGGGTGCGGAGCTGCATAGTGTTTTCTATAATTGGGAGTTAACGGTATCTCAAAAGGCTCCCCGGGTGTGAAGCCGAGTATTTCTGATAATCTGCCTTTGAATGTTAAAGGTGGTTTCTTCCGCCCCAGAAAAATATAAGATTTGTGATATTATACTGTTTATACTGTAGACTGATGCGTGATGTTATGGGGTTAACCACGCACTTGGCATTAAATCCTTTTACTATTCTAGGTATTGTAATAGCTATTTCAATCTCTTTGAAATTACTGTAACTTCCTCTCTGGCACTATGTGAGACACCTCGACTTCTGTTTTCTCACCCAGGTGCCAGGTCCATTTGTCTTTTAAAATGTGATGTCTAGACCTCTTGAGGCTTCCTGCCTGAATACACAACCCTGCAGGATGTCCCTGAGGCCCACACCACAGGGGGGCCAGTGCCAGTCAGACAAAGGGGTGTGAAAACAGATGTTAGAGGGCGTTTCCACAGGTATAATTGTCCAGAGCTCCCCATCTACAGGGTCCTTCTTCACTCTGACCGCTCGTGTGCTGATTGACCTTTTCTTTGCAAAGAAAATAAAACCTTGTCGGCCGGCAGAAGTCTCTATTTCATTATTCACCAGGGATGAGAGAATTTCCAGGACGGAGCGGATAAGAATTTCCACAACAGTTTGGTTTCAGAAGTGAGATCCCTCGAGCAATCGTCTGGGACGGAGCGCGGACAGTGACGGGCCATCCTGGAAGAAAAAAAAAAAAAAACATTTCCAGCCTCCAACCTCTAAGTCTGTTTCTGAGAAGGGAGGACTGACCGCAGACGCCCCAGATCGTTGTCGCTGGGATTCCACGAACGCAATTCAGCAAAAGCGCATCTGGTGAGCACTGAAATATTGACATGAAAATCCTTTTTCTTTGAAATTTGGGTTTTAATTAGGCATAACAATTTCATTTCTCGTGCTATCCACAATTGATCAGCTTTTTATCACTTGTAGCTTAAACGAAGTGGTCTAGCTTTTTTCACTTGTAGCTTTAAACGAAGTGAAGCGCTTGTTATCACTTGGGCATATTCGAAGTGATCCTTACAAAGACGTTTGTATTGTAATAGTCGTGCACGACCTCCATTTGGAATGGGGAATAAGAATTCCGTCGAGGTTGGACCTCCGGAGGGAACCGATTGTGGATATTATGAGAAGGAAATATGGGGATAAAAGTTTAAAATATTTAAATGTCTGGACAACTGAGTTTGGATTCCCAATAGGGGGATCCCTCAGTTTAAAAAACATATCAATATTAGAAGAAAAATTGAAAGGGAAAGACTGTGAAATGAGAGGAAAATAGAAGGTTTCTGTTAAAAAATTAGAAATTTTGGAAGGTCAAAAGGAATGTTTAAAGATGTGGAAAGGAGAAGCAGAGGCACGAAATAGAAAAACAATTCAGAAACAGCTTCCCTTTGTATGTGAAAAGGTTGAAACTAATGAGAAACAAAATTCACACACACAAAGAACACCAGACTCGCAGATCTCCTCTTCTTTGTTTCCACAGTTGGCGGCTTTGAAGGTGGATCCAGACCTCGACGGCAGCCCACCTTTTCATCCTTCAGCTCCACCACCATACAACTCTACAACACCCAGTGAGAGAAGAAAAACAAACCCCACCGTGTCACAACAAAAAACAAGCTCAGAAGCAGCTCATCCTGAAACGCCTGCTCCATCACAAGACTCTGCAACCACTCCATCTTCTCCAATCGCACATAGACTGCGTCATCCCAATCAAAATACAGCCCTCAACATGCCCATGGTTGAAGTGTCCGGACCAGAAGGTACAACTTTAGTTTTCCGTCCGTGGACTTCTGATGACATTACAGCAGCCTCACAGCATCTGCCCAACCCCACAACATCAGGCAAAATGTTTGCAGAGCAGTTCTTGACATTTTGCCAAGAATTTAAGCCCACCATGAATGAACTGAAAAGACTCCTTATCACAAAGATGAAACCCACAGACTGGCAAAAAATAGCTGGACAATTCCCAGATGCTGACATCCGCTGCAAACATATGACCTGGGAGGATGAGTCTAACGTCCACTACAGAGATGCTGTCCGTCACCTCTGTAATGCTTTCACTCAGGCATTCCCTGTGAAAGTTAACATGGAGAAAATCACTGCCTGTAGACAAAAGGATGGTGAAAACCCTGATGAATATCTCACTCGCCTGACAGAGGTATTCAACACCTACAGTGGCCTTCAACTACCTGACGAACCAAGCAACACTCCAGATGTATGGGAAATTCATCTCTGCAATTGTTTTTTAAGTGGACTAAAACCGGACATTGCCTCGGCTGTCAAAAGTTCCTGCATTGGCTGGAATGATGCACGCCTGTCCGAACTTCGCAGACACGCCATACATGCCCATGACCAAATACTTTCAAAAAAAAAGAAAAAAAGGAAGAGACAACACAAAAAGAGCTTCACATGGCAGCAATAACAATGTACAACGCAGTCCGAGAACAGGGACAATCAGGTCATGACCACAGAGGAAAAGGACGTGACCGCTACAGGAAATGGGAAAGAAGAACCCAGAGTGACATCTGTTTCCTCTGCGGCCAACGTGGACATTGGAAACGTGATTGTCCCAAAAATACCTCAGCAACCCCAGAAGATAAATCAGATTGAAAAAGGGTGAGGTCTGCCGGAGAG
Source organism: Scortum barcoo (assembly GCA_023238725.1). Taxonomy (NCBI): domain Eukaryota; kingdom Metazoa; phylum Chordata; class Actinopteri; order Centrarchiformes; family Terapontidae; genus Scortum; species Scortum barcoo. The sequence goes on from CM041552.1 coordinate 25,723,373, forward strand.
GAATGGACTCCTGCTGACAAGCCAAACCAACTTGGGCAGGATGGAAGGAGGTACTGCACCACACTCACACATACTAAGCAGATCAACACACAATCCATTGAGAATTCAGACGACACTTATGAAATTGCTCTAACATAGGTTCAGTACACATCTAATCATTTCAAGAAGTTTCCACAGCATACATTGACCATTGCAGAACAAAATGTTGTATTCCTAGTTGATTCAGGAGCCACACATTCCGTGATAAAAGCCTCAGAATTCACTAAAAAACCTAAACTAAGTGGAGATGTTGTATACTCTGTTGGCTCATCAGGTCAAACAATTAGAGAGAACATTACCGCCCCACTCACATGTGTGGACTGAGTCAAATACAAATTTCAAACATGCATTTTTGCTCTCTGAAGTCTGTCCCATTAACCTCATGGGAAGGAGATTTGATGTGCAAATTAGGCCTTTGTCTGATCTCAACCCCAGACGGTGTCAAAGTTCACAGACTATCCGATCTGGAACCAAATTTTTCACACTCCTTTACCCACCACACACCAGACCTGACATATGCATATCAATGGAAATTGCAATTCACCAAACAACTTCTTCCAAGCTTGTTACAGAAGCTAGAAAAACAGTTTCAACAGTGGAAACAGATTTCATGACACCAGAGGACATGCACTGCACCTCTCATGTGTCGGCAGGACCTGATGAACCATATGAGGAAGGTTGGTTGAGGGAGACATTTGACAAACTCACATTGACACACATTTATTGGACACAACACAAATGCGCTGTATCTGTCTCTCTCACACCAGCTCAATGTGACATGTACACCATGGATCATTCAGTTCCACACATCACACTTGCAAAGCACACATCAGATAACTGGGAAGATTTGGGCCCATTTATGAAATCATGTCAGCATGCAGCCGATTGGCAAGAAACATCTGATCGATCTATTTTATTTTCACCAACACTGCAGTGCTATTCTAAAAGTTTAACATCTGTTGTGCACACTCAAAGAACAATCCAGCTGGTACCTAAAAGCACTTCTAAATCTTTTTCTTTTTTGTCTGAAGAACAAGCTACAACCATTACAGCCCTACAGGAGGTCCCAAAGACACTGTGGGCTGTGGGTAAGTATGATGTTGGCCTCATCAAAGACTGTGAACCTGTTGTAATCACTCCAAAATCAGATTTTAGACCTTGCAAGGCTCAATATCCACTGAAAAAAGAGGCCATCAATGGCATAACTCCAGTTTTTGAATCCCTTAAAGCAGCAGGAGTAATTGTCCCCTGTGATGACTCTCCAGTGCGTACCCCTTTGTTCCCTGTCAAGAAAATCAGAGATAAAGATCAACCGACAGAATGGCGTTTTGTTCAGGATCTGCAAGCAGTAAATGCAGCAGTCCAGCCCAGAGCCCCAAGTGTTCCAAACCCGTACACCATCTTATCTCAAGTCCCATCTGCTGCTAAATTCTTTTCAGTGGTAGACCTTTCAAATGCTTTCTTCAGTGTCCCAGTCCATCCAGAAAGTCAATTCTGGTTTGCTTTCAACTTCAACGGACGAGGCTACACATTCACTCGCCTGTGCCAAGGTTACTGTGAAAGCCCCACCATTTACAATGAGGCTCTCAGACAAAGTCTTGAATCTCTTGTTCTTTCTCCAGGCACTGCTTTGCTGCAGTATGTTGATGACCTTATGATCTGCAGCCCAACCAAAGAACAGTGTGAAGCCAACACAGTCAAACTCTTGAAACATCTGGCTGATGGTGGTCACAAAGTCAGCTTGTCGAAACTCCAATTTGTCCAGGAAAAGGTTGTTTTCTTAGGTCATGTCATTACCTCTGAAGGAAAGACTCTTTCACCAAAAACGAGTAGATGCAATTCAGAATCTTCCAAAACCCACCCATCACAAAAAACAGATGATGTCATTTCTTGGCATGTGCTCTTATTGTAGACAATTCATTTCAAACTAGGCCATTCTTGAAGCTCCGCTCGCCTCCCTCATTCATGGCAGAGGTCTACAAGCACAAGATAAGCTCACATGGACTCCTGAAACGGAACAATCTTTCATTGCACTAAAGCTTGCCTTACAGACCACACCAACTTTGGGTCTACCAGACCCTACCAGACCTTTCACTCAAACAGTAGATGAGAAAAATGGATTTATGACTTCTGTTTTGTTGCAGGATCACGGCAATAAACTACGTCCTGTAGCTTATTTTTCTTCAAGGTTGGATCCAGTGGCTGCAGGCCTCCCAAGATGTCTCAGAGCTGTGGCTGCTGCTGAAAAGGCAGTTATGGCCTCCAGAGACATTGTGGGCTACTCTGATGTTACCCTCCTAGTTCCACATGCTGTGTCCATAATTTTACTTGAACAAAAAACTTCTCACCTCTCCACAGCACGATGGCTGAGATACAACACTGTACTCTTAGAAATGCCTAACATCACTGTCAAAAGATGCAATATTTTAAACCCTGCCACCCTTCTTCCTATGCCAGATGACAGACAAGAACATAACTGTGTTGCTGTCCTCCAACAGGTTTGCTCCCCAAGACCAGATCTACAAGAAATACCATTAACTAACCCTGATTTGGTTCTTTTTGTAGATGGATCTGCTTCACGTGACCCACAAACTGGTCGAAACAGAGTTGGGTTTGCTGTCGTCACTAATCATGACACTCTTCTCTCAGGTCCACTTCACTCTCACTATTCTGCACAAGCGGCAGAACTGATAGCATTGACAGAGGCATGCAAACTAGCAAATAACAAAACAGTTACTATCTACACTGACTCTAGATATGCATTTGGTGTTGTACATGATTTTGGCACTCTTTGGAAACAGACAATTCCTTAAATCTGACGGAAAACCCATTTGTCATCATGATAAGATCGCAGCTCTTCTAGATGCCATTTTGCTCCCAGACTCAATTGCTGTTTGCAAATGTCTTGCTCATACTAACAACTCAGATTCCATCTCTAGGAAACGCAAGAGCTGATGCCGCTGCAAAAAGAGCTGCATGCTTGAATCCACTGTCCGTAATACTTTGCTTGTTTCAACTCCAGTCTCTATTCCCTGCTCCCTCACAGCAATACAGTCCTTTGCCACTCCACAAGAAAGGAAACTGTGGAGCTGCTGCGGTGCCACACAGAAAAAAGCGGTGTGGTTGGGGACCCGACAACAAACCTTGCCTACCCAAACATTTCTTTCCTCACTTTGCAAAATTGACACATGGATTGGACCATGTGTCAAAAGGGGGAATGTTGGATGCCATAACTCAACACTGGTTCACCAAAGGGTTTTCAGCTCACGCACAGAAGTTTTGTCAATTATGTATGGTTTGTGCAACACATAACGCAGGTAAAACCAAAACAATCACACACGCCGCACACCCACCATCAGAGAGACCATTTGAACATTTGATGATGGATTTTATAGAACTGTCACCAGCAGAAGGGAAGAAATACTGCTTGGTAATGGTTGATATGTAGTCAAAATGGGTTGAAGCATTTCCAGCAAAACACCAAAGCAGCCAAGTGGTGGCAAAGGCTCTGTTAACGGAAATCATTCCCAGATGGGGAATACCAGCTAAACTGAGCAGCGATAATGGCTCACATTTTGTCAATTCTGCAATAACTCAAATCAGTCAATTTCTTGCCATTGACCTCAGACAGCATTGTGCATATCACCCTGCCAGTGGAGGTGCTGTCGAACGAGAAAATGGCACTCTGAAATCAAAATTGGCCAAGTGCTGCGAAGAAACAGAACTGCCATGGACAAAGGCTCTGCCTATTGTCCTAATGCATATGAGAATGAGAAAAAGATCCAGAGTTAACATGAGTCCCTTTGAAATTCTTTTTGGCAGACCTCCATCCCTTGGAGTGGAGCCTGTAACCAGGCCACTCCCCTCCACTGGCCTATGTGAAGATGACATGCTACAATATTGCAAAAACTTATCTTCCACTCTCTCTCAAATCTCCCAGCAGGTGAAGTCAGCCCTTCCACTACCAGCCTCCACATCACTCCATGATTTCCGACCGGGTGACTGGGTGGTGATAAAGGACCTGCGAAAGAACACACTGGCACTCCAAACGCTGGCGAGGTCCATACCAGGTGCTCCTGACAACATATACTGCCGTAAAGGTCGCTGAGAGAGCTACATGGATCCACGCCAACCACTGCAGGAAGGTTCCTGAGCCAACGAATGAACTCAGCTGCCGAGACGAGGACGGACATCGCAAGGACAGACAACGCGAAGACGGACAACGCAAGGACGACCGAGCACGAGGAGAGGACGACACAAGGAATACCTTCCTGAACTCAACAGAAACCGACTAGACATACAACATGAACCAGTTCTCATCAGACTACACCATGCACCACCTGATACTGATCCTATCATGTTCACCTTCCTGATCCCATGACTCTGATGATGACGACATTCTATGAATAATGTTTTTCTTTTTGTTATTCTCTTCTCTTTGTAATGTCTTAGCTTTACTTTTTTCTATTGTTTTTCGCTCTTTTTTTTCCTCTCTGTTCTCTTCTAAACAACTGCCATGATGATATATTTTAAAATCCATGTGAATTAATGTGTCGGATGATTAAGTTGTAACTATTTTGCTTACTTTCTTTGTTTTAGCTTATTTTTTTTGTAGTGATTAATGAATAATCAAAAGGGAGAAATTGTAATAGCTATTTCAATCTCTTTGAAATTACTGTAACTTCCTCTCTGGCACTATGTGAGACACCTCAACTTCTGTTTTCTCACCCAGGTGCCAGGTCCATTTGTCTTTTAAAATGTGATGTCTAGACCTCTTGAGGCTTCCTGCCTGAATACACAACCCTGCAGGATGTCCTGAGGCCCACACCACAGGGGGGCCAGTGCCAGTCAGACAAAGGGGTGTGAAAACAGATGTTAGAGGGCGTTTCCACAGGTATAACTGTCCAGAGCTCCCCATCTACGGGGTCCTTCTTCACTCTGACCGCTCGTGTGCTGATTGACCTTTTCTTTGCAAAGAAAATAAAACCTTGTCGGCCGGCAGAAGTCTCTATTTCATTATTCACCAGGGATGAGAGAATTTCCAGGACGGAGCGGATAAGAATTTCCACAACAGTATACTATCATAAAATCTGACCGACATTGTTACATTCTGTGTTTTAAAATCAGACGACCACTTTGGCATCAGATGCGGGAAAATTATCCCACGCAAGGGTACTGCAGCTCGATAATCCCCACCTCGTACGGTTCATTTAGAACGATCGGCTTTGCTAATTTTGTCCCGTAGCTCTGTATCTTATTGTTGGGATATACCTGTAGTGACACGTTACTAGGTAATGTAAAATCCATTCTCCATCTTTATGACACTGCTGTGCGCAGAAAAATGAGCCCGTTAATAGTTATCAGAGGGCTAATATTGCACATCGACAATGTCTTTTTTGGTGATCCATGAGTTAAATTTCTCTGGCCAGCCCAACCATTTTACAAGGACCATCTTTTTATGTCCTTTTTTTGCCACTCTTCTCCAATTCACACTGTTTTTTTTAAATCCATAATCACTCGCAATTCCATAAACTACTTGTAAAACCGCCTTGCCGGCACCATCAGTTGAGACAATTTTCTCATTGTATTTACTGCAACAGGTGCCATCTTTATTGATCTGTGATAAGATTTGTTATAGGCATCAACTGAATCCTGCAATGTGTCTACATATCTATGAGAGTTGACAGACATCAAGTGTCTCCCCATATGAGTCTTGAAGGTCCTGTTAAGTTGCTCCACAACGCTGGCTTTAGTTTCATTTAAAGTCGAAAAATGCTTGTTTTAATATTGGTCCAATAATCTCTAAAACTGTTTTATAAAAACTGTAGAAGGTGTAGAGGCTTAGGCAGGACCAGACTTTGTCTCCAGCTGACCTTTGACTGGGTCTTGCAGACCAGCCTGAAAAGCCACATTAGTATGTATACTTCAGACAGACAATTTGGTATTTGATGTTATACAAGTACCATGTGTCCAAACTGAATGTCTGATATACACCTTTACTGCAAACAAAATATTGGTAGTTCTTTATCACCCACCATCTTATCCCATGTCTCTCTTTAAAGAGAATCTTGGGAAATTACTTGAGTATCTGGAGCCATTCAGTGATACTATTACTGTGATAGGGGATTTCAGTGAGAACCTGGTAACATCTAAAACAATGAGAGATTTCATGACACAGAGAGGCTTTGTTCAACATGTTTCAGAAGCCACAACAGCAAAGGGGACACTAATTGATCATGTGTATGTTAAAACACCACATTTTGACGTGAGCTGTGTTGTGCTGCAAACCTACTTCTACCATTTACCATTTACCCAAACCCAAACACAGGAGCTGAATCTCCAGAAAGAAACACAGACAAACTGACAAAGGAAACAAAGGAAAGGGACCATATATATATGTAGTGTGGGTGATGGGGAAGTGGAGACAAGGTGAGGAGACTAACAGGGAACAGGTGAAGGAAATCAGGGTGGAGCAGAACAATCTAAGAAGCAGGAAACACACAAGGCAGGAAGTAAAGTGACAGACATGTTAGGAGAGGAAGAAAACAGACAAATACAAGGAGAGGGAAAAGAAAAAAACAACAAACACAGGACACAAGGATAGAGAGACAAACGGGAAAAAGAGAAAACACAAGGCAGGATCATGACACTACAATCTTTAAAACAAAGGTTACAATCACCATCTCCTCCTCCTCAATGTTTTTAACAGATCCACAAAAAGAGCTCATAGAAAGTTCGGGTCTGAAACAAAAAAGTAACGTATTAAACATATTAAACTAAGAATCTGGATAATTAAAACATTTATTCAAATCAGATCAGTTTTAATTTCCATTATTCCATCATTATTTATCCACTGTGAAAGTATATAAGTATATGGACAGTATACTGTATGCTCAGTTTATTTTTCATTACACACACGTAGACTTCGAAAACGATACAGTCTGAATGATAGTGTGATTTATATTGACTGGTGTGTATTTCTTGTCAATTTCAAATCTCTCTTCTGTCAAATCATTTTACTGTTTCAGTAACTCGTCTAAAGGTGTAAACAAAAACTAAGCAGTCATTTTCAGAGAGATGAGAATCATTTTGAGGATAGTGTGTTAAACTGCATCAGTGTGAAATCTGTATAAAGATTATCTGTCTGCTTACAGGGGAACATGCCATCATTGAATAAACTGTTACTAATGGACAATAATGCAGCACGTTGCAGGTTGAGAAAAGTTTGATGTCCACACATTAGAACAGTTCAGAGATATTAACTGTCCATGATTTACTGTAATCTCAACGTACAAGCAGAGCCAATGTTGATTTAAGTCAGGTATGTGAATCCAGTGTTGAATGGAGTCTTTTATACCAAAAACATTGTACTTTCAGAAATATTATTTCTAATGTTTCTAACATGATCTTGATTCATTAATAATGTACCATTCATTCAATACAGAAATCTTTGACAGTCAAGTGTTTTTATCTCGTAAGAAAAATAATTCTTCTAAAATGTAACAAAAACTATTAAAGTGTTGCTAAATCTGAGTATCTTGTGCTTTTTTGTGCTCTTCAGAAACTGAATAGCGGTACTTATGCAGAATATAAGTGGATTTAAACCTTTTTAACAGTGATGCTACTGTAATGTACAATTACACTAACATGTAGTTATTGCAAAAGTTAAGTATTCTTAAAATAAAAAACATTTTGAAATGTCTAACAGTACATCCCTCCAGTCAGTTGTACATTGAATACCTCCAAAGGAAAACATTTAGCAGGTTTAGTTCAGCATATGATCTCCTGTTAACTTTTCCACTGATGCTTTAGTGCTGCAGCACTGAAACAAATACATCTGTGTCTCAGCTGGATCCCTCCTTGCTCTATGCAGCACCCAGTTATTATTCAATACACATCCTATAAGTTCATTTGTTTTAATGGAGTCCTAGCACAGCAGGTAGTTGGACGACCGACCTTTTAAGCCTTTTGATTGGATGAGTGATTATTGACTGATTACTCCCAATCTCCAGCTGTCATCAAACACAAGTCTGTCTGTCTGTTTTGTCTTGTTTTCTGTCCGGCGTGTCGTTTTATTTTGAAAATACTAACTTTCCTCTCGTTTCAGGTCCCAAGACTTCCTGCTCTTGTGTAGTTTCCCGCCATTGTGATTGTCTGCCCCCGCCCTGATTGTTTCCACCTGTTCCCCATTACCTCATGTATATATTGTCTGCGTCTTCGCCTGCCCTGTGCCAGATTGTCTTGTCTCGACATAGTAGCAGAGTTTCTGCTGCTTTGGCAAGAAAAGATCTAGCGGTTTGAATAAATACTTTAAAATCTTTGACTTTATGTCAGAGTCTGCGTTTGGGTCCTCCTGCAGAGGGTCAGCAGAGTGGGAATGGGCTCAGACTGTGAATTAATGAGAGGAAACATTTCAACACCTCAGTGAGAAACACACAGGATGAGAAGTGGTGATAAAATCAGGGGGGTGTTCATGAACGTAGCTAAAAGCTACAGAAAGCCAGGCTGACTTGAAAAAGCCCTCTCCCAGTTAAGCCTCAAGTCATTCCACTAACACATTTCAGCCTTCATCTAATCAAGGCTAATTCAAGCAAGACTTACATAGCCCGGTTATCTCTGTGTGCCCGGGGAACGTAAGAAGCCCTGACATGTTGATGTGAGGAAAAACCGATGGTGCAAGAAGAGAGAGCGAGAGCTTCTTCTCAGCAGCGTAAACACTACTGCAATTAACAAAGGGAGGGAGATTGCAGGAGAGGAGTGTGTGATGTGTAAAAATTGGTACAAAAACACTTTACTTTGGTGTGAGGAGCTGAACTTCCATGTGCCCAGTTTCACATGTTGTAACTTCATTTTTTACTGGTAAGAAGTCCAGTAGATGAAATCCCCTCCCCCACTCAGTCATTGTCTCCACAGTAGCTTGGCCTTGTTGCTTCAGCACCAAACTGCAGCAGTTGCTCAGAGGCAGGATAAAATGTTGGTCCAGTAATTTAAAGAGCTGATGGTAATAAACTCAACCACGAGGGAGAGGTGATAAACATGAAGAGATAATATGAATTCAGTTATTTTGTCCTTTTGAGGAGGATTGGTCAAGAGCTTCATCTCTACATCAGTCTTACGCTGGAGGAGAACTGATGTTAACCTTTGACCTGAAATGTTGCTGTTCAAGTCACAAAATAACAAAGGAGGGTTTCAACTATTAATAACAGTTTTCATTTCAAACTTTTTTTTTTTTTTTTTCTTGTCCTACCAACAGTTTAAAACGCAAATTTCAGTTATTTGATGTAAAACATAATGTGAAGCGGAGAAAAGCAGAACAGAAGAATTAAAGTCCGTCACAGACTGCAGCTGGGGGGGGGAGAATAATTAAATTAATAATAATTAATAATTAAAATAAAAAAAATAAAAATAAAAGCCCAGTGAGCTTTAAAAACTGATCTCAAGTTAAAACAGCGCTGCCTCAGGAACTCATCATAAAGGCTCCAAAGGTTTGAGAGGTAACTTTGGGCTGAACCATGTTGAGCCTTTAAAAAAATGAGATTCTGTTCATCTCTGAAACAAGAATCCTGTGAAGCTGGACTGGGGGGTAAAATACTTCAGTCACCTGATTGTGATTAGGACTCCAGCTCCAGGACCTTTGGCTCCAGCACATCTGCTTGGAGGTGGTGATTTATCTCAGACAGACACAAAGGAATACATTCATGGGAATTCATAATTCTCTTTAGCTTAAGATGAAAGCCATCAAAACATACAAGTGAAGAATATGAAACTATTCTAATGTTTGACACACTTTTCTGCCTCTGTTGCATATTAGATGTGTTTAAATAAACCCAACATCACAATGAGTAACACTTGAGAAAATGTCTGACTTCTAATTCAAGGAGGAGGAGAAACAAATGAAGGAGCAAGTATGAGAGGAAGAGAAGCAGCATGAGAAGAGTTATTCATACTGACATTACTGTAACAGATGTAACTCTGATAATTTTATTGTATAAAAAAACAAATCTAAATGTAATGTTATGATTTTCACATCTGCAGCAGCATTAGCTGAACTATAAATGAGTGATTTGTGATGACGCGTCCTCTCCAGGATCAGGTGTACAGTGTAGGAGAAGATGGACATATGAGAGGACAGGGCTGAGGACTGGACACTGAGGAGACGTTCATGTGAGGCTGTGGCCTTCATTTAAACTGAGGACTTCAGGGTGCTCGTCCACATAAAACACTGTTAATTTTTAGATTAGATTCAACTTTATTGTCATTACACATGTATAAATACAGAGTAATGAAATGCAGTTTAGCATCTAATCAGAAGTGCAAAGAAGCAGCAAGTGCGGTATGTATGTGGGCAGTAAATGTAGGTTAGGGTTAAGTTATCAAATATACAGAAACTATATAGATGTGTGGTGACAGTGGACAATGTGGGGGGGGGTGCTCATTTGCTCCATTATTGGAGCAACCGCTCACCATCTGCTGGGCTACAGTGTTGATCAGTGATCTAACAGGATCAGACAGCTGTGGAGACATGCAGGATAAAAACAGCTCTGCTCTGCACACACACGAATGTACTGCTGCAGGCATCACATCATGTTTCAATACATACAAATATATGAACTGACAAAAGTCCACTCATCTCCTTCATCCTGTGATTTTTATCATTATCCCAAATCTCTTGTTTGATCCACTGACTGTTATGTAGCAAAGACTAGAGACTCATGAGAGAGTATCATGGAGTCACTTTGACAAATGAAACTCAGTCAAGCAGCACTTTGTCAAATGTCAGTGAACTTGTTCCTGTTTTGTCTCCATGTACCTGTGCTGTCAAATCTCCAGAGTGAGATCTGTCTCTGAGAAGTTTGATTTCTCCTGCAAAGTGAGCACAGCTCAGCTCGTTGGTTTGAAGTTAAACCTTCCCACAGAGGAGAGTTCATCATGTACACAGAGCTCAGTGGAAATGTTCTTCTCATAGTTAAAAACTACCAGAGACTCTGATGGATTTTGACTCAGTGAAACTCTTCATCAGACTGAGGAACCAAACTGTTTGAAGAAAAGGTCAAATCTCATATTTCTGAATGAATGCAGAGAACTGAGGCTGTTCTGTGTTCAAACTCAAGCGCACCACTCTGGTGTTTTGTCACCTGAGAGTGGTGGGAGGTGATAGACAGAGGAGATTCCAAAACAACAGATCCAGCATAGAATAAGTCGCAGTCGGATAGGTTGAGGACCAATTTGTAGTCTATCTTGAAATAGTACGTACGTGTTAGAGGTGTGGTGTGTGTGTGGTTTTTTTTTTTTTTTTTTTTTCCCAGGAAATTCGTCTCAATCTCAGAACATGTGGTCAAGAGCTTGAGGCAAACGGTAGATGAAGGGGTTGGATGTACTTATATAGGTACTTGTGACTGATAACAGGCCTTGGTGGATGGATTGGAGGACCACATGTGATGGAATTAGTGAGGCAGAAGAGGCGCGGTCTTGTTCCTGAATCTGTTAGCAGTTCCTAAGCTTCGGGGCTTTTTTTTTTTTTTTTTTTGTGTATATAGCAATAAAAATAAGACAAAATATAAAGCCATGTAGTCATGGATGGATTCAATCCTTCACCCAAAGTGAGAAGACTCTCAAACCTGTAACATGTCTTACAGAGCTATACCAGCTGTATACTTAATTGATCAATGTTATATGAATATAACATTAATGCTGTATTTCATTTACTTTTTTTTTCATTTTATGCCAAATTAGAATTATCTGAAATGTCAGTTGTGCTTGTGAACATGGGAATTGTAAAAAGTGGCAGTGCTTTGTGCAACGTTTATATTCAGATTTTTATTGAAGGATTTTTTTTTTTTTTTTTTTTTTCCCACAGTGCTGGGCTTGAAACAGCTCCTTTTCTGGCTCACAGTGTTAGAAAATATTCTCACAAGGGACATAGTAGGCAGGTATACAAAGATACTTGAACAAGTTTGATTTAAGTTGGGATGAACATCTTTTCTGGTCATCCAGTACTTCAGAGGATCCTCTGATCTTCCCAGGTGTGGTTCCTTCAAATACCTAGGGATGTTTAAACAAAAAAAGACCTACCTCTGTACTTCCACAGTGGCGCTTGCAGTGGAGTTGGTTATCTGATTTTCAGCCTCCACATCTTCATCCAGAAGGGGCCAGAGGTTGAAGTCCTGTTCGTTTAGATGGTCCTGCTCTTGGTGATGACACCCCAGGATTTGATGTGGCAGGAGTTTCACTCGCTATCATGTTGGCACACTCACAAGTTAGCCGTTCTCCCCCCCATTTTAATTAAGGTATTCCCCTCAGGCAAGATAGTAAAATGATACCTTGTGATCCCTTATAGTAAGAATAAGCGATATATTGAGTGTATGTGTGCGCGCTCTGATTAACAAAGAAATAGTGTTAGTAGTTGTGTGGTTAAACTGAATTGAAATGTAGTGCGTTAAAAAAATAGAGTACAGATTGTGTAATTCTGTAGGTACAATGTTTTTATGAATGTGGGTGCTTTTGATTAACAAAGAAACAGTGGCTTTGGTGTTTGCGGCTTTTTCTGAGTTGGTTGTGTGGTTAAAGGAATGAATTTAACTTTAGAACGTTAAAAGTACAGGTAACAGGACTTATATTGCACATCAATAATGTCTTTGGGCCTCTAACTATTAACGGGCTCATTTTTCTGCATCTAACAATGTCATAAGGATGGAGAATACCATTTTACGTTGCGTTATCTAGTAATGCGTCACTACAGGGGTATCCCAACAATAAGATCTGGAGCTACAGGACAAAATTGGTAAAGCCGATCATTCTAAATCAACCGTACGAGGTGGGGATTATCGAGCTGCAGTACCCTTGCGTGGGATAATTTTCCCGCATCTGATGCCGAAGTGGTCGTCTGATTTTTAAAACACAGAAGAATGTAACTAACAGTGTCGGTCGGATTTTATGATCGTATACCTAGATTAGTAAAAGAATTTAATGTCAAGTGCGTGGTTAACCCCGTAACATCACGCATCAGTCTACAGTATAACAATATCACAAATCTTATATATTTTTCGGGGGTGGAAGGAACCACCAAAACATTTAAAGGTAAATTAGCAGAAATACTGTTTCACACCCAGGGAGCCTTTTGAGATACCATAAACTCCCAGTAGAAAACACTATGCAGCTCCACACCCAGCTGACATACACGGGACTTTATAATATATTCATTTATAGCGACATCGTGGATTATCAGCTAGTGGGTGACAGTTATGTGCCGCTTCTTCGCTATGAACGTAACGTTACCATTAACATCTCTCTACAAGTCGGTTATCTTTATATACAGTATGTATGTGTGTATCTATCACATACGGGAAAGTTACAAGCTACACTTTAGACCAACGAAGCGGTATTAAGCGTGACCTGAAAACAAACACGCATCGCACACACGCGATGACGGTAGATGCACATCATTATCTGAATCAGGCAGGCAGGGAATTACCGGGGTTTATTGGATCAAGTACGCAGTATGGCCAGTTTGGGGGGGGGGGGGGAATATTTAGAAATCTATTTAGAATGGCCATACCGCTGTTAGAGGTTTGAGCCTGGCAAAGCCTCACTTATAAACCGCAGTCCCAAACATTGTGGGGGACGCTGTGACCTGGATCACCAGAGGCAACACAAAGCTTAACTCCACAGAAGAAAGACCCCATGGTGTTTATACACAACCAGCATGCACCCTATTTTCGCAGGTAGATATAATGTTGGGACAAGCTTATAACACAATCCTCCAACACCTATCCATACCAAGGAATAACTGAATGTCTGATCAACTATGGAAAAGAGACGCTGGACACAGTTTAGCACGGCGCTGTTTTGTAAAGACACCAGCGGCCATATGAATGAGATGGCGATAGATGGAACAACGAGGGGCTGACGGTCAGTGGCAGATACACGGGAAACAGCCGTATTGTGGAACTGATCGCTCCAATACATGCAGATTTGTTTTTTCAAGAAACTCATGCTGAATGGCATGGATATTTCTCTAAAATTTATACGCTCAAAAGATGAATTTGCCCTAATGACAGCTGCAAACGTGCGATACCAGGTTAAGATTGTGTCGGCCAGTTTATTTGTAAAGAAGGTGTCTGTCGCTCCTACTGTCAGGTTAGCCCACAGCAGGGCTCTACAGCACACCAACGCTAAACACGTTATAGACAGGGTGGCATTAGACATTCTCCATCCCCGCCAGAACAAGGGTGTGCAATCAGGAAAATCTCTACATAGGGCAGATTCCTAAATTTGTCAGATTTGTGGATTTGTGGATATACCGGGAGCTATACACACAACCCCTTTAATTTTAAACACTGAGTAGTGTGTATATATGGCACCTTTTGCGCATGTGCACCACTTCCCACTTTTTTTTTTTTTTTTTTTACTTCCACCAGGGGTAATAAAAGACATCCACCTGTCTTATAGTAAATAAAATGACAAACAGATGCCGGATCCCGTGTGTATAGCGTGTTTATGACCATGTGACCCGACTCTACACGTGTATTTCCCATTGTCACATCCTGCGATGTCTTATAGTGAGAGAGATGAGTGTGTGTGTGGCTAAACTGAATTGAAAAGTAGTGCGCTATATATGTAGTACAGGGTTTTTTTGTTTGTTTTTTTTTTGTTTTTGTTTTAATCTGTAAAGCGCAATGTAAGGGTTTTTAATGAACGAATGACTTTTTATGAACGAATTAAACTGAATTGAAATGTAGTAGGATTGTTTAATTTATTCAACAAATGTGTGTGCGCATTCATTAAACAACTGCTTTGGCGTTATTTGCTGCTTTTTTCTGTGGTTAAACGGAATGAATGAATTTAACTTTAGAGTATTAAAAGTACGTATAGTAGAAGAAGTAGATTTTGAAATTGCGCTGCAGTAGGCTGAATCTGCAGCATCCAGGCGAGTGAATACAATGCGGGCGACACTTAGACGAGACACGCTAACCACTCCAGATTAATGTTTTCCACGAGACAGCCATTTGTCTTATAGTAAACCCCACTGGTACAAGCAAAGGCCGGATCCCAGGGTGTGTAGTGTGTTTATGACCATGTGACCCGACTACACGTGTATTTCAGATTCAGATTTTCAGATTTCCTTTTTAGTCCCACAGCGGGGAAATTCACAGCATAACAGCAGCGAAGACACATAGTGGGAAATAGTCAATAAGAGTTTAAGACATGAAATAAAATAAAATAAAATGAAATAAAAGGTAAAATTATCCAAGTTAAATAATTATAATTATAACTATGACTGTAAGTAAACCTGTACATAGTACAGAGGGAGTGTGCCTGAGAGTATACATATGAGAAATATATATAATATACTCAGGGAGTGCAAAAAACAGTGAAATTGTGTTGTTTATTGTTCACTGTCCATTGTCTGCAGACTAGCAGGCATTTTGTTTGTTGTGTAGTCTGACAGCAGCAGGCAGGAAGGACCTGCGGTACCTCTCCTTCACACAGCGTGGATGGAGCAGCCGCTCACTGAAGGAGCTGCCCAGAGCTGTCAGACTGTCCTGTAGAGGGTGGGACGTGTTGGTTTAACAGGGACGACAGCTTAGCCATCATCCTCCCGTTTCCCACCACCTCCACTGAGTCCAGGGGGCATCCCAGGACAGAGCTGGCCCTCCTCACCAGTCTGTCCATTCTCCTCCTGTCCCTGTCCGTGATGATGCTGCTGGCCCAGCAGACTATCCCATAAAAGATGGCTGATGCCACCACAGAGTCATAAAAGGTCCTGAGGAGTGGTCCCTGCACTCCAAAAGACCTCAGCCTCCTGAGCAGGAACAGTCTGCTGTTGCCCTTCTTGACAAGGGCATTGGTGTTGTCCGACCAGTCCAGACTGTCATTTAGGTGAACACCACAGGTACTTGTAGGACTTCACAGTGTCGATGTCCGTTCCGTGGATGCTCACCGGTGCAGGCGGAGAGTGGCTACGCCTGCGGAAATCCACCACCAGCTCCTTGGTTTTACCAGCGTTGATCTGGAGGTTGTTCCGCAGGCACCAGTCCTGCAAAGTCCTTGAATAAGTCCTCTGTACTCTCTGTCGTCCCCATCTGTGATGAGGCCAACAACAGCAGAGTCATCAGAGAACTTCTGGAGATGACAGGATGGAGTATTGTATGAAAAGTCTGCAGGAATCCTACAGGAGGAGCGGGGGGGGGGCACAGAGCATGATCAAATCTGTTGAAGAATAAGTTCAGGTCATTTGCCCTACCCCTGGTCTCCCACAGGCTGGGACTTTGGCTCCTTGAAGCCCGAGATGGTCTTAAGTCCCTTCCAGACACCACAGATGATGTAATGCTGCAGCTGGTGCTCCATCTTCCTCCTGTAGCAGTCTTTCCCCTTCCTGATCATCCTCCTCAGCTCCCTCTGCACAGACTTCAGCTCCTCTTTATTTCCAGACACAAAAGCTCTCCTCTTCTCCTTCAGGAGAGCCTTAATGTCCGGGGTAATCCAGGGCTTGCTGTTGGAGAAGCTCCGTACAGTCCTGGTGGGTACGGTGTTCTCAACACAAAAGTTTATGTAGTCCGTCAGGCAGTGGGTGAGACTGTCGATGTCCTCCCCATGGGCGTCACTGAAAACATCCCATAGTGTTGTGTTGAAACAGTCTTTCAGGGCCTCCTCGGCTTCTTCAGACCATTTCTTCACAGTGCGTGGTGACAGACAGCAGGCTGCCTGTGCACAAGAGTCTTATACACAGGCAGGAGGTGCACGAGGTTGTGGTCGGCTCGGCCCAGGGGAGGAAGAGGGAGTGAGTGATATGCCTCCTTGGTGTTGGCATAAAACAGGTCCAGTGTTTTATTGTCTCTGGTGTGGCATGTGACATACTGGGTGAATTTGGGCAGAGAGGAGGATGGAGAGGCATGGTTGAAGTCTCCAGAGATGAGGAGGAGGGCATCAGGGTGCTGTGTCTGCAGCCTGCTCACTGCTGAGAGCAGGACATCACAGGCTGCATCGGCGTTAGCAGACGGGGGGACGTACACTACAACCACAAGGGCATGAGTGAACTCCCTCGGCAGGTAGTAAGGCCTCATGCTGACGGCCAACAGTTCAATGTCCTTGCAGCAGTGCTGCTCCTTGACAGTGATGTGCCCAGGGTTACACCATCTATCATTTAACAAAGCACTGCCAGCCCTCCTCCTTTCCTCTTACCTGCTCTCCTTGCTTCTGTCCGCCCGTAGGAGAGTGAAACCGTCCAGTTCAGCAGGCCGTGTCCGGAGTTAGCGCAGTCAGCCACGTCTCAGTGAACAGCAGGAGGTTGCACTCCCGATACTCCCGCTGATGCCGGGTCAGCGCCGCTAACTCGTCCATCTTATTGGGGAGAGATCTTACATTCCCCATAATGATGGAGGGGAGGACGGGCCGGTACCAACACTGTCTCCTCCAGGCGCGGCGCTCAACCTCCGGCGCCGGCGTCCCCTGCCTCCTCCTCTCTTCAGCTCAAGGGGAACATCAGGTCGCTCCTCAGGCAGCACCGCCAGCGCTCCGCAGGGCGAACAGCTGATCCCTGCTGTAAACAATGGAGCCGTGGCTTCGCGTGAGGTCTCCGGACACGGTAACAAAAAGTGCAAAAACCAGTAGAGCCACCAAGTACAAACTCTACCAGTCTAGTGTGCATGGTGAAAAGAAAAATTTAAAACACACAAGAACAAAAAGTAAGAATAGAAGTATAAAAAGTAAAAGCTCAACGGTGAGCAGGAGCTGCTGTTACAGGCTGCCACTTGCGCGGCGGCATATACATGATTCCCACCACTGGTAAACAGTGACCCCTCCTACCAAGGCGTCCGGTTTCTGTTTAAACTAATTGATCTTAGTTGGGTATAAAAAGAGAGCGATACAACGCAGAATCACATCGTCCTGCGTCTGCCCGGAGGAGATCGCGTGCCGCGTGTTTTTTCGACATCCTTTTTGACTGGTCTGCTTATTTTAAGAGCTACAATGGCCTCTTGCTACGGTGACTTTTTCTTTTTCTGTTTTTTTTATTTTTCTGTTTTTTTTATTTTTCTTTTTTTACCCCTTCTTGGCTATCTGTTCCGTATTTTATAGTATTTTCTTACGTTCTTAAAGATATCTTTTATTAGGTGACAACAACGAGTTTATCATCCTGTCTGATTCTGAAAACACTCCGCCTCCTGGTGTTGTAGGTTAGTGCGTTATAGATCTATTTCTATTTATTTGTATATCGTTATTTTCAGTGACTGATTATGTTTTTTTTGTTTTCATTCTTTTATTAGTCCCAACTAGGTCCTGTGTAGGAGGGCTGAACAGAGGAATACTGCAGCCGGTGGAGAGTGACCCCACACGTAAGTTACTTGATACTTTGTGCCACTAGTTGATGATTTTTTCAACTTTACTAAAATCAACGCTTGTATGTGTTTTTAAATCTAAAAGGCCGGGTGATACAGAAACGAGGCAGGTCTCTTTCCCTGAAAAAAAGAAGATTGGATAACGAGGGGGCCAGACGGTGTCTGGAGAACAGACAATTACAAGAGTGCGCGGGATTGTCGGGAGAGCCGGACGAGGTCAGCGGCGTTGCTGTTGAAAATCTTCGCCGTGTGTTAGAGGAGACGGAGCGCGATCTTGGGGAGAAGGAGGAGGAGACTTTCACGTCTGAAGGCGCCGGACAGCGGACCGAAGCTCATCATCAGGGTGAAAT
Source organism: Scortum barcoo (assembly GCA_023238725.1). NCBI lineage: Eukaryota > Metazoa > Chordata > Actinopteri > Centrarchiformes > Terapontidae > Scortum > Scortum barcoo. Next base: position 25,742,097 of record CM041552.1, read on the forward strand.
CCGACCGCATGTTTTACACACCCTTCTTGTATAAACGAAACGCTAGCGTGTCTGTATTGCAGTGTGGTGACTTGCTTAGTGTTATAGATAACGAAATTGAGATTTAAACAATGAAACAGCTGCGGACACAGTAACTGGTGCAAACAGACCCTACTGACTGTGGATGTGGCCGTATGGTAAAACAGTTGTATTTTAAATTCAATACATTAGAGGAAACTAACAAAACATTAGGAAAACTGATTTTGTCACAGCAAAAAACAATCGACAAATTTATTAGTACATGTGGTGGTAAAACACAAAGATTGGAAGAGGGGTTAGATCGTCTTAATAAAACCCAAGCAGAGTTATTAGACAAACTGAACAGGATTTTGAGCACAGAGGCTGAAAATAGAGTGTAGGAACTGGTCTTAAACTAGCCCGAAACATGTCGTCACCGAGAAAATTTTTTAAAGCCAACGACGGATCCGCTATTAATGCGGATGAACAGGCTGATGCTTTTTATGCGGAACACTGGAGGAATGGTAACCATCTTTCTGACGCTGATATAGAAGCCTGTAATAATGCAATGTCTGATGCAGAGTTTGACTGGATTTTAAAAACGGCCGCGGAATATAATAGGAATAACTATCTTTTTGATGTGATAAATATGAATGGACCAACCGATAATGCCCTCTGCTGCTGCTGATGATGATGATAACATTTTTATGCTCAATGTTTGTACACCTGCTGTCGCCGGTGCCCCTGTTGCTGATGTTATTATGCGCAATGCTTGTACATCTGCTGTTGCCAGTGCTGATAATGAAGTTTCTGTGCACAATGCTTGTGCACCCACTGTTGTTGCTGCTGCTGCTGTTGATGCTGATGTTATTAAAGGAAATTTGCTAAGTGTAGTAGAAGTAGGCCCCAAATCCCGACAATGTGGAACAGGGAAACCAGTAGGGAGCAGTGTTCCCCACTCTTCCTCCTCCACCACCACCGCAGCTCATGGCGCTAGCAGTAGCATAAATGTCAGAGAAATGCCCTCCTTTAACGCCTCTGAATTGCGCCAGTGTCTCGATTTTAGAGACATTGATCTTAACAACACAGAGCGAGTGCCTGAAAGAGTCAGGGAGAGGCTGACAGGTGTAATTAACAGAGCCTTAGAGAACTCACCAGCCAATAGTGTTAAATGTTGTGTTGAGCGGTCCCTCCCTTGCTAGTGATGTGCAGGCTGTTTTAAACGCAGACAACAGCTACAATGTAGACCTGTTTACAGAAGGTGTCACAGGCTTTACAGAGCAATGACACTTCTTTAACTGACGATGAACTGGAGTTTATTGTTACAGTTGCGGTTGCATGCGATGGTCAAAGCGGGGGCGTCCGTCTAAGATTGGGAAACGTCGCGTATAATGAAATTTTGTCCAAAAAGGGGTGTTTTCTGTACAACCCCCATAACGGAGGAAACAACAACTTGTGTTTCTCTCTCTGTCTAGCACACCATGCTAATGCTGCCAGGGTCTGAGGCTAACAAAATTGAACATGCAAGACAGTTGCACAGTGCGGTTGGTTTTGATCATACACACAAGGTATCATTAAGTGACATAGTCAAATTCGAGAGACATCTAAATGTTAAAATTATCGTATTCCATCACAACACAGGGCGTAAACGCCTGCAGTGTTTCCAGACACACGATTCTCCACATCCACAAACAATCTGGTTATACCTTCAGGACGAACACTATTATTTAATTGAAAACAAGACAGATTTTTTTGACGCTTCTTATGTTTGTCAAGACTGTTACAGCACATAATCCTCACAACTGCTTCACAACTGTAAACACAGATGCAATGTCTGTTTTACACAGTGCCATAGTCACCTCAGTACCAGTAGTAGTAGTAGTGTAAAATGTCCTGACTGTAAAAGGATCTGCAAATCTCAACACTGTTTTAATCGGCATAAACAAAAAGAAACAAGGCACAACACTATACCATGTAACACATTGAAATACTGCGAGCGGTGTGGTGAAATATACAATGTCGGTCAAATGCAACACAAGTGTGCAGCTGCTGTTTGTTCCCAGAAATATCCCAAAAATATATATGATTTTGAGACCTGTTACCATAACGGCAGGCATGAGGCAAATTTCGTGTGTGCAATGGACATTGATGGAAGTTTTGTTTTAACACCACGAATTGCATCGATGCCTTTGTAAGGCGCTACAGGCAACCGGAAATACCGCGACTACACATTCATAGCGCACAATGCTTCGGGGTTTGACAGCTACATATTGTTGGAATACTTTGTAAAACAAGGCATCACCTCTCTTGAGTTAATCACCGACCCCGCCCGCTTCACTCCGCTCATGTTTAGCGACCATTATAACGTGAGTCAGTTTTGTTTCATCTCTGACGACGTGTAGCTATGGTGCAGTGGTGTCACGCAGACGGTTGAGCCTCCCGAATAAGCAACGCGTTAATGTGTTTATAGGAGCCATGACAACTGCCCACGCTAGACTCATGTTGTACGACCTGCTGGATAAATTGCAGGAACGCGTGCTGTATTGTGACACTGACAGTGTTATTGTTACATCACAAAGTGGTGACTGGGTCCCTCCCTTAGGTCCGTATCTGGGGGATTTAACCGATGAAATCAATGACGATGTTGTTTGCGGTCTGCTTGAGGAAGACTACATCACTGAATTTGTGTCAGGCGGCCCAAAGTGTTACATGTATCACACGCAATCCGGCAAGAAACAGGTCAAATGCAAAGGAGTGACACTAAATGCTAAAAACGCATCGGTGGTCACGCACGAAATCTCTCGTGGGTCTAGTTCGGTCCTTTGTGACCAATCAAAAGTCAGAGGTACACCTAATAAGGGAAGCGGCTACAATCAGGCGTGATAAAAAGTTCCATTTATAGAATGACAGAGTTTTCAAGAAGGTCCAAGTGGTGTACAGCAAGCGTAGGGTGCTGAGTGATTACACCACATTACCTTATGGATTCTGAACCAGACTGAGGGTTTGATGCTAGGCTGCAACACCCATTTAGTTTAGTGGTGAGTGGTCCTTCAAACTGCGGAAAGACATTTTTTGTCAAGAGTGTTATCGAAAACGCATCGAGGGTTATTACACCTTGTATTGATAGCATTGTTTACGTCTACTCATGCTGGCAGCCTTTATATGATCTCCTTAAATTAAGGGAAATTAATTTTGTGAACGGTTTACCTGGAATCTCTGTGCGACGACACGCTCCTGCCCCCAAACAAAAACAATTTACTTATCATAGACGATTTAATGAACGATGCCTGTAACAACACAGAAGTCCAAAATGTTTTTACCAAATATGTTCATCATTGGAATCTGAGTTGTATATATCTAGTACAAAATCTATTTATTCAAGGCAAGGCTAGTCGAACTATTAGTTTAAACACCAATTACCTTGTCTTGTTTAAAAATCCTAGAGATAAATACCAGATTACCTTATTGGCCAGACAGATGTTTCCGGGTAACACCAAATATTTTTTAGAGGCCTTTAATGATGCCACCGGCTCCGCCTACGGTTATCTCCTCATAGATTATAAAGCAAAGACCCCGGATCATTTAAGACTCAGATCAGCTCTGCTATCTATTTTTACTACCCTTACTAGGAGCAGCTATTCCATTTTTAGCTAGTCTTATAACTAGAGGCTAAAAAATGCAGCACGCACAAAAAATGTTTTTGGTACCTCAGCAACAGCTGGACTTTTTAAAGCACATGAGCAAAGCACAGGATCCATCAGGCAAGCTGTGCAAAATGAGCTGGACAAGGTGATAATGGACATACTGAATCAGCCTCATACGAATGTGTATGAGAAAGCAAAAAAGTATGCGGTTGTTTTGCAGCGGTATCTGGCGGTGGTTGAAGCAGGGAGAACGTGAAAAGGGCGTACTAACTTTATCCCTTCCAGAGAGGGAAAGTGATGATGCAGATGTTTTGGGTCTGAAGCACAACCCTGTAGCTGGGGATGGCGGTGGTGATGATGACAGTGTTAAAAAAGACCGGGTTGCTGAAGATGTTCTAAAACACATGCCCAAGGGAAGAAGGAAAAATGTCTAACACATTTTAGACGCCTTGACCCGATCAAAAAACGTAATATCGTGGACGGATCAGGGAGAAGTGGTTTTTAACAATGTTTTTTTTTATTTTTTTTTTTATTTATTTTTTTTTTTTAATTTTTTTTTTTTTTTTGACCCAACCACCTGTGAAAATATATTTTCTTTTATTCAAACTAAAAAATAATGTATTTGGATAATGTATTTTCTGTGTATTATAATTACCAATGTTATTGAAAATGTAAATAAAAAAAATGTTACTGTGATGATGAATCGTGTTCTGTCTTTATTTAGATTCATCATTGTTACAAACATCATTTTCCACATTGTACACATGTAAAATTATACCCGCGGCATACAGAGACGGGGCGTATTTTATTGACAAATCGACAAACCATTGCATCATTACACATTAGATTAGTCCCGTACATGTTTATGACTTGTGTGTAAGTCATTCCTTTTTGAATATGGCACAAGAAAAACACAGTGCTGACCGCACGTTGTAGCAAATTCGCTCTGAACCTGTCTCCCAGAATACAATACATCGGTGCAGATTTTCTTAAGAAAATTCATAATCCGCGCTGGAAATTTGTCACAATCAGGTGAGTTACCAAAACTGTCAAAGAAATATCCTCGTTTGTCCTTTGCGATATAAACAGCCAACCAGTGCTCGCCGGGCATGGCAGAGGGGTGTGTGTTTACAATCATCATGGTGGGAAAGGTGTAAACACGTTTTGGGAGCTGGTCGCAGGCCAAGACTCCTAGGAAATCTGTACCCTTGATAATTTTTCTTTTAACAATACTGGTTAATTCTATAGTATTCATGGTGGGTTTTTTAGTAGTAGTCCAAAAGTACTTGTCTCTTGTTTGATACCTCGATAACTGGTGCACGGCAGCGGTACTCTGAAACGGGCTTCCAGCCTGACGTTGCCCTGCTTTTAATCAGCGACACATTTCCCGAACTCCCTTCATCCGGCTCCAAGTTAATCCTCACGTAATATAGACGGGGATCTGTCCTTTAGATGGCGACCGGTAGTCTGTATCAGCTGATAATACTCTTGCATACTGCCCTCTCTGAAAAAGTGGCTGAAAAGGCTTCGCAGGGAACAGCTGGCCGTCAGCATATATACTCATGTATTCTGTGTCGTAGTGTTCAAAATTAAAGGGGTTGCGTGTATAGCTCCCTGGTATATCCCTCATTATCCACAAATCCGACTATGATAAATTTAGGAATCTGCCCTATGTAGAGATTTTCCTGATTGCACACCCTTGTTCCGGCGGGGATGGAGAATGTCTTTAACGCCACCCTGTCTATATAGCGTATTTAGCGTTGGTGTGCTGTAGAGCCCTGCTGTGGGCTAACCTGACGGTAGGAGCGACAGACACCTTCTTTACAAATAAACTGGCCGACACGATCTTAACCTGGTATCGTACGTCTGCAGCTGTCATTAGGGCAAATTTATCTTTTGAGCGTATAAATTTTAGAGAAATATCCACGCCATTCAGCATGAGTTTCTTGAAAAAACAAATCTGCGTGAATTGGAGCGATCAGTTCCGCACAATACGGCTGTGTCTCCCGTGTATTCTGCCTCTGCCTCTGGCCGTCAGCCCCTCGTTGTTCCCGTCTATCGACGCCTCATTCATATGGCTGCTGGTGTCTTTATAAAACAGCGCCGTGCTAAACTGTGTCCAGCGTGTCTTTTCCATAGTTGATCAAACATTCAATTATTCCTCAGTATGGATATGTGTTGGAGAATTGTGTTATAAGCTTGTCCCCCAACATTATATCTACCTGCGAAAGGTCCGGGCGCATCCCGGATAGTTTATAAAACCCACATTTGCATCGTTAGTTAATCCAGATTTGTGCCATCAGCGTTTGTAATTCTCACGCGGGTAAACAAATAGGTGTCATTCAGATCCAGATAATCTTCCCCGCTGGCTGATATATAAAACTCCAGAGGTCCCGTGTCTGTTATCGCCGAAATCGGGGGGATTTCATGGAATGTAGATTTTTCGATAGGTGTCTGGGTATATGGGACGGTGAACAGATCCAGTTCTGTCTTCACACATTCTACGCCATGGGGTCTTTCTTACGCAGAGTTGAGCTTAAAATATGTCTTTTGAATGGGAGTTGGAGCGTCTTTTAGGAGTTCTGCCACGCTTCGCATTCGACTTCTTTTTGCGGGTTCTGGGCTTTTTGCTGGGTGTTTTACATTTTGTGGAGGCGGACTGACTGACTACGCCCCCTTCCCGAAGGGGGTCTCTTTGCTGGTCTTTTCGCGTACACCATTAGGCCGTTTCCATCCTGCTTACTCTCTGTGTTGCCTCTGGTGATCCGGGTCACAGCGTCCCCCACGATGTTTGTGACTGCGGTTTATAAATGAGGCTTTGCCAGGCTGAAACCTCTTTTTAAAAGCGGTATGGCCATTCTAAATAGCTTTCTAAATATACCCCCCAAACCGTGGCCATACTGCGTACTTTATCCAATAAACCCCAGTAATTCCTAATCCGCCCGCCTGATTCATATAGTTTGATATGTATCTACCACGTCATTGTGCGTGTAAAGCGGCATCATGTTTTTTCTTTTTCCAGCTCACTCTCAAAAATACTGCTTCGTCGGTCTAAAGTGTAGTTTGACAATCACTTTCCCGTATGAAAAAGGTATATAGTGGTTTTGATCGTTTTTTAGCGAGATTTCTTTGTCATCTATGACTGACTTGGAGAGCGATGTGTAATGTGGCTTGTCATAAGTCAAAGTGGGCATACGTCGAACCTCATCATCCAATACGCGTTTATACAGCGGAGGAGGAGTGGCACGTAACTGTCACCCACTAGCTGATAATCCACGATATCGCTATAAACGAATATATTATAAAGCCCTCCGTGTATGTCAGCAGGGTGTGGAGCTGCATAGTGTTTTCTATAATTGGGAGTTAACGGTATCTCAAAAGGCTCCCCGGGTGTGAAACCGAGTATTTCTGCTAATCTGCCTTTGAATGTTATGGTGATTCCTTCCGCCCCAGAAACATATATGAGATTTGTGATATTGTTATATTGTAGACTGATGCGTGATGTTATGTGGTTAACCACGCACTTGGTGTTAAATTCTTTTACTATTCTGGGTATACTATCATAAAATCCGGTAGACATCGTTATGGTTACATTCTTCTGTGTTTTAGAATCATAGACGACCACTTCGGCATCAGATGCTGGAAAATTATCCCACACGCGAGGGTACTGCAGCTCGATAATCCCCACCTCGTACGGCTCATTTAGAACGATCGGCTCTGCTAATTTTGTCCTGTAGCTCCATATCTTATTGTTGGGATAAACCTGTAGTGACGCATTACTAGGTAACGTAACGTAAAATCCGTTCTTCTCCATCCTTGTCACACTGCTGTGCGCAGAAAAATGAGCCCTGTTAATAGTTAGCAGCGGGCTTATATTGCACATCCACAATGTCTTTTTCGGCAATCCACGAGTTAAATTTCTCTGGGCAGCCCAACCATTTCACAAGAACCATCTTTTTACGTACTATTTTTTTTCTCGCCAATATTTTCTCCAATTTATACACCCTGTTTTTATCCATAATCACTCGTTGTAATTCCTGCTCATAAAAAGTGCCTTTTACCGCCTCGCCTGCACCATCGGTCAGCCTGTACACGGGGAGATCTCTTGTTATGCGCTCTGTTACGGTAAAAAACTCGTCTGTAAATGACGCCTCTGAGTTTGGATATTCTCACCGTGTCTCCCACACTAAATTTAAAAGACGTGACGCTCCGCTTTTTCGTTTTGTACAGGTTGTTAAAGACAATTTTCTCATTGTCTGTATTTACAGCAATAGGCTCCATCTTTATTGATCTGTGATAAGATTTGTTATAGGCATTAACTAAATCCTGCAACACGTCTACATATCTACGAGAGTTGACAGACGTTAAGTATCTCCACATACGAGTCTTGAAGGTCCTGTTAAATCGCTCCACAACGCTGGCTTTAGTTTCATTTGAAGTCGAAAAATGCTTGATTTTATACTGATCCAATAATCGCTGAAACTGTTTATTATAAAACTCTGTGCCCTCGTCCGTTTGGAGTTTTAAGGGTACGCGACCCTCGCTCAAAATGTCTTTAAACGCGTTTGTAACAGAGGATTCGGTTTTATTTTTAAGACACCTGACCCACATGCATTTAGAAAATACATCAGTGCACTTCAGCAGGTAACGCACATCATCGTTCTCCGTAGAATATTCACTCATGTCAACGAGATCCATTTGAAACTGTTTGTCTATACCGCCGACCAACACCCTGTTTCTTGGAAAATGCCTAGCAGCTTTAGCATGAAGAGTGTACACATCTTGACCCAGTAAAAAGCGCTTCACTTCGGGCAGGGCCGGTGTCGCGCCTGTAATGATCCCCGACTGCCTTGTGGAGTTTAGACACGCTTCCAAGGCCCGCGGGATTAGCCGGATCATAATAAACCTCTCGCAGTGTTGTTTCCATGATCAATTTAAATGATAAATGATTTGCAAGGTGTTTGTTACGGGTGATTTTATTTATCAGCTCTACGAGAGCTATATGTCACCAACATTTTCCCCACCACTTAACATACATAGATATTTTAAACACACAGACAAATTTTGTATCTACCATGTGCTGTGTTAGATGTTGGACTAAATCAAACACCATCCACGTTCATACTGTTTTTAGCTTTAAAATGACACACATCGCAAAGAAATGCACACAGTGAAATGACATGCCCTACTTTAAACACATTATGTGTGTCTTCACTAGAAAAAAAGTTTGTTATCACATCTTTAACAAGGGTAGGATTGTCACAGTTTGCGCATGAGGCCACTATGTGACTCCAGTTACCAACATTAGCTCTTACATATTTTACATGTTTACTAAAAGCAACATATTCACTAGGCACGTTTTTTCTACCCATAATCAACTCACACAATAAAGTTGTCATTCTGTTTTTCACATACAGCCTATTCCATGAAAATAACATCATAGTGATTACACTCAACATGTTTGTGTCACATTTATTTATTTATTGTGAATAATCAGACCCAGGTTGGTTAATGTCGTCCTCTGTAAGGTAGCCGAGCCATAATTTGTATGCCTCATCTACTGCTGTCTCGTGGGCATACGTTTCTGATGACAGAGCCTCCGTGATTTTGATTTTCAGGAGGGGCGAGATCCAAAATGACCTCTTCAGCCGCTCCTAAAAGTCTCTGTTGAAAAGTGTGCGGGTGTGATCCATGACAGCAAGAGTCGCAGAGCGCTTTCCAGCGTTGGTTTAAACACAATGTCACATATTTCATGAAAGTGCGTGTCCAGGATATCACTATGCGCAAATACACAGGTGTGTCAGGATCTGGCTCGGGTGGTCAATTTCACAACCGTAGCAGAGAGATCTGCTCTCTCTAGAGATCTCTAGAGATCTTTTCCCACGCTGATTGGCACAGGCACGCCTGCAGCAGCCTAACGGCGGTCAGGTCGGGGAACACAGGGAAGAAGCGAGACCAGGCGGAGGGCCAGACGGCCTCTTTCCCCAGGCTCTCTTTGCAGAGACCTCCAATCGCACCACTGAACAAAAAAAGACGGTTTTAAACCATGAGTTCAATTCTTGAAGGGTGACTGGATAAGGACGCAGTGACCACTTTTCACGGCCGCGGACCCGCAATCACCCTCTCTCTGTCTTCGCAAACACTCAGAAAAATAAAGTCCTCAGATGATCTGGTGAAACGGTCTGCCTCAACCCTGTATATCTCAGGACCTGTTGCACTGACCCACTGAGACACGTAAACCGCCTCAGGAAAACCAGGATGCCTCCAGGTCAGGGCAAATGACAGAGCGAAACACATTCCAGTCTTTCACAGACACACACACTCTTAGTGTTGCGTCATCATCATCATCCGCAGAACCGTCATCTCTACGTGTGCCTACAGACAGTGGACGATGTGATTCTGCCTTGTAAGCGCTCTGCCTTTATACCTAACTAAGATCAATTAGTTTAAACAGAAACCGGACGCGGTAGGAGGGGTCACTGTTTACCAGTGGTGGGAAATACACGTGTAATCGGGTCACATGGTCATAAACACACTACACACCTGGGATCCGGCCTTTGCTTGTACCAGTGGGGTTTACTATAAGACAAATGGCTGTCTCGCGGGAAAACATTCATCTGGAGTGGTTAGCGCGTCTCGTCTAAGTGGATAAATTAAACAATCCTAGCCTACTGCAGCGCAATTTCAAAATCTACTTCTACTATACGTACTTTTAATACTCTAAAGTTAAATTCATTCATTCCGTTTAACCACAGAAAAAAGCAGCAAATAACAACGCCAAAGCAGTCGTTTCTTTGTTAACGAAGGCACACACATTCGTTGAATAAATTAAACAATCTACTACTACATTTCAATTCATTCAGTTTAATTCGTTCATAAAAAGTCATTTGTTCATTAAAAACCCTTACACTGCGCTTACAGATTAAATAAAAAAAAAAAACCTGTACTAAATATATAGCGCACTACTTTTCAATTCAGTTTAGCCACACACACACACACACACACACACATACACATTCATTCATCTATCTTTCTCTTATTATAAGACATCGCAGGATGTGACAATGATGGGAAATACACGTGTAGTCGGGTCACGTGTAGTTGGGTCACATGGTCATAAACACGCTATACACACGGGATCCGGCATCTGTTTGTCATTTTATTTACTATAAGACAGGTGGATGTCTTTTATTACCCCTGGTGGAAGTAAAAAAAAAAAAGGGGGGGAGGGGGGCGGGAGCGCAAAGGTGCCATATATATACTACTACTATGACACAGAACGTTAGTTACATATCGTACATATTGTAACTCCAGATACAATAAGTATAGGTGCAGCTCTCTAAGGCTATCGCTAGTGGGTTAATCCCTCACGCACATGCGCAGCACTGAAAAAAACTTTAGTCCACGCCCACCTACTACGTGGGCCTCAACCCCGGTCTCACCTTGCCTATAAATTGAGCTGAGACCGGACAATCAGCTCCCAACATAGCTTTTTCTTCAGCCATTCAAGGAGCCAGTGAGGCCCAAATCTTAGAGGGCTGCGCCTATACTCGTAGACTCTGGAGTTACAATACGTAACTAACATTCTATTTCATATAGGCTTCGCCCTCTAAGGCTATCGCTAGTGGGTTAAGGGCAAAGCAGGATGTGTGGTCCATGCCTCACTGGGTCCATACAGTACCACAAGCACGAACACACGCCCAATAAAATGTATAAGCCGACTCAATGGCGAGCCCCTGTACCATGCATAACGTCGCATGGCAACAGGAGACCTATCGGCATAATAAACCTACTACTGAAAGACAGTGCAAAGCCAAAGTTATGCGCTGTAACAGTCTAACAAGGAACAGAGTAGGCAATAAACCAGGAGATACAATAAATCTTCCCGTCAACAAAACGAGAGAAGATGCACAGCCAAATCATCTCATAATAATCACTCTGCTGCAACATTCAGCAGAGTGAGTCCTGGAAAAAGGAGAAACAGCCCTTAAATAAAAGCAAATGAAAGAACAGGGGAAGACCATGAAGCAGCTTCCACCGTCATTCCTCCATACATGCCGGGAATGTCCTCTGCCTCCTGTGATGCCATCTTCATTCCTCTTACCATCTCCTGAAAGTGGGGCCCGAACACCCTGTCCGGGCTGATGGGAGGCTCTAGCAGCTCCTCCTTGTGCTCCTTGGGAAGGTTACAGCTGTTCAGCCACAGGTTCCAGTGCACCATCGTCTGCCACGCTGCGATCCACGCCGTGCACATGGCGACGGATGCACACAGCGTCAAAGCGGCGCCGGCCACCTGCTCGGTTGACAGGGGGTCAGGCTGCAGTGCCAGGTCCCGCATGTAAAAGCAGAGCAGGGCGATGTTGATGTTGTTGGCCACCGCTGAAGCCTGAAAGTGAAAGGCATATTGGTGGGACCTGTCTGCCAGGTGGGCCATCAGCTGATCCTTCGGGGACGGCGGGACCGGCCAGCGCCCGCCCCTGACTGGGACCGGGGGACAGACACGGTCTGTGAAGTCATCCACCTTGGTGATAGGAACGTAGGTGGACACCGGCGCTCTCAGCTGAATCCGGACCCTCGAGACGGGTGGGTCCAAATTGTGGAGGGCTTCGTCCACCGAATATGCCTCCCTTAATGGCCACACATCTGCTTGCTGCTGCTTTTCGGATTGCAGGAGGCGCGGACAAAAAGCCTGAGGGGTGAGTGCCAGGCCGGCGTGTTCTGGCCCCAGGCACGACTCGCAGCGGGCGTGATAGCTCATGATAAAACCCGTCTTGCACGCGGCGCAGATCCGTCGCGCTGAAGAAAAACGGGAGCGGATTGACTGGATGACAGGGCTGGATGAGCTGGATGAAGGGTGTTCAGGAAATGTGTCGCTGATTAAAACGGGCAACGTCAGGCTGGAAGCTTGTTTCAGAGTACGGCTGCCGCGCACCATCAGTTATCGAGGTATCAAACAAGAGACAAGTACTTTTGGACTATTAAAAACACCATGAATACTATAGAATTAACCAGTATTGTTACAAGAAAAATTAAGGGTACAGATTTTCTAGGAGTCTTGGCCTGCGACCAGCTCCCAAAACACATTTTACAAATTTCCCACCATGACTGTAAACACACATCCCTCTGCCATGCCTGGTGAGCACTGGTTGGCTGTTTATATCGCAAAGGAAAAACGAGGAGATTTCTTTAACAGTTTTGGCAACTCACCTGTGACAAATTTCCTGCGCAGATTATGAATTTCCTTAAACTGCACCAATGTATTCTGGAAGACGGGTTCAGAGCGAATTTGCTACAACGTGTTTTTTTTTCTTTTTTTTTTTCTTGTGTGTAAGTCATTCCTTTTTGGATATGGTACAAGTCACAAACATGTACGGGACTGGTACATTATTTTTTAGTTTGAATAAAAGAAATACAACAATCTTTTCACCTGTGGTTGGGTTAAATAAAAATTAAGAAGGAAAAAACACATCCATACTGTCACAGACATGACAAATTATGGAAAAACAACAATCAAAAATCAGACCAAGCAGAAGAGTCTAATCTGTGTGATTTAGATCCCCTCGTCTTCGGGGTCGGGTCGGGTCGGGTCCATTTTCTAGAGCATAAATTCTCACGGGTCATGAAGCTCATTTCACCCCTTGAGTCTTCACCACCGTCACCTTTATATTGTGCAATAGCCCCACGCAGTGAGTGTTTGGTTATAACGGATAATGGTATATCTAAACCAGCCAGTGTTCTTAAACACTCCCCACCCCATGGGTCTAGACATATCTAAAACATTGTGGGATGCCGTAACACTTTAACAGATCAAACAGATGTGAACCTTTTGACCGGTTGTTTGATAAAAACCATTTCTCCTTGATCCGTCCATGATATTACGTTTTTTTTTGTTTTTTGTTTTTTTTTTGATCAGGTCATGGCATCTAAAATGTGTTCGGCATTTTTCCTACTTCTCTTGGGCATGTGTTTTAAAACCTCTTCAGCAACCCGGTCTTTAACAGTGTCATCACCACCACCATCCCCAGCTACAGGGGCGATCACATCACAACTTTCGCTCTCTGGAAGGAATAAAGTTAGTACGCCCTTTTCACGTTCTCCCTCCTTCACCACCGCCAGATACTGCTGCAAAACAACCGCATACTTTTTTGCTTTCTCATACACATTCGTATGAGGCTGATTCAGGATGTCCATTATCACCTTGTCCAGCTCATTTTGCACAGCTTGCCTGCTTTGCTCATGTGCCTGCTGCTTCCAAGTCCAACTGTTGCTGAGGTACCAAAAATATACCATTTTAATCATAGATACATCGATTGTGTTTACATGGCAAAATAACTATAAAAAATACAAGTTTGCATTGTCTGGTACAAAGATGCATTTGTTTTTATTTTTAACGTTTTAAATCAGATTATAATGTATTTATTACTCTATTCTCTATTTCTCTAGGTTATGTGGAGATGAAAAGAGTGTTTGGCAACTGTATCTAAAAGGTACGAGCTCCTGAAGCAATAGTTAGCACATGGCCATTTTGGTCAGACACCCACATCCATGCACATATTTTGAATGCCCATGCTCATTCAAAACTTGGAATGCCCTGAAGACTCACTTAAGTAAATCACGTTTCACCAAAAAGTGCTGATGTAGAAATATACAACTGCTTTTTGTGTCCAGGAAGTGCCATTCCATCTAATAGAGAATACTTTGTTCATATTTACAACCACTTAAAGCGCTTTGAGACTGTCACGTGTATGTACCAGAATTGTTCTTATCAATCTAATATATATGCTTCTTTCAAATCTCATAAACAAGAAGCATGGCACTTGTACAGTGAATGACTTAAAAGTTGGAGCAGTTTCAAACAGTAATGTAAAGGATAATTCACCTGAAGAACTTTGCCCTCATGATGCAGAAACGGGTTCTGATTTAGATTCTTATCAAATAAGTGAAGCAGACAAAAATGAGAATCTGGAAGATGCAATTATTCATAAATTTGCATCTGTTCTTCTAAAGTTGGAGATTAACTCACATGTACCAAGCTCAGCAATTGATGTGTTACTAGAAGACTTGCACTTTGTTACTGGCACAACAGCAGAGGTGAAAATAAACAGTATAGCTGTTGATGTTTTCAAAAAGCATCACCTCAATGTTGATCAGTTAATAATTGATTAGTTGAGCATTGCTATTTCTACCCATAATCCTTGGCTACAAGCAATAGCCACGGATGGCTCACTAGCTACAGGATTCAAACGTCAAAAATACTACATGGAACATTTTAAAGTTGTGGAACCTGTTGAGTATGTTCTTGAGGCAAGGACAAAAAATCTACCCATACTCAAATCTCTACAATAGCTCCTGGGACGTAAGGTTATAGTTGATAAGGCTGTTCATAGTCATGCAGCCTGTAATGTAAATCAACAACTGTATTGCTCATATCAGGATGGTGAACACTACAAGAACAATCTTTCAGGGGAAGATTTAAGAGTCTCCCTGTGCTTGTATATCTGACTTTGAATTGTATAATCTCTTGGGACAGTCACGTAAGTAACACAAGCTTTGTGCCATTTACTGGGTTCTGGGCAATTTACCCCAAGGTAGTAACTCAGCCTTGTCCTCAATTTACCTGGCATTGTTGTGCAAAAGTAGCCATGTCAGAGAGTTTGGCTATGGAAAAATATTAGAGCCTCTTTTGCATGATCTTGAGACATTGGAGCAGCACGGGTTCATACCACAGCTTGGGTCATTTATTAAGGGCACAGTACAGTGTGATACTGCAGATAACCTTGGGGCTCATGGGCTAGGGGGGTTCGTAGAGAGTTTCTCAGGGAAGTATTACTGTCGCTTCTGTTTAGCTGAGGACAGTGAAATTCAGGAAAAAGAAGTTAGATCAGGAGCATTTCAGCCCAGAACCAAGGATGTTCATCAGAATCACATCACAAAAGCTCAAGAAAAAGAGGAAAGCTGCTTTGCTGTTAAGCAGTGTCTATCTCACTTTAATGTCATCAGTTTTTACCCCCCAGACATCATCCATGATCTTTTTTGAAGGCATAGTTCCAGTTGAACTAGCACTGTGCATTGCCTTGTTACTGTCAAAGAAGTTTTTCACTCTTCTCGCATCAACATTCTCATTACATCGTTCCCATACAAATTTGGGGATAAGATGAACCGGCCTCATATCTTACCCAAAGCTTTGCTGCAAAAAAACCCAAAGTCTCAAACGATTGGTGGCAACACCCACGAAAACTGGTGTCTCCTTAGGTTATTTCCTTTGATGGTTGGCACACTTGTTCCTGTTGATGAACCTGCATGGCAGTTGATTTTGGATCTAAAAGATATTGTCGATTTTAGTTGTTGCTCCCATTCATTGTGCAGAGTCCATTGACTATTTAGAGTTTAAAATCTCAGAGCACCAACAACGTTTAAAGGAAGTGTTTCCTGATAAGAAGTTGTTGCCAAAACATCACTTTCTGGAACATTATCCAGAAATGATTAAAAACTTTGGTCCTCTAGTTGCACTATGGACCATGAGATATGAGGCAAAACACAGCTTTTTTAAGCAGATTGTCAGGCATACAAAGAACTTCTGGAATATAACTTTGTCATTGGCAAAAAACATCAGTTGATGGTAGGCTATCATATGAACATACCTGAAAGTGAACAATCTCCCTTGAAAGTCTCAAAGGTCCCCATTGATGTCCTAAACGAAGATGTTGTGCATATTCTCACTCTGAAGCACCCTGAAGTCACTGCTGTGAACCTTGCCAATAGTGTCTCCATTAATGGCATTGACTACAAAAAGGGCATGATAGTTGTGCGTGGATCTTGCGGGGGCCTCCCAGAATTCTCTGAAATAATTCAGCTCTGTGTCTTCAAAGGTGATTTAAGCCTCATCGTCAAAGTTTTCTACATGGTTTTGGGAGCACTACAGAGCCTAAGAGTTGGAGCCAACGAAACAGGTGGCATTGATTGGTTGGAAAGACCTTCCTGACCATTACCCTCTGGCTGACTATAAAGTTGGATCCAAGTGGATGGTGACTTTAAAAAGATTTCTCTATTTTAGAGGTAAAATGAATAACCTTAATAAATGTGTAAATGAACATAACAGCACATCATATTTTGTAGCAGGAGAAATCGGTTCCCATGTAGCCACATTACATTTTTGAGTCTTTGAGTTTTTTTTTTTTTAGAATCTAGAATCTAGTAGTAGTTCCACTTTTCCTGTTGCCATGGTGAAATAATGTCTAATGAGCTTTGAAGCCCAGCTTGAATTGATGTTCATGATAAAGACCCCATGACGCTTATCGCAGTAGGGGATTCCCCGGTGTCTTGGTGAAATTCCCAATCTGGCTATCTCAAACTGCCCCCTAATCATCTTTGTTATCTAATTGGTTAATTGTGTACACTCCCAGATGTTACTGTCTCTGATGCTCTCTGACTGTCATGAGATGTTGATGTCTTGTCTCTCTGTCTGTGTTAGGAGATGTTACTGTTTCCTTTTGTCTCACATTCTGCTTTATTATGATTTATCTTACGTTGTCTGGTTACTGTCAAGATTTTCACATATGCAAACAGCAAAACATTGTCATTGGATTTTAATTAGGATTTGAAAACTCCTAGATGGCAAAATTTGGTTTTACATTTTCCATTTCATTAATACCCTGTCTTTTTTTTCTTTCTTTCTTTTTTTTTTTTTTCAGGTTGAATATAAGATGGCTGCAGTCCTAAGAGTTATACTTGGAGAAGAAAATGTTGGTTTAGATCTTCCCAATGGAATCCCATCTGAGCTTGAAGATCTTAAAGCAGAGATCAAAAGACAGCACGACTTGTTGGGAAATTTTAGACTGCAGTTCAGAGACGCAAGATTCGACAATGACTTTGTGAACTTGTCATCCACTTCCCTACTAAAAGACAGGAGCACAGTGAAAGTAATTTACCTAACAAATGAGTCAGGCACTACACCTCATGATGACCCCTTACCATGCCCCAGACTTGGAGGACCATCAGGCTGTAAAGATCAGATGATGCTGAGGACAAAGCATCAGACATTCTTTCCTCTGCCTCTTCAAGTTCACTGTCATCCACAAATTCAGGGTCATCCTTGAGATCACAGCCATGGCCCCAAACCTTCACTATACCCCCGTTTGCTGTTGAGATAGGCATCATTGGCTCTAGCTCATTGCTCAATCGCAAAGATGGCACTCCTCTGAGGCCAAGTACCAGAATGAGATCAGGCATTCTAGATGTGTTGGTAAAAGAAATAGTCAAATATAAAATGTATCCTGAGAGCGAAGACTTGGAACAAGTGGCCCGGGTTCTGGTTGCAAAACATCCTTGTTTAGGAAATCAAGGAACTGGTTACGGGGGCTGGAAGATAAGTTTGGGTACTAAAATGAACAATTACCGCCAAATACTGAGAAATGCTGGCTACCCAGAGCCTGAATTCTGTGAAAATAGAGAGAGCGGGGTGCCTCAAACCAAAGTCCCAACCAAGTTAAAAAGCCACGTAAAGCCTAAGTGAATTTTCTTCCTAATTATCCAGAGGGCGAAACTAGATAAACTCTTGAGGCCCAAAGGCAAGAACTGGTATTGGAGCATAAGCAGAAGAACTCCAATACAAACCCACTGATCAAAATGAAAATGGAAAGAACCTTCGCCTATAGAAGACAGGAAATTGTCAGAGATGTTCTTCGTTGTACAGCTCCAAAACAGATGGCCAGCTCTATTTACTCCAAGTGAGATAAAGCACTAGTGACTGTGTGATTAGTTTATGGTATGGTGTATTTAGTTTAAGGACCTGAGAATCACACTGATACCTGTGGTGATCTGTATAACTGCTTTTCAGCTTTAAATTTTCTTATGCATCACTCATTGTGTTACAGGTAAATGCTGAATTCACCCGCATTACGACTAAGCCACTAGTGTCCACCTTCATGTTCCAACTGGATCATTACACAGATCCGTTGTTGAAGGCCTTCCGAAAGAAGGGGGGAACAGCAGGACTAAAGATAACAGGGATCAAGGCAGCCATGGGCAAGGTTGGTAGTTGCATGAAATAATTTAGACCTGATCCAAATAAAAAAGAAAAGGCTTCTATTGATTTTGTGTGTGTGTTCTGAAAAACCTGACGCAGTTGTCCATGTTCACAAAAACGTTTTTTTTTTCTCCCCATGTATATTCTAGCAACATCTGAAAATGATACCGATGCTATTCCCTGCTGAAATGGTAAAAAAAAAAAATAATAATGATAAATTTGGGTCTAAATGGGTTAAATGGTGTATTTTGAGCACTTTACCCTGTTTCACCATTTTACACTGTTTCTCTCATTAAAGGGGAAGTACCGTTTGTACAGTTATTACATTGTCTGTGGCATGAAATTTGACTATTTACTCACTCATAGTGTTCCCGTGACAAGAAGTCTTTCAGGAAATGTTCATATCCAAAGAGAAACTTAAATCCATAAAAAGAGTCCACGGGACAAAACGCCGCAATTTTTGTCAGCAGACTAGTTAATTTCACCAATATTCCAGCACAGTCAGTGTTAATCCTCCATTACTGTCCAAGGTGGCTTGTTTACATAATCTGGGTACTCTAAACCATCTACTGCCCTCTGAATTGGAGGACAGAATGCTGGAGAACTCATGGCCCACAGCAGGAAACCAACAAAGGTTTCTTCTTCGTTGGTTTCCTGCAGTCTGCCATGAGTCCTCCAGCATTACTTCAGCCAATCGGTCCAGTCGGTCCCCTACGACACAGCCGTGATGTCACTCAGGTGATATTAACCAGCGCACCTCACTTCTCAGCGCTATTCCCGTTCACTCGCAGGCCGAGTAAACAGACTCTTTCAACGGATCCAAACCAGCTGAGCATCAGCTGATCTCAACCCGCCTGCAGAAGGACAAATAAACTCGTCGAGGACACCGGACCGCACGTCCCGTCTCTTCTCAGAAAGTCGAATCTGCTGCTTTTCCCGCTGCCGCCGAGGAAACCAGCCGGCCGTGATCACGAGCAAAGCGAAAGCAAAACGGTTCATTAACAACACACGGATCAAGACAACTCAAAGTAAGAGGCTTGTGTCTGGGCAGAGACTTTAGAGATAGTTGTGTATTATTCGGTATTTGTACTAATTGTGAAGAAGGACCGCCGCGTCCAGTTTACGCCAGAGCTACTACAGAGTAGTTACCGCTGCTTGTTTTCTGCTGTTGATTGTGTTTTGCACAGTGTTCACATACACCGCAAGCTTTGGGATATTCTTCAGTCCGGATCGGATTAATGAGCGAAAATCCCGCCAGTTAAAGGAAGTACCAGGCTCGACGAAGACTACTTCGTCCACCCACTACTGTGTGGTCGGGACAGGCGCTCATTGTCTCCCGGTATAGTTGAAAGTCGTTGTGCATGCGCTTCTCCTCCTTCTTTTCCTCCTAACTCGCATAAAAGCATCTACACACTACGAGGTTCGACACACTCAGACACAAGCAGAAGATAGCGTTTAGCCATCCTGCTTTCACACATTTTCAAAGACTACCTTGGTTTCTCCCCCACTCAGCTCAAACCTCGCGGTTGAGCCATCACGTGGAGGCATAGCTACTCAAAACTGCACCGCCACCTCTGTCCTCCCACTTTTACATGCACATACACACTTAGGCACACACGCACCCACATCAAGCATCACATACATATTGTATTAGAATAGATAATAGATATTTGTTGAGTGATAGTATTGATTGTAGTTGATTTATTATTTTCCATTAAATGCTATTTGTCGTTTGTGCGTATTTCTTGTGATAAGTGCTCGGATGCAACCCTTCATGGTCCACTTATAAGTGAATCCATTAAGACTGTTTGGCTAAAATATTCTATATATTTTAAGGTTTCTTGGTTACCGGGCCCTTGTAACAGGGTGGTGCCCCGTAATATTAAATCAACAATTAAGAATACAGACAATTATTCTTAATAATTATTCGCCGATAACCAGATACTCCTCTGATACTCCTGAAACAGTAGTTTCAATAATACTGAACTTTTCTCGTAGCTTTGGTATTTAATGCTTTTATGAGGCCTTGCTCACGGTTCATTATGTGGCAGCACCATGGCACACCGATATACCTGTAAGTGAGGCTCTTGATTATATATTTGATCACCACAGTGGTGAGGAGGAGAGAGGCCAGGAAACTGGCAGTGAGGATGGATTAGAGGAGGAAGTGTCAGAATGAGAAAGATGACACAGAATATAATCCAGAGCAAGAAATAACTGATGTGAAAACAAGCATAAAGTGCTGTAAATGCAATGCATATATTTGCAAGATGCATGCAATGCATACAATCTGCACATATTGTCCAACATGTGCATGAGAAAAAACACCATTGAAGTTTGAGTTAACCCACTCCACCAAGTTTAGAAGCCTGATTTTATATCAGTTTTCTTTTTTTATTCTGTTATCAGAAAAAAAAATAGACTGAACATTGTAATGTCATGCTTCTTGTTAGTTGTTGTGGTAACTTCGGCTTTGAAAAAGACCACTCGACAAGCTTGCTGTTGCTCATATGAGCTTTATCTATAACTTGCAAAATGGCATTCTCTTGTACACCGAGGCTTACCCCGCTCAAAATATGAAACACGGAGGCAAAACAACGCGAGAGGGAAAACCCCGGGAAAAAGCATCTCTTACAAACAGCTACCCTCTAGCAGATTATAAGTATTAAACCTATTTTATAGTGCTCATATTACAACAGTTCTTCTTTAATGTATTAACATATTGATCTTGGAATATTAAGTGTAGTGTTGGGATAATTTCCTTTGTACACAAAAAGTCTTTCTGGTCACTTTTGACCAGGAAAACAAAAAGTGTCACTTTATGTGTCTGTTTAAAATTTTAAATGGTTTAAAAACAAATGTCGTTTGTAACTTTAACCCAAAGTAGTCTGTGATAAACAGTATTCTATGTTTCATCTGATTATTTCTTAAAGTCAAAATAATCCAAGAAATTATGTTTTTTAGAACTCGAATTCAAGATGTATAAGCTCAGATCAATGAGGCATACAGGCCATGAATAACAAATAGAAATTCAAAACTTGTAATGTTCACAAGAATTTAAGTTGATTAAAAAAATCTAACCCAACAAATAGTGATAACACATGTATTATAGTTTTTATGAGTCTTAATGGAGCGGTCATTTTTGACCGGGAACAAAAAATTGTTTAACATGAAATGAACACAGCGTGAGGGTTAAAAAGCACCTCTGCTGCCTCACTCTGATTGTTGGTAGAAGGTCCATCAACAGGACAGGAAATGAGAGAGAGCTCCCCGACTGGACTCGGACCAGGGTCGCTGTGGTTCATGGTCAGGATCTTCACTAAACTATGGGGGCGTCAAAGTGAACTGAGCCAGTCATTGTTCTCAGCTCTACAGCCAGAGACAGACACTCAGTATTCACTGGACTGTGTTCAAAGGACAGACAAGTGTGATGAGCACTATTTTATCTTCCCTCTTTGTTTCTTCTTCTGTGTGTCTCATGCGTCTGTCTTGTTTCACCTTTCCCTCTCCGTTTGTCTCTCCAGTGATCGACGTATCAGAGCTTCATCACTTTCAGTCCTGCAGTTCAGTCTCACTTGTCACATCCACTGTGCTGCATTCAGATCGTCTTTTATAAGTCAACATTGTTTAAAGGTAAAAGAAAATGAGACTGTGTAATTAGTTTGAAGAGGAGCAGTGAGTGAGATCAAATGTTTGAGGCAAAGAGGAAAGAAAATGATCAAATGGGATGAAATATATTGACTGACTGAAACAATTACTGAAGGAGCTCGAGTGCACAGATAATAATCAGTGTTGTTACAAGAGCTGACGGTGTGTATTGACCACACAAGCAGAGAGGGAGGAAAGAGAGAAGAGCAAAAAGAGTAAAAAGACATGAATGAGAGTTTGAGAACAAACATGCTGCTGCAGCTGCTGCTTGCTCATAATAAAGGGTTAGTATTTAGCTAAGGTTAGCTCAGCGAGGTTAGCATCTGCAGAATTAAAAACTCTGAAATATTTCTTAGTGCCAAAACATCTTTGTTAAAGTCGGAGCACATGAACAGTCTGAGATGACTCTGAATGCACAGGAAGTGTCACTGTTGATTTTCATCTCCAACAATCCTCCACAGTTCTCAGGTGAATCAGAGCTTCCTGAATAAACGTGTCCTGTTCGTCTCTGGTTGTGTTTTTCTCACCGTGTGATTAAAAAGGATGAACACACCTTCAATCAGCAGAGAAGAACGACTGGCTGTCAGCATGCTGGATCAAAAAGCTGCAAGACTCTCAGTTTTCATCAGTTCAAAGCAACTCCAACATCTCAGAAACACAAAATCACATCATCCAGCTGCTCCTGAGACATTCATCAGTCCAGTGTGTGTCTGTAGGTCTCAACATGAAGAGCTCCATCTCAAACACACAGTCTCATGTACATGATCTCACACACACACATCAAAGGAGGTTCTCTTTGAGGATTCTCTGCACTCTGATTGGTGGAGCAGTGATGATGTCACAATTTCAAATTCATATACATTTATGTATACATGAAAGACAAATCAAAGTGATTAACATGGATTAGCTTGAATGATTAGACTATAACAACAACCACTGCAACACACACACACACACACACTCAGTCAGGTCCAGTCTAATGTCTGAGTGCATCAGCAGTCTCTCTCCATAAAAAGAGTCCACGGGACAAAACGCCGCAATTTTTGTCAGCAGACTAGTTAATTTCACCAATATTCCAGCACAGTCAGTGTTAATCCTCCATTACTGTCCAAGGTGGCTTGTTTACATAATCTGGGTACTCTAAACCACATATGTCAAAGTCAAGGCCCGCGGGCCACATCAGGCCCGCGAGAGGGTTTTATCTGGCCCCCGTGATGATATTAATTTATTATTAGATCCGGCCCGCAGGCCGCTGCAAGCCAGCCGCCCGCAGATATTATGTACGCACGAATACTACATTTCCCACAATGCAACGGGGACGCGCCGAGCGGGAGGCGGCTTCATTCATTCATTTATTCGCAGTCATTAGCATAACAGCAAAAGTTATCTTACAGATACCCATCAACAATGGCAAAACGGAAGGTGGACAATGAAAACCGGGGGTTTCAAACAAGGTGGGAGTTAGAGTACATGTTCACGGAGGTAGCTGGAAAACCCGTGTGTCTTCTATGTGGAGAAGGTGTGGCGGTAATGAAAGAATATAATATGAGACGGCATCATGAAACAAAACACGCGGACAAAAACAAGATTATGGACATGGAACAAAGGCTACAGAAGGTGGAGGAATTAAAACGAGGCCTCAAATCTCAACAGGGTTTCTTCAGAAAAGCCAAGTCACAGAGCGAGGCTGCTGTCAAGGCCAGTTTTATTTTAGCAGAGGAGATCGCTAAATCAGCCCGGCCATTTACAGAGGGGGATTCCATCAAAAACTGCATGCTTAAAGTCTGTGACGAAGTTTGCCCAGACAAAAGACAGCTCTTTTTAAACATCAGCCTGAGCAGAAATACCATTGCTGAACGAGTAGACCTGTTGTCTATCAATCTAAAAGAGCAGCTTGTTAAAAAGGGAAAAGATTTCATCGCATATTCCCTGGCTGTGGACGAGAGCACAGACATTTCTGACATTGCCCAGTTGTCAGTTTTCATCCGCGGAGTGGACTCCAGCCTAAACGTGACAGAGGAGTTGTTAGCGTTACGTACTATGCATGGGACAACTACGGGACATGATTTGTATGAAGAGGTTTCAAAATGTGTAAACGAGATGGAGCTGCCTTGGGAAAACCTCGTGGGGTTGACAACCGAAGGAGCACCTGCGATGTGTGGACATAAGAGTGGATTGGTGGCAAAGATACGGGAGAAGATGCAGAAGGAAAACGTCACACGTGAGCTGACAGCTTATCACTGTATCATACACCAAGAGTCGTTGTGTGGTAAAGCCTTGAAAATGAAACATGTAATGAGCACCATCACGTGCGCAGTTAACTTCATCAGAGCCAAAGGTTTAAATCACCGCCACTTCAAGTCATTTCTGAGCGAGTTAGAAATGGAGCATGGTGATTTGCCCTATCACACTGAGGTGCGGTGGCTAAGCCAGGGAAAGGTGCTGCACAGATGCTTCGAGCTTCGTGAGGAGATTTGTCTGTTCTTGGACAGCAAAGGGAAAGACACAACACAACTCCGAGATGAAAGGTTTTTGTGTGAAATGGCTTTTCTCTGTGACATTACGAGTCATCTGAATGCAATGAACCTGCAGCTGCAGGGTCGGACTCGTGTCATCTCTGATATGTACAGTACAGTGAAGGCGTTTCAAACCAAACTGATTCTGTGGGAGGCACAAATGCGGAAAGAAAACTTGAGCCACTTTCCGAGCTGTCAGACCATGAAAGATAAGCTATCTACCAGTGTTTTCCCGAGCGCAGAGTTTGCTGATAAAATTAGTGTACTCGCCGCTGACTTTCGACACCGATTTGCTGACTTTGAAGCACAAAAAAGCAGGTTTGCACTGCTCAGTAATCCATTTGCAGTTGATGTAGAAAGCTCACCGCCAAACCTCCAAATGGAGTTGATTGAGCTACAATGCAATGATGCGCTGAAGGCAAAATACGCAGCAGTGGGTGCTGCGGAGTTTGCGCGCTTCCTCCCCATTTGACACAATGCCCCAGCTACGCACCCAGGCTGCTCAAACGTTGTCTATGTTTGGCAGCACATACCTGTGTGAACAACTGTTTTCATTAATGAAGCTGAACAAAACATCACACAGAAGTCGAATTACTGCTGAACACCTTCACTCAGTTCTGAGGATTTCCTCAGCTCAGAGCCTGACCCCGAACATTGATGAACTTGTGCAAAAGATGAGACACCACCAAGTATCAGCCTCAGCCTCAAACAAGTGAACATCACTGTGCAATTACATATTTGGAGTTTTTACTCTGTTCAAGTTTAAAAGTTAAATATGCACATATGACTTTTCCTTGAAGAAAGTCTTGTTTTTGGTGTTTGCAAATATGTGTCTATAAATATGTTTATAAATATGTGTTTAATAAGTGTTTGCAAAAAGATTTTTGCACTTTATTTTATTGTATTTCGATGCAATATATTTTTAAAAATTATTTCAGTTGAGTGAATGAAATGATAATTGTTGATATTATTTATTTCTTTGAAGTTGACTAAATTCAGCCCACTTTTGCTAAATGAGAGAATATACTGATGGTGCCTTATATAATACTTAACTTCATTCATTTAATGTTCATGTTATGAGTTTTTTTATATAAAGGACATTTGTATTTTGTGCCTGCTGAAATTAAAAATTACTGACAGAGTCATAAGAAAATATCGCTTTATTTATCCAATCATATTGTAATATATTTGTAATGTTTTCAGTAGGTTAAATTTTGGTTTCAATGAAGATTGGACAGTCCGGCCCTCGGCTTGTAGCCAAATGTTTTATTTGGCCCTCCGTCCTTCTTTTGATTTGACTTTGACACCCCTGCTCTAAACCATCTACTGCCCTCTGAATTGGAGGACAGAATGCTGGAGAACTCATGGCCCACAGCAGGAAACCAACAAAGGTTTCTTCTTCGTTGGTTTCCTGCAGTCTGCCATGAGTCCTCCAGCATTACTTCAGCCAATCGGTCCAGTCGGTCCCCTACGACACAGCCGTGATGTCACTCAGGTGATATTAACCAGCGCACCTCACTTCTCAGCGCTATTCCCGTTCACTCGCAGGCCGAGTAAACAGACTCTTTCAACGGATCCAAACCAGCTGAGCATCAGCTTATCTCAACCTGCCTGCAGAAGGACAAATAAACTCGTCGAGGACACCGGACCGCACGTCCCGTCTCTTCTCAGAAAGTCGAATCTGCTGCTTTTCCCGCTGCCGCCGAAGAAACCAGCCGGCCGTGATCACGAGCAAAGCGAAAGCAAAACGGTTCATTAACAACACACGGATCAAGACAACTCAAAGTAAGAGGCTTGTGTCTGGGCAGAGACTTTAGAGATAGTTGTGTATTATTCGATATTTGTACTAATTGTGAAGAAGGACCGCCGCGTCCAGTTTACAGTACATTCAGGAACAGACAGCAACAACCCAGCATGTGTGTCCATATGAGCGATAGATGCGTCCATTTGACTCTGAAAAGATCAAAGTTGTTCTTACTGTCACTTCTGAAGAGCACGATGATGCAGGAGGTCGTGTCTTTGTCGTCATACATGCGTGAACACGTGACACACACACACACACACACACACACACACAATCGGTCTTCTTACCTACAAGAGAGAAAAGAGAAAAAAGCAGTCAAGACATCAATAACTATAATAAGAATAATAATAATAATAATAATAATATATTGCATTCTTATTGGACACTTCAGAGATGAACGAATACATCTCCCTGCTCCCTGACAGAGAGCTGCAGCCCATCATGTCCAGAAGAAGCAAACAATAAAGGTAAATCTGTTATGAATATAAATGTATTAACGTTAGCATTAGTCACGGTTGCCAGGTCTGATGTGCATCTGAATTTGCTACACAATTAGTGTTAGCAGATAGCTAGTTAGCTAATTAGCAGTAACTTTCTCAAAAGTAAGCAGAGTTAATGTTTCATTTTACAAATGATTGTAAGTTTATTGTTTCAAAATTAAATTAATTATTGTCTTTATGAAACATTTGTGGTCAAGATTTATCAAACATTACAACAAGGTGCTGTAACGTTAATTTTCTCTGTGTTAACACCAGCTAACAGTTACCATTTATGTTAGCTACGTTAACATTAATCATTGGGAAAATATCAAAGTTTAAAGTTAAAACATTAATGTTAACGTTAACCGTTAATGTTAGGGTGCTGTAGGTTTTGTTTATGGTCATTTCAAAGAGCTAACATTAACTTATGTAACTTGGTTAATATAACAATAATATTTTCACAAATGCATAAGATTATGAAATGTTTTGTTAATTGTCATTATGGCACTGAGATCTTAAAATGAATGTTTTGTTAAGTCATTATTGGTGATTTCATGGCATAAAACACAGACGACATAAAAATCACACATAAAAATAAAACACAGACGACACATAAAAAAATCACCTCCTCCAGGCATAAGAAATGTGATTTTTTTTTTCATGATTTCTTAGTAGTTAGTTTCAATAGTTTTTTGCAGTAAAAGGAAAAATGGTTGTTTTCCAATAAATCTTATTTTTCTGTGCTACTCCAAAAATGTACTGAGAGTTGTTGACAGGAAGAAAAATTAATAATGCTTTGGTAAACTAAGCAGTCAGATGAATTTTCCTCTGTGCCCTCTGTTTACCTTGTATCTGTTACCAGTCTGACTGTGCATGTCATAGCCTTATCCTAACCCTGTATGACGCACTAAGGTTGGTTGTGAGGTTTAGTTACTCGAGTTTAAAGGCAGCCTCACAGACAGTGTAAGACTTTCTATATGATCATTGATGGTCATTGTTAATGGTGACTAATTGATTGTTTCCTGAGGGAGTTTTTCTCATTATTTCCTCACTTAGTTGACTCTCACGAAGCTTCTCTGCCAAAGCAGTGATGATAAACGATCATTCGGCCTTGTTAGAAGAAGACAGAGTAGGTGGAGCAGCTTCCTCTGATTTCACTGATAATCAGCAGATGAAGAAAAAAAAACTGAGAGCACATTGTTTCCTTCAGTGAGAAACAAAGAGTTCAGCTGAATGTAAAGACTGAAGCAGACACTGCTTCTCCGACAGGGATTGATTCACAGAGATGTTCCCTACAAGGAGCAAATGATGCTTTTACATTTAGGAGAAGCTTTGTCACAGTTACATCGAAGCACTCAGCTGCCTTTGACTAATGAAGTTTAGACTTTTCACACCAACACACTGACTATACAGACACACTGTGGAGCCACACACCACCTGACTGTGTCAAACTTGACCCTTAATGAGAGTCCACAGCTTCTCTCCAGCTGACAAGCTGCCCACTACAGGAGGGACCCTGAAAACCTGACGCTCCTTCATTCAGTCCAACCAGACCAAGTTTACATCAACAAGAGCTCGGACACATCCTGAACTCCATCAAAGGGACTTTTTGACTTCAAACTAAAACAGTCACCTGCTGCATTTCTTACAGTAGCAGTGTAAATGTACCAAACATGACTCAGTTCAAACGTTTTATTCACTTACAATAATAAACCACAAATAAAAAGACAGATTAAGAAACAGAAACTCATCCTGGTTCTCGTTCTGTGTTGAATCCTGCTTCAACACAACAAAGTGCTGATCAGCAGCTTCCCACATCAGACTGTTTGTGATGACAGGTTGTTGGTGGCAGATGACAGCTTTTACATGTTGACACAATTTCTCATTATCTGCTGTGGGAATCATTTAAAAAAAAACATAAAGGTACAAAAATTCTAAAGTAATTTACATCCCACAATGTAAGACACAGGGGAAATGTTCGAGTCCAACTGAGTATAATTAGAGAGAATTACTGTGAGTTTTACAATGCTGCAATCAAAGACTGTCACTGTAGGTGAGCACAAAGCCACCTCATTATATTTCCTCTTCAGAGTGTTTACACAGTTCAGTCCACACACTGAGTTTCTATCATAACAGGAGGAAGACTGTAGTCAGCATGTGAACAAGAGACATTGGTGGAGCTGCTTTGTAGACAGTGAATAATGGAACAACAGGACACTGACAGCAGCCATGCTGCTGCTTTTACTGTGAGATTTTCTGATTCACAGCTGTGAGTGCTGCAGACCTGCACATTAAACTCTTCTGGATGTAAAGTCTCAATATGTTACCTGATGACATCATCAATCCAAAGTCTTGATGCCCTGATTTCCAGCTTTGAGAGAAAATGTGTTCACTAATATTGATTTCACAGTCTAAAATCACTGCAGGAGCACACGGGTGGATTTTAACTCAGCTTCACATTCCTGACCTCCAGCTGTTTGGATTCATAATTCATGAGTAACATCAGGCCTTCAGTATTTCAGTGTTGACCAGTAAAACTGGACGTGTATGTGAAACAAATGTCTTTGTCTTTTTTTTAAAATTTATTTTATTTTATTTTATTTATTTTTTTGTCTGTGGCTCAAAGCAAAGGCAGTGAAAAGCTCAGCTGCAGTCTTTCTGTCTGTCATCCGTCCCCGGACCCCCACTGAGCCGCTGAGGTGGAGGGCCTTCAAATAACTATAATTAGGAGGAAACAGCTCAGTAAAACGGCTGCTCTGGTCTTAGATATGTTTCAATTAGAGGGACACACTACAAATTATGGCTCTTAAGGTAGTTTAAGGTTTGTGTCAGAGAACAATATTAAAAAAACTCTACCCTGTAATTAAAGATTATTCACTGCTAATTCAGACGGATTTACAGCCTGTTTTATTACAAAAGGGAATTTTAATGTTACATTTTTTTGAGTTATTTCTTCAGTAAGTTTACCAAAGTGCCATGTGATGGTGAAGATTTATATTTTCTGTGAAATTTAAAAAAACAAGATCGACATATATAAACATAAATAAACAGCATATTGTGCTGAAGTATTTTGATGGAGGATTTTGGCAGCTATGAAGACCTGCTGCACAAGTATTCGGTTTCTAACTATTATTATGTAGAAAGAGTAAAGAGCAGTAAAATGGTTGGTAAAAGTTGGACAAATCAGAGTCAAATCATGCCATGGTGATATCTGAGGCAGATCCTCAAGGTCATTGGTATCAAATCCAGATCTTCAAAACCAAACTTCAGTCCAGACCCTTCTACCATCATGGCATCACACACTCAGATACTTGAAATAACTTCAGGAGACTCCAGGTGGGTGTTCAGATTAATACAAAGGTACAAAGACTGCTCTCCTCCATGACTGCTTTCATTTGGTTCTCCCTCTGACAAACCTCCAAACATCAATCATATCTGTGAATGTATCGGTCCAGACACTGTAGAGACTTGACCTCTGAGGCAGGTCAGTTAAAAAATCTTTCACACATGAATTACAGACCAGTTAACAAGTGTGTCTGTATTTTTTAAACATTCATCTTCCAGGATTACTCACTGATTGAAGCTTCTTCCACTTTAATGCGTGTCCTCCAAAATGTTCCCTCTGGAGGTTTTAGTGAATGTGAGAGGGCTCATTATGGACTGAATGGATTGCAAACACTTGACAGTGATTTGAACTGGCAGCCAGCAGACAAACACTCATCAGGAAGGCCTCTTCACCTCGCTCTGACAAAGAGATGCATCCAGTTCAGCCTCTGGACAAGAACACATGACTGAACACTGCTGGACTGAAGTGGGTTAGACAGCAACACAACACAACTGCTCCACTTCAAATGAATCAGCGTCCAATCACAAACACATGACAAAGTGTAACATGAATATTTTTAAGTTCAGATCACTGAGTGTTTAACTGATTAGCATCAGCACATTAACAGTGTGGAGGAAATATGTTAATGTTTATGTTTCATTTAGTAAAACTGACTCAAAGCTGAGCAGATACAAACAGACAGATACCTGACTGCAACAGTAAATACTTTCACCGCAGTAAAAGGCAGAAAAGTGTGTGTGTGATATTTTCAGTGGAAGCTGAAAAATGCACGACAGGATAATTACTGTGTGAGATTCACATCCCAGATAATGAGAAACATTGTTGCTTCTCTTTATCTGATGAAGAAAGAAGAAATAAAATAAGCCCCATGGGTAACCTGCAGAGGTGACGGACAGTACCGATTGAATTCAACCAAAACTCTGCAGCTTATTAACAGATGAAAAAATGTCTCTAGAAACAGAGTTCATCTGCAGAGAGAGAAAAAAAGTCAACATGTGATTGGTATTTGGCAAGAAAATCTGATGTAAATATAGTTCTTATAGTCACAATAGTATAATTTACCTTTGTCATTTATATCAAAGCCACTGAGATCTTAATTCTGATTGGCTTTAAGATTTTTGTTTTCTTGTAATGTAAAATAAAGCTGCACATCTTTTCAGAGTTTTGTTACCACTTAAGTTAATGTTTCAGATGTTCACTGAAGGTAACAACAGGAAAAATATTGAAGCTTCAACAGTTTTCATTGAACTACTTTTGAGTTTTGGTTCAGAAGAGTTTTACTGACATCTTAACTGTTTCCTCTAAAACTGCCCTTTAATCCAGTTTCACTGTCACCATTCACTCATCATAGATTAAAATCCCTTCATTTCCTCCTCGTAGGGGATTTGGTCCAGATTTTCACAGAGTAAATAGATCCTCTCATCCAGAGAGAGACACAGAAAACTACTTGATGAAATCTTGGCTGAAAGATCATCTTCTATCTGTCTGTATCTGATATCTCTAAATATACTTTATGTAAACATACAAACTGTCAATCTGATATTTCCTGTTTTTCATTCTCTCTTCCCTCCTCTCTTTTCCTCTCCGACACCTTCCTTTGATTCAGATGTGCTTTAATGTTTTCTGCTTTTACGCTCCAAAATGTTTAAATCAAGATTTTGTTTCGTTTGCCTGAAGTTCAGTTGATGCAAAAGGTTCATCGTGCAAACATGAACACGTTTGAAATGCTTTGAAAATTCTGCCTGAAGGAAAAAAGAAAACACATCTTATCTCCTGTGTCTTTAGTGAGAGAGATAACATGAAGTTTCACACTTCAACAGATAACTGGATTTAACAGCCTGTTATTTTTTAATAAACAGCTGCTGTGTCCAAACTCTGCTCAGCTGTGCTTCTCACACACACACACACACTCTGCTACTACAGCTCTGCACAAGAGGAGGGATGTTGCCTCATCCAGTATAGTCAGAGCTCCATCAGCAGTGTGAGATATAAACAGGCCTTATGGGAGCTTTCAGACGTTCCCCTGCCACCGTTCACTCTAATATGAAATTGATATAGAGAATACTCTGTGTGACGCAGAGCCAGAGATGGAGACATAAAACGTGAGAGCAAATATATCTGGACTGATTGGTAACTCACAGATGTCAAAGAGACTTATGGAGCAAACAAAACACAATCTATTGATCGATCTGGAAGCTGAACTGGAGCCAGTGGTCCAGTGCTAACACTCAACTTTGAACTCAGCGTTACTAGAGAGAGAAAATGAAGTCAGACTGAGTGAATGGTGTTATAATTTTTGTTATGGTGCTCTGAAAAAGTTACATTGACACTGTGAATGACAGAAACATAAAAACATTTTCCATGTCTCTCACTCTCTGTGTCTCTCTGTGTCTTTCTCTCTTTCCTCTCACTCTCATTGCTGTTGGTCTGTAAACCTCCCACAGAGAAACACACTCCTGCTACAGTGGGGGGGTCACTAACGGGGGTCACACACCTTGATCCAGCTGATGGGACGGCTTGTTCTGTGGAGAGGGAGAGACAACAGAGCAGCTTCTTCTTCAAAGACTTTGGCTGAAGGCCTTTCTGAAATCCATGATCCACTCAGCAGTTTCCTCTCATCACCACTGAAACTAACTATGAAGACTTTAAATCAGCAGCATCATAACATGCAGGGAGTTTCCCCATCAGGTGTCTAAATATTGTCCATGTAATGAAGTCCAGAGGCTTCATCCTCCCTGATGAGTGTAAAAGCTCACTGAGCAACTCTAACGGTTATTTACATGTCTTCATTTATACATTGTCCATACAAATAGATCAAATCCAGTAAGACTGAGAGTGTAAATGTCTCAACATTGTACATTTCTGCAGTAAAACTAAAAAGGTTCCTGCATAAACAAAAATAAGTCCCTGATAAGTGATCAGATCATTGATAAGTGAAGAATCAGGCTCACAGTTAGTCGTAGTTTTGACAAGTTGTGTCAGTCTGTATTAAAGCTGCCTGTGTTTTCATGACATTACACTGTAGAGTCAGTGCAGGCTGAAGTCAGCAGCTCAGTGACCTTGAACGCAGCAAAGCTCTCAACATCACAATGACTTTGTAAATACAGGGATTAGTGCAGCCAAAGCTGAACACAGCCACGTCTGAGAGTGGAGGCACACAGCTTGAGATCAATGGAGCAAAAACATCTTGTTATTGAGTGACGGCATATCTCCAGAGGCACAACTGCTCTCTGAAGAGTGTGTGACCGGACCAAACATGACACTTTAACATCAAATATGAATGAGTTTATGTCGACTGTGTGGGTGTTAGTTTAGATTTTCAATAGGACTCATTCAAGCTGCATGGCTGATGTATTTGAAGTCAACATTTTACTAAGAAAATTAAAAATACTTTTTGTTTTCAGCACCATCACATGAAGTCAAAAACAAAAAGAGCCAATAATGTGAGCTTTAACCAGGGGGAGGGGCCATGATGAGGTTTAAGAAACCAAAGCAAACCCAGTCCAGCCCTGCTGAGCCCCCAGCACTTTAATCACATTAGCTCATTCTTAAGAGGATAATCATTTCAAGAGGACAGTGTTCAGCTCTAATTAGATTTTCTAACAGAGACCAGAGAAAGAACATCAGCAGACGCTTCTGTCACTTCATGACTTCTAACTGCAGAACATAAAAGACAAATATAATCCTGCTTGAGCTGATTAAAAACTATTTTCTCTTTGTGAGAAAGTGAAAAACAAAGATTCAGCCAAACAGCTTTTACAGTGACTGGAGAGGTTTATATTACACACTTTAATTAAGCATATTAGTCATAAAGACACTCACTTGACTGCACAAAGTAAAACTCTGTATTAATATCATGGAGAAACAACAGAGCAAGACAAATAGTTATTTTGTCTTCCAGAGGCTGGAGCGTTGGGATGCATACTGTACAAACTGAGAGCTGTTTAGCTCGCTGTTATGTCTCGTTCTCATTGGACGACATTAGGAAGTAGCTGTGATGGCGGCTGGAGGGAAACCAAAGAGGCCAAAGAGGAGAAAACAAACAGACATGTGGAAAAATGTGGAAGAAGGAAAGAAACAAAGAAAAATAAAGAAAGAGGAGAGATTTTTTTTTATCTTTTCTCTTGGGATTTTGTAACATGAGCACATTACCTTCAAATGTAAATAGGAAGTGAACAAATTCCTTTATTTTTTACTTTTACTTTATTTTTAACAATGAGAGGAAAGACACAAAGATAAAACAGGTTCCAGTCTGACACAGAAACATCTTCATGGACAGGAAGGTGATGTTCATGTTCAACTCAGGTTTTTCTGTCTGTTTCCTTGTTTTTATCTTCCTACATTATAAATTAATCTTGGTTTCAGAGGATCAGGAGTTTCTCATGATGCATTTTGAATAAAGTGTTTCCCAGAAGGATCCACCGACTCACACTGTTACTGTACATCCTGTCTCACTATCAGCACTTTGCATTTTGCTGAAGAAAGTGATGGAGTTTCTAAATGAATCTCTTGTGAAGATGTTTCACATCAGGCCTTTGCTTCAGTCTGGTCCAAAGCAGCTGAGCCACAGAATGAATCAATGTTGTTTGGTCCTCCATGTTTAACAGAGTCGTGTTCAGACACTGATGAAGATCAGAGAACTGCTCACTAAGCCCACACAGCACTGACAGCAAGTTAGTCAAGAGAAAGTTACTGCAGAGATGGAAAGATACAAGTGGATAATATTAAGATGATTTAATATGTTGTCCAGGAGAGAGAACACTTCATTTCTTAACTGATCTTCTTCATTAGCTCTGTGAAGTGAAACATTAAAGAGAAAATGAGGCAGGAGAGGTTAAAGAGGGGAGCCTCACTGACTGACTGATTAAAATGACACTGAAGCAGTCAGATGTTGTGTTGTCAACACTCTGCCTGATGGACAGGATATAAAAACCTCATATAGACAAACAGTGAAATATCTGAACAGACGAGCATCAACACATCAAATAAGATGAGACAGGAGGATCTAGTGTTCATGTTCAGTCTGCATCATGTATAAAATGAGTCAAATACACTACAGCTACTGACAGACCTTTAAATGTCACCTCACAACGTGGATGGAAATCATTTCAGTAAAGCATGATGGAAAACAAAGTGCAAAGACTCAGACAGCTGTTCTACTACTGAGTCCAGTCTGACTGCCAAGAGTCCAGCAGAGGACTCAAGCACCGAGTCCAGCCAGGACTGAAAGAGCACATGAGGCTGAGTTCAGCTCCACTGAGCGAGCTCCTCTGGTTTCTACACTCATTTAGTCGAGTGAATCGTCTGGATCAGCTGCTGTTTCTTCTTCTACAGAGAGGTGGAGTGTGACGGGATGTGACAGCAGCACACACTGAATACAAGAGAAAGACAAAGAGCACAATCAATGCTTTTCATGCTCAATTTCTAATGTTTTCCCAACACAGATGCCCTTTCTGATGTTATTAATCTCCTCAGGTGGATATTTACCAAAGTCATTCTATCAAGTGTCTCGTTTGAGTGCACAACAGCAGAGCTCCACTCCACCAGTCTCCCTCTGATCACAAACACAAAGCACTGGATTACTTGAGTCCAACAAAGCGAGCTGCACTGTAACTTAAAGTCTGCTCTCTGTTCTCACACTGCTGAGTGTTGGTGCACCACTGAAACAAAAGCCTCTGTGTCCATCCTGACTGTTCACCACCAGCTTGTTATTCACCACACAATCTAATATCAGCTCATTGACAATAACAGTCATAACCCAGCATGCAACTGGGTGGTCAACCTCTGGAGCCTTTTCATTAGCAGACTTATCTGATTACCCACAATCCCATGGTTTTAATCAGTGAAGCCATAATCTGTTCGCTGTGTGTGTGTGTGTGTGAGGACAGGACAGCATCAGAGGCTGAAGGAGGCTCACAAAGACATGGACTGTGTGACACACCACCCTTTCACTTGTTTCTCACACAATCAGCAGCTTCTCTTCCTCTCCACTGACTGACAGCTGGATTTGTCTGTTTTCTCCACAGTTCTCTCTCCTCCTCTCTCCTCAGTCCTCCATCAGCCACGTCCATCATCAGCTGTCTCTGCTCTCTCTCTTCATGTATTGGCTGACAGCTGACTGTCCTCCACAGAGACTGGACTGATGGCTGGGTGTGTGTCTCAGCGGTGTGTGGCCATTTAACCACGACACACTCAGGCTGGACTGACTCTGGAGCTGTAGCTGTCCACCTCTGTGTGTGACTCAGAGATGGAGAACAGTAGAGATGGTTCTCCATCACAGAGGATCACAGAGTTTAGACATTTATCTTGTTCATGTTCACTCTTTGTCTCTCTGATGTCTTTATATTCTCCTCATTAAAATGTGCTGCAGATATTAATGCTTATCAAGTCCAGGGTACAGTGAGAGATCCTGAAAATGAACACCTGTGATGTTTTGTTAATCCAGGTGTTCAGTGGAACCAGTGTGAAATATCTGCTGACTCATGGATATTATAACACCAGACACACAGTTATAATAAATTTAAAGACAGATGAGAACAAATGAAATATTTGAATATAGAAGTTGCACATCAATAAGTGACAGTGTCCAAAGGTCATGATGGTAAAGTTCCTCCTGAATATAAGTGACTCAACAAATAGTGGAACAAAGCTGCATTCATTTACAGCTTTGATGATTCAGAAACAACTGATTATCATCACATCTGCTTCATAGTCAATAACTGTGCGATGGGAATGGTGTCATGTAAAACTCAGATTTGAATGGTGATGTTATTTATAAGTCAGAAACAGCTTTTTAAAAGCCGTCTCCCTGATGTCAGCTGGACCACAGTTCAGTAAATACTAATAAATGTTGCTTTGGCAGGCCAACATTCTGTTTGTACATTTTAATGAGCTGCTGCTAAATAAGGAAGAGCTCTGAGTCATGTTTTTCCTTTCTGTAATTTCATACTGCAGTCTGACAGTGTTTGTGATGTAACAGCATCCAGTCCTCGAGTGCTCTTTAGAAATTAATGAACCATCAAACTAGTGGCTGTTTTTCTTAATGTGCTGCTGTTGTGACAGACAAACACTGAAAGAAACAGTCCAGAGAAAATCCCACCATTGTCCTTTAACTTGTATCGACCATCTCTCCCTTCCTCCCTCTGATCTGTGAACAGAGATCACAGCTGCTGTCTGTCTGCTCACAGCAAAGCAACATGATGCTTGATACAGTGATGAGACACATGACTGCCAGAGGTCAGCTGACAGGAACATGCATGTGAAATGAAACCAGTGTAGGTGTGTATGTAGGTGTGTGTATGCGTGTGATGGCAATGCGATGTATTTCTTTTTCCTGGTTGTTTATATTCTACTGACTCTTTACCTAAACAGTAATCTCACACACACACACACAAACACACTTTCTCTCTGCTTGTGTATTTCAGAGTGACAGATTATTTGTATTTCCAACAGTCTTGGATGTTTCACAGCACAGCCTGTCTGCTGGATCTGATTAGACCTTGTGTCTGATCCACGACTGGAAATCAAATTAAACTGCTCCTCTGAGACTGCCTTGGACAACAAAACACTCACACTAAATGTTGTTAAAATCTTCAAATTAATAAGTGAGAAACACTTTTCTGTGTAATGACCAGAACCATGTTGTGTTTCTGTGGAAGTTTCACTGTCCTGAATGGATGACTGCATCAGAGTATTATCCAGTAGTTTCAGTAATTAAAATTATTTAAATCACTGACATAACCCTGTCTATGATTTTCTCCAATCACCCAGACTGTTCTTTCTAATACATAAATTATGTATATCTGTGTACAAAATGTGCCAAGTTTGCAGAACAGGAGAAAAAAGGGCATCGATGAATATAAATGACCATAAAGAAAGAGGAAAAAACACACAACCTCCCTTCATCATATCACAGTAAATACAGGATATACACTAACACAGGGAAATAAACTGATTTACATACCAAGGAACAGACTGAATTATTTTCACAGATGCAGTCACAACTTTTCTCTCCATCATCTATTTCACATTCTGTCAGTGAAAACTGACAAAAACTCATTTCTGTCATTATATCATGAATAATGTGAAACTGGAGC
The DNA here is from genome assembly GCA_023238725.1 of Scortum barcoo. NCBI lineage: Eukaryota > Metazoa > Chordata > Actinopteri > Centrarchiformes > Terapontidae > Scortum > Scortum barcoo. The sequence continues at coordinate 25,780,652 of CM041552.1, forward strand.
TGTGGATCATCAGAGAACCGTGGTTAGACATGTAACCTTCAGATTAGAGTTCCCATGTGAAGTTTGTTCCCATATGAAGCAGTTTACTGGTTGTACAGTTTGTCACCATCAAGACTGAAATCATGAAAAAATGCTCCTCCATATTTTTCATCTTCACATCCAAACTGTGTCTCCTTCATCAGCTCCAGCAGACCAAACTATAACTCTGATTCTTCTTCCTCTGCTTGTTGACCTTCTTCACCTTCACACTCTCCACAGTTTCTTTCTCCAAATGATATTTTGTTGTTACAAAATCACATTATTCAAATGTCTTCATAAATATTTATGACGAGGTGCGTGGGAGGCCTGTCGAGGTTTTCTGCTTCCACCTTTCTGCTTCTTGTACTTATACAACTGTTAGGGTCCCTGTGTGTTTTCCTCTGTTCCCTCTCCCCTTCTCCAATGCATAACCACTAAACCTTGTTTCACTGTCAAAGCTAGCTTCATCGCTGTCAAAGAGGCAGCTCTGCAAATGCAGCAAGCGTCTTCCACAGGTACTGGTGTTCAACCCGGTCAAAAGCCTTTTCCTGATCTATTAAAATAAGACCAGTCTCTATGCCCAAAGAGCCAGAGACGTCCAAAACATGCCGAATTAAGTTGATGTTATCACTAATTAACCTGCCAGGCACACAGTAGGTCTGGTCAACGTGAACTACTTCAGCCATCACTTCCCTGAGTCTCAAAGCCAGAGCCTTTGACAGGACCTCGTAATCCCTGCAGGACAAAGAGGTTCTTCAGGTCCTGGAGGTCTCCTTTCTTTGGGAGCAGAGTGATCACAGCCCTCCTACAGCTCTGAGGTAAAAGTCCACTCCTGAAACTACCCTGGAATACCTCTAGCATTCTTCAACCATTATTCAACCACCACCGGACAGAAAGCCTTATAAAAGTCAACCGGGATCCCATCGATGCCTGGAGCCTTGCCATTAACCAGGCTCATGAGGGTCACATGAAGCTCATCCAGAGTTAGGTCAGTTAGGTCAACAGAGAATCGGATGAATCTCCAACTTGAGGTAAGTCAGACAGAGAGGCTGAATCCAGCTCTGGATCCTCCACTAACTCTGTTTTAAAAAGGTCTCTATAAAAACCTGTGGCATACCTTCGGATCTCAGTGGCTTCAGTGAGTGAAGACCCATTGTCCGAGCGCAGGCAGTGGATAACCTTCCTCTGGCCATTCCTGCTCTCCAGGCTGAAAAAGAACTTGGCAGGGGAGTCCAACATGGAGGAGTTCGTAAAACATGACCGAACCAAAGCTCCTTGTGCTGTGATGCCCAACAGGTTGTCTATAGCAGCCTTTTTACTTTTAAGGGCTTCAACATGCCCTTGATCTCCTGTACAGCTCAGTAAGTGCTGAACCTCAGTCTCCAAGGTCCTGAAGGGATCTGGTAATTTGCTTGGTGACGTTGCGATTATACTGTTGACAAAATTGCTTTGTGACGGTTTTTCCAAAGTCCCACCACTTCTGTACTGATGTGAACATGGACTTCTTCTCCCTATGTGAAAGCCATAAAAACCTAAAAGCCTCTCTAAAAGAACAGTCTTCTAAAAGAGCTGTGTTAAAATGCCAGTAGGCACTGGATGTCTTCACATTCTGGATGAAAATGCTGAACTAAACAAAGGAATGTTCTGACACACCCACCGGGACAATACAACAGCTTTTACTGAAATTATGTCTGAAACAATAAAACTGATCTAGTCTGGTCAGAGACATTGTGTTGTCCCTGCAATGAGACTAGGTATACTGTCTCTTCCTACCACTAACACCCCTCCACACGTCCTTCAAGTTGTGTGTTTCAATGAGACCCCTGAGTCGAGCAGACGAGGCAGGATGAGGCTCCAAGTGATTTCTGTCTAGTGCCACATCAGCAGTGCAGTTAAAATCACCCCCCAGGAATAAAAACCAATAGCATCACATAACACATTTAAAAAAGTCATTCTGTTTATGCTTAGCACAGGGGCATATACACACAGAAAGACCAATTTCATCTTTTTATAAAATGCTTTGACCATGAGAACATGACCAGGCATGACGTGGTGCAGCTCCACAGACTGAGGACTGAAAGCTCTGGAGAAAAGGATTCCCACCCCAGCACTGTTGGACTGTTTGTGACTGAGGAAAACCAGCCCTGGCCACTCCCTCCTCCAGTCCCTCTCGTTGTTACTGTCACTGAGAGTCTCTTGGACAAACAGCATATCCAGCTTCTTCAGCTCACACATTTTAAACAGAAAAGCTCTCTTTACATCAGAGTGTGCACCATTTATATTAATGGTCCCAATATTAAGGTTCACCATGACAAAAAAACACACAGCAAAAACAATGACAAAGAATAAAATGTACATCTTCATGGAATTAATCGGTTTGCAGCCAAGTGTGATGCGGCTGGGATGAGAATCAGCACCTCTCAAGTCTGAGGCCATGGTTCTCGACTGGAAAAGGGTGGTCCTGCCTCAAGTGGAAGGAGTTCAAGTATCTTGGGGTCTTGTTCATGAGTGAGGGAAAGATGGAGCGTGAGAGTGACAGGCAGATTGGTGCAGCCTCCGCAGTTATGCGGTCGGTGTACCAAACCGTCGTGGTGAAGAAGGAGCTAAGTCGAAAGGCAGTGAAACTCTCTAGTTACCGGTCAATCTATGCTCCCACTCTCACCTATGGTCATGAACTTTGGGTAAGGACCGAAAGGACAAGATCGCAGATACAAGTAGCCAAAATGAGTTTCCTCCACAGGGTGGCTGGGCGCTCCCTTAGAGATAAGGGTGAGAAGCTCGGTCACTCGGGAGGAGCTCGGAGTAGAGCCGCCTGAGCCACCTCGGCTGACTCCTCTCAAGCATCTGTTTCGAATGCCCCCTGGACGCCTCCCAAGGGAGGTGTTCCAGGAATGTCACCACCGGGAGGAGGCCCGGGGAAGACCCAGGACACGCTGGTGAGACTGTCTCACCCTCCGCTTACATCTCAACAATTTATTTCTGAATAAAGGTCAATCAATAAAATAAAATCAAATACACCACAGCACAGCAGACAGACTCCATGAGCTCCACTCAACTCAAACTCCTGCCATTTAACAAAATAAGAGACACACCTGAACTGTGACCATCCCCTCTTCATTAATACATATCCAGTACCAAGACTTTCCACACATCAGTCATTCTACCACAATAAATACTCATGACAGCCTGTTAGCCTCCATCTGGATCCACAAACAGATGAAGGAAATCCTCCAAACAGCACCAACTGAACCAGTGTGACACACAGCACACAAACACACTTGATGGAAACTCTCAGAGCTCATGTGAACAAGAACAAGTCGTGTTTCTTACCTGCATTTCAGGATCCACACAAGAAGAAGATTCAGGATGAAGGAGTTCAGGAGACACAAACAGAAGAGAAAGAGAAAGATAAAATTAAAAGACAAACATATAAACACCATCAGCTTCAATCACTGTAGAAAACAAAGCACGTTTTACATCTCAACTCATTTAGAGAAAAATTCAGCAGTTAAAAAATGATGTTTTTCCTTCCAAACTGCCTGGTTATATTTTACAACTTCTACTCTGAGAGTCAGATGATAAAGTGTTTGAACTTCCTCCATCAGCACTCTGCCTTCCTCCATCATCTTCTCAGATGACAGCTGTTTTTTGAAGGTGTGTGTTGGCAGCTCATATTTTAACTTTCAGAGGTGCAACAGGAGCAGATGTTCTCCTTCAGAAATAAAGTGAAAACGTTGTGTACCGTGAAAGAGACGGGGAGTGAAACATTTAGCAACACTTATTAAAAAGCTCCTGAGGGGTGGACCTGATGGACGTATCAACATGTAGAAAAGAATCAAGAATCATTTATTGTCATTCATGTTTTCACATGACGAAATTGGTATTGGTGACTTCCAGCTTTAAATGTAAATATAGTAGAAAAAATAATAAGTAATAATAATAATATAATGTACACACTAACTAAAGTCCAAAGTTGCAGCTGCAATGCATAGTAGAGGGGTGGGTCAGTTGTTCAAGTGCAGTCAATAGGGGGAAATGCATTGTACAGATCTGGGGAAAAAGCAGTTTTTCAGTCTGCTAGTTGTTGTCTTTGCTTCTGTACCGTTTTCCAGATGGAAGCGCTACAAACAGTCCATTGCCCGGCGTGGGTAGGGTTGGCGGCAATATGTCAGGCCTTCTTCTGGACATCCGGCCAGCGTATATTGAGTCCAGGTCTGGAAGAGGACTTCCCACAATCCCCTGTGCTGTTTTCACCACCCGGGCTAAGTCCTTTCGGTCTTGTGCAGTGCAGCTGCCAGTTTTACCACACTGTTGCACTGAAGCAGAGGATGCTCTCTCTTGTGGCCCTGTAGAAGTTTGTCAGGAGCTGAGGGGAGAGTCCAGCACGTTTCAGCTTCCTGAGGAAGAAGAGTCTTTGTTGAGCCTTCTTTACCAGGTGAGCTGTGTTCATGGACCAGGTCAGGTCAGATGTGATGTGGATGCCCAGGAACTTGATATTGTTGACACGCTCAACTGCTTCCCCGTGGATGAGGAGAGGAGCGTGCTCTGTCCTCCTGGACCTCCTGTAGTCCACTCCTTGGTCTTGCTGGTGTTCAGAACAAGGTTGTTGTTTGAGCACCATTGAGTAAGGTGCTGGATCTCCTCTCTGTAGTGGGTCTCATCATTGTCCGAATATGAGGCCCACTATGGTGGTGTCGTCTGCAAACTTTACGATGGTGTTTGTGGAGTGGATGGCAGAACAGTCACTGGTGAAGAGAGTGAAGAGGGCTGGGCTGAGCACGCAGCCCTGTGGTGTGCCTGTGCTCAGGACCAGTGTAGAGGATGTGTTGTCCCCGATTCTCACCACCTGAGGCCTGTTGGTGAGGAAGTCCTCTGATCCAATGGCACAGCGATGAGGGCAGTCCCAGGTTGTGGAGCTTCAGTATCAGCTTGTCCGGGATCACTGTGTTGAAGGCTGAACTGAAGTCTACAAATAACATCCTCAGGTAAGGTGTTAGGAAGCTGCAGATGGGTCAGGGCTGTGTGAAGTGCAATGGAGACTGCATCCTTTGTCGATCTGTTCTCCCTGTATGCAAACTGATACTGATCCAGACCAGCAGGGATGATGTCGTTGATGTGCTTTAGGAACGATCCTTCTCAAAGCACTTCATGATGACCGGAGTTAGAGCGACAGGGCGGTAGTCATTTCAGGACAGGTGACAGCAGATTTTTTTAGGCACAGGCACAATGATGGAGGTTTTGAGGCTGACAGGAACTGTAGCAAGCTGCAGGGACAGGTTGAAAATGTCCAGAAAAACTCCTGCCAGTTGGTCTGCACACAATTTCAGAGTGCGACCAGACACCTTATCTGGTCCTTCAGCTTTCCTGATGTTGATTCTTTTCATGGAAGAGCTGACTTCTGCTGCAGGATTAGAGGCTGATGCAGTTCTTCCAGCTGGGGAAGGTGAACACTCTCTCTGCTGCCAGGTGTGTCAAAGCGGGCATAGAATGTGTTCAGGGTGTTGGCTAACCAACCATAAAAGGTAGAGAACATACACAACATTGAAACAGCACATGGAGTCTGATACATGGATGTTTAATGCTCAGTGGGATGGAGAGAAGAGACCAACAGAAAGATTTAACACAAAGTATGAAGCAGAGACAGAGCGACTGATGAAGAAGCAGCCACTGAAAGCAGGCGACAGAAATGGATTTCTCCTCACATTTCTCTTCACACATGATTCCTCGGTGTGTGTTGTGAAGGCATGTAAGTGTGAGGCTGTTTGCTGATGCAGGAGACTTTCCTCATTCTGGTTTGTATAAAAGAACAAATATCCGAAGGTAACAGAAGATATGGAGAGAAATGTGAAGCTGGTGAGGAGGACGTTACAGGTAGAGTGTGAAAACAGAGAGAGAACAAAGGGAGATAAAAGTATAGAAACCCACAGCGACTTCACATGAATTTTTAGTGGTTTTAGTATCTTTCTGATTTCTGAAGAAATGAAAATTATAGTTGAGATGGAGAAAGGCTGCCACAAATGTCTGAAAGTAAGTAGTAAATTCTCAGATCTTCCAAACCAAAGAAATCAGTTTAAAAACTTGTTCAGGTTTGCAGATTTACATTTTCACACAAAACACAAATACAAACCTTTTCCTTCACTTTGCCTGATGTTCAGTATGAACAAGTACATGCAGCATGTGTGATAATCACAGAGATCATATAAATCTGCCTTTAAAGAAATCACGTGTCCACTTTCATCAGGAGGAATAACAAACAGATTATCACCCTTCATCTGATAATCTGATGATCCTGCTGACTGTCTCAGTACTGTCCAGTATCTCCAAGAACATCAGAACCACCTCATCTTTGTATCATTTCCTCTGAGTTGTAATCTGATCTCACATAAATATGAAAACAGAACAGGTTCTCTCAGGAGAGGACTGAACCAGTGAAACTAGTCAAAGATCTTCTTCCTAAATTCAAGCAGCAGCACTGATCTCAGTTCAGCTCATTCTGCTTCGCACTAATAAGACTCAAGTGAAGAAACTTTCCTCCTGATCTGATGCAGAGGACAGTGTAACTGTTTCTCACAGACTGAATTGATGTAGAGGCTGTTAAGAAGACAACAAGAGGCCATTACTGTCACAGGAGTCTGAATGTGGCGTCCTCTGTTAACCTGCCATTCAGGAAAACAGAGAGGAGAGAAGCTCACTCCAAATCTACTTCTTATTTCTCCACTTTAACATCTCCTCATCATCTGAAGTAAGAAGAGAAGAATAATGGACACACACACTCCAACTGTGTAGGCAGCAGCACTTTATACAGTATTTTAGTAGTTAATGACATCATTGTAATGTAATCATAATGCACTTATCAGCACAATAAGTCATTACCTGAGTTCAGCTGTCAGCTGTTTCATTGTCAGGCCACTTACAGTCGACGTCACTTCATCACATGATCATTTGAAGTGATCACACTTCTTCTATTGAATCTTTGGACTGTTAATGAAGTCTTTATAAAATCACAAACAGTCATTTTCTCTCTGTCACGGTCACTGCAGCCCTGTCATCTCTTCATGCATCCTGTATTCATGCAGCACTGTGAAACTGTCTCAGCAGGATCTCATTAAGCAGCAAACTGCGCTCAGTTCACACTCAGACCTGCACGTCTGCCCTGCTGGCAACAAGCAGAGCTAGAAGCTCAAAATGATTTCCACTTACAGAAGGAGGGACTCCGTCTGACAGCAGAGAAAGCTGACAGTAATCAGAGCTGAGACACTGCACGTATTCAGCAGCTCAGCATGACCACCAGAGATGAGCAGTACAGCTGGACACAACATGGAGACCACCAAGCACTGCTCCAAGTCACTCATCGAAAAGTGAGGAGTGATTTTAATGTGAACATGGTACAAAACATGAGGTGGAGCTCAGATGTTGAAAACAGAGGAGACAGATGGAGTGAGGGTTTAAATCAAAGATAAACAGGCTCCTCTGGGACAGGGTGGAGACTCTGAGCTCATCTCTTCATCAGCTCTGATGCTTCATATCCCACAACCCCAACAAGTCTTGAGATGTTTGTCAGTGCCATTCAAAACTACCAGCAATGTGATGTTTAAGTAACTAACATTGCTCAGTTTAGAGCAGATAAACAGGTAGTTAGTGCTGCTTAAGACTTCTGAAGAAGCTGCTCCATAAAAAAACATCCAATCACCTCAAACATGAGGCCACGTGTTTCCTATTCAGCCTGACTTTAATCATCGTAGCACTTAAAGGCTCTGAAACAGCAGGTGAATTTAAAATGTCATGTTTTATCTGTTGGTAGATCAAAGACTCCTTCCCTCTTCACAGATGAGACAAAATAAGTGACAATTTTATAAAAAGACTCAAGACTCAACCAAAAATATAATGACTCTGACACAGATAGAAAATTGGTGAATTATCTGAAATGGTCATGAAAAGTGAGAAATTTGAGACATTTATTGAACGTCATTAAGTATTCATTTCAGTTATTATCTCTGTTTAATAAGCCAGTTAAGACAGATTAGTTATGCAGGTGGAGTAAGCTAACAGAGAAAATGTTGACTTGCTTGAACCTAAAAGTTTGTTAAAGGCATCGTAGAAAAATGATGAAAACTTTCACATTTACCATCAGAGATCATTGGTCTTCTTCTAAATATACATCTTAAATGGGGAAGAAACAGACGCTAAAGTCTCTTCAAAGCACTTAAGGGAGGTAAAGTTGAATAAATTGCTGAACTGTGTAAAAAAAAGAATCTCTAAAAGTTTGAATGGGTCTCTTAGCTCTTAGTTTGCTGGAGTCTGTCAAGTGTCTTTAAAACGTCATGGCTTCCCACACTTGACAAAGGAAAGGACTTGACCAGACTCAGGATTTCACTCTTTCTTCGATTTATTTAAACCAGTAAACAGGAAGTTAATGAAGGAAGGTGAAAAACCTACAAACATACAAAAAAAATAAAACCAATGTAAATAAAATTCACCGATTTCCATCGAAGATAAGTACATTTAATTAAGCATTAGATTAACAGAAACCTACTTAGTTAAAAAAAAATAACCTGTTTTAAATTAACCTGTTTTTATCTTCTGCTTTAGCCTGATTTTATACAGATTTATATTTTACAGACATGTATTTCCATCACAATTTGAACTAAATACTCATGAAATAAAGTATTTAAACTGATTTTACTGTATATTTTAACATTACTAATTTTAAACAGAAATACTCTTTTTATACATAAGTTAAATATTTTTAATTTGCATTTTAATAAAGCAAAATTCTCTAGATTTTAACCAATACTATTTATACATTTTATCAACTTAACTCAAACAAATTCAGCTCAAACCTTTAGACAAGGTTTTAAGCAGACTAATATGGCCACTGCTTATGGTAGATTTATGGTAAATAAACAAGGTAGGTAACCCAAAGAAACACAACATAACACAACATAAGATGACATAACATAAAACTGTACCTCTCATACAACAGTACAACTCATTTTGCTCAAACACAGGCTACAACAAAGCCAGAGATCATATTTTAAATGGAGAGTTCAGTGAAGAGACGTGAGCTTACTGGTAGCCCCTTTTTAGGTCTAAGTCCTTTTCCCATGCGTTTGATCCGTTTGTGTGTGAAGTGCTTTTTCTGCGACTGCTTCTGCCGTCCTCAGCTCCGTTGCACACCAGCCAAATGACTGGTGCGTCGCTTACATTGTTCGAGTTTGGCGTGCCAGCTGATTAGTCTTGATTGCACTCACCAGCTGTTCCGTGCCGCAGAGCAGCATGCTCGCCATCGCGCTCGCAGCAGCATGGCCACCGTCGCGTGCAGCACGCACACAGTCACACCTCCAGGCAGATCGCCACAACAACTTTTCTTTCCTTAAACTCTTGGAGGTCTTGTGTCTGTGAAAATGGTGCCAGAGTCGGGGTTACTCTTTGTTTTGAAAGGATCCAGCTAAAGGTCACATTGTGTGTTCAGTCTGCTAAATGCCAATTGATGAACAGCCAGTGAGACTTGAGATGTTCTGACTCTACAGTCTGGAGGACTCTGCCAAGAGTTTATGCTGCTGCTAAAACACTGTCAGAAAAACTGAACCATTCCTGCACTGAAAAAACTGATTCTAGACCCTTTTCAATGTTACATGTTTTAATTAAGCTTAACTGCAACTTCAATCTTCCTATATTTTATAAGAAATTCCAAAACGTACTGCCTACTGCCCTGTGCACATTGATCAATGCTGTATCAAGGCTGCCTGACTTCAGTAAGTGATTGTTTCATAGTCCTAGCCAATCTCCATTTTTTATCCTAAACTGATGAAAGTAGATATATGCCAGATAACACCCCTTACAAAGGAACAGCTGTTACAAAACCACCAGTGATACAACTAATGACACCTCAGATCATGCATTGGTTGTGTTATGCACTTGGATGGTATGAATAGCATTCTTGAGACACTGTATGGACAGCATTTCAGTGTTGTGCATGTAGTATAGTGACTCGTATTAATTACACCACAGGATTTCATAAACTAAATGTTCTAGCTTATCTTTTAATCAGTTTTCTTGGTTTTTAGCTTCATGTAGTTGCAATTATTTAGTTAACTTAGAGTGGTTTGGTGTTTACAGTTATTTTTCCTTCTCTACATTTGGGAGGCTAAGTTCACCCATCTGTCACATTTATTGCTTAGAGAAATAGTAAGAAATGCCATAACATTTGATTTGTTTTTCTTGCTTCTACAGTTAAGGAAATTGATAAAGATTGTGACTGAGATTTTGTCACATATCAAGAAGTTTACACTATTTTTTTAATTAGTAATGTAAAGAATAAAGTACTTCAAATTAACTGGGGCAGTGGATCAAGACCATTATATTGATGAAGGATGCCCTTTCACCAAAAACAATCCATTCATAGTTATCCTTACATTGTACATTGTAATTTACTATACTATGTTAAAGTTTGAGTTGGACAATGAGATGAAATTTACACTGTATTTACTTTTGTTGGCTGTACAGCTTCTAATCTAACTTTTGCTCCAACAAATGTTGCAGAAAAGCAGCAGTGTCTTATCGTCTACAACTGATACTGAGAGTAAGGTCAAATTTAAGGACAAAAAAACTGTATAGTTGTTCCTCAGTGTCACTAAACACTGTTCTGTGCATGCATGTCTTGCGGCTGATGACCCAGGCTACTACTCTTAAAGTAGTTAAACTGGATGAAGTAGTAGTTAGTGCTGTTGTCGAGTTAATGTGGCGTTGAAAATGTGGAAAAATATTTTCAAAACCTACAAAGCCTTCTGACAGCAGCTCCACAGCCAATCATGGATGAGTTAGGCATTCATGAGGAAGACTTTGTGGTAGGTAATCCTTTGGAGAAAAAATTACATATTCATTAGTGTTCACTATAATCAGGTTTTGATCCTGTATGTTCATATGTTTATGTGTTTTATGTGTAGGAAATTCATTTGATTTGTTAAACTGTAATACTGTTTTACTACTGAGTACTACTGTGTTTTATGGACATTTTTTTTTCCAGAAATTAGTGTGTAGCAGTTGGCAGCAGGTATTATGTACATGCATATAAGAAAGACAGAACTGCATGAACCACATAAATATTATTGATTATTGTTATTGATATCTATTTAGTATCACACAAAAAATAGATACAAATGACATGAGCATAATTGTGTTGTTTGCAGAATGACACTGGCCCAACACCACTTCACCACTTCAAGACCATTATCCAGCATTATCCAGCCGGCAGTGTTGGACAAAGATGGGGAGCCAAACGTATACTTCTGCCCAAACTTCATCCCCAAGCTTGTCAAATACTTTCTGCCTCAGGCTGTTCTGTGGTCAGGCCTGCTACTCTGTGAGGTAAATTCCTCTCTTAATTATAAATTTGTGTAACAATAGTTCACCACATTGGATACTTCTGTTACTTCAAAGTGTTTTTACTAACAAAGCTGTTATTTAACAGAATTACACCCGGGACAACATGACCCAGGGGATTATGGAGAAGAGTCAGTGGGACCTAAAGAAGGTTCACTTTCAGCAAAAGAGACTCACAAGACTGGACGACTTTGTGTACGAGGCCGTGCATACAAGGTCATGCATGATCCTCTTCTGAGAGTATCAAGACTCTCTCTTAAAAAAAAAAAAAAAAAAAAAAAAAGAACAAGGTAAGATAAGATATAACTTATTATCATAAGCATAACATGACTGGATATGAGTAGTGTGAGTGTATGAGTGTATTCTTTAGTTAAATCAGATCACCAGAAGTGGAACAGATTCTAAAAAGCAACATTTTTTTCCTAATGATTCTGTGTCTTTGTTTTCTCTATAGGAAAGTAATGGCTAACGTCTAATGGCCAGCCTTACTCTTTATCATTTGAGTAAAATATATTTGTATTTTAATATGAGATATCCTGGTTCTTTGCATTACAGTGTGTAGCTGTTTAATCAAAGTTGCTCATGAGGTGACCGTAAGAAACCATCAGTCATGTTTGAATGTTTTTTTTTCTCCTTTCTGTTGTTTGTCTAGTTTATGTGGCAATGTAAAGACTGTGGTGCTGAAGAGTCTAGCTGATCAGAACTGCTTAAACATTACATACTAAAATATATCCTGATTGTCCATGTGCTTTTAAGACTTGGAATTCATTTTTGACACACTTATCAAGGACTTGTAGCAATACCTTAAAGGACTCCAATGTTTGTACCACCTGTGATTTCCTGTCATTTATGTGGCTATACTGAACTTGCAACAGAGCAAATAAGCCATCATTTGAAAAACAATGTGTCATGGTTCTGCCTGTCATTCCCTTGGTGTTTCCCTGTCCTTGTATTTTTGTTTGTCTCCCTTAGTGTGTTCTTTGTTAGTTCTTGTACCTTGTCCTTGTGTTTGTCACTTTTCTGTCTGGCTGTGTGCACTTCCTGTTTTATTTTGTATTTCTGCTTCTCTTCACTTGTTGAGCACTTTACTTCCTGACCTTTTGTGTTTCCCTCCCATTTGATTACCTGCTCCGCCCCAATTAGTTTCTCCTGTTTCCACTTCCTCATCACCCTCAGTATTTATACCAGCCGGGAATATGGGGAGAGATTCTTCCTGTTGATCACTGATCTCATGGGTATGTACCCTGCCTTTGATCGCCAGGGCAGGGAGAAGACTCTGAAGGTGGCCATCGACTGTTTGGCCAATGATCCGTGGCTTTTGAAGAAGGTGTCAGGTTTGTTCGTTGAATTGGTGACTGCACTGGGTTCTCTGCCAGCTAAACTCCAACTGGCACTCCTTCCTCAGTCACTCCAGCATGCACCTCAGCCTGGTAGCTTCCAGCCTGCACCCCGGCCTGCCGGTTTCCAGTCAGCAGCCCGGCCTCCAAGTCAGCAGCCTGCAAGCTCAGCCAGCCAGCGGTCTCCCTGGGAAGGGATTCGCTTGGCAATCTTCCCTAGATCTCAGGGAGGCCGCCGAAAGCATAGCTGCATCCAGTCCCAGGTTATTAACACGTCTGAATATGCAGTTGGCCACATCCCTCCACACTAAATCAGAAGGTCCTGTGAGATATTTCTGTACAAACTGTAGCCTGAAGGTGGCTGTTCTGCCAGCCCCCCCATCTCTTAATAAAAACAGAACAGACTGTGGTATCCATGCGGAACGATCCCAGAAAAAGTTGACCATTTTAGCCTGAATTTGGGCTAATAGACCTGATGGAGTGTCTAAACAGGCTAGTCTGTGCCACAGCAGGCTACAAGGTAATTTAAGACCAGGACCCTCCCTCTGTAGGGCATCTGGGAGTGGAGCCATCTCCACTTTTAACAATTTGCCTTCAACTTTTTCAATGATGTTCTCCCAGTTTTTTTTAATCATCTTTTCATTCCCTAAGAAGATGCCTAGGTACTTTAGACCTTCTCTTTTCCAGGTCAGACTTCAAGGGAGAACAGGGAGGCCCTCTCACCACTCACCAACAGCAAGGGCCTCACTCTATCTCCAGTTCACCCTCACAGCCGACACAATGGAAACTGTATCAATGATACTAGTTAAAATGTTTATATCTTGCTGATTTTTTTATAAAAACATCATCAGCAAAGTCAGATAAAACAACACTACTAGTAAAACCAGGTAAAACCAACCCTTGAACATTTGATCGTATTTTCTGGAGGAGGGGTTCCAGGGAGAGTGCATAGAGCATCCCTGACAGAGTGCAGTCCTGCCGGACGTCTCTATGCACTCTAAAAGCAGCACACAAGCCACCATTAACCTACAGCATACTCTCAATGTCACTGTACAACACTTGGATCCTGGCAACGAGACCAGCACTGAACCCAAATCTCTCCATTATTAGTGGTGTTCAATGCGGTCAAATGCCTTTTCTTGATCTAATGAGATCAATCTAGTATTTATGCCTAATGAACTGCAGACCTCCAAAACATCCTGAATCAGGTAGATATTATCTACCATAGACATGCCAGGTACGTCTGATCCCGATGGATGATCTGTTCCATCGCCCTTTTCAGCAAGACTTTAGATAGGATTTTGTAGTCCATGAACAGGACAGACACAGGGCGCTAGTTTTTGATGTCCTGTGGGTTGCCCTTTTTAGGCAGGAGGGTGATGACGGCCCTTCGGCAGGACAACGGTAGCAAACCAGATGCCAGGCTCTCATTAAAATACAAATCCCCATCCAGGATATCCCAGAAGGCCTTATAAAACTTTACAGTGAGTCAATACCAGGAGCCTTTGTCCTTGCATGCTCTGTAATGCAGTGTGCAGCTCATGTGTGTTCAGAGGACGATCTAGCTGGGAGTTGGTATCTGCAGACACCTGAGGCAGTCCGCTACTGATCTCCTCAAAAAGTTCTTCATCCTCCTCATAATCGCTTTTGAAGAGCGAGGAGTGAAAGCTCACAGCTCGCCCTGTGATCTGACCTGGCTCTGTCAGGTCCTAACCTGTGTCTGAGCAGAGACTGGATATATTTCCTCTGCCCATGCTGCTTCCATCCCAAAGGAAAATCTTGATGGAGCATACATCTCAGTAATATTTTGGACTGGGACCAGACCAGTGCACCCTGTACTTGTTGGCTAAAGCCATTTTTTTTCTTGAGGATTTCAAAATACCCTCGATTTCCTGTGGACTAATTCATATGCTTAAGATCCACGTGTGACATTGAGTCTGCTGCTGACACAAAGTTTGATCTGAACCTTTCCATGGTCCCACCATTGCTTTAAACAGGCAAACTCACCCTTTCTCTGTCTAAAACCAGTCCAAAAATAACTAAGAACAACAGAACAGAACAGAACAACTAAGAACTAAGTCCTGTCAGCAGTTAAAACCGAATCACAATGCCAGTAGGCAATTTTGTGTAAAATATTCCTGCGTCAGCAGCAGCACCAGCTCAAACATGCCATTGTCACTAATACCTGTCTGCACCAGCTGGTTCGCCTGCTCCACCTTCTCCATAAACAGAACAACAGCGTTGTTAATATGAGCAGCTAATTTCTCAGAGCCATGTTGGATCAGCTCTCCAACAGCCAAAGCGAGAGCTGGCACCCACTTTAATGCCGTAAGCCTGAAGAAGTCACCGCTGTTCACCACCAATGGAGTTCACCACCGGTGCCATTCACCACCAACAAAAAGATGAAATGTGATTAAAGAAGCTTTAAAAGCAGAAAACTGAGTCGACCTGAATGTCAGACGGTTAAAAAAGAAAAGTCGTTTTTACAGACGGGACAAAAATGTGGTTTCTGAAGAAGTGGCCTGAATGAAACCTGATTTACGGTCTCATTGCTTTATGATGCTCTAAGCAGTGACACCTTGATACACACACACACACACACACACACAAACACACGTTCTGCCATCATGTTACATGAAATACAATAAGACAAAGTCTCTCTTTCTCTCTCCTGAACTCTCATGAATGTGTAACTATGACTCTACAAATTGTTATGCTAATTGAACAAAGCTTGTCAGTTCTGAAGTGTAACGTTCATTATAGATTCACAGTGAGAGCTCACTTATAACAACCTGAGAGCTTCACAGTCATTTCAAATATCAGAACAGATGTGTTTAAACTGGACTGAGCTTTCTGTCAAACTGTGACAGACTGCTGCCTTTATTCACTGATTTACTGTCTGTTCACATATCAGTCATGTTACACAGCTTGTTCACTGCAAATGTGTCATTTACATCATTGAAGGTTCTGTGTGTGTCTGTGTGTGTGTCTGTGTGTGTGTGTGTGTGTGCATTCAGAAAATCAGACCACAACTTAGTTCTGCTGCTGCCTTCCTATAGGCAGAAATTGAAACATGACGGACCCCGTGACGCGGACCATTCAGCAGTGGTCCGACCAATCAGATTTGGCTCTGCATGACTGCTTCAGCATGACAGAGTGGTGTGTTTTAAAGAGCAACTTGCAGGTTATAATTTTTTTTTAGATTTATACTTAATCTTGTTTGAAAATACGTATTTGAAAAGGTAATGCAGAACTTTAACATGTTTTACAAAACATAAAGGTACAAAATCAGAGGTAAAAGTGGTCATTTTCAGCAGTGGACCCAAGATGCAGACGAGGCTAGAGGCAGAGTAGATTAAATGACTCTTTATTTCAGGAACACGGGAAAACAGGAGGAACACGGCAGGAAGGAGCACCCAAGGAGTGGTGACATTAACGACACGACAAAGAACAAAGGAGAGGGACAGGTATATATACACTGTGGGGGATAGGAAAGTGGAAACAGGTGAGGAGACTAACAGCGGACAAGTGAAACTAATATGGGCAGAGCAGAATAATCACAGAGGAGGGAAGTCAAGTGGCAGACATTTGAGGAGAGGAGGGGATACAAAATAAAACAGGAAGTGAGCGAAACTGGAGATAAACTCAAGAATGGGAGACAAGAAAAACTGACACAGGGAACGAGAGATGAGAGGGACACAAGGAACACGAAAAACACAAGGAATACAATGAACACAAGACAGGATAAAACACAAGGAGTACAAGAAACACAAGGCAAACGGCAAACCATAACAATCGCGGAAATAGGAAAATCTAGTTCCTATATCATTTTTACATACACGCCTACACTACGCCGACGCCTACAACTGATTTGAAGGAGTACAGGAAGTCCAGGTACGCACTCCGGAGAGCCATCAGCAAGAGACAATACAACTCCACAGCTGTGGAGGTGCGAAAGGCTCAGGAGGACTGCCCTCCCTCTCGGACTCACTGGACTGAAGATACCATCACCCTCTGCAGTGAGAATGTTGTTCATTGACTACAGTTCATCATTCAACACCATCGTGCCCTCCAAGCTTGTCACCAAGCTCAGAGACCTCGGGCTCAACACCGCCCTGTGTGATTGGATCCTGAACTTCCTGACGGGCAGACCCCAGGCTGTGCGGATGGGCAGCACCACATCCTCCACCCTGACTCTGAACACCGGCGCCCCCCAGGTCTGTGTGCTCAGCCCTCTGCTGTACTTTCTGTTCACGCATGAATGCGTGGCCACCAACAGCTCCAACACCATCATCAAATTTGCTGACGACACGACCGTCATTGGCCTGATCACTGGCATGGCAACGATTAGGACGGCCTACAGAGAGGTCAGAGCCCTGACACCTTGGAACCTCCAGCTCAACGTCAGCAAAACAAAGGAGCTGATCGTGGACTTCAGGAGGAGGCACAGAGAGGAACACGCCCACTACTGTAAATATTGTATAGATAACCATTTCACATACAACTATTAGAATTCTAATACAAATAACTGACTATAGCCTGTATATACTATATATATATATATATATATACTTGTGGATCATTGTAACATTTATATTTATCATTGTAACATTTATATTTATATTGTACTGCTAAAAAGCACTTCTGGATGGATGCAAACTGCATTTCGTTGCTCTGTACTGCAGGTGCAATGACAATAAAGTTGAATTCTATTCTATTCTATTCTATTCCCTCTCCATCAACGGGACTACAGTGGAGAGAGTCAGCAGCTTCAGGTTCCTCGGGGTTCACATCAGTGAGGACCTGACCTGGACTCACCACACTGACTTTATCACAAAGTCAGCCAGACAGCAGCTCTTCTTCCTCCGCAGGCTGCAGAGGCTCAACATTGACTCAGAGATATTTTGCAGCTTCTACAGGTGACCCGTAGAGAGGATCCTGACTGGCTGCATCACCAGCCTGGTACAGCAGCTGCACCGCCCTCAACTGTAAGACTCTACAGAGGGTGGTGAAAGCTCAGCACATTTGGTTGTATATTACTTTATATTTTAATTGTAGAATTTGTATTTCAAGGTTTTTATTTATTTTATTACTCTAGTACAATTATTTATTTTAAATTTTATTTTATGCTTGTATTTCTTAATCTATTTTTTCTTGAGTGTTCTATTGTTGTTATTTTTTAGGATTGTTCGGGGAGTGTTACATCCCTAAGAGGTCTAGGGTGAAGGGAGGAACATAAGCCGGTGTAGTGGGCAGATATAATGCCATTTATTTGTTTGTAGCTCACCTGATCATAAAACAACATAAGAAGCGGCAGAGGGGAACGCCGGATAATTACCCAAAATGATAAGAAAATCCCACTCTAACAGAAAACTCACAGCACAAGCTGGTAACACTTCATAAGTATACAAAATAAGAACAAAAACAGCAAATCACCAAACTAAGTACAACTGTGGCCAACAGCCCAGTAACAACAAAACAAAACAAAACGAACAGAGAACACGAGTGGTAACAAAACCACAAGATCACCTTTCTGAGTCCCCGAAAAGCTACCTAGTACACTCTGCTGGTACATCACAAATCATCTCAGAAAAAACACACACACAAAGCCGGTTTACGGCGCATCGATGGCAAACTAAGCACTAAAAGCACAGCTGCCTCGGGTGCGGGCAGGAGCTGTCCTTTTCAAAACTCCCAGCTCCCGGCAGGTTGGCTGACTGGATCGGTGATGTCCGAGCGAAGGAAAGAAGGTAGAAACCGGATCCAATCCTGGGAAGAGGAGACTGGAGTGCCTGTAGACCGCAGTAATAAGAGGAGGAGGAGAGAGACCCGTGATGCACGCCCCCCCCCCAACTGCAGAGGCCGTAACAGGAGCCTCAGACTTAAGAATTTTCATTACCAATGATTGCTGATGTAAATTGTTGTGTAATGACACTAAATTCTTGAAATCTTCAGCCGCTGTCTCCTCACAGTCGTCACAGCTGCTCTCACATTTCTGCTCTATGCTCAGAGCTGAGAGCCTCCAAGCAATCAAAGATTAATGAGCACATTAGTACTTCTCATTTTGACACTGGACACAATCAAACGCTCCGACATTTGGTGTGAGAATAAGACAGCAGCTTGAACAACTGTCACTACAGATTAAAGGTAAAAAAAGACAGCAGAAGGACAAAGAGACGTGATATATAGGTCAGATGATTTATAAGTAACAGGACTGCTCTAAATATCAGGAGGATCCTGAACCATTTGATGAAGTGATGACTGTTTCAGTCACACAGCACAGAGACTGAAGTGAAGTCTGATATTTTACCGAGTGTGTGTGTGTGTGTGTGTGTGTGTGTTCTTCCCAGGATGTAATGACACAGTCTGTCAGCCGCCCAATTATAAGCTAATTATTGTCAGATTAAAGTGTGAATGTGCAGTGATCTTATGAAAGTTGTAAAGCTGCTTCACATGTGGAATTAAAGAAAGAATCAGTGATTTTAACCCTCTGGAGTCGATGAACGCACCGGCTCATCCAAATCACATGACCGATTTATGATGACGTAGCCAAAAGACGCAGTGTCGCAGAGTCTCCATTTCAACTTGTGTCGAATGTGCAGACTTCAAATTACATACCAGTAATTTGTGTTCATTGGCCAATTAAAACAGACTTGTAATAAGTAATTTACACCATTTTTTCCTAATATTGTCGTCACGTTTGGTGCAGGAAGAAACAGAAACATGAGGCAACTACTAAATATGGAGCAGACATTGCAGCTATTCTTTGAGGTGAAAGAAGGTGAGGAGGACAGTGAGTGAGGACTTTGATGATTAAGTGGATAATCCATCCCTCTAGTCCAAAAGGCTTTTTTCTATTGTTTTTTGCCACTGACACAGTCAGGACAATCTGCAGCAACACCAACAAAAATGCTGCAAAAAACAAGGAATTAGGGAAGAAATACATGTGGACTGACAGAGTCGGAAGATCTGTACAAGTTTTTTGGTCTCCTGATTTACATGTCGTTGGTGTCACTGCCAAGTCTCCAAGACTCCTGGAGACAGAATCACATTTTGTCTGTGACCCTTCCAGCCAAAGTGATGACAAGAGACAGTTTCCAGTCCATATTTTGGAACATCCACCTCCGTGATCCTGAGGAGGATGTACAAAATGATAGAAAGAAGGGAACAGCAGGCCATGACACACTGTTTAGTGTCAGGCCTCTTTACGATGACATTCTCAGTGACTGCCAGGCTTATTACCACCCGAGGAGGGAGCTGGCAGTGGATGAAAGGATGGTGGTGACTAAGGCAAAAACTAGCATGACACAATATATGAAAGACAAGCAAACCAAATTGGGAATTTTTGTATTGGCTGAGTCACTGTCTTGTCTTCCACTACACCTGCCCCCCTTTCCAGAGCCTGCCAGAAGATCAACAAAGGATGAGGCAGTTAGCCTCTATCTTACACACAACCAGCGATATAACACAGGACATTAGTGTGGCACAAGCACAGATGTGGTTTGATTGACTGTTCTGTTTGTTTTTTAAAAAAGTTTTTCTCAATGTTGCAAGAGAGCATTTTGACCTTTTTAACCAGCTGACTGTTTATAAAGTACTTCAAACACTGATGCTTCAGTATTCATAATCTAATGATGTTCATATATAATAATATATGTCAGAGGTACCAAACTAATACTTCACATTAATACTTGAAGTTTGTTTTGCTGCTGACTTGTGTACTTTTACTTAAGTATTCCTATTTAACTATGTGTATTATACCCATTAAGTACTCCTATAAAGTTTTTACACAGTAAGACAATGTGATTGTGATGATTTTTTATTGACTGTCACCCAAATGAGGCCATTCAAAACCTTTTGTAAATCCCTCTTTCCTCTGGAAACTGTCTTCTGATGGCAGACACAACACATGAAGGTAAGGGCTACATGTAAATACTGTACTTAGCTGTACTATTTACTATTATTAATAATATTAAATTGGTAAAGTCAATCAGTATACGATTTAAAAGCAGTGACTTTTAAAAATCCGCTGAACAATCAGAATCAGTATGTCCTCCATTATATTGGCTCAAAAAACTTTATTGTATTATACAGAGAAAATTGGATAATTGAAAGAACTAAACAGAGTAATGGATTTTGGCCCTAAATATACTGATTTCTAAAACTAAAACTAGTGTTCTTATACTTGAGACACTGTAGTGTGTATTCAAATATAGAAGCGCTGGATTAACAGAGACGTAGGTGCAAAACTTAAAGTATGGAACAACGCCTGCAACTGATTTGAAGGAGTACAAGAAGTCCAGGTATGGAGAGCCATCAGCAAGAGACAATACAACTCCACAGCTGTGGAGGTGCAAAAGGCTCAGGAGGACTGCCCTCCTGTGATATCCAGGGCAGATGTGTGGAGATCATCTAAACGGATTAACACACGTAAGGCTCCTTGGACCTGACAGCATCCCCAGCCGTGCTCTCAAAGTGTGTGCAGATCAGCTGGCAGACGTCTTTTTGTATTTCAAGGTCTTTATTTATCACTCTAGTACAATTATTTATTTTTAATTTTATTTTATGTTTGTGTCAGCCACCCAATTTTGAGCTTATTATTGTCAGATTAATATGTGAATGTGCAGTGATCTTATGGTGATAAGACAAAAACTAGCTGGGAATTTTTGTGTTGGCTGAGTCAAACAATGGCAAAACTGTTACTGCAAGTGAGCATGGGCTGTCTTATGATGTTGGCATGAGCCTTATTCAGCCATCCTGTCTTGGCACTGAGTATCATATTTATATGGACAATTTCTACACCAGTCCCAAACTGTTCATGGACCTGGCCAGCATGAAGTCTGGAGCATGTGGCAGCTACAGGAAGAGCAGAAAAAGATGCCCCGGAGGGAGGGCAAATGCTCAAATGCACCAAAAACCGTGGATGAGGATCTGTGAGATGGATCAGAGAGGGCCCACTTGTTTTTGTGAAGTGGAAGGACACACAAGAGGTGTCTGTTTGCTCCACCATCCATTCTGGATTTTCAGGTGAGACAGTGCAGAGAAGGGTGAAGAGTGGAGGTGAACGCTGAGCTGTGACAGACATTCCCTGTCCCACATCAATCCTGGCCTACAACAGGTATACCTGTCAGACCAGCTCATTCAGCATTACTCCACCCATAGAAAAACTGCTCGCTGGTACAGGACCATGTTAACGGACAATGCAACAACAAATGCCTTCATCATGCACCGTGAGATGAGCAGGGTCAAGCAGGTGCAGCTCATGGCACACAAAGACTTCATGATGGAGCTGGTGTGTCAGCTTTGAGGCATGGACCAGGCAGGTGTTCCCCAGAGCAGGAGAGCTGATCACATGCCTGTGCCCATTGTCACAGCCACAGATGCAGGCCGAAAGGTCACCAAAGGCAGATTGAAGTGCAAAAGCTGCCTCCAGGTGGACAACAGGAGGAGTGACACACCCTGGAAGTGTCAGGCCTGTGATGTGTCCCTCTGTCTTGTGATGGACAGGAACTGTTGTAGTTGTAGTAGTAGTAGTTTGTGGCATCTTATTGTGACACCTGATTGTTTTGTAAATAGTTGACCAAAAAACGCCTGAGGAAATTTGTACATAAGTTTTTGAAATTTACTATTTATATTTGCATTCTAAGTTGTAAAAATGGTTCATTAGACATGTTTGTGGTTTTCATATTAAAAAATCATCTTTTTCATATTCGGATTTTGTGTTTTTTGTGTGATTTTAGGTTCAATGTATTAATACAGTATGTCAAAATGAAAAAAATGAAAAAAAAACTGTAAAGTCACACATATGAGGTTGTGCTAAAAAAAAGACACCAAACAAGACAACAAGTTTTTAAGGTGAAATATAAAGGTAAAATCAAAAGTTGTCACAAACATCCAATTACACCCTGAAGCTGCAGTCGTACATTCAGTCGTGTTACTGAGCACAGAAATACTTTGTAAAGTCCCTTTGGAGGCACAACACATGCTGGCTTTAGATTTCAAAGTCATTATTTCTGTATTTCTTTATCAGAGAAAACCTCCACAGAGAACCACACTTTTCGATATATGAGCTTCTTCTCCTGAGAAGAATAAACAGTTGCTGATCAATAAAGCTTCCTCTGAATCCTAAAGACAAACAAAAGGCCAGTTTCAGTCTCTTCTGAGGGATTTGTTTGCTGAGCCGTCTGCTAACAGACAGTGTATTTCTACCATCAGCAGCGTTCAGACATAGAAACTTGTGCAGAAAAGGCTCACAGGGACAGCTGCAGATGACTTCCTGTTGTATTTGAGCTCTGATGTTATTTTATAGTTGTTGTAGTTTGGTCATTTAAAGTCCTGTAAGGACACTGAGAGCGGCTGTCCCTGACAGGTGTGTTGTTTCTAAGTTATACTTTCTCTTTGACTAAACTGTCACGTCTCACTATCCACATTAGATTTATCAGCTGATTGTATGCAGCTGATTTAAAGTCAATATTTTCATCAGAAGAGTGTCGATAGGGAGCTGGTCTGAATCTAAAGACACACACATCTGATCCTTACTAAACATTGACAAGAATAATCATGTTGGTATTCTGAGCCTCAAAATAGAAGCACAAGATGATTTTTACAGCCAAAATCTTTAAGTCTGCCTGTAATACCTCTTTCACTTCTTTGTCTGAGATGGTATTACTGTGGTACACAGTGAAATCCCTCCTGTAAAATATGCTGTGTCAGAGTACAATGACTCTTTCAGAGTTAGTACAACACCAGTTTGAGTTAGACACCCCATAGTGTTGGTAAATTTTTGGAGTTAAAAGACGTAATGTAAGAAATATCTACCATCCACCTCCTTTTCCTTTTAAACGGAAAAGGAGGAAAAAAGCATGAGGAAAAGTGCCATTTTCCTCATGCTGAAAGCGCACGAAGGTCTATGGTAAGTTTCTAATCACCTATTTAACAGCATATTTGGGATTTCAACAGAAGCAGCATATTACAATAACTTTATTTTATCTAATTTAAAAGGGCTAACGTGACTGGTGGCTAGCTTAATTAGTCTGCTATATTTAGCTAATTAACTCTTCACTAGCTAACGACAGACTAGAAAATGCCAGGAAGAGGTAACATTAATGTTGTGAGAGGTGATTGTCTTTGTAACGTTCATAGATGATAGTAACATTAAACTGGTAAAGACTGGAGGGTTAGCATAACTGGCTAAGGTTAGCTAAACTAGTTATCTGTGGCTAACAATGATCAGATGCTTGTAGAATAGTAACAGAGCCTAATCTGACAGAGTTTTTAAAGAAAATGACATTGTGGGATAGCAGTCTGCACAATAAGCTAATGTGTTATCTCTATTAGCCATCCTGCAGTTTAACATGCAGACAGGCCAGCTGTTACTCACAATGATGGAAATCAGTTCAATAAGAGTGAACTGAGATAGGGGCAGCACAGTGGTGTGGTGATTTGGAGCAGATGCTGTTTGACTGAATGAGCTCCCAGACTGAACTCCATTTATCTGCTCTGACCTCGTCCAGGTTTTCACTCAGGACTCACAGGATTATTTAATCCAGGATACACTGATTTTAAATCTGTGTAGATGTGAGATGTAACAAATAAAGTGAATTTGTTTTAATCCAACATAAAACTGTGTAGAACAAAGACAACAGTCTGTGTTTGATAATGTCACATTTAAGATCCAAGACCAACATCAAGTGAGACAAGATGTGCTGAGAGACGACTCACAAGAGAGAAGAGACACTAAATGTTGTGTGTGTGTGTGTGTGTGTGTGTTCATCTGTGTGTGTGTGTGTATTACTGTAATCAGGATCTGGTGTGAGACCAGTGACTCCTCACATAACATAAAACATGAGCTAACAACTACTGTACATAAAATGATTAAAAAAACGGCCTCATGTTCATCAAAGAAGTGAGAATGTAAGATTTAGAAAGCAAACACAACTCTGCCCTCAGCACTTACACTTTATCACATTAGCTCCTCCTTTATAAGAACGACCCTTTTAAGGGACATTAATGAGCAATAAGTACTTTTTCTGGCAAAACTCCATTTAAGGCACATTAGCAGAAGCTGTTATTACTGTAATTACAAATGTAAATGAAGCCACATAATCCTGCTCAAGTGGAGTAAAAAACAACTTCCCTTTGGAAGCAATCAAAGTGTTTCCATCAAAGTGCTGTCCAGCCTTTAGAAAGGTGTTTAATGTCAGTGAGCTGCTGTGTTTTGTAAAGAGGACAGAAGCACTGAGCTCACTGAACTCATGACTGATTTGATTCAGTTCACTGACTGCAGACATGCTCCAGCAGTGTCATGTGTGAAATATGAGACACACACTTGCACCTCTGTGACACTTGATGATGCTGCCTCTCTGAGCTCCTCTCTGGAGGAAATGCTCAAATGAAGGATGAACGACAAACAGCTGAGCACGACATTAACACAAGCACAAATCCCACCTTGTGTCAACGTCCCCTCATCTTTGTTCACGCAGCACCTTTCTGTCCAGCCTTTCTACTCTGCTACAGTGATGGTAGCAAATAAGCCGAGCATGATGGGAAACAAACTGTCGAGGTATCGGTGTCTGACCAGAGAGGGGATCACTGACTCAGGGTGTGGACTGCACACACACACACACACACACACACACACACAGGCAGATAACTGTGTGGTGACACACACACACAGCTGTATGACTGTGAGGTGGTGCTCAGAGGACACAAACAAACACTTTGCTGTACAGTCGTGGACAACATGGACACATGATGTGATTAGAGGTCCAAATAATGGAGGTGATGAACTTCTTCATCTTCTTCACTTACATTTCTAGATTGTTAAGTTACAGGTGGAGTTGTAGTTTGACCGTTCCAATCGTTTGCTTCCTCTGAGGCCATTTTAAATGGTTCTCAATAAAAGAAAGTGTCCAGTGAGCGACACAGTGAGCAGAGCTTTGTGAGCCTGTGATCCAAACAGTTCAATATTTAGAGTCTCACAGTCACACTGATCCTGAGAGCCTCCAACACCAACAACAACTCAAAGAAAACTCATCCTGTAGCAGAAGAACAAAACTCAGAAAACAGGTTTTCTTTCTATTTGCATCTCAAACAAAAAGTCCACTGATCTGATGACACTGTGTGTGTGTGTGTGTGTGTGTGTGTGTGTGTGTGTGTGTGTGTGTGTGACAGCTAATCTGTGTTTCTCAGCATGAAGGCTGCTGCCAGTGACAGAAAAACTGGAGTCATTTAGCAGCTTGACGGCCTCCATCTGGGATGATGAAAGATGGAGACGACTTTAAAAATCATTCTCTTGTTGTTTTTAACGTTTCATTCTCCTTCACCTCTTCTGATAAAGTCACAGCAGGACTGTGACTTTATCAGAAGTCCACCTCAGCCAGTTCCTCCGTCCTGCTCTCACCTTTTTCAGTGTCTTTGATGATATATCAGCTGACAGCTCTGTCCTCCAGAGAGGTGAGGCTAATATCTGGGTTTTTATCTCCCTGAGGGGGCCTCTAACCTCTGAGCACACAAACCTGCTGCTCCTGGAGGAGAGTACTGAGCTCAGTGCAAATCTCTGCAGTTTGCTGGTCTCTGCTGGTCACACAGAGGGAGGGTGTCTGCACCATGAGCAGGTAACATGGATTTAGACTGGACAGGTGCAGAAAATAGACCAGCTAAAGTTGATCTTTTCAAACACGTCACACAGAGAAACAAATCCAGATAAAGACCATTTTAAAACCAAATGTGCTGCTCTCACAGATTTGACAAGAATCAGTGAAGCAGCACAAACATCCTCTGATGTTTATTTCAAAGCAGACAGGCAAGAAGAGAGCAGAGCAGCGAGGCCGACTTCATGATCAAACCATCAAAACCAACAAGTGACCTCCAGGTTTATGCTCCATACATTCAGCTCCAACAACACACTGAGCATCTGAAGTATAAATGAATAAAGTGCAGACACTGATGTTGGAGGCTGAGAGACACTCAGAGTTACTGAGGGAGATTGTCAAAACCAGAACAGTGAAATGAAGTCAGAGAAACTGACAGCAATACATAAAACACTTTGAGCCTGGTGTCTGAAAAAGTTTCTACTGTACAGTCAATGAATTGCAGCGCTAAAAGAAATTCAATGTAGCTTTTTAATGTGGAGCACATTACTTTTGAACTCTCCATTCAACATACTGAGGTCCATGAACACAAACAGCAATGAGTCCTGTCACAGAGCTTTAACAGCAGAAGAGAGGAAGTGAACGGGATCTGTGTGTGTGTGAAAGGTAAAAAAAATATATATGTGTGTGTGTGAGTTTGCTCTTCATTAATTTAACATCACCTCTATTTGTGATACTGAACAATCTATAAATAAAATTGACTACTGGATCTGCAGCCTCAAGAGGTCGAACACAGTTTAGTTTAGTATGTGTGACTGTAGAGACAAGAAGAGTTATACAATATACAATAAATACAATAAATACATTTCTACCATTTCTACAGTGACAGTGGGTTGAGGTAAAGCTGAATTACAGTGCAAGACAATGAATAATAATAAATTAGAAAAATGAAATGTGAAAATGACTCATTCAGCACAAATGACTCACATCAATTCATTTAACTTCTCTCACAGTCACAATTTCAGAATCAGATTAATCTTCACTTTTCCACAGAAACAAACTTCAGAAAAGATTAAAAAACCTACACAGATCATGTCTCCTCAGTAAATTCTTCCTGGAGTCATCATAGAGACATGAAATCATCAGTGTGTGGTGAATGCTGGATTGGGATTACAGAGCCTGAACAGGACACAGTCAATCTGGCTGTGACGGTGTCATTAAGGTCTTAACAGGAACATTATACAGCTGTTTTTTGGCCTGTTGCTGCTCTCACAGAACGTGAACTATAATTACTTGGAGAACAAAGTGTGTGTGTGGGCATATTTAAATGGGAGCAGACACATTAAGGTCTCATCTATCAGACAAACTCATTTTGTGTTGTATTCATCCATTCAGCTAAAAATATCCACAGCTCCACAGTTAAGAGCCACAAACATTGTGGATCATACGAGCTGCTCCACACAGACCTGCAGACATTTGGAGCAAACACCTAATTACATTCATCAAAGGCCAAATGCACTTTGGGACTGTCTCATTCTTCAGACTGACTGAAGGCTCTGCAACATCCAAACAAGAAATGTGGCCCACTTTACTCCAACAAAGTCAAATCATTTCATCAGTGCTTCACCACTGTGACACTTCTTCACTTTAGCAGGAAGCAGTTTGAGGAAACAGAGAGCTTCCTGAAGTGATTCTTCATTGAAGTATTTCTCTGTTTCAGTGTGGAGCAGCTCAGGAGTTCAGTCTCAGGAAGTCAAAAAGCAGAAGAGAGTGAAACAGAGAGCACATCCTTCACTCTGACAGCCACTCGACACACAACAAGGACGACATTTTGTGCCTGACACTCAGCTCTGCCGTCCAAAGCTGCATACAACAGTGTCATAATGGATGAGATGCAGCTCCTCTTTGTTGTCTGCTTTTCTATGTGGTCAGTAAAGACACTCTATCAAGCTTTCAATGTGCTGCCAAAGAAAATGTTTTACAGCTTTCTGATCCTCCTCTCAGACTGACTGAGGCTGAATCCTCAACACCTCCAAGATTTCAGACTCACTGAAGCCAAACTTTAAGAAGACTGTATCTGTTCAGAGCTGCAGTCGGGGGACCAAGACAAGGACATGAGAGCACTCTGAGTGATGGTGAAAACACTCAGACCTTCAACTATCACTGCTGGAGGTATTTACAGAAGAAAACAACTCTGTGTGTGTGTGTGTGTGTGTGTAGAAAGACGCTCAGCCCGCTAAATCCATCCAAAATGATTCAACAGCTAAAACAGAAACATCTTAATGTCTAAGGACTGACACTGATGTGAGATCCAGACATTTGTTTGAATCAGTAAAAGCTTGTTTGTCCCACAACTTCACAGCTTCTGGTATTTTCATTCTGATAACTGTATCCAGGTGTACTCTGACTTTTCTGAATGACTTAGTGCATTACCTCTGAAACTTTACTCACAGACAGTCGATCCACACAGCTCCCATGTTGTTTCTGCTCTGAACTGTTGAAAATACATTTTGTCATTTCTTCCTCCACTGAGGCAGCATTCATACAGCTTCTCAGTCGAACAGCAGTGATGAAGAATCAGCAGTCAGACTTGTTTAAAGCTGTTCAGATGTTCTTTCTTCTTCTTTCTTGTCCTCCATGTCTCTCTTTGTATTGAGCTTTCAGTCTTCAGGTGAAGTGAGAAACTGTGATTGAAATGTTCTCAGCTCAGAGTCCACAGATGAAAGGAGCTTCTCTGCGAGGATTCTCTGCACTCTGATTGGTGGAGCACTGATGATGTCACAAAGGAGTTCTGTTCTCTTCTAACTGCTGCAACATTCAAATTCAAATCAACCAAAATGATGAACATGAATTAACTTGAATGATTAAAATATAACAACAACCACAGCAACACA
This sequence comes from Scortum barcoo, assembly GCA_023238725.1. Classification (NCBI taxonomy): domain Eukaryota; kingdom Metazoa; phylum Chordata; class Actinopteri; order Centrarchiformes; family Terapontidae; genus Scortum; species Scortum barcoo. The sequence goes on from CM041552.1 coordinate 25,809,875, forward strand.
CACACACACGTATATTTCTATGAATCATATTTCTGTGCTTCTATTTTATTCACAGTAAAGACAAAAAAAGGTCTCTTGAACATTTTCCATGGGATTTAATGTGATTTAAAGTCGAACTGTGTGACATAATGCCTTTAAATATGTTTAAATGGGCTGTGTTGGCCAGTACAATGATTCATCATCATGTAAATCTCCAGAGATTAGACAGACCCAGGACCACCAATCTTTGTCACATCTATACTCTGTTATACAGATACAGACAAAACCACAGACACAGAAAAAAATAAACCAAGGGGAGAAAAAAATCTGTATGCCCTATCTTCATATCAAACAAATAGTTTTGACCTGGTTGTCAGTGAAGTCAGTTTGTTTAACACATATAACTTTACTCCAGTAAATGATAAAACTCCACCAATAAATGAAGCTGCTGTCTGTTCACAGCAGAACGACTTCTTTCAAACATTGTCTGTGTGAAGCTTTGTGGACTCAGTTTGCTATATGGAGCTAAAAATGTCAAACATTTCGCCTGCTGCTGAGTGTCAATGTGAATGAACTGAGATGTGTGTGTGTAAACTTCACACACTGATGAAGCTGTGGAGAAAAGTGGCATCTCTCTGTGTCTTTCTCTGTATTCTGCTCTCGACTTTTCACTGATGTGCTGCCTTCGATCCACTTTGAATTAACACTGGGGTAATGGTGTCACAGCCTGAGCTCAACATTATGACAAACATTTGTCTTTAGCTCATCATTTACTTCCACAGTGAGCTGCAAGAAACATTTTACATGAATGACATGTTACTTATTGTGAATAAGTGATTATTTTCTTCTTCTTCTGATTCATTTGAAGAAAAATCTTCTTCCAGCTGCAGAACAGAGTTTAAATCCAAAGAGGTGGTTTGAAGTTTGAGTCCTCAACTTTCTGTCCATCAAACATCAGGATTCATTACAGAAGTGACCGACATTGATTGAACTTCCTAAAATGACTCTGTCTCCACTTTGTGCTGTGACCTCCAGACCTGTATCATTTACTGTAAAGTTACAGAGACTCTGGACCGTTGGACTGTGATGTTAATGACTCCTGGAGGGTTTTTCTACTGTCTAACTACAAAGAGAAGATGAATTCAGATTCAATGATGAACATTTTGTTTCCGGCTCTCTACTTTCCATTACAGCTTCATGTTCATTTGGTGTGAACAGAGCCAGCAGCTGTAATCTCCATTCATAGATGAGAGCAAGGAGGTGGAGAAAATCAATAGTCAGTTAAAGGAGAATAGTGGAAGTTTGTTGAGACTGTTGCTCTGTCTGAAACAATAAAAACAGATAAAATATACAGGAGCTGCTGGAAAGAACAACCGCGTCTTCATTTCTAATTCTGTTGGAGCTGGTTTGAGTGTTTATACAGGAAACAACCAGGCAGGTAGACTCATGTAGAAATAAAGTCACTTACCATGATTCATTGAATTAGAATTGCAATATATGTCAGGAAAGTTGATGTTGTATCATCACTGAGGAGACACCCTTCATCCCTCTGACTGACCAAGACAACAAACAGTGACTTCACCATGTGAGCAGATGAGCTTTTCATTTAAACTGAGGACTGCAGAGTACTGGCTTACATATGATACAGTCTAATAGAAGTGCTCTGCTCTGAGCCACTTCAGGGAGTCCAAACTTTAAATGATGTATCTTAACAACCTCTGCCGACTCTTTCCATGGCAGGAAATTCACAAGGCCTCAGATGAACAGCTGAGACGTACAAATCCAGTTTCTGCACCTGCAGAGTCTCTACTACCTTAAGATAAGATAAGATAAGATAAGAAGATCTTTTATTGATCCCACAGTGGGGAAATTCCACTGTTACAGCAGCTCAAAACAAGTAAAAGAGACATTAAATAATAGACAAAAAACACACATGACACAAAAAACTGTATTTACAATAAATAGTGAACAATAATAATAATAATAACAGAAAAAAAAGAAAGAAACAGAAACAGTATTTATATACACAGCCTCACCCAGTTAGATGTGCTGTGGTGAGGTGTTATTGCACAGGTGAATATGGATATGTAGCAGATATGAATTAACAGTATAGTAAATGAGTGGAATGAAAAAAGGACCATAAGGTGCATGGCTAGGACATCAGTAAATATCAGTAAACATCAGTGCAATGATGAAACATCAGTAAACATCAGTAAACATCAGTCCTACTGTGGTATGGAAGTGTTTGTTACAATGACAAAGATTTGTAGAGTGCAGCATTAAACAGTCTGATGGTGTTTGGGATGAAGGACCTGTGGAAGCGCTCCTTCCTACACCTTGGGTGTCTGAGTCTGTTGCTGAAGGAGCTGCTTAAGGCCCCCACAGTCTGATGCAGAGGGTGGGAGGTGTTGTCCATGATGGTGGACAGTTTGGCCAGAGCCCTCCTCTCCCCCATCACCTTCGATGGAGTCCAGGGGGTCCAGTTTGTTGTTTAAGTGAACACCCAGGTACTTGTACGTCCTCACTCTCTCGATGTCAAGTCCCTGGATGTTCACTGGTGCAATGTCGGATGAGGGTTTCCTGCTGAAGTCGATCACCATCTCCTTTGTCTTGCTGGCATTGACTTGAAGGTGATTCAGCTCACACCAGTCGACAAAGTCCATGATGACCTTCCTGTACTCACAGTCGTTCCCCTCTGACACACATCCCACAATGGCAGTGTCATCGGAGAACTTCTGGAGGTGGCAACTGTCCGTGGAGTACGTGAAGTCCTGATGTGTACAGGGTGAAGAGGAAAGGTGAGAGGACTGTTCCCTGGGGGGCACCTGTGCTGCAGACCACCACATCGGACACACAGTCCAGTCCCGCAGCCTCACAAACTGGGGTCTGTCAGTGAGGTAGTTGGTGACCCATGCAGCCAGCTGGTCGCTGGCCCCCGCTCTCTCCAGCTTCACCCTGAGCAGTGAGGGGTGGATCGTGTTGAAAGCACTGGAGAAATCAAAAAAGGTAATCCTCACAGTGTTTCCAGCGTCCTCCAGGTAAGACAGGGATCTCTGCAGCAGGTAGATGACGGCATCATCCACCCCAATGCCGGGTTGGTATGCAAACTGCAGGGGATCCATGTTTGGGCTCACCAGGGGGCGGAGGTGCCTGAGGACGATCCTCTCCAGTGCCTTGCCTTCATCAGGTGAGACGTTAAGGCCACGGGTCTGAAGTGGTTGGGCTCCTTGGGGCGTGAAGTTTTAGGGACTGGAACCACACAAGAAGTCTTCCACAGGACAGGAACTCTTTCCAGACTCAGGCTCAGGTTGAAGATGTAGCAGACCACCTGACAGAGCTGGTCTGCACAGTCCCGGAAGGAGTCTGGAGCTGATGCCGTCAGGACCCGTGGCTTTCCTGGCTTTGATCTTCTTCAGCTGCGTTCTCACCTGATCCACTGTAGGTGTGAAGAGATTAGGAGAGGGAGGGGGTGGAGGAGAGGAGCACTGTAGAGATGGTGGTGAAGGCAGGGGGGATGGTGAGAGCCCCAGAGATGGTGGAGGTGTTGATGGTGGTGAGGGGGCGTGCAGGCAGAGGGAGCTGGAGGTGGGCTGGTCTGTGCTCAGGCTGAGGAGGGGTGGAGGTGGGCCCAGTATCAAATCTGTTGAAGAACAGATTTAGCTTGTTGGCCCAGTCTCTGTCTCCAGGCTCAGGGTTCCTCCTCTCGTTTTTACCCTGTCCTGAGATAGCTTGGAGTCCTCTCCAAACCTCCCTCGCGTTGTTTTGCTGCAGGTGGTCCTCCATTTTCCTCCTGTAGCTGGCCTTGCACTCTTTGATCTTCCGTTTAAGATCCCTCTGCACCCTCCTCAGTTCATCTCTGTCTCCAGACTGGAAAGCCGTCCTTTTCTCCTCCAGCAGCAAGGCTCTCAGATCAGGAGTCACCCAGGGCTTGTTGTTTGAGAAACACCGTACCCTCTTGGTGGGCACAGAAGTTTATGTAATCTGTGATGCAGTCCGTTAAACTATCAATGTCCTGTTCGTGTGGCCCACAGAGCACCTCCCAGTCCGATGGTGTCAAAACAGTCCCTCAGTGCATCACTGGCCTCCTCAGACCAGTGCTTCACACGCCTTTTGTTGTTGGGGGCTGTCTCTTCACCATAGGTGTGTAAACAGAGAGAAGACGGACCAGGTTGTGATCTGAGCGGCCCAGCGGGGGAGGGGTGATGAGCTGTAGGCGCCTGCTGTGTTTGCATGCATACAGCAGGTCCAGAGTTTTATTGTCCCTGGTGCAGCAGTTCACGTACTGGTGGAAGTTGGGGAGAGTGGCAGACAGGGAAGCGTGGTTCAAATCCCCGGTGATGAGGAGAAAGGCTTGAGGATGCTCTGTCTGAAGCTGTGCCAAAACACTGTGGAGAAGCTCAGGTCGCAGGCTGCATCGGCGTTGGCCGAGGGAGGGATGTATGTTGTTATTGTGATGACATGTGAAAACTCCCTCGGCAGGTAGTAGGGCCGGATGCTCACGGCCAGCAGCTCAATGTCCCCTGGTACATCGTTGCTCCTTCACATGGATGTGTCCAGGGTTACATCACTTGTCGTTCACAAACAGCGCAATTCCCCCTCCCTTCTTCTTACCGCTCTCCCTTATATTCCTGTCCGCTCTGAGAGATAAAGTGAGTCCGGGGTGAGGTGGTTCAGCCAGGTCTCTGTGAAGTGCATCAGGCTGCACTCCCGGTACTCCCACTGCAGCCTTGTCAGCGCCGCTAGCTCTTCCATCTTGTTCAGCAGAGACCTCACATTTCCCGTGATAACAGATGGAAGGACAAGGTTTGTACCGTCGTCTCCATTCGCTGCTCCCCCTTCTCCTCCCCGAAACTAGAACAGGAGCAGTCTACAATGGGAGCTTCATTAGCAGGTCAATGAATCTTACAGATCTTTGTACAGCCACACAGAGGAAGTGACTTTGGGATTAGGGAAGAGATTGTTAGTGAGAAATTTTAAAGAGCATAAATTGGACACTTTATTGAGACAAATTAAAGGTCAAAGGAAGAAACTTCATGTTAAAAATTAAAAACATTTTATTTAACAGCTGGTTTTGTTCATACAGTTCTTTGTCAAGTTTGATTGATTTCATATATTTAATGATGGACATGAACATGAACTGACAGGCTGCTGTCAGTAACCAACCAACCGTGTGGAGTCTAGACGGGTTTTAAGAGTCACTGCTGATGGTGGCTGCTCATCATCATTTATCACATAAAACAACATGTTTGAAATGAAAACAGAGACTCAATGTCACAATGAACAAAGTCAGAGAAAAACAAGACAGTGAACCCTGTAAATGTTTGCATCCCTCAGTCTTAATGTGCTGCTGTCAGAACTCTACAATGATCCCATTTCATCAAAACAAATGAATTGTCATGTAAAAGTCAGTATTTATAATTATAGTTTATTTTTTGATTGCATTTTATAGTCTGGGGAGATTGCATTTTATAGTAGCTGGGGAGTATATTAGCATATTAGCTGTCATCAAACATAATAAAATTGATTAAAATGTGTTATCTATTTCAAAATGAGCTTTAATCATTGTCAGACAATTGTCAGACAATGTGTAGAAATATCAGTCAGTGCTCAACATGTGAATAAAAAGTGAGTAAAAACAGTGTGGAGAAGGTGTTAAAAGAATTCAGAGCTTCCCGTCATGTTTTATTGCTGTGTGGTTCAGCTGTCAAATGAGTGAGGAATCACACACACACACACACACACTCCTCTCCTTCAAACTGGATCCATGTGCTCTCTGTGCAGCACAAAGTGTTGTCGCTGTGTTCGGCTGTGCTGCTGTTGATGGAGTCACAGACGTCATGGTAACAAACCAGCTGGAAAGTAAATCGGTGTGCACAAGTGTGTGTGTGTCACTGTTAGTTTGTCCAGACAGTGTGAAAGTTCATCTATCCAGACAGCTCATTCAGTTTCTTTAGAACAACGGAGATGGACAGAGAGAGAGCATCTTCTTCTTTTCTATCTATGTTATCAAAGAGAGAACTTGGACTCAGGGTGACATCTTGAGTCAGATGTAGAGAGGAACAAAGTGTCTGCCAAAGGTCTGGAGGAAGTTATACTCCATCAGAAGAGCTCGTCAGAGGGCTGAATACATAAACATATATGTAATCTGTGAGCTGTCAGAGAGCTGATTAAATGTACATTGTACACAAACCTAAAGATGACACTGTGTTTCACCAGAGTTTGTTCTCTGTCAGATTTTCATTCTGTAAAAATTGTGTGTTTGGATAAATGTGAAAATGTGTCTCTATCTCATGGTTGTAGCAGCCTCCTTTTTACATTTCACAGTAACACCTTTGCAAGGTCCTTTAAATTCAGCATGCAAATACTGCACGTTGGGAAAGTAATGAACACAGACCTGAGTGAAACCTGTCATCATCAGAGATGAAGTGTACCTTCACACTTCAACTGCTAATCTGATTTAACAGCCTGATAATCCCAAACAGCCTCTTCAGTATCACCTCCATCTCAACTTTATTTGCTTCTTTCACTCTTCTGTCGATCTCTCTGAGAAAATATGAATTTGATGTTGTTTGTATCTTTTCTTCATGTCTGAGCTGTGATCTGATCCTCTGTCAGCTTCAGTCCACGCAGGACAGCTTTAATATCAGACGACTGAACCAATGAGAGCGTGAGAATCATGACTGACAGGCAGAGTAATACCAGTGCTGTCCCTCATTTATTTCAAATGGCTTTATCCACCATTCAAGTCATGGAGCAGCACTGATGTGCCTTCAGCTCCTTCTGCTTTCCAGACTGAAGTGAAGAGAGGCCCACTGTCAGAGGACAGTGAAGCTGTTTCTCACACTGTCTGTACTGATGCAGCACATGTTGGAAAGAACAAGATGAGGCCGTCACTGTCGCAGGATCCTGAGTGTGAGACCAGACCAGAGTCAGCAGACGAAAGGAAACAGTGTGTGCAGAAGCTTTCAAACAGCCAACAGCCTCCATTTGCTCTGATGTGTAAGTGATAGTGACATAATAACACAGCACAATGCAGCAGCAGAGCTCGAGTCACAGCAGAAGGAGCACAGGAGTCACTAATAACATGAAGGAGGACTCTGCTCCATTTAGGCGTCATCACAGAGAGCCAGCAGTAACAATACCTGCAACTGGGACACCTCCATTAGAGAAGCTGTCATCATCTGCGGTACAAACACTGAGTACTGGAAGAGCTCATAGTTACACTTTTGAACTTTTTCTTTTTTCATTTACAAACTGATTTCAGTAAAAAGCTCCTAAAGCATCTGTAATACCTCCATCAAAATAAAAAGGAGCAACAACACAGTGTGGCTCCATGTGCTGAGTGAAATGTGAGTGATGGAGTTTGTGTTTTGCTGAGAGGAGATGGAGGAGGAGGTTCTGTTAATCAAAGAGAACAAACCAAGAGTTTAAAACTGAAGATGAAGCAGATCCTTTGGATGAAGAAAAGGCCTGCAGCTGATCTGTGTTAGTCAGCCGTGCTGCTTTCTATCCCATCACACACACACACACACACACACACACCAAGAGAAAAGCTCCTTCCTGTGAGATGTGAACAAACACATGTATCTCTCTCCAAGCTGCTCCAGTGTTTCAGTCTGAGGGTTTCTCTATAAAATATAAAATATGACCATCCAGTATGGAGTGCAGTCTGATGACACAAAGCCTCACCTGTCAGCTCCAACACAAGGCCAACACTCTGCTAACAAGGCAAACACAGGTATCTGCTGCTATCTGCTGGAAGAGGAACTGAGGAAGCTAACGAGCTGAACTGTTCATTTCACAGTTCACACTCCAAATATCCTTTTTCCTGTTTGAGGCAAAGGACACAGACAGACACACAGAAACATCAGACACAGACAGACATCAGACTTTCTCTGCTGTGGATGCAGCTCATTACAGCCATATAACAGTCAGAGCTGAAACAGACTGAAGCACTTTGAACTGGATTTCTAATAAGATGGACAGAAAGACAAAAAGCAGCCTGTCAGACTATAAACTCACTCATGTTACAGAAACCACTCATCAGACTCATCAATAGTTGCACATGTGCATTTAAAATAAGAGTTTCTCTTTTGATTCCTGGAATCAAACAGCTCAAATCAAATCATAAATAATGTCTGCAGTCTTACACGTCTCACAGCTGACATTGGATTAGAAAATAAAAGAAGCATCCAGAGACTTTATTTTGAAGGGCAGCTGAGTTACTGAACGTGCTCAGAGAATCTCATCAGACTAGAAAGTCAGCAGTCGTCCACGGTGAAAGCCAAATGAAACAAACTAAAACAAAGGAGTGATGGTAACGAGGTCTTCAATGTGGCCTGAGGAAAGACAATAACCTGAAGCTACATCACTCCACACCTCTTTAATACAACATTTGAATTTCTAAGACGAGCCAGCAGAGACTCAGTGACCATGTACTACAGCTGAGCTGACAAAGGACACTCCAGCAATTACCCCCTCCCCAAATAAAATGTGTCCAGCAATAGAAAGTATGACAGGAGGAGAGAGAGTCACACTGATAAAAGCCGTTCACAGATATTTTCCTTCATCATCCCATTTACATTTTCCTCTCTGAGTGTCAAACTGCCGAGGACAGTGAGAGGACGAACTTCAGCTGGTTTTATGTCGACTGTTGGGATTTTTCTTTATTCAGTCCACCAAGAAATAGTCTGTTAGATGATGCTATAATGATAATAATGACTGGTGACCCTTTAAAACATGATACTGATAGTTCAGTTTGTCCTCCAACAATTCATCCATCAGTTTGATGACAACAAGGTGAGCAGAGCAGCCCAAAGTCCCATTTTCACTGCAGCTTCACAGGAAATCTCAAAGCTGAGAGCTCTGTAGGGTTTCCTGTGTCGAGCCTGGACTCTTCTACTAGTTGGAAACCTTCACAAAGAACTGGTGGGCATCACTTCAGCTGTCTGAGTGCTGTAATCTCAGATGTGTCTCAGTTCAATACAAAGAGTCTGACCCCAACTCTGAAACACATTTTAGCCACAGCATTTATTCTAAAAGACGTTTGAGTCAGCGTGATTACAAAAAGAGAAAAGAATGAATTCAATGTAGAGCTTTATGTTTATTGTTTGTCAGACACACTGACAGAAATTCACTCTGAATCAGAGTAAAAAAGGAAAAACAGAAAAGAAAGTCTTTGGCTTCACTAATGATGAACTCAACCTTCGATGTGTTCTGTCCTCATCTTTATATGGTTTGTTTGTCAGTTTGTCCATAACTCGCTCTAAAGAGCTCCATCAGATTGTGTTCACAGCTAAATAAACACAAATGGTGTCAGTTACATTCTCGAGTCACAGCAAAACTGTCAAATAAATTCAGTCTTATGTTTCATTTTTGTACATTGTCTCATGACATGGTCCTCTGAGTTAAGCTCCGCCCACGTCCAATCTCCAACACAGCCCACTCTCACTGACTTTCATCTCCATGTCGGTCAGCAGTGGAGGATGATCACTGGTTCAGGTTGATGACTTAGAAATGGCTTCCTGCTGGAGCAGAACAGACACTTTTACACTGTGAGAGACAGAAACAGTTCCATCTTTAGGACGACAGAGGTACTGGAGGAAGAGAAACGACTGCGTGTTGTCACAGTGTGGGAGCGTTATCCCAGCTAAAAGACTGGATCTCTTCTTCTGAGCTTCACTGACATCTGTCAGACACACAACTAGAAAGTGGATTCTAATCATCGGCAGAGACAGAAGACTACACAGCTCTCTCACATCACCTTCCCCCCCAGAGCCTCTTTTTGTCTTCGTCTTCGTTGTGTCTCCTCTCTCTGAGAGGAGAAACTCTCATCTGACCACCATCAGCTCATTTTCTTCTTTCTCTTCTCCTTTTTTCTAACTTTATACTCTTTTCTATTCTCTCTTTGTCTGGAATAAAACGTTTATTTGAGTGACTGAAAGAAATGTTTTCAGTTCATGATGCAGTGCTAATCCAACAGTCTGAAAGTTAAAGTAATGATTTACAATATTTCAGTATAAATGAGAGTTTTCATGTCACATTGTATTTTCTTACAAAACATGTAAGACTGAAGAATAATGTTTGTGGTTGGTGATATAATGGAGTTAATGGACGAGAAACTTAAAATACTGCGAAGCTTCAACACTGAAAATGTAGTTTTTAAGGTTTTCATGTCATTCTCATGAAGCTGGTTGTTTTTTATGAATAGTTGATGACTGACAGCTGAATTTAACATTAAAATACAATACTGGACCTCTGATGTCAGCGAAGCGTCACACACACAGTCACTCAACCAGGAGACGAAGGCTTACCCAGCTAAAATGTTTAAAGCCTTCCTCCAACAGACAAAATGCATGAAAGGAGTGAATCTAGAGCAGTATTTTCCTGATAAAGAGAAATTTTACACTTCAGCAAGGCATCATATAAGATACAAAGCTGAGTCTGAATTCACTGACCAAGAAGTGTTCAGGTTAAAGAAACTGATGATAAAAGTAAGAAAACAAATCTGTCAGTTATGATGAGAATAACATTGGTCTGCTTTTTACTTAATTTATTGGCTGTTTTTAGTTTAGTTTTTAATCTCTCAACCTTCATGAATGCTTTTAAAGTTGGGAGTTTAAACCTAAACGGGGCCCGAGAAGTAAGAAAAAGGGCTATACTGTATGAAACGGCCAAACTTAAAAAGATCGACGTCATGTTTTTACAGGCTTTTTACAGACTCACAGTGATGGCAGCAATGAGACTGACTGGTGTAGAGGGAGTGGGAGGGGGAAGTCATCCTCAGTCACAACACCACACTTAGTGCGGGGGTGGGCTTCCTCTTCTCTAGGTCTTTCACTCCAGCATCTCTGCAGATAGAACACATAATTCAGGGGAGATGTCTTCAGGTTAAAGCTGTTTTTGATCATTTTTCTGTTGTTTTTATTAATATCTACGCTCCAACCAGTGGTACAGAGAGAAAGCGCTTTTTAGAAAAAATTAATGAGAAATTAAATGATTATGGGTCAACTGATTATTTATTCTTAGGTGGGGATTTTAATTGCACCGAAAACGAGCTTTTGGATCGCAACCACGCAGAGCCTCATCCAGCATCCCAGCATGCTTTGAGGCAGCTGGTCTACTCCCATGGCCTGGTGGACATGTGGAGAAGGATGCACACAAGCTCCAGACAGTACACATGGTCCCACATCAGTGACAACAAGATCTCCTTTAGCCCGGCTTGATCGCTTTCTATTGTTTTAAGCACCAGGTTAGTATTGTTAAAGTGTGCAAGATTTTACCAGCTGGTTTTACAGATCACGCTCTGGTTTTATGCAGTGTTTTTATCACGAATATTTTACCCAAAAGTGCCTATTGGCATTTTAATTCGGGTTTTAGCTGCTGACAAGACTTTTAGAGATGTTCTTAGTTATTTTTGGAATGGTTTTAGACAGAGAAAAGCTGAGTTTGACTGTTTAAAACAATGGTGGGACCATGGAAAGGTTCAAATTAAAATGCTGTGTCAGCAGCATACTCTCAATGTCACACGTGACATCACCGGATCTATTAGAGATCTGGAGACTAGTATTGTGGACCTTGAGCATATGAGTGAGTCCACAGGAAATCGAGGGTGTTTTGAAATCCTCAAGACTAAAAAGATGGCTTTAGCCAACCTGCTGGACACCAAAGTACAGGGTGCACTGGTCCGGTCCCGTGTCCAAAACATCACTGAGATGGATGCTCCATCAAGCTTCTTCTTTGGGATGGAGAAGAAGCACGGGCAGAGGAAATACATCCACTCTCTGCTGTCAGACACAGGGCAGGAGCTGACAGAGCCAGGCGAGATCAGGAGGGCGAGCTGTGAGTTTTTACTCCTCGCTTCTTCAAAAGCGACTATGAGGAGAACGAAGAACTGTTCGAGGAGATCTGTAGCGGACTGCCTCAAGTGTCTGCTGACACCAACTCCCAGTTAGATTGTCCTCTGAGCACACAAGAGCTGCACGCTGCTTTACAGAGCATGCAAGCACGAAAGGCTCCTGGGATTGACGGACTCACTTGCAGTAGAGTTTTATAAGGCCTTCTGGGACATTCTGGCTGGAGATTTGTTGGAGGTTTTTAATGAGAGCCTGGCTTCGGGTTTGCTACCACTGTCCTGCCGAAGAGCCGTCATCACCCATTTTGCCTAAGAAGGGTAACCTGCAGGACATAAAAAACTGGCGCCTCTGTGTCTCTCCTGTGCATGGACTACAAAATCTTGTCCAAAGTGTTAGCCAACAGGCTGAAGAGGGCGATGGAGCAGATCATCCATCGGGACCAGACGTACTGCGTGCCTGGCAGGTCTATGGTAGATAATATCTACCTAATTCGGGATATTTTGGAGGTCTCCAGTTCATTAGGCTTAAATACTGGATTGATCTCATTAGATCAAGAAAAGGCTTTTGACCGCGTTGAACACCGTTTCCGTTTCCTCTGGAAAATAATGGAGAGATTTGGGTTCAGTGCTGGTCTTATTGCCAAGATCCGAGTGTTGTACTGTGAAATTGAGAGTTTGCTGAAGGTTAATGGTGGCTTGTGTGCTCCTTTTAGAGTGCATAGAGGTGTCAGACAGGGCTGTGCTCTGTCGGGGATGCTCTATGCACTCTCTCTGGAACCCCTCCTCCAGAAAATACGGTCGAATGTTCAGGGATTGGTTTTACCTGGTTTTACTAGTAATGTTGTTTTATCTGCTTATGCTGATGACGTTGTTGTTTTTATAAAAAACCAGCAAGAGATAAACATTTTAACTAGTGTTATTGATAAATTTTCCATTGTGTCGGCTGCGAGGAGTAAACTGGAGAAAGAGCGAGGCCCTTGCTGTTGGTGAGTGGCGTGAGGGCCTCCCTGCTCTCCCTCAAAGCCTGACCTGGAAGAGAGAGGGTCTAAAGTACCTTGGAATTTTTTTAGGGAATGAAAAGATGGTCAAAAAGAATTGGGAAAACATAAGTGAAAAAATTGAAGGAAAATTGTTAAAATGGAAATGGCTTCACTCCCAGATGTCCTACAGGGGGAGGGTGTTGGTTTTAAACAACCTTGTAGCCTCCCTACTGTGGCACAGGTTGGTCTGTTTAGACCCTCCATCGGGTCTGTTAGCCCAAATTCAAGCAAAAATGGTAAACTTTTTCTGGGATCGCTTTCATTGGATACCACAGTCGGTTTTGTTTTTATCTAGAGATGAGGGGGGTCAGGGCCTTGTCCATCTGGCCAGCAGAACAGCCACCTTCAGGCTGCAGTTTGTACAAAAATACCTCACAGGACCTCCTGATTTAGTGTGGAGGGATGTGGCCAGCTGCATATTCAGACGTGTTGAATAACTTGGGACTGGATGCGGCTTTGTTTTTAACTAATTCCAATTTTTTAAGATTAGGGAGGTTACCTCTATTTTACCAGAGTGTTTTTAAATCCTGGGCCCTTTTTAATCATGAAAGAAGTGTGAAGCGCGTCTCTCTGTACTGGCTATTGAACGAGCCGTTAATCTGTGGTGCCAGACTGGACGTGTGTGCAGCAGCACGTGCCTGGGCTGATGGGGGCGCTGTGCAGAACAAGGGCTGTCTGTCTGAAGCAGCTGGTGGATGCAGCAGGACCGGCGCTCACTGATGCCCAGGCTGTGAGCTCTGTGCTGGGGGTGCGCTCCGTCCGGCTGGTGGAAAGAGGTCTGGAGCTGTGGAGGCAGAGGCTGTCTGAAAAGGAGAGGACCATTCTTAACCGGTACGGAAAGGGAGAGGTCGAACCAGACCACAAGGACACCTTCCCTGAAGTCCACCTGAGCCCTGACTTCAAGGATCTCAATGGCCCCCTCCTGACAGTGTACGGCACTGAGAAACTGAGCCTGCATAAAGCAGATAAACAGACTTTTTCACAGAAACTGTGTAAAAACAATACACAGAAAGGGCCTGTGCAATAGGGCACCCTCTGTGTGGACAGGCAGACTGAGCGGGATGAACCCTCAGTGGAGGACTCTTTACAAACCTCCACTAAAAAAACGAACCTGGAGATCTACAGTGGAGGGTTTTACATGGTGCAATTGCCACCAATGCTTTTCTGTCTGTTTTTAATCAGAGTGTTTTAAATAAGTGCCCTTTTTGTGGTTTATCTGAGAACGTTTTTCATGTTTTTACTGATTGCAGGAGACTCGCAGAGCTTTTTAGTGTTCTTAACTCATGTTTTTAGCTTATTTAGCATTGTATTCACTGCCCCTCTTTTTATCTGTGGAGTTCGGTACAAAAAGGAAGAAAAGTCCAAGTGCCAACTGTTGAACTTTTTAATAGGAGAGGCAAAAATGGCTATCTACCTCTCTCGTCGGGATAAACTGCAAGCTGGGTCCACACATGATGCTGTGACCTTGTGGAGGTTTAGCATTAAGGCCAGGCTGAGGCTGGAGTTCTGCTTTCACAAGGTCATAGGCGATTTAGAAAGCTTCATACAGAAATGGGCCTACAAAGACATTTTGTGCCAGGCATCTGACCAGGGAGAGCTAAAATTTGCACATTTTCTAAGATGTTGATTGTTAATTTGTATGTCAAGTGTGTTTTTATGTTAATAGTTTAAATAAAGTGTATTTAAAAATCAAAAAAAAATCTCTCTCTCTCTCTCTCTCTCTGGGAGTTGGTGTGTGAGAGCGTCGTGAGAGCGTGTCAGCGTGTTGGCTGAGTGATTTTTCAAACTTTCCTTGTATGTTTTTTATTTTCTGGGTTCATCTGGTGATATTAGTTATATTATATTTGTAGTTTCACAGGGGTTTGGTGTTGGGGGTGTTGGTGGGTTTTGGGGGTTGGTCCCTCTGAGCTTAGTTCAGCTTAGTCGGAGGAGAAAGATGGAGAAAGATTTTGGCTCTTTGCCCCCCCACTGTTCCCATCCTGGACTCTCCTGCTGTGACAGTCTGCTCCTCATCCTCGGACGTGGCTGGAGCCTGTTAAAGCCAGTTGGCTGATTCAGTGCTAAAAATCTTTCTAGCAGCCACTTTACTAACCTCTGGCGAGCAGCAGTGTGTGTGTAGCTGTGTGTGTGTGTGTGTAACCTTGGCGCTGATTGCTGATTGTGAGTCTCTCTCCTGGCCTCCTGCCTGCTGTGTCTTCACCTCTTTGTGGGTCACATCCACTCCTGGAGCCTCTCCTGACTCTGACAACATGAAGTCATACAACCTGTGGAGAGTGAGCCTTGGGTGGTCACACAGAGCGTCTCCACTTGTTGCTGTGTTGGACAGAAAACAGAGTCCTGCCACACAAACACAGTCAGTCATGAGACACACAGCTTTCTCCTTCATGTCGGGGAGCAGCACAGTTTAAAGACATAATGTTACAGAGAGAGGTGAGGATGTGCTTCTGAATCAGTGACAGAGATGAAATGAGGTGTTTCAGAGTCACAGGTCCCTACAGGATGTGAATCCAGCTGAAATAAGTGAGTTTTATGAATCTTCAGGTTCTTGTAAAGTGACAGAGAAAATCACAATTCTTTCTCCTTCACTGCTTGTTGCTGAAACAATAAGACTGCTGGTCCTGAACAACACAGTGTTTAGTTTGTGTTGAACTTGTTTCATCTCATCTCTTCTCCCTCTGTTGGACTCAGCCTGTCTCTCCACAGTCCCTGTCCCCCCTCAGTCCCTCTATCAGGGAGCTGGCAGCTCTGATCAGCTCATGTTGGATTTTACTGGAGGCTGATGCTTTACTGTGGTTTGGGGCCGAGGCCAGAGTGCACCGACTCAGGTCGGAGTCAGAGATCAAAGATGAGCGCAGACGTCCGTCTGTCAGCTGAAGGACGTCCTACAGAGACGATGTCCAACACTCGTCTCTGCCTGTCTGTCTGCATGGCGGCCTGTGTCTGTGTCAGAGCGACAGCTGGAAGTGTCCTGCTGAATAAATTATTTTCTTCTCCTTAGCTGACACCCTGATTTTATTTCTCACAGACAGAGTTGAGTTTTTCTCTGGATTGTGTGTTTTCGAGCTTGAACTAAATGACAGTGCTGCGCTGTTCCAGCTTTGGGATATTATTGTGAAAATACAGGAAGCAGCTACAGTCGGGGCTATTGTTGACTGAACAAAAGGCTGTAATTACACTTTCCAAAAACAGAATTGGGAAAAAGGCCAAATGAAAAAGGATTGAGCCACATGCATGAAGTGGAAATCAGACGACAGTAAACAGGCAGCTGAGTTTGGCCTGTGAGGCAGTTTGGAAAAATCTGTAAAATCAATTCTGTCCATGAAGGTACCTTTTCCATACAAACACAACGTGGAAACACTCCTTTATCCTCGTTATTCTAAACTCTCATTTAAGATAAGAAAGCTCCTCTTTTTGTCTTCTCTTAGTCTGAAAGGCTTTTTTCCACTTTCCTCTGTGCAAACTGGATTTTTGTGTATTTGTAAGTAAATACAATTACAATTTGTCACTTTTACAAAATACAATTAGTGTATGTAAATACAACAAATGAAATTGTGACCCTCAAAGAGTTTCACAAACTCATCTGAGCCTCGCTGATCATTTCAAACTAGACTGATGTTTCTCAAACTGGAAACAATAAAGTGTAAATTAAGACATTAAGTTGTTAATGAGAAACTGTTGGCTGATTGTTACTGTCTATTCTCTGAAATAAATATATAATCACAAACTTCACAACAATAAAATCTATTTAAAGTAAAACAAATGTCTCCAGACCAAATCAGTTGTTATCTACCTAGTTTAGAGAAATCACTCCCTCATTCCACTTCAGTAACACACACTGACTGACTGGTCAGTGTCCACAGACAGAAGCAGGATACAGAGCTCCAGCAGCCTCCTCCGCCCTCGACATCAGTGATGTGGAGAAGCAGCACACCAAGGCCTCACTGTCAAAGCTGCTGACACAAATCTAACCAAGAGTTACAACATCTTGAAGAAATATTACAGTCTGATGTGGAAAATAACTTCAGACAGCTCCATCTGCCTTGTTTCACCAACCTGCTCCAACACACAGTCTGATCCACCACGTAGCTTTTTCTTTTCCCAGCAGACAAACAGAAACATCAACATCAGTCACAGCAAATCACATCAGCTCCTTTCATCCCCTCATTAAAGCAAAGAGCTGCTCCCTTTGACACGTCATCAGTTTGGTACCAACAATCCACACAAGGTTTCACAGATTGTATCCATGAAAGAGAAACATGTTGGAGCACAGCCATTAAATGAAGCCTTTAATAATGTAGAACAGACTTTATCCTAACATATTAAAAGCCTTGTTACCACTTTAACACAGAATTAAAGCTGAGCTGACATTTTGTAGGAAACACTTGATGCAGCTGGTTCACATCAAACAGGTTTCTATCATCTGTCTAAGATATTAAATCTACATCCCCTGATGAGTTCTGCAGATAAACATCTGTGAGGACTGAACTAAATGATCAGACGACTCAGCACACAAGTGTATGTACGCTGCTCTGAACTGTAGATGTTCATACAAATCATCAACAAGACGCTTTGTGTTCTCTACAAGCACACTGCTGCATTCACACACTTCACACCAACATGTTTAGATTGAGATGAAGTGTCAAAGTCGACCAAGTCAACCTTTAACAGTCACTTCAGTCTTTCTCTTTATTATGTGCAAAACTTTCTCTCTGCAGTCTGCTGCTGAAAACCATCAGCAGGCTAAATGGACATGTAGAATAAAGAGCTGCTGTCCTATTCACTGTCTGACTGTGTCACTAAAAGCCTGAGTAAATGTTCTTCTGTTGGTCAGACACCTGATCCATCTGATCCAAACAGACTGATGGAAACATGCTTCACAAAGGATTTGTCTGCATCAGCAGGTGAGACCTGAACACAGCAGGTGAGAGGAGGAATGAGGAGGATGGAGGGAGACGACCGCCTCTCAGCTCAACACAAGAAAAACATTTAAAGAGGTTTTCTCTGCCTCTACAAAAAGACACATGTGATCTTTGGACTGGCTGCTCATTTAGTTTTCAGCTCCTGAATCACAGAGACTCCTGAGTCAGCAGGACCTGCAGGAGGGATTCAGGAAGCAGACGACACAAAGACAGAGCTGGCTGATTCCATTCAAACACTGAGCCATCACTAGTTTAGTGAAGCAAAGTATAGAGGGGAGGATTTCCTGTGAAGCTCATTAAAATGTCTCCGTCTCTTTCTAACCCAGTGTCCATCCTGAAGCTCCAGTCTCACCAGAGAGCAGCAAAGAGGAATCACTTCACATGTTGGAGCAGCTCATGTTGACTGTGAGTCACGAGGCAGCTGGAGGGAAAAACCAGAGTCTCCTCTCAGGACACAAAAGAAAAAGAGGCTGAAATTAGGAATGAATTTTGAACCTCTTTCAGCTCATGGTTAGTCTTTAGTCTTTTCACTAATGAAGTGTATGGTACAGTCTCACTGCTCTCATTAACCTCGTTTCCAGCAGGAAGAAACAAAAAAAGAAAATAAAAAATCACTGAACTCGACCTCCCAGCAACAATCAGCAGACAGAGTTGGTTCTCTGTAAATGTTCCTGCATCAACAGATTTCTGTGGCTCTGTCTGTAAGTCCATCCTGCTCTGGAAGTTCATGTTTTGATTGTGAAACCTGACTCAGGAATATGTGGGACGATAAACCAGACAGCCAACCAGTCCAAAGGCTCCAAGCTCCCCACACAAAGACTGAATCTCTTCGACCACATGAGACGTTTTGATCTGCTAAATGAACGGAAACCTTCCACTTCAGTGAAACTCTCTGATTTTTCTCTAAAATGGTTATTAAAGGTCAAACAAAGGTCACCATCCAGGTGTTTGCTCCATTTTAACACACAGACTAAGCTCAGATATCAGCTCATCGTGTGAACTAACAGTGTCACGTCTCTTTAACACACACACACACACACACACACACACGTGCTGTGTAATAAAGTTCAATACTTGTACATGTAGTCAAAGTGGAGTAGAAGTATAAAGCAGCCTAAAATGGAAATCCTCCAGTCTAATCCAAGTGGAGTTGTTCTTAGTTTGTTGGTTGTTTCTTTGTGTTTAAAGCTGTTCAGATGTTCTTTCTTCTTCTTTTTGTCCTCCATGTCTCTCTTTGTATTGAGCTTTCAGTCTTCAGGTGAAGTGAGAAACTGTGATTGAAATGTTCTCAGCTCAGAGTCCACAGATGAAAGGAGCTTCTCTGGGAGGGTTCTCTGCACTCTGATTGGTGGAGCACTGATGATGTCACAAAGGAGTTCTGTTCTCTTCTAACTGCTGCAACATTCAAATTCAAATTGACCAAAATGATGAACATGAATTAACTTGAATGATTAAAATATAACAACAACCACAGCAACACACACACACACACAGTGTGTCACCTCCAGAGAAACACTGGAAGATTTAAGGAGTCAAATGTGAAGCTGAGCTCAGTGTTGTGACATCAGTCAGGAAAATGAGCTGCTGTCCAACAACTGAGCAAATGTTCATTTATTTTACCGATAATTTACCACCAGACTCCTGCTGTTGTGCCCTCAAGCAAGGCACTCAACCAGATCACTTCAGTAAACATCAGCTGAGCAGATTAATGACTTTACTTCAGTTCAAAGTGTGTGTGCAGCCTCAGGTAAGGGCACCTGTGCTGGGAATGCTGGAGTCATTGAGGGCGAGCAGAGAAAAAGCACAGCTTCCTGTAAAGGAGCATCAAAATGTCAACAATGCAAACTGTGTGTGTGAAACAAAGTCCAACAGAGAGCTGCTGTGTTAAAGGGACAGTGCAGGAAATGAAACTTTTTGTCTCTGTGAAGTCGTCTCAGTCATGAAACAACAATGTGAGGACGCCCTCAGCACCAGTCCGACATGATGTTCTCATCTGTCAGCGGATGTGACGGCAAATCATCTCCAACTTCATCATGACTCCGAAAACAGAGAGATGGTTTGAATTTATTATTATTGATGGATGTTTGTCTCAGAAAGTGAAAGAAGTCACAAACAAATTCAGGTCTGATTCTTCAGTTTTCAGCTTGATGTGGATCATCACAGTCCTGCTGTCCTTTTTACACAAATGTACAATGTGATCAAAGAGAGAGAGGACAGCAGTAACACAGGTTCAGCACTATTTACTGCTGTTTACTGCTGCCACAGTGAGATGAGTCTCCTTTTGATTTCAGGGCAGAGCTCCCACTGGGATTAAGAGTGTGTCTGCAGGGATGAACAAATAACTACAACGTTTGATTATTTTGATTTAGTTTTCAGATGTACAAGTTATGTTGTGTTTTTTAACTTCTCAGCTGACATTTGGTAAAGGTTTTAAACTATCTGATGAATGTGTCACTTTGACAAACTTCATTAAAGCTCCTTTAAACCATCTCCAACAAACACGATGAACAAGAACAACAACAGTGTCTCTTGGTAAACACTGATAGAAATATCATGGATCTGAAGCCCTGTGTTTGTTAAAGACAACAAGTGATTAGAAAAGAAGAGTTTTTCTCCTCTAGTTCCTCTGCTGAGTTTACTCTCATTAAAGCCTCTCTGACAAACAACAGCGATGATAAATGAGCAAACAAACGTGTCAGAGAAAGACATCACGGAGTTCAACAGTTTGTTACTGTGCTGATAATCATACTGTGAATCACAGCCATCGTCACTCAGCCACAACAATAACTGCTGTCACATTCAAAACACAACCATGTGACTTTTCAGTCCAGATTTGAATGTTCATGAGAAAATAGTTTAGTGAAAATTTAAAGTTAAAGAAATTAAACTGATACTGCATCTCTTGTTTCACTGTATCACATCTCATGTTTCATTCATTTGATCTCACTGTATTTGATGTCTTTCATTAATTTGATTTTCATGTTATTTTTCTCTGTGGAGCTTCAACATGAGACCTTGATGTTCATTTATATTCTGCACCAGTTTCCATCACTCTGCTCATTTGTACTGTAGACTCAGAGGAGAATCACTGTTTTATTAAAAGCACCACAGAAACAAAGCAAAGGTTGGATTGAAAGCATAAAGATTTATAGAAATATATTTTTTATTTGTTGTTGTTGCATCCCATAACAAGACTCATAATCTACCAGTCCAACTGTATAATTAATGACAGACAAATGTTTTCTGCTCTTTGGATCTGACAGTCTGATGTAGAAATCAAAGTGTCTCCTTTAAATCAGTGAGTGTAAGTGGAGCAGCTTTGCTTCTCTTCATCTCTCAGAGGGAACATGGAAACTGTGCTCAGTGAATTATGTGTTGGATTATTTGGTATATTTGGAGGAGACTTGGGAATATTGATTGTTGTAGTTTGAATGTGTGTGTTCAGATCCTTTGAGAGGTAACATGCAGTCAGCTGATCGTTGCTCCCAGTCAGCACCATGGACAGAGACAGAGCTGCATTATTCACTGTGACCTGCTCCATCTTATTCTGTCCTCCTCTCATCCATTTACTTCACAATAAAGCGACTGAAGAGCAGCTGCTTTTCTCTCTCTGTTCAGTGCAGTTTGGCAGCTCACTGTAGGCACAGCAGCCTTTTCATGCCTGTTCATCATGCTGACCTCTGCAGCAACACAAAGTGGAGGAAAAGTTCCCACTTCTACCAACCAGAGCAGAGAGTGAGCTCTCACTGATGAACTACAGGAAGAACTAAATCCACTATTTCAGCTCCACAGTTAAAGATGTTCAGAGAATGAGAGGAAATCCACTGAATTAAAGTAACATCACCTTTCTGTTCTATACTAGAGTCAATAAGAAGATGGACGCAGACTTTGTGATGTCATAGAAGTGACATGATGTTCACACAGTGTGTCACTGGAAGGTTTGACTGAAGGAAACAAAGTTTACAGCATCAGAAGACATTCAAACAGTCCTGCTCTTGTTTCTGTTGTACTACCAGGGACAGTATGTTCAGTAGATCAGTGCAGTAAAACTGCTCTATGTACTGTTGTGTTACAGTATCCAGGAACAGACTTTATCTATGTGAGGAGAAACACAGCCACTACATAAAGTGACAGTTTATGATTTATTAAGGCTTCATACTGCTCTTATTTCTGTGGGACCAATTATTCCTCTCACTTGGAGAGATGTACAACACCAGGAGTCTCACACACACCCCACATTAACACTGTATCAGCAAACCTTTGAGTCTGAGAGAGAAACACACAGCACATAGAAGAGGAGAAGAGAAGAAGAAAATCCTGTCACATGACTCTGAGCAGGAAAGAAACAGAGTTCATCAAAGTTTGACTGTTACCAAAGTTTGAGAGAAGCCTCAAAAAACAGATTTAAAAAAACAGTCAGTTCAACAATTCATCAAAACTTTCTAACAAGACAGCAACCAGTTTACACTTTCCCTCTTAAAAAAACTCACCAATCATGACGTGTGTGTGTGTGTGTGTGTGTGTGTGTGTGTGTGTGTGTGTGTGTGTGTGTGTGTGCGTGCGATGTCTCTGGTAAATTTAAACTCTACATTGTTCTTCAAATGTGCATCAGACCGTTAACTGCTCCTAAAGGTGAACAACCTCGTAGAAAATCATGCAGTAGTAAAAAGCAAACAAAGCTCTGTAGTGAGAAGCTGGAGAAAAGAAGAAAAGATTAAATCATGACTCTTCCTCAAACAAACATATGAACATATGAATATGAACGCCACCGCAGGCCAACAAGAGCTGAGGAAGAAAGGTGACAGGAATCTGACAAACCTTTGTGTGAAAAACAAGCCCATCTTTAGCCTTTAGACACAGAGAGAAAGTCCCAGCATGCAACAGGTCAAACTAGCTGAAGGTAACAAGAAACTAAAAGAAGCAGACGGTGTTTTTCAAAGGCCAATTATTTAGTTTTCAGTCAGTTGAGCTTCAGCGGCTCATAGTCTGTGTGAATAACAATAGGAAAAAATGAGAGAGGACAAAGACTCATGACGGACACAAGCAGCCGCTCTGACAGCTCAGGAGGTGGCTGATCTACAGACAAAACTCTGAAACTCGTGACCTTTTCATTTGCTTTCCTCTGGAGGATCATTAAAACTCGACCCACCAGTTATCGCTGTATACCGAAAACCACCAACAGGTCAAATTTACTGTTGTTATTCTGCTGCTGTGAGTCAAATCACAACATGTTAAAATGTGTAAAACAGTTTCTGTTTACAACATCCGACACTTTCCTGTCAAACACACTGATAACACACCACACATTTAATAACTTTGAAAGCCTCGTAAGTAATTGGGTGTCAAATAGTCTAATTTTCACACTGGGACACACACACACACACACACACACACCTCTCCTCTTGGTTGTCAGATGGTGGCAGGACTCCTGAGAGAGACGAAGAATCTCTCAGGGGAGAAAAAGACACTGTAACACACATGCACAACACACACACACACACACACACACACACACACACACAGCTTGTTCTCCACAAGTCTTTTTCATGACAGATCTGAAACTGACTCAGTGGTACAGAAACTGTGTGTATGTGTCTTTGTGTGTATCTGTGTGTGTGTGTGTGCAGCTTTACATGCTGACAGTGTCACTTCCTCAGTTGGATCACTGAGCTCAAACACACAGTTAGCTTCAGTGTCATTTGACTGACAGCTGCTGCTGCGGCTCGTGTGAGGAGACAAATCACATCACAGCAGGAAACAGCATCAGTTTGTAGAAACGGTCGAATCCAAACTGATCCACCATGAGACGACAGAGTCATCATCAGAGGAGGAGTTTAGGAAATGTTTACACTTTTTAAAAGGAGGAAATCTTCTAGTCTTTGATGTTTATTTGATGAGAACGACGAGATTTTCTGTCATTTCAAATTAAAAGCCTTAAAGGTCTCTGTAGAAGAGCTTATTGTGAAGAAATGTCTTCAAACCTGTTAGTGAGGATGTGAACACGAACCATATGATCATAATATTCTGGGTAACAGCTTGTCATCATCAATAAAATATACAAATTAAATCCATAAAAAAGACAGATGCAGCTGACAGACTATCACTCTGATGTGTATTAAAAAAGAAGATAATATAATAAAGTCCAACAGGAGAAGTTCTGCTGGCACGTCGGGCAGCAGAGACAAACGTCTGTGATTCTGATTATTTGACACTGATAATTACTCACTTACTTACTCACTTACTGACACTGTCACCTTGTGATGAAGTTTCCTTTCATTAATTTATTTCTTTACTCTGAATTTCACTTCTCTGGTTTGTACTTAAATCAGATGTTGGTGTTTCGAGCTTTATGTCTGCAGCACTTTGTCTGATTGTTGTGTGTGAACACTGGAGGAGTCGTGAGCAACACTCCAACTTTAAAATGAACATTTTCACTTTCTTCCCCACAGGCATCATTAAAGTCCGCCTTATTAGTTCCAGACTTTGAGCACTTGTCGCATTATTAACTGACTCAACATGATTGTTTGATGGAAACTCTCATTACAGCACCAATGGTAACAATATTCTGCTTTACAGACTGAAACATGTCTGTCGAACAATAAAGCTGTTCAAAACACCAAATGTGTCGCTTTTTTTCTTCTCCATGCATTTCGGAAGGAGGAAATGTTGAATCCTCTTTTTTGCTTCTATGAGATCCAATGTGTATACAGGCTCATTGAAAGTCAAACATGTTGAGTCACTGTTGAAAAGTATCAACACGATGTTGCTTCACTTTGTTTCTCCTGAAGAGGAGCTGATTTCAAAGACAAACCATCATTTTCAACTCTTCACTCTCTGGCAGACACACTGACTGGATCATGTGTGAGCCACCATGAACAACAGAGAGAGGAACCAACGTTCACTGAGAATAATCTGCACTGAGAGAAAATGACTTCCTTCATTGAAGAAGAATGATGCAGGATCTTTCTCTTTTTGTGCCTCCCTCTCAGGGATTGTCCCTTTCTGATTTTCTCTGAGGTTTTATTATCTTCAAACTAATTCCACACTCGTCACTGCATGTTACGTTTTATCTCCATCCTCTTCATTTCTCCTGCATACTGTGATGAAGCACTTTTAATCTGTCCTGTAAACTCACAGATCTCCCAGCAGGAAGTTCTCATGATCACAGTCACACCAGCAGATCTGCCCTGCTGACAGCAGCCAGAGCTCGAAGCTACAGGTGATCAGCATTTACAGTAAGAAGGATCGGACTGATGAGGAAAGATGGCAGTTCTCCACACAGACACACTCAGATATTCAGCTGCTCGACACGATGCTGATGAGGGAGAATCAGTGCTGCTGGACTTCATGTTACTGATACAGACAGGAGGACAGACAGTGGAGAAGCCTCATGAATTATCAGAGAGATTCACGAAAAGGGGGATGAGCTAAAATAATAATAAAGGAAAGAAATCTTTGCTGAAACTTCAACTCCTTCAGAAACAGAGACATACGAGTTATTTATCAAACCTGTGAAAACTAAAGAAGAAGAGGATCTTCTGACTGAGGCCAGAAGCTGATCAGTGTAACACATTAAACATGAAAAAGTTCATTTATCTGTGATATTGACACTGGCTGTAAACAGACACATGAATCTTTCTCCAAAGTCCAACCTGCTCCCGTGTTTCAGGCTGATGGTTAATGTCTAAAAAAATTAACATGCACAGAACAGCCTGAACACAACAGGCCTCCTGCATGAACAAAACTCACAAAGTGCTGCAGACTTTTCATGTGAGGCTGCAGAAGCAGAAGCAGAGAGTGACTGAAGTTCACAAACCATCGTTCATCCTGACTACAACACACACCATAACGCTCCTCTCTCTCTCTGTCTGCTCATCATCATGTGGCTCACGGCTCGGCTCAAATCTGAGGAGCTGCTGATTATAAAGGAGCATGAAGCGTGAAGAGATGGAGCCGAGCGTGGCAGCATTTCACACTGCAGTGGATACACAAGAGGCCGATGGCCAGAGCTCTCTCTCTGTTTGCTGTTTGCTGCTGCAGAGCGACAGGCTGTGGCTGCCCTGACTGACAGCGTTCAATGGAAATGTTACATCTGTGACATGATAGTTTAACATTCACTGCAGCTCAGCCTGAGTCTTCAGAGCTCCTTCAAAATAAGTCTGAGTTTAAGAAGTGAACAGCTTCCCTCCAACAGGCAGAACTGATCAGTGTATTGATCAAACTGTGTTTAGTCTCTGCAGAGTTTCACTGAGTGGATGTGAATGGACGACAGTGTTATCCAGTCACATTACTAATTCAAATGATTCACATTATTCACTATCTGTGCTTTTCCCATCGATAACACTGTCTACCAAAGTGCCCTCTTTATTACAGGAATTATGCAAACTGTGTTTGTCTACAAAAAGTGCATGGTCAGCAGAACAGGAACAACTGGCAGCCAGAGAATTTCAAGGAATCTGCATGAGCATAAAACCAAGAAGAAATGAATTCACAGTGTCCAATAAAGCAAAACCCTGAGCAAACACTTTCTCCAAAGCTTTTCTGCTCAGCAGTTCTTATTCTTTTCTGTCACTGTGGCACAATCAGTCTGATTAACCACAAGTGACAAACTTAAAGCACAAGAACAGTAAAAAGCTAACAGAGAAGTTTATTAGTTTAACTAAACATCTGAATGAGTGCTTTACAAAAAGTCAGTGACACAGAAAGAAACACTACAAGACATAACAGGAGACCTGACCTGTTCAGTTTGTTCCACCAACTTTAAGAAAAGTCCATCTCTTCTTCACGACTAGCTCTCTACCATTCTGTCCTCAAATGATATTTTCTCATAATAAAATCACATTATTCAAACGTCTTCATAAATATGGATTGATGAGGTGTGAGGGAGGCCAGTGGAGTTCCACTCCTACGTTCCTGCTTGTGAGAAAGATACCAAACAACACATGAATAACAAGTCTGAACATGAAGGTGGTGAAGCCTCCTGGACAAACCACAGGATCCAGACAGAGTCTGGCAAAGGCTGGAAGGAGGACGAGGCTCAGCTGGAGCTCCGTATCAAACCTCATCAGCACTGCTGCAAGAGACCAGCTCTGCACTGACATGTATGGCTTTAATGACAGCTGTTATAAAAATAGTCTGTGTTGTGGATTGTTGGTGGAGCTTTTACAAACTTTTTGTTGCAAACATTTTGTTCCCAGAACAGAGTAGGTGTGTGATGATGGAAGCAGAAACACACAGTCCACTTAAACAGGATTAAAGTGCCGCCATGTGTGCTGACCTGATCATGATAAGTGCTGAGGCTTCAGGCACCTCCAATAACTTTCTGCTAAAAAGCTCTGAGTAAAAGCTAACAGCTTATTCTGTCCATCTCAAACACTCTGCTGACTGCTGGGTGGAGACATGCTTTTATTGTGAAGGGAACCTGATTGTATGTATGTAAAGACTGATGGTCTTTTTTGGCACGCTGTCAGAGGTTGGAAGGCTAACAGCAGACGGTCTCTCCACTTCCCTGTGTCAGCCCGTCAGTATGCGGCATATCACTTGCTCGTCCATTCATTCAGCTAGGTGTGTGTGTTTTGGTGTGAGATCCCTAAAGGTGCTTGAATTCTTTTCAATGGGAGTTTCTTAGTGTGCTGAGTATCAGTCTTTTAGTCAAATCCAAACTCAGACAATCAGAGTCAAAACTTGACAAATTAAACTGCTTCCACAAAGCTATTCAAACACTTCAATCAGAGGCGATGTAGCAGAGAAGATCAGTGTTTGTCTCAGAGCTGTCTGATCTGTATCTCAAACTTCCAGACAGGAGGTCAGGGGGCGATCGGAGCATGAAGCAAACTGGACAACAGTGATCAGAGCGCAGTAAAGGGCTGTCTGTAAGACCACTGCAAAGACCTGAAGAAAACAAACAGCTGAATAACCTCTGGCAATGTGGTCGTTTGTGTATCTGGCAGTGGACTGGATGTGAGTCTCTCTCCTGGCCTCCTGCCTGCTGTGTCTCTCTAAACCTCTTTGTGGGTCACATCCAGTCCTGGAGCCTCTCCTGACACTGTCAGTGTGACACAAAACATCAAAACAACAGACTGATGCCAAACAACCTGTGAATGTGAAACTTGAGTCAGTGTGTCTACAGACCTGTCAGTATGTCTAATGTTTGCTCTCAGCTCACTGCAGAGACACAGCTGCTGACAGACTGAGAGGAAAAGATTCACTCCTCCAACACAAAAACAGCTGAGAACAGAAAACATAAAAACAGAGTTTACATACAGATTATACGTGTGAAAATACAGCAGAGGTGACTTGTAATGGGATACCTTTAGATGGTAGTGTAACTGCAGCTGAACCAGCTCAGTCTCTGCTGACTCTCATTAGTTTGCTGATCACCTGTCGTTAAACTCAATAGGAGCTTTAGAACATACTGATTCATGCAGAAAGCATAAATGTAGATAAATTGTGGGAGTCTTTCACCCTTTAACTGTTCTGGGACGTAAGAAATGACTGCTGAGCCCTCTAACGGTGTTACACACCTCATGTGCATGTTTGATAATCTCAGTGATTTACTCACAGCCTCACACTCAGCCCTGAAACATTTAGATAAGACAGCTAAGAAAAGCTGCTGCCTACCAAATAGTCCTGTAGATTTCGTACAGTGCAGCCTGATGGCCTCCTCTAGTTAACATTCATACGTCAGTCTGTTTACATGAGAATCACTGTTATGAACTAATATGTTGATTATTTTACAGTGAAACATCTCACATCTGTGATCATCTTACAATATAGAGAAACACCATAACATGTCACACTGCACACTGTCATCTTGACTGATGACATCATTAATGTGAGGGGAGATTCCTCTGTTCAATAAGGAGACATAAATGATTAACTGAGCATCGACCAAACTGAACTTTCAACAACAAAACTCTCTTCAAGCCAAACTGAAGGAACTGAAGTGGTGCATTCAATAAGGCAATAATGGCGGCGCGCAGCAGTGCAGCGGCTTCTCGTGCTCCCGGGGTCAAGCCCCCCATTAGTACTTTTCTGGTTGGTCTTGAGGCCAACTTTACCGGTTTTGCTTGTGTAAACAAGCGTGTAAGGTACAGCCGAACCAAACTTATTAAAATAAGGGATGGATTCGTTACGCCACAAGCACAACACCACAAACAGCGGTCCTCGGACTCAGGGCCCCCTGCTAGGCAGACTGCAGCTCCTGAGGACACCGGACTGGCGCAGCGCTGCCCGCCGGACAGAGGGCAAGGAGGAAGCGGTGTGCGCGGAAGCAGAAGAGGGGCAAACGGGGCGGACTGCTAGCCAGGCTAAAGGCTAACGCCGGGAGACCACCGATCCCGTCCCTGTTCCTGTCCAATGTCCGCTCCCTGGACAACAAGCTGGACCTACTTCGACTGAGGCTGGGGGTCTCCCGTGAGATGAGGAACTGTTCGGTGCTTTGTCTTACGGAAACCTGGCTGAACGACAACATGCCGGACCCAGCTTCCAGCTCGACGGCCGGCTTCTCTTCCGTGCGGACCGCAACCAGCAGTCAGGGGAAAGAAGCCAGCGGGGCGGATTATGCGCGTCTCACGTGAACAAAGACTGGGGCACAAACTGTACTCTGGTGAACAGCCACTGCTCCGAGGCGATAGAGCACATGACTGTAAAGTGCCGGCCACACTATCTGCCTCGCATGAAGTTTACGGCGGTGTTTGTTACGGCTGTTTACATCCCGCCGGGTGCTAAGGCAATAACGAAGCGCTAAAGGAGCCTAGCACAACAACATCAGCTCGCTCCAGCACAAACACCCGGAGGCGTTTTACGTGGTTGTGGGGATTTCAACCACGTAAACCTGACAGACATCCTGCCTAAGTTCTACCAGCATGTCACCATACCGACATGGGGAAATAACACGCTGGACCGTGTTTACACCAACAAACGAGACGCATACAGAGCCGTCCCCCACCCCCACCTGGCTCTGGGCTTCTCTGACCACATCTCCATCATCATGCTGGTCCCTGCCTATCGTCCTCTGCTCAGACGGCCACACACCAACGCAGAGGACCATCACCGTGTGGCCCAGTGATGCTGTCCCTGCACTGCAGGACTGTTTCCAGCGCACAGACTGGCAGATCTTCAGGGAGGCAGCTGTCCGTGAGGGAGAGGTGGACCTGGAGGAGTATACATCGGCTGTCCTCGGCTACATCAGCAAGTGCACAGAGGACGTCACCAGCACCAGAACAGTAACTGGATATCTGAACCAGAAACCCTGGCTGAATGCGGAGGTCCGGTCTCTGCTGAAAGCCAGGGATGCTGCGTTCAGGTCTGGTGACAGACTGGCACCTTCAGAGCGGCTAGGAGACAGCTGACTGCAGGAGTGAAGAGGGCCAAGACCACATACACCCAGAGGATCCAGGGACACTTCACGTCCAACGATCCAAGGAGTATGTGGAGGGGCATAAAGTGCATCACAGACTATAACACCAGAGATGCACAATGCCCCAGGGACCCCTCTCTACCCGACGCTCTCAACAACTTCTCACGCCCGCTTTGATGATCCGAACACCTCCCCCAGCACCAGATTCACCCCCCCACCAGGAGAAGAGCCCCTCAGGGTGACCGCAGCAGAGGTGAGGAGGACCCTCCAGAGGATTAATCCAACGCAAAGCTGCTGGTCCCAATAACATCTCCGGGCGGGTGCTCAAGGGCTGTGCATACCAGCTCACCGAGGTGCTGACGGACATCTTCAACACCTCTCTCCAACAGGCAGCGGTCCCCACCTGCCTGAAGACCGCCACGATCATCCCCATCCCCAAAACGCCCACAGTGACAGGCCTGAATGACTATCGGCCGGTAGCCCTCACCCCGATAGTCATGAAGTGCTTCGAGAGACTGGTCATGGCCCACATCAAGGACTGCGTCGACGTCACTGTGGACCCGCACCAGTATGCATATCCGCAGAGGACGCCATTTCTTCTGTGGTCCACACAGCCCTCACCCACTTAGAGAACAAAGACTCTTATGTCCTGCCTGCTCTTTGTGGATTTCACCTCTGCGTTCAATACAATTATACCGCAGACCCTGGTCCAGAAACTCACAACACTCGGACTGAGCTCCACCCTGTGTAACTGGGTTCTGGACTTTCTGACAGACAGACCGCAGTCTGTGAGGATCCACGACGTCTCCTCCTCCTCCATCAGCCTCAGCACCGGCTCCCCCCAGGGCTGTGTGCTGAGCCCCCTCCTGTTCACCCTGCTCACACACGACTGCTCAGCGATACATCCGAGCTGTCTCATCGTGAAGTTTGCGGATGACACAGCTGTGGTGGGACGGATCGCTAACAACGACGAGTCCGACTACAGGCAGGAGGTGGAACACCTGGAGGGTTGGTGCAGACAAAACAACCTCTGCATCAACGTGAAGAAGACCAAGGAGATGATCGTGGACTACTTCAGAAGGGGCAGACACCTCCCCTCTCCCCTGTACATCGGAGGGACTGCGGTGGAAGTGGTCTCCAGCTTCAGGTACCTGGGCGTACACATCTCTGACGACCTCACCTGGAGCAAGAACACTTCCATGTCTCATTAGGAAGGCACATCAGCGTCTCTACTTCCTCAGGAGGCTGAGGCGCACTCGCCGGGCTGGGGAGCTCAGTCCTGAACTCCTTCTACAGATGTGTGGTGGAGAGCGTCCTGTCCTCCTGCATCATCGTGTGGCACGGCAGCAGCTCGGCAGCAGAGAAGAAGGCTCTGCAGAGGGTGGTGAAGGCTGCACAGAGGACTGTGGGATGCAGCAGTCTACCCACCACCACGGACATCTACACCTCCAGATGCAGGAAACGGGCCTCCTGCATCATGAAGGACCCCACTCACACCGCACACAAACTGTTTGTCCCCCTCCCCTCAGGCAGGAGGCTGCGGAGCATTAAGAGCAGGACCACCAGACTGAGGAACAGCTTCTTCCCGGAAGCTGTGAGACTGTTGAACTCTGGAGGACCCCTGTAGCCCCCTGCTGCCCCACCACCATCATCCCCCCCCCTCCACTTCCCTCCCTCTTCTGACAGCCACCCAAAGACAATACACATCTGCACACTGCAACACCTGCACAGAATGCAGTTGCTTTTTTGCACTACAGTTAAATCCTATTTATTCTGTTTTATTTTGCACTACCTCATTTTTGCTTTTCTATCTTGTTTATTTTATTTTGTAATATTATACTTTTTTAATCTTTTATACTTATTCTATTTGGGCTTGCACCGGGACCAGGGTATAGCTAATCTCGTTCCATCCCATGTTTGACTTGTGTTGGAATGACAATAAAAAATCCTTGAATCCTTGAAAAGAAGGCCGTGGCTGGAAGTCTCCTTTTTATACAATGACCTGCTGACTTGTTTTGGTCAGTTATTAGTGATACTGTGTGGTGGGAGGGAGTGACAGGATGTGAGTCACTGTCAGAACAAACCATCTGAGAACTGAGGCCTCAAGTGAAAACGTGCTGCAGCAAAAGAGCTAAAAAAGAGGAAAATAGTGGATCAGCACCACGGAGAGCTCCTCACATGAGACAAAGAGAAGCAGGAAATAAACTACTGTACCGACTGTTTGACAGACAATTCATTGATTATCAGTGTTTTATGTGTCGATAGGCTCATCAATTAATCAACTAATTGATTCAGCTCAACTCATCCATGATAAGTTACAGATGCTGAGACAGTGAGGAATTAAGGCCTGGAGGAGAAAGAAACCTTATCCTGACTAAACTATAAACAACTAGGACCACACACACACACACACACACACACACACACACACACAGAGTAAATATCATTTCCACTGAACAGAAATTCAGGTATAGTGTGACATGTTTCTTTGGAGAATTACCATATAAATAACTTGCATTGCTTATCAGACTTTGTTTAAAGAGCCTGAAGTCAGAACAGGAAACAGACTTCCTTCAACTAATGCTGACTTTAATCAAACATCTGCTCTATAAGATACCAGGAAGAAGCCAAGAAACAACTAAAAACAATAACCCATCAGTGCAATAACACACACTGTAATGAGTCATGATGAGGCAGTACATGATAAAACAACAGAGCAGCAGTGTAACACACACTGCAAACATAAGCAGCCGACCAACACACTCAGACACTAAAGAAATCTAACAGTGTTGTTCTCTGTTTGTCTGTGTTGGTGTCCCCCACAGTCCAAAGACATGCAGCTTAGGAACATCCAGGGCTCTTCTGGGAAGACGTCCCTGCTAAGTTTATTGAAGCTTGTGTAGAAGTCCATCTGAGTCTTCTGAATGGAGAGATGGCATCAGGAGAGCATCAAAGGCAGCACACTTCTGCAGCATATTACTGTCCAACGTTTGCAATTCACCTGCCAGCTGATGTTCATCCTCTGACTGTCTCCTCTGTGACCCAAAAGGACCTCAGATCATCTTCCTCCATACTGAGAAGAAACTCTATTGTGATGATCAGTTTGAACAGGAACATCTGGTTTACTCTGAACTAACAGCTGATCCTCCACTTCTTCACCATTTCTGCAGTAATGTGCTGAGAGAAAGAAGGTGAGATATGATCCTTAATATGATGCAAGCAGCTAGACTGAAAAAGAGACACATTAAATGTGTAATATGCTGCTGAGAACCTGACACAAAGAAAATGTGTTGTCATGTGAGCTGTGTCACTGTCTGTGTCTGACAGCAGGAAACAATAATATATCTACAGTGTCCTTTATATACAGAATACTGTAGAAGTTACACTGCTTATACTGTGCCTTCACCCCTAAATAATTCATACACACACACATATACACGTATAGGGACACACACACACACACACACACACACACACACACACACCCCTTATTTCCACTTTACTAAACTGAGTACTCTAACGTGTGATGTGTTTCTTTGGTGAATTACCATATAAATAACTGCCACAGCTTATCAAGGCTCCTTTTAAACAGCCTGTGGTGAGAATAGGAGAGAGAAAGGCTGAGAGAGAGAGAGAGAGAGTATACCTGGATGTTGTTAGAGAGAGACATTGAAATCTATTTCTCTCCATCTCATTAGACAGTCTCTCTTTCTTTATCTGTCTTTGTGCCTCTGTCCATCTCTCACAGGTTCCTCTGGACTCTAAATTTAACAAACTGAGAGTCTGGACGACCTTAATGTGCTTGGTCCTGCTGCTGTCTCTCTCCACTGCTCTGTGAGATGGAGCTGCTCCACTCACACTCTTTCTTCTCTCTTTACAGAGTGTTTGATTGCTTCTTCTCAGCCTCACCGCCTGCAGCAGGAGTCACACCACGTCTCTCTGATCTGATGCTGCTTGTCCACAGAAACTCAAAGACTGTATTTAATGTGTGTCGGTGCAGAGATCGAACTTCTGTGTGTGTGGAAGGGAAGAGATTTACCAGCATTGTTAAATGTATAAGCTGTCTGATTTCAAATACTGACAACATGTCAGTGAATATTTAGAGTTTGTAGAAAGAGTGAAAGATGTTCAGTCCAGAGAAATATCTGGATGAAACGTGGTATCAACTAGTGGGCGCTGCTGTAATATATGTATAAATAATGGAGAGTTTTAGGGGCTGTTGGTTGTGCAGGAGTCTAAATACAAGTGAGACAAAGAAAGAAAGTGGTCAAACTTTTATGGAGGAGCTCCTGAGATACAGCAGCTTTTAACAGGGACAATATTACAACTGCAGCTGTCTGGACTGAAGGACACTTTACAGTCTTAGTAAATGTCAGAATCCTCACATCATATAAAGAAGAAAGTTTCTTCTCATTCATTACAAAAGATAAAATTACATTTCTAACAAATCAATGGATCAATTCCTAAATGAAGGACATGTTGGTGGTTCTAATCTGGAGTTGGATTATCTTTCTACAACCCAGTGGAGCGGATCATTGTGACGAGCAGCTCGGAGCTCCCAGCCAGCCGACACATCTTCCTCCAGCACTGACTCAAGGTGATTTATGTGGGAAGAGATTTCTTATTCCCCTAAATCTTCTTTGCTCTCAGTATATTTTTGAAGGGTCTTTAATTTTGATCTATCAAATGTGCTTTCTGAAGAGAGATTGATTTGGCTGGCTTGAATTTAAAGAGTGTGGATAAAAAGTTGTTGAGCAGATATGAAAGCTATGTGAGATTTTCACTTTAATATTCTGTTAAATGAAATGATTTACTGTGACAGTGATGGTGGAACAATCTGGTGGAGAGTGTGGATTAGGCTGAATCTCCCTGAAAGCAGCTAACAGGAGCAAAGTGATGAAAACACATCGTAAGTGTTCCTAAAGTGACTCTGAAATCACATTTGTAACAAACATCACACTGTGTGAAACATGAGAACGAGACAAACCCACCAGGTTACTGATGGAAAACATGTTAATGTGTTAAATGAAGACAAACATTTAAACATGCAGATATTTGACGATAATAGACGTCTTGGTGTGGACGACACAGAGCTGAACTTCTTCACGTGTGGTTTTGTGGATTTGGAGCTGAAATAAAAAAACTTGATGTTTTGTCTGGATGTTGATTAGGACCTACAGCAGGTGGGGGACAGGTTTAGATGGGCGCTGACCACTAAAAGTGAACTGATCAACACATTGATCAGTCAAGAGTATTATTCTGTTTGTGATGCTCAGTGTTACATGGTTGGTTTGCTTTAGTACAACAGTTGTACAACAAACAGAAGAAAACCTGAAGAAGAAGAAGTCCTTTTAACAACAGGTCAGATCTAATGGAGAGAGTGAGAAGCACTTTTGAAGATCTCTTTCTATTGATGGTGAAACTCCCAGTGGGACTCTACTGGACCAGGATCAACTCATTTAAATCTCCACCTGCTGGTGTCAGTCGTCAGGATTTCACAGACTCGCACCATCACAACAACAGGAACAGTCACAAACATTAAGAACCCACAGACAGTGGGCTGACAAGACAAATACTGAAAGTGATCACAAAATACAGACTTTAAAGACGACTGACAAAACTAAAGACTCATTTACCTTAAAGGGCCCATTTTTTCTTTTTTCATTGATGTAATAATTCAAATGTTGTGAATTATTTCCTTCAAACTTTACATTTACAAAAGCTTCATTTATTCAGCTTACCTTGTTGTCTGTGTGCTTTCATTTATGTTATTACGGTCGATGTCCCTAAGCTCCGTAAGAACCGAGAGTAAAGGTGAATTTAGCAGAAGTGTGTCACACACAGAAAGGCAGACGAGGTGAACTAAGAGAGGGAGAGATTTAATCCCCTGCAGCAGCCTCTTATTCTCAGCTGCCATGTTAAAACCTTCTGTCTGTGAGCTGCATGAAGAACAGTGGTGACAGTTTAATAAAGTTAAAAGGTTTCTGCTTTAAGCTTTCATGATCAGACATCTGTCAGAAATCTATAAGACAGAAAGAAGAAGGAATATAAAAGTGTTGGAGAGTCACACCAAGAGAAAGTAGAATATATCTGCCCTTCAGACCTGATCAGTGTTGGACTTATACAGAATTGACAGAAAACACACACACACACACACACACACACACACACATACAGTTATGTGATGAAAAAACTGTCACTGTCCTAACAGTAGCAAAATCAGGCTCTTCTGACTTCACCTGCTGCCTTTAAAACTGGATCCACCACGCCGAATCAAAACAACCAATCAGAGCAGAGTATCTGACCAAGCACCAATCTCTGCTCCAGTACAGGATGAAGGCAGCTCCCCTCCTCTATGAAGATCATCAACCAATAAACAACCAAGCTTTAACATTAGTTAATGTGTTAGTAGGCTGTTAACAGTGTGTCAGTATATTATAATATTTGCTTGCAAACACTCTAGAAAAGTGTAATTAACATTTACAAAAGCCAAAGTGGTACATTATATACGACCCAATTCTAGAGTATTTTAATTAAAGTTATAATATAATGACACCTGTTATCTGTCTACCAAAACGTCAACTAATTACAGACACACTGAGGACTCAACATCACAAGTTCCTCTCTGAAAATGTGGACTGAAACAACTCCTATTCACTGTTTTGCCATCTGTACCCTTTCTGGGTTTTCCATCCCTGACTGGCAGACAGAGAAACCTGCAAGTGAAAGCATCACAAAAATCTAGGGTTTGTTGTCCAAAAGCTGCACCAACTTTGTTCCACTGACCAGTCATATCGTGATATCCTCTTTTAGTCTGTAAGCTGTCAAACCTTCAATCACAGGTGTGTGTATGGGGAGTGCTCCAGTTTAAAGACCAGGTGCTTTCTTCTGTCCAGCCAATACACTTCCAAAAGCCATGTCTCCTTCATTCAGTGGTCTAATGTTGAGAAGAAGAATGCACAAATATCAAAGGTCACCTTCAAACAGCAGCTGGAGAGCACTCAGGAGGAACTTTAACAGTTTCACACACTCCTCCAAAAGTGCAAACGTCACACATTCAGCAACATGCAACCAACCGTACCTGTACTGTACATCCTTGAAGTAGTCACACCCAAGAAATGTCTCAGTCATTGATTTCTCAGAGAATTGTGGTTGTAAATACAGCTCTGAAATATAGGTTGTGCATTTTGGTTCCTCTCTCCAGCAGGCCACTGTACACACAGGTGTGTTGTACACAACCAGTATTCCCACGTGCTTCATCTCGGTGTCACTACTGAAATGTAAAAGTCCATCTGCAATATCGCAGCACATGAAGCAAGAGCTTGAGTACGATGAAAAAAGCAGCCTGCCTTCTCTCTTGTCCACTTTTTTTGCAGTGATGGCCCATGCACACACTCTGGGTAAGGAGAAAATCTCTCCCTGTTTGTACTGAGCTCTTCAACAGAGGCTTTGAGGCTGACAGGAAACTTTGACTTTGGTGAACTTTGCTTAGTTTTCCTCCTCCTATTCACTGTTGTGCCATCGGTTGTCTGGGATCTCCATCCCTGGCTGGCAGATAGGGAAACCTCTGTTACTGTAATATCATCAATTACCTTCCATGCTTTGACTTTGGTGAACTTTGCTTAGTTGTTCTCATTTTACTGTGTCAGTGCAAGACAAGCAGAAATGAATAACTGAATATCTTTGCAGTTTGATTGCAGGCTTGTTTGTAAAGCATGTTACCTCCTTCATGGATGAAAGACATTTTGCCATATGATGTCAGAGATCAAAGGAAGGCTGTGACTAAGCTCCACCCACCAGCTACATGAAGCAGCTGTTGCTAGGTGTCCATGGCAACCTTTGGCAGATTTCATTCAAACCACATAAGTGGAATTAAATGAGACACAGCAGAGGTCGGAAACTTAACTAATAAAACTAACATTTGGTCATATTTGCTTAAACCGTCACTTTGTCCTAACAGTAGCAAAATCAGGCTCTTCTGGCTCCACCTGCTGCCTCAAAGGCTGTTTACAACAATCCTCTGCCCACTGTTTTTAATGCCACACAGTCCAACGTCCCTGGGCTGCCCAACATGAAAGGCTCCTGGTTCTCTGGAGCAGAAAACACACACAGGTACCTGAGTCTCTAAATAACTTCTGACCAAGGATTTCAGTCAAACTGTCAACTTCTTCTGAGCAGGTCTGACATTTGACAGAAGAGTTTGTTAGTTATGAAATGTATCTGTCAATGAGCTGCACGGGGCCACTGCTGCTTCGTCCTGTATGCTGTGAATGTGGATCTGTCAGCTCGGAGTCACTGAAGCCTCGACAGAAAAGAAACGTGGTGCAGAAGCTGACCTGCAGCTTTGTGACCTTCCTGTTTGTGTGCAAACTGACAAACTGATGATCCCTCATTCTGCTCCTCAGCTGTTTCTTTAAAGATTTCCAAACACAGAGTCACAGTTCAGCCTTTTCTAATATTTCCCTCCACCTACATGCTGGTCCGTCTCGTCTTTCTCTCTCCTGCATCCAGCTGCTGGATTCAGCTGAATCTCCTGAACTGACTGAACAGAAAATGAGAGACCTCAGCTGTTCTCCTGAGGATTCTCCTGTTAAGTCTCTGCAGACTTGTTAGCTCGTTCACTCCCACATCTCCTGTCAGACCAAGTCCTCCCTCCAGATTAAGACCACCAACCATGTTGGCCATGTCAGCCATGTCTAACTGTGTTTCTGATGTGTAACTTCTGTGCTTTATCCGGCTCTGTCAAACACTGACATCATCTCAGCTCTCAGACCATGCAGGAACTGTAAAACTGTGTTTTTTGGGGAAGAGTCATTGACAGCATCCTCTAAAAAGAACAGCAAGAAGCAGATTAGACCATCAAGTTATGGATCATTTACAGCCGCTGTTGTACGTGAACACACTGATTCAAAATGCTGTTATCAAAATTGAAAATTGTTTGAGGCTTGTCAGTTTTAAACACATCAACATCAGACAGAGAAAAACAAATGTGGATTCATTTCATCTTAATTTACATCCATTCAAACATTTGGAAGCTCTCCCATCATGCAGCAGTGTTTCAGAGTGAGGCTGACTGAGGCTGTAGAAACAATCAACATGAGCACAAACATACACACACACACACAAGTATTTTTCTATGATGTAACTCTGCCACCACACACTGCTCTGCATTCATACAGCAGCTTGTTATGTAGGAGCTACACTGTTGTGGAGAATTCAATTGGCTTCTTGACCAACATTAAAAAAGTCACAGGGGCCAAATGTGACCTCCCCTCATGAATAATGACAACCTGCTCCAGAGCTGCTGCCTTCACCTCCTTTCACTTTAGACACCCAGAGCAGGAAACACAGGAGCCTTCACACACACCTTTTAGCATTCTGAGAATGAGGCCTGGTGTGCAGCCGTTATTCTGATCTTTGGGTTTAGGCTGTGAGCAGTTCTGCCACCAAGGCAGCTCAACCTGACCAATGCAATTCATCACACACACTAAACATAACCAGAACCATGTCACTGCATGGGCTGAAATAACACAAGCAAGCGGCAACTGGTCAAAGTCAGCACGGTCCGATGTAGGAGGAAGCTGGAGGACTGGAAGCATCCAGCAACAGAAAACAAAGCTTTTGAATTCATCGTCCATCCTTCAAAACCAGCAGCAAGAAAAGAGGCCAGTGAAGAGCAGTGGGGCCAACTCTGTCTGTAGCAAGAAGCAGTCATGCTCAGCTACACATAGATCACACACATTAACACACATTAGACCATCAAACACACACACAGCCTCACACATCATTGCTATAAGAACTAGTTGAGTTTTACCTGCATTTCAAGATCCACAGATGGAGGTTCAGGAAGGAGCAGATCAGGAAACAGCAGCCACAAAACAGAGAGAGACATATAAGATCAGATCAGAGAGGCAAAGAGAGACAAATAATTAGAAACCAAACCCCAGAACCTGGATCATGTTAAACTGCTGAGTCATGTTAAAGCGCTGAATCGTGTTAAACCGCTGAATCATGTTAAAGCGCTGAATCATGTTAAAGCACTGAATCATGTTAAGGCACTGAAACATGTTAAACTGCTGAATCATGTTAAAGCGCTGAATCATGTTAATGCCAGAGTTGTATGAGAAACACTGATTAAGACAGTAAATTTAGTGGGTCAGAAAACTGAGCACTTTTGCAGATGAACAACAGGACAGAGGGAGATTTGAAACTTCAGCACATCCAACAGCTTCAGTCCATCTTTTCTCTTTTTGGTTTCTGAAGTCAGCTCCTGATAAAAACATCATGTTGCTGTTTACTTGAGCTCATTGTATGAAAGTTTCACTAAGCTAGAAAATGTTTTCTGTCTCTGAAGTCGTTCTGCTAACAAACTGAGCTGCTAGTTGACTTTGATGTCTAATGTAAATCTCATTTCAGCTCTCAAGGCCAAAAACATACAATAGCCAACTGAGGAGATCTGAGTTAAGCTTTGTATCAGTTCACATGGTACACTCATCTACACACACAAGCAAGTGTATGTGTGTGTGTACAAAAACATTTCCAAACAACGCCATGTGTGAGTAGATTGTGAAATGAAAGTATACAATCTTTACAGTCTTATGTCAGCTTTTAGTGACTGTGAGACACACACAGCCAGCCACTGAGGTTCTGATGGGACGATTCATTCAAC
Organism: Scortum barcoo; assembly: GCA_023238725.1. Taxonomy (NCBI): domain Eukaryota; kingdom Metazoa; phylum Chordata; class Actinopteri; order Centrarchiformes; family Terapontidae; genus Scortum; species Scortum barcoo. Next base: position 25,850,697 of record CM041552.1, read on the forward strand.
ATTTATCCTTGTTTCACACTCAGAGTCCAAAAATGGTGATATTTGAAATGAGGGTGAAATGAGCTCATGAGGAATATTGTAGAGAAAAGATTATTTCCTTCCCATTATCTCACTACATTATAGAGTCTCATAGGCCATTGAGCCACAGTAACATCATAATAAAACATCATAATTGTGGTCAGTAGCTATAAAAGATCAGGGTGGACTGAACAGCCTCTCCTTTTTCTATCTCCACTTCTATAACTGGCATTTCAGACACTGGAACAGACTTTTACTGATCCTACCATCCACTTTATCCAAACTGGCATCATGTCTATACTGTGTGACATGGTGAGGGCCTACAGTGGGGCAAAAAAGTATTTAGTCAGCCACCAATTGTGCAAGTTCTCCCACTTAAAAAGATGAGAGAGGCCTGTAATTTTCATCATACAGGTACACTTCAACTATGAGAGACAGAATGGGATGGAAAGAATCCAGGAAATCACATTGTAGGATTTTTAATGAATTAATTGGTAAATTCCTCGGTAAAATAAGTATTTGGTCACCTACAAACAAGCAAGATTTCTGGCTCTCACAGACCTGTAACTTCTTCTTTAAGAGGCTCCACTCGTTACCTGTATTAATGGCACCTGTTTGAACTCGTTATCAGTATAAAAGACACCTGTCCACAACCTCAAACAGTCAGACTCCAAACTCCACTATGGCCAAGACCAAAGAGCTGTCAAAGGACACCAGAAAGAAACAAAATTGTAGACCTGCACCAGGCTGGGAAGACTGAATCTGCAATAGGTAAGCAGCTTGGTGTGAAGAAATCAACTGTGGGAGCAATTATTAGAAAATGGAAGACCATACAAGACCACTGATAATCTCCCTCAATCTGGGGCTCCACGCAAGATCTCACCCCGTGGGGTCAAAATGATCACGAGAACGGTGAGCAAAAATCCCAGAACCACACGGGGGGACCTATTGTAGTGAATGACCTGCAGAGAGCTGGGACCAAAGTAACAAAGGCTACCATCAGTAACACACTACGCCGCCAGGGACTCAAATCCTGCAGTGCCAGACGTGTCCCCCTGCTTAAGCCAGTACATGTCCAGGCCCGTCTGAAGTTTGCTAGAGAGCATTTGGATGATCCAGAAGAGGATTGGGAGAATGTCATATGGTCAGATGAAACCAAAATAGAAACTTTTTGGTAAAAACTCAACTTGTCGTGTTTGGAGGAGAAAGAATGCTGAGTTGCATCCAAAGAACACCATACCTACTGTGAAGCATGGGGGTGGAAACATCATGCTTTGAGGCTGTTTTTGAATGCGGCCATGTATCGTGAGATTTTGAGTGAAAACCTCCTTCCATCAGCAAGGGCCATTGAAGATGAAATGTGGCTGGGTCTTTCAGCATGACAATGATCCCAAACACACCGCCCGGGCAACAAAGGAGTGGCTTCGTAAGAAGCATTTCAAGGTCCTGGAGTGGCCTAGCCAGTCTCCAGATCTCAACCCCATAGAAAATCTTTGGAGGGAGTTGAAAGTCCGTGTTGCCCAGCGACAGCCCCAAAACATCACTGCTCTAGAGGAGATCTGCATGGAGGAATGGGCCAAAATACCAGCAACAGTGTGTGAAAACCTTGTGAAGACTTACAGAAAACGTTTGACCTCTGTCATTGCCAACAAAGGGTATATAACAAAGTATTGAGATGAACTTTTTTATTGACCAAATACTTATTTTCCACCATAATTTGCAAATAAATTCTTTAAAAATCAGATTTTCTGGATTTTTTTTTCTCATTTTGTCTCTCATAGTTGAGGTATACCTATGATGAAAATTGGAGACCTCATCTTTTAAGTGGGGAGAACTTGCACAATTGGTGGCTGACTAAATACTTTTTTGCCCCACTGTATATAATAATCTGATCAGAAACAAAGTGAGCAGTGATCTGAAATGTCAGGTGAATACCTGCTGAACAGATATCTGTGGACGTCAGACTGGCTCCGATCCACAGTACAGGGTCTGCTATCTGAAAACATCTTATGGACCTTTGAATATTGAAGGGATATATTTCCCCTCTTTACAGATATACAGTTTTACAGATTTACATTTGAAGAAACAATCAAACTCATGATGTATTTGAAGATACTGCATGTGTATTAATATGTATGTATAATAGCAGCTATGAATAGGCTGGATACTAAAACAACTCATCAAAGTGAAAATCAGTTTTTCACATCCAGTTTCGTGTTTTTACCTCCAGAAATAGTTTAATTACAATCTATGGTAACGATATAAGGGTATACACAAGTGGCCATTGTAATTTTAATTGATTAATTCCTTTCAAATAATATTCAGCATATTGATTAAATGTTGTACATTTGATGTACAGTTGTAATGTTTGTGAGCATAATAAATTAACAAATATTAGTAGGACGTCAAAGAGACTGCAAATGATTGATATACTGAAGTTTGAAAACGGAACTTTGGGTTGATTTTTTTCAGCTGGAAACATTGAAAATGATGAAGCAAAGAAAATCAAATTTATATTTAACACTGTGAGGTTGTGATGAGGCTGTTATAGTTGAGGGACACACTGCATCAAATCCATAAAAGGCCTAAATTTTGATGTTTTGTTTTATTCACTAATATTTAAAAAAAGAAGCTTTCTAAGATGTATTTCTCTTCATCTTTCATCTTAACAAGCTGCTGATTATGAGTGGACGGTAAGAAGATGTTTGAAAGTAGTCTTTTGTGGTTTCTATTATAAAATGTATTTTCATATTATAACAACATGTTCTGATAACATTTCACCCAACAGCTCCACTGTGCTTTAGATACACTGATAGCTTTTACAAATGTCTCTGCTGTGGCCGTAAAACACAAAAGTGAAACAGATTTGAATCAGATCTCACCCTCTCATTCATTAGTGAAAACCAATATGAAAAGTTATTTTCCATTTTAATGGTCCACTTCACTACAGAGCCATTTGGTGTTTGAGGTCTCCATGAATCAGACTGATCATTTTCATACACAGACATTTCTCATCATGGTTGACTGCAACACGTGAGCTACTGTGTAAAATCTCCCACTGACCCTCATTCAAGGTTGAACATTGATCTGACTCGTGAAGATGAACATGTAGCCTCTGAAGTGTGTGATTCATACAGTAAGCCACATATAAATCCTCTATAAACATAATGCACACACATGTGAACACAGCACAGGAGATTATATCTTCACATGATTTAACAGCCACCTGATTTGTCAACCAAACATCCTCCAGATGAAGCTTCTTAACTCTGTCTGTCTGTCTGTCTAAGGAGAGACTCATCATGTTTGCAGATGATGTTTGTATATTTCCCTCTGCTCAGAGTTTGGATCTGATCTCCTGTCAGTATCATCAATCAAGACACAGCAGCTTTTCTCTCAGGAGAAGACTAAAGCAATGAAAGGGTTAGATGACAGGATCAACAGTAGGACTGAATCTCAGAGTAACACCAGTGCTGTCACTCTTTCAGAGCTCTTCTCCAACATTCAAGTCATCCACTGATCTTAGTTCAGCTGATTCAGACTAGAAGTGAACTCTGCTGCCTGAACTCAACTCATGTGTGTCTGCTGGACCTGACACTGTCTATCTGCATTTACTTCTCTGTTTCTGTCTTTATTTCCCACCTGTCTGTCTCTGTTTGCCTCAGTTATCTCTGCCTCTGATATTCCTGCTTGTTTGGTTCCTTCTCATTCATTCAAAGTAGTTTATGCTCATTATATACTTCCAATTAAGAGAGATAAGATTAAAAAGAAGCAGTGAAAAGACAGAAGAGGAGGGCAGACCAGAGTCAGGAGGGAGAGTCAGACCTCCATCAACTGTGAAAGATAAGCAGCACCGAGCCTCCATTTACTTTAATGTTTAATTGAATCCAAGGCTACAAACACAGCACATAGAGGACACTGATTGGATGGTCTGCAGCTCCACAAAGTAAAATGTAAGATGGAAAACTGGCAACTAAAACATGGAGGCAGAGAAACTGCAGAGAAATGGAGGACTGAAGTAACATTATTGTCTTCCCACAGTTTTGTCTTTACTGAGAGGATCAACTGAGAGAGAAGAGAGATTAGAGAGGACACAAAAGAACCGAGAGCTCAGGGTGGACCAGGAGACATGCAGCAGGCTTTTACTGAGACACTGGAGACTAAATGACTTTAGTCCCAAACTAAGAAGCAGAGTTTCACTGTCACTCTCACTCTTAGGATCATCCTCTCTTTATCATTACTCTTTCCACTCAAACTCATTACAGATGAAGGTTCCTGCACTGAGAGGTAGAAAAATTGGCAGGTAGTCGACCCATTCGTGCCTTTGACTGACAGGTTAACCATCCAGGTGCTGTACTGTGTCAAATAAATAAGTCATTTATCATCGAATGCACATAAAAGTGGACAGATCCTCGCTTTAACAAGGCTGCACAGTCATCAATATTGGTAATTTATTTAAGGAACATTTTTAGAAATGTACAGTCAGTCAGATGTGTCAGAGTAGATGTGTTCAACTTTTAATTTGATTCTACAAAGCACGGTCAGACTTATCCACTGTTTAGTGAATAATATCAAGAAGATTGGATACAATTATCATAAAGAGTTTTAAAAAACGGTTTTGCAGAAAAGTCTAAATTGTTTCCAACGAGTTGAGGCAGAAATGGGCCAAGATCATGTTTTATAAATGGACGGATGGCAGATCTGTTTGGAACCATCTGGCTTTACTTTCCTCCAAATTTCACTGGAACATGTTCGATAAGTTTGGGATATCATGCAAATTAACAGACAGACAAACACTGTGGAGAGACCAAAAACAACCTCCTTGGTGAATTGTACTTACTGGATATGTAATAGTAATCAAGAATGAATGATAACCTTATTATATTTCTTCTTTGACATTTAATGTAATTCCAATTAAAGAGTGCTTGAGAACATTTTGTGAATTACTATTTACACTTTTTATTATATTAATAATGTAAAACACAATATTGAAAATTATCGTGTCGCCCTCTCTGACTGGATCCTGAACTTCCTGACGGGCAGACCCCAAGGCTGTGCGGATGGGCAGCACCACATCCTCCACCCTGACTCTGAACACCGGCGCCCCCCAGGGCTGTGTGCTCAGCCCTCTGCTGTACTCCCTGTTCACGCATGACTGCGTGGCCTACCCACAGCTCCAACACCATCGTCAAATTTGCTGACGACACGACCGTCATTGGCCTGATCACCGGCGACGACGAGACGGCCTACAGAGAGGAGGTCAGAGCCCTGACATCTTGGTGCCAGGACAACAACCTCCATTTCAACATCAGCAAAACTAAGGAGCTGATCGTGGACTTCAGGAGGAGGCAGAGCAGAGATCAACACGCCCCCCTCTCCATCAACGGGACTACAGTGGAGAGAGTCAGCAGCTTCAGGTTCCTCGGGGTTCACATCAGTGAGGACCTCACCTGGACTCATCACAATGACTTTATCACAAAGTCAGCCAGACAGCGGCTCTTCTTCCTCCGCAGGCTGCAGGAGGCTCAACATGGACTCCAGGATACTCTGCAACTTCTACAGGTGACCCATAGAGAGGATCCTGACTGGCTGCATCACCGCCTGGTACAGCAGCTGCACCGCCCTCAACTGTAAGACTCTACAGAGGGTGGTGAAAGCTCCTCAGCACATCACCAGGACAGAGCTGCCATCCATGGAGGACCTCTACGACCAGTGGTGTAGGAGGAAGGCCACCAAAATCATTAAGGACCCCAGTCACCCCAGCTACAAACTGTTCTGCCTGCTGCCGTCTGGCCGACGGTTCCGCAGCATTCGAGCCCGAACCACCAGGATCAGGGACAGTTTCATCCCGCAGGCCATAAGACTATTAAACTCTGTCCACAGCACCACCACTTTTTATATAACACCTGGTTCACTTCTTGTTGTATATATTTTTCTATTGTACATATATATCTCATTGTATATATGTTACTTATAATATCTAGTTTACATTTACAGTTTATATTTTACTTGTATAACTTATATTTTAAGGTCTTTACTTATTTTATTACTCTAGTTTATTATTTATCTTTAATTGTATTTTATATTTTTATTTTATTTATATTATTTATTTTATTTATTTATTTTATTTTTTATATTGCTGTTAATATTCTTCAGGTTGGTCTTGGCAATGTTTACTGTCCCTAAGACTGTCCCTCTCCTGACTTATATGTTCTTTTGGTTCTGATATTGTCAAATCACTGCTTAACTTTTGAAAAACAGTAGCAGTTAGTTTGTTTACAAATAAAGCTTAATGTAATAACCAACCTTTGCATCTATTACACTCAAATATATCAATGTCTGTTACTCAAAATGCACCTTAGAAAATGAACATAAGCAAAATCATACAGTTAAACCTCAAATATTACTATACACACTCAATATGCAAACCACATAAACATTCAGAAAAAACTCAAATCTTCAATGACAGTTAGTATTCACTAGTTATCAAAAACTTGAAATATGCACCACAGCAACTTGTATTTACAGAATAATAAGCTCAACACAAGTTGCAGGATATCAAACTGAAGATCCTTTGAACTTGCCGCGTCGTTAATTAGTCACTCGCGCCCATGAACCATGAGTTTTCACTATAATTCCCTCGAGGCACGAACAACACAAGTGGCTTTCTTGGTACTGGTTTATTTGAAGCTCCCTCCAAATCCACCGTGAAAACTGTGACATACACACATACCCACACAGTATTAACGATAGCATCAGCAAAGTAAACATAAACATGAAAACACTCGGCAAAGTAAAATACAGACAAAACACATTAATTACCTCGTTGGCTGCGTGCCGTGTAAAGGAGGAATTATCTCTGGTCTTCGGATGTTTCTTGAACACTTAAACACTTTGCAACCACTTAATTGGTTCTTAACTTCACTGTTTTAGCTTAACTACAACACTTGTCTTCACCTTCGTATGTTTTCTTCTCACTCTCCGGAACAGCGCAAAGAACACATAATGTCAAAATAAAAGTGGTAATTTCAAAATAAAGGTTGACAGCCCTCTTAAACAACTGTACCAAATGGCAATAATAATAATGTAAACAATGATAAATTATGAGTATCTGCTACAACGTGTGTAGCATGAACAGGGAGGGCTTGTATGGAGTGGGGCAATTGTAGGATTGCCAAACTAACTGTAGAGCCTGCCTGAGGTGACGTGATGAATGAGAGAAGGAAGCTGCCCACTTGATGACCCTGGTTATGTGCCGATTCTCACCACCTATCCATGTACATTGGGTTGTGGTGGACATTTGGGGCCATGTTGAGGGTTATGTAGCTTATCAAAAGGACAGAAGAACTGTGGGAGGCTTCACTTTGTCCCTCACCACCTTCATTTAACAATCAGAATTTAAATTAAATGAAAAAAATAGTTCTGGCAGTATCACAGTCCACCTTCCAGGTAACTTTCCATTCACCTGCCAGCCACTCCCATCGGTCAGCCCACTCCCAGCACCTGGTCCAATCACCTGCTGTGGTTCACCGATCAGCTGAGCATTTAAAGTCCCTCCTCTCATTCATTCATTGCCAGATTGTTTCTTTGTCATCTCCATGCAAGACTTTCCAGCATTTCTATTCGGACTGATCACCCGTTACCGACCCTGCCTCGTCTCTGCCCCGGTAAACACCTCATCCTTCTGTCTTCGACCACGAGTTCTGTGCCTGTCCCCTCTGGATTCTGTTCGCTCGTGGCTCACCGGTCTCTGGCTGCTCGGTCTTCTCTGTCTGCTCACCTGGATCGCCACCCAGCCTCACCTGAGTTTTCTGCCTGCAAGCTTCTGATCGCTGCTCTCCCCATCCACCAGCGTGGGCTCGTTTCCAGCGTCTCTCTCCCTCGCTCCTCGGTGAGTCGGCTCAGCTGAATCAGCCGGCCTGTGCGTATTCGTGCCAAACCTTTTGAGACTCTGCTCCAGCTTAAGCATTCCAGTAGCCAGTTGTGTTGCATTTAGCTCCTTTTGCCTACCCGTTACAGGCAGTTTCTGTAAACCGTTTTATTCCCAAGGAGAGAAAGGACAACATGACTCATACAGAGATGATGAGAGACAAGCAGCAACCATCCAACTTTCCAAGTTAAAATCTAAATAAACGCGGTTGAATATCGCAGCTTTATCACAGTGTGTTTCAGGAAAACAGGTCCTGTTTTACTGTGTATTGTTTACATAACCGACAGTCATCCATCCTCTACAAAGAGCATTACTCTACAGTTGGTGTTAATTCAATCAGTGTCTGATGAACTGCAGTAGGCCTCATGCAGCTTCTTTATTGAGGCTCTGTTTCATCTCCCTCTCTAATGCTGCCACCCCAGGGCTCTGTTGGATTACATGTATTTAGAGCTGCTCAATGAGCTTTTACACCTCATTTCCACCAGAGAGGACGAGACCTCCAGACTTCATCAGATGTCCAATATGCAAACACACTGTAGGAAACATTGTTATGCTGCTAATATAAACCCAGCCTGAGGTAATGTTTTCATATTTGAAGTTATTCACTGAGAGGAAGAAAGACACTAAATAAACTCAAAGAAACTTATCGCTGATATAAAATAAACTGATAAAGTGCTAATGGCTGAACTATTATCTGTTATCTGTCGAGTAGTCAGAACTGAAGTTGTGTTTCTGGTCACCTGACGACGTCAAGTTAACACTGAGTGTCCACTGATCTCTGGTTTGGTCCACTGATTCAAACATTATAATAATAATATAATGTTATAATAATCGGTTTTCTTTACCAGCCATTCACCTGAGTCTGCTCTCTGCTGGGCAGATAGCCTGACTCAGCGTGTTTGAGTTCAATTAATTTGTTTATTTTAAATGGGGTGTTGTTGAAAGCCATGAGAGTCAACTATCTATACAGGCTGGCCAATCAAAGCAATGACAAAGAGGCTAAAGATTCAGTGGGATCAACACTAATGTTTATTAGAATTTAATACATGTGAGTTTGGTCCTAACATGCAAACATTTAGAACCAACATAGCAGGCAACATTTAGTAGAATATGCTACAGATCAGATGTGTATAGAAGATTTGATGGATGAGACTGATGTCACAGAGGCCCTTCTGAGCCCTCGTTTTATTCTGCTCTTATATACTGTGACCAGCTGATACAAGAAAGCTCCCTTTGATGCTCTTTACAGGAAAGGAAAATGAGACTGGGGGGTGTTAAAATAATGACACAGTAAAACAAGAAACACTACTGTCCACTTCCTCTTTACATGGTCCACTGACCTTCAGCCATAGCTGAGGTCCTCCAACACAGCCCACTCTTACTGGTTTTCATTTTCCATTTCAATCTGCAGTGGAGGCAGAGGATCAGGGATTGATATTGATCACCTATGAATGGCTCCCTGCTGGACCAGAACAACAGTCATCTTTATGCTGTGAGTAACAAAGTGGTAACAGCAACAGGATAACAGAGATGTTAGAGGAGAAAGAAAAATAGTTTCTAGGAAGTCACATTATTAACAAGCCACTATAATTATACGTATCCTTGTACACTCTCCACACTGAACTTTACACACAAAGAAGATGTAGAAAAGCTTTGAAATGTAAAGTTAATCAGATTGAGCCTTTGTTACTTTGCAGAAATCTCCTGTGTATTTAACTGGGCTATCGCTTGGAGCTGAGCTAATTCTAGCAGACCCAATAAAGACAGACAGATAGAAACCCAGAAACATTCAGGCTACAAAAAATAAACAATACAGAAAAATAATGAATGGAACAACTCAAAGTAACAGATAATGTGTACTTCTATTCTCTCTCTCATCCTCTGATCTGTAGTCAGCTCCACAGAGTCAGGTTCTCATTTTAAACCTCCATCACTGTGTCAGTCTTGTATCTCACCTTTGGGACAGATTATGTTTTTTTGACCCCCCAGCTGTTCCCATCCTGGACTCTCCTGCTGTGACAGGCTGCTCCTGGTCCTTTGCCATGACTACAGGCTGTTAATGGCAGTCGGCTGGTTCATTGGTTAGAGTCTTTATGTCAGCCAGCTGAGTAACCTCTGGCAATGTGGCAGTGCGTGTGTGGCTGTGTAGGTGTGTAACCTTGGCAGTGATTGTGTTGTGAGTCTCTCTCCTGGCCTCCCGCCTGCTGTGTCTCTCTAAAACTCTTTGTGGGTCACATCCAGTCCTGGAGCCTCTCCTGACACTGTCAGCATGACAACATTAAAACAACAGACTGATGCCAAACAACCTGTGAGAGTGAACCCTGGGTGGTAAACACAGTGTGTCTGCTCACATTTTTAATATCAGTATGAAAATGCAAAACATTGTCAATAACATGATGTACATCCTTTACTTTTATGTGAGGGATGAACATCATTTGGAGACATAATGTTGAGCAATATAGCAGAGAAGAGGCATCTAAATCTGACTGTAAAGAGACATTACGTGACATTTCAAACAGTCACAGCAGAAGCAAAAGGCATCTGCAGAATATGAATTACAGCAGAAACAATTGAGCTTTATGAATTCCAGCATCCTTTATAGAGACAGCAGATGTAAAACCAGTAGTGTTTCTATTTAAACATTTTCACTCCTCATTGCTAAAACAACAATATGTGAAGCCCTCCGGCTGCTGGAAGCTGCCAATGAGTCAGGAACAACAGGGTGCTGGCTGTTTCTCAGTGTGTGTGTTTGTATTCTCATCGCTCCATTGTTCATGTGAACCCCTACCTCCCACAATCCCTCTCTCCACCCCTGCTCTGTCTCTCTGCATCAGGGAGCTGGCAGCTCTGATCAGGTGATGCTGTACTTGACTCATTTCCTGTGAGAATCGATGGTCACATTTAATCAAATGGCTGGAAGCTAATGACTTTACGGGGCTGGGGGGGCAGAGTGAGGTCAGACCACAAAGACAGAGTAGACGTACCTCCTGGTAAAAACACATGAAGGATGTTCTAATAGAGAAAATGTCCACAATTGGTGGACAAACACCTGTTCTGGTTTAACGTGAGAACAGGGCCGTTGGAACTGTTTTCATGGAAGGGCTGATTTAAAATGTGGATTATTTTCTTGCATGTTACTCATGAGTTGATGTTGTACATCAATCAACACATATGACATCCTTGAACCTTTCTTTTGTTTTTATTGACTCACTTTCATAATACTTTAGTGACAATTGGATCTTCAAGACCTTAAAATATTTATGAATTCAACAAGATGATGCAAACTGCAAATATGAAATGAAAGTCAGACAAACTGAAGCACCAAGAAAACAAAAAACTAAATGTTTGGTGAAGTAAAGGGAAGCTGTCATTCACCTATCCAACACTCCACACATAGTTCACCTACAAAAAACCTACTAGCTGAACACAAACACACCAGTCGGACAGAGCCGTTCTGTGTGAGTTTGCATGTTCTGTAGATTTTCTCTGGGAACTCCAGCTTCCTCCCACAATCCAAAGACATGCAGGTTAAGTTCATTTGTGACTGATTTTGCCATCAACTGTAGCTAAATTAGAAATGTAACATTTGCATATTTCCCCCTAATGATTACACTAAATGTTTTAAATTCTGAAGAAAATGACAGTAGCAAGCTGTACATACATCAGTGTAAGAAAAAAACTGCCTCTGGGATATTGCTCATGTTCACAGTGCTCAGTGTTTCATTTTCAAAAGGACGGAGTGATCAGAGGCACATTAGGATTGCAGGACCATTTCATTATGTATTCAAATATGCAGCAGTCTGCCTTACTGTACTGTGAATATACATCCTGTATACCTGAATGAAGAGCAAACTATTTAAACATCATTGAGTGTCTTTTTAATCATTCTACCTTGTTGTGCATCGCCCTCTGAGTGCTGTTAAAACCAACTCAATCATTCAGAGAGGTGCTACACTTTTATTTTTCACTTTCCACTATGAACCAATCACAGTAAAGCAGGTGGGAGTTTAAGGGGGCTTCTAGCACTGCTTGTATTGTCTCTCAGTCCATCTCTGAAGGTTTCTTTTCAGTAAGTCAAGTTAACACACCCTCAGATAGTCAGAGCACAAACAACACAAACTCAGCAACCACTGTCCACATTTCTCTGCAGTCTGACCATTTCAGGAGTGTGTCACCACAGTTCATCATTACAGGAACACACACAGACTGGACAACCTTCACACACCTCACACACATATGTCAAAAGACAGATGAGAATAAGAAGGACATCAGAGGTGGAAAGATAAAAAACAGGGATGATAACAGAAGAGAAAACTCTCCTTCATCAGTCTGATCCACATCATGTTTCTTGTCCAATCAAGTTTCAAATATTTCCTCTAACCTATAAATCTGCTCTCTTCTCCAATTCCTCTGTTAATTCTCCAACTATCACACACCGCCAACCACACACACACACACACTAAAAATTAAAGACACCATTTACTGTGAAGGTGAGTCTGTGACCTTTCACTAATTGTAGTAAAAGTAGTTTTCTATGATTATAGAAAGTAATGTATGAAAAAAAATTCATTAAAGTTTTGATTCAATCTTCCAGCACAACACAGTCACTAAATAAAGCCCACACACGTCTGTCCTTTTGAGCAGAGGACTCTTCTGCAGCTTCATCTTCTACATTTCTCTCTTGTCTTCATTTGTTCAAACCTATTTGCCATGTTTGGATAATGAACCCTCCTGTCAGCTGGCTTCATGGGTACCCCTCCATAAATCAATCTGGACTCATGCTATGGGGAACTCTTGTGAGAACACACTACTGCTTGCCAGGCCTGTTGTCCCTGTGCACCGGTCCTTCTCAGCAACCAACTGTGTTTCCAGCTGTCACCGTTCTTTAATGATCATCACAGTCTGTTCCTGATTAATACTGAACATTTAGTTATTGACATGACCGAGGTAAGACAAACTAATATTCTGACACTGAAACAGAAATTTAAAAGGAAAAAAATAACAAACCATATCAAGGTCTCTGTGTATTATTCATCACATTTTTCAGTGTGTGTGTCTGTGTGTATTCTTGTACTTGATACATAGTGAGTTTTTGTTAGATAGGGTGATGCATAAGCTTACTTCAGACAGAAAAAAATAGTAATTATTGGTAAGGTAATCATGAAGCAGTGATACAAAAGAACTCTTGTAAGATTCCCAACTTAAAGGGGACACAAAACAACTACCATGGAGGCAGTGAGGAAGTAATGATTAGCTTATATTTATTAATCTACACATAAATCAATTTCATCCTGTATTGGTAAAGGTTAATATCGGCGTCGGCTTTGCGCATGTGCAATTTATTTGCAGTGAGTGGATGCTGAGCGGTCGGTCTCCTCTCTGCTCTGACTGCAGCTGTACATGCCTGAGAGTGCTTCGGGATGGGGGAGGGGCTCAAGGCAGCACCCGCTGCTCGTTCAGGACAGTAACTGCAGAGCGATACATGCTTTCACGTCAGTCTCCAAAACACCAAAAAGTCTCCAATAACACCAGAAAAAGTCACTAGATTTGTCGCTAGTCACTTTTGACAAAAAAAATTGCCAAGAGGGTTTGGAGAGATTTAGCGAGAAAGTCGTCAAGTTGGCAACACTGTTCACAGGTCTCCCAAACTTTCTGCCTCCTCTGTGTTACTCAGCAGCAGCTGGTCCCATCCCCCACCAAATTAATAGCCTATTAACCAATTAGCCAATCAGATCTCTCCGTGAGCAAAGCAGCCAGCTGAGGAGTTCATTCGTACGCCATGTGGATCGTACATCTCTCCGCCACTTCAACTCTGCGTGTACCAGTTTAAAAGAAGAGTCAGAAGACTGTGGAGCCACCACCCAAAGTGTGAAACAAGATATCTGAAAGCTCAGGTAAGTCATTTTGTTTTTATTGGCACTATAATTCTGGGACAGCATTGAATCTTATTACAAAAACATCAGAGCAAATTTGCCAAATAGGTGTTCACTTTTACTTTCTCATCTGAAAAAGTATTAAAACTTAAAAATTGACATGTTAACAGTGGATGTATATGACCGCTGGCTCGTTCAATCATTCATGGGCTGCCACTCAGACAGAGAACATGTCGTCAATTTCACTCCTGTAACGTGGAAGAAACACTGCTGGTGACAATATAAAATGTTTTTTGGGACAAAAGGGATTTATATATGTGTGTTGACGAACTGTCGCTGAGGATATGACAAACTGAACCAAGTGCTGATGACATGGTGTGTCTCCTCGTGCTGTCAACAGGTAATGCTAACGGGCTAACAGCTAACAGAGCTCATAGCTAACAGAGTTAAACACACAGCGGGACAGGAAGTGTCTGTGGAAGAGGATCATGAAGCTTTAAAGAGTACAGTTTAATATGACAACACAACAGGTTAATGGTAACTAAATGTATCAAAGTACTTCACCATATCTATTTTTATGTATAAAGAGTGTTCGAATTGGATTCCATGGATAGACCCTTTAATACATTTTTGTGGATGAAGCAGGGTTCAATCTGACAAAGAGGAGAAGGAGAAGCCGGGACATCATTAGCAAAGGGCCATTGTGGAAGTCCCTGGCCAACATGGTGGCAATGTGGCAAATGTGCTGCCTGGCTAGGGAGAACGTTGCCTGTGATGTAGATGTTGTGATGCTGAGGCAGAATGACTTCACGTTTGTTGACTTTGATTTTGCAGTTACATTTACTGTGTACTGTAATGTGCTTTTTATTTAAATTTTGTCTGTCCTTTGGCCTTTTGCAGTACTGTATTTTTACTGTATGGAAGTGCTGAATCCACAGACATTCAATACTGTATTGCTTGCAGTACTTACAGTATGCAATATCTTAACTATATTACTGAATTGTGAATATTTTTTTTTTTGAAAACACAAAATGCATTTACGGTATTATAAACATTTTTTTTCTGGAGCTACAGTGGATATAAAAAGTCTACACACCCCTGTTCAAATGCCAGGTTTTTGTGATGTAAAAAAATGACACCAAGATAAATAATTTCACAACTTTTTCCACCTTTAATGTGACCTATATAACCTGTACAACGCAATTGAAAAACAAACTGAAACCTTTACAGGGGAAAAATAAAAAATAAAAACTTAAAATAACCTGGTTGCATAAATATGCACATCCTTAAACTAATACTTTGTTGCAGCACCTTTGGCTTTAATTACAACACTCTCTCTATCTCTTTCTTTCAGTCTTTTTGGGTAAGAGTCTATCAGCGTGGCACATCTTGATGTGGCAATATTTGCCCACTCTTCTTTGCAAAACTGCTCCAAATCTGACAGATTGCGAGGGCATCTCCTATGCACAGCCCTCTTCAGATCACCCCACAGATGTTCGATCGGATTCAGGTCTGGACTCTGGCTGGGCCATTCCAAAACCTCAATCTTATTCTGGTGAAGCTATTCTTTAGTTGATTTGGATGTGTGCTTTGGGTCATTGTCGTGCTGAAAGATGAAGTTCCTCTTCATCTTCAGTTTTCTAACAGAAGTCAGAAGGTTTTGTGCCAACACAGACTAGTATTTGGAACTGTTCATAATTCCCTCCACCCTGATTAAGTAAGTGTAATGTCTCGTCAGATCTGTTGAGTTTTGTCTGTCATGTTTTCTGTTTCCTGTCCTGGCATGTCCTTTTATTTTGAAACCCTAACTCTCCTCTCGTTTCAGGTCCCTTGACTTCCTCCTCATTGTGTGTTCCCGCCTGTGTGATTGTCTATCCCCGCCCTGATTGTTTCCACCTGTTTCCCATTACCTCTTGTATATATTGTCTGCGTCTCCCCTGTCTTGTTGCCAGATCGTTCTCTACCCTTGCCATGTCAAGATCACGCTGTTCATGTAAAGATTCCAGAAAGATCTCGCTCAATTAAAGTGCATTCCAAATCTCACTTTGCCTGGTTTGTGCGTACGTCCTGCATTTGGGTCTGCCTGCCTTGTGCCATCGTAACAGTAAGCCCCAGTACCAGCTGAAGAAAAACAGCCCCAAAGCATGATGCTGCCACCACCCTTTATGATTATAGATAGGACAGCTGAAGAGAGAGAGACAGGAAAGGTGGAGAGAGAGGGGGAAGACATGCAGCAAAGGGACCTCAGCCAGGAATCAAACTTATGATCTAAGTGGAGTCACTGAACCACAGCGCGTATCCAAGGTGGCGCCGCCCATATCATAACATGCGCCAGTAATCCCGTCACCCTGACACAGGGTAATATGTTTGAATGTGTTTGTGTTTTTCAGTCTGTGTAACTGCATAGTTGTACAACATTTGTACGTGCTATTTGTGAACTTGAGTCCTGAAGATAACAGCAGCAGAGCACTGACAACAGACAGGAAAGTTTCCACCTTTATTAAAGTGAAGTCATAATCTGCTCTTTGTATAAACTGTGAAGAAACTCAAAGGCTGTTAAATGGTTACATAGTGTTATTGAAATTTACTGTGTTATATTATCTGCTGTCAGAAAAAGCTGCATGTTAACTGAGCAGCACTTGATAATTAATGACAGTATGTGTGTTTTGTTTTCAATAAGTTATTTAACATGCTGTGTATAAGTGTAAGTGCAAATGTTACACAGTAAAACTTAGTGTTCGTTTACAACTTCTTGTAAGGTAGAATGATTAATAAGCAGCCATTTGTGTTTTTATGTTTATGTTTCACAATACAGGAAGTTTTACTAGTCATGCAGCGGTGACTCAGTAGGTGATACTGGTGGTGGAGCTCTGATTGAGGGAACAGAGTTAACCTGATAGACACCTTTTTTTTTTTTTTTTTTTAAGTCTTGCCTACATGAGCCCACTTACAGTAGTAACCTTACCACAGACAAGCAAGTTTCTAGTCTTGCCCTCATGGGGCCATTTAACCTGACACACACAAGATACGTTTTTAGTCTTGCCCTTCTGGGGCCCTCCCGTATGGATTTCACTTTAAGTGATTTTACATCATCTGGGCAAAACATTTCAGTACCTATACTCAGGTCATTACAGATATAATTTCACATTTCCTGTGCTGTTACATATTTAAAATGGGTATTTTGAATGTAACCCATTGAAGCCCCTTATATGTTGCTCCGGCACTTCTTGAGATCTCTAGAAAGACCATGCCATGTACTTAGCTTTAAGTTATATGCTGTTTTATAAACAGGTTTCACATTAAAAACTTTATTGAATTGTGAATATGTCTATATAGGTGATTACTATCAGTTCTTCATGTGTTCTTGTTTCTTTATCCCAGTTCCAGGTGGCAAACAAGGAGGTTCCTGCTGTGGAAGTAGAGACCAAGATGTTCCCCATTGATCTGACTTGCTATAAGGACTTAAACAGAGATGATGCTAGCACACAGGTAATTAAGTAATGTAGATGCTATTGTTTCAAACTACTTTATATTGACATTTACACAATCTGTTTCCATGATCAAGACAGGAACATGTTCACGTTGCTTTTCTGATCCAGCTTTTCACTCAGGGTGACTGAGTGGTTCATGTGGTGGAGCTCTGATTAAAGGAACAGAGTTAACCTGATGGGCATCTTTTTTTTTTTTTTTTTTAGTCTAGCCAACATGGGGACAGTAACCTCACCACACACAAGTATGTTTCTAGTCTTGCCCTCATGGGGCCATTTAACCTAAAGCACACACAATTTGTTTCTAGTCATGCCCCCATGGGGCCATTTAACCTTACACACACAAGACACTTTACTAGTCTTGGTCTCATGGAGCCCTCCCATTTAGATCTCAGTTCAAGTGATTTTACATAATCTGGGCAACACGTTTCAGTATATAAACTCAAATTAAAACAAGTACTCTTTCTGATCTGTTGCATAGAGTTGTTCGAAAAATGGGTAAGGTGGACAACATTCCAGTATGCTTCAGATACTCAAAATGCTAATGTATTTTTGATGTTGCCAGTGGTCCAAAAGTGCTTCCCTTGTGATTAGTTTTAAAAGAATATACCTTATACCATGACATACTGTCGTCTATACTGTATCTTGCAGATTTGCCATTCAGATGGGAGTTTAGTAGACGAAGCAGATGAGGATTTTATAGAAGACCATTCCAGTGGTATGCAATTGGATGATAAATTTATTCCAAAGCTGAGAAGGACAAAAAGCATTGTGGTATGCCTTTGACACTCTGATTACTAATAACTCATTATTTTTATTATTTATTTATAGTATATATTATTATTTACTTATTTTTATAGAATGTGAATAAAAATGCATAACCATACCATGACATAACTTCCTTTCTGCAAATGGATATAATACCAGCTTTTTCTGATGCTCTCTACAATTCCATTGATGACAGTATAAAGGGCCCTTCCATTTCTAAGACTGACATGGCTTCACAAAGGCAGAGGAGAGGTTGGTGCTGTCCTGTAAGCCTCCTCTCTATCATGTTTTATCATGTGTTTTCACTTAAAGGGTAGGGCCACCCACACCCAACATTGACCACATTGACTAATTCGAGTGGCAGACACGCATTAAGCCCATTCATGAATATTGACCATCATCAATGTGCCTATCTGTTGCTCTTGTTAGTGAGCTAGTGTTGATTTTTGGCAGTGCTTTCCTTTAAGTAGAAAACATCTTTATTGTTGTCAGTATAATTTCCCTAAATATTTTAGTATATTTATGGCAGTGATGTGCTTTTTTATGCTTTAATCTACATTTGACACATGGTGATTATTTTGTCCTTTCATCTAACATAACTTATCAGTATTTCTTTCTGATCTGTAAATTTACTTGGACTGAAAGTTCTAATTTTATTCAGCCGTCCCTATTGAATGTACATCATCCCAACATGCAGTGGACAGTTATGAGTGTCAGTTTTAGTTAACTTAACGCAGAAATTTGGAGGTTGAGTCAATAACTTGTTTTTTGTTTCCTTCCAAAGATTCAAGTAAGTCTTGCAAGCTCAGATGACTCAAGTGTAGATTGCAGAGAGAGGGGTATATTCCAAATGCCAAAGAGGAAAGCAGAGAGAGCAGATGCAGCTTGGAATTATCCCTGGAAAATAGTAGTCAGCGCAGATGCAAGTCTTCCAGTCAGACCCAACTTAAGTCAAGTCAGAGCAGAATGTTTGAAACGAGTGATGGCACCACTCAAAGATTTCCTGATCGTAGAGCTGATGCAAATGAAGAGAAAATATATACCAATGAGGAGTCAAATGTTTCAATGCCCCTTGAAAATGAGGAATCTGTCTGTCAATCCAGTTTTGAAAAGGGAGGATGGTTCAAGAAAATCACTGCTTATCTTATAGACGAGGTGTTCAGAAAATGTCAAGGCACTTGTTGCGTAAATGTTAGGGGTCCCAAATGGCTGAGGTCGTAGTAACAAAAAAATTTGTTGCTGTTGGATGGACTTTCCTAGAAAATAGGTAAATACAAGTTAGGAAAGGAGACGTGAGTTGCTCTCTTCTCCTCCGGATCTCCGTCTCCTTTATTTATACAATAACATCACGACGATAATAATAAATATTTCTCTCCCTAGTGCAAGTGTCTCTGGTTAAATGTCCATTTGTTGGTCCTCTGTCCCTGCTTTATCAATAAAGAATGGCAACATAAAATAAAATAAATAAATAATGACAAGTCAAATATACATTTTGTCTCAGTCAAATATAGTATGGTTTTCCTCACTCTTGTCTCATTTCCAATTACATCACATCTTAACACAAAACTAATATATTCAATCTTCTAAACACATATTGTTGCTTTAATGCTGGTTTTCCTATCTAGATATTAGTGCAATAAACTGAATTTCAGCTTCCCTGAAGAACTGCTTAGTGTTCATTCAAATATTTCATTTAGACATTCTTAGCCTTGGGGTGCTGAGGTGGCTTGGGCATCTATTTCGGATGCCCCCTGAACGCCTAGCCTCCTTATGGTGGTGGTGTTCCAGGCATGTCCCACCGGGAGGAGGTCCAAGGGAAGACCCACGCTGGAGAGACTATGCCTCGGGGTCCCCCCGGAAGAGCTGGAGGAAGTGTCTGGGGTGAGGGAAGTCTGGGCATCTCTGCTCAGACTGCTGCCTCTGCGACCCGGTCCCGGATCAAGCGGATTAAAATGGATGGATGGATGGATGGCATTGTTAGCCTTAGAAGACTGTAACACTCAGCACTTAGGAGATACTCAATAAACTTAAAATAATTTCTGTCTGATTAAAACTCAGATATTATATACATTCAATTGGCAGTTAAATAAGGAAACATATATGTCAGGTGTAATAAGAAAATAAGAAAACATATATGTCAGGTGTGCAGGGCCAAAGCTTAACTATTTAACTAAAATACATGTATTTTCACAAACTGCCATTTTTCTTTACAATTTTCCCGCCAGTAGAGAAACTAAGAACAAAGGTGGAGTTTTTACAAGTTATTAACTCGCCACAACAAAGTTCAATTACATTATATATTCAGTATATACATATTAAACATAGTAAGTATAGTATAATTATTTTTGTGTCTTTTTTCACAGTGTACTCACCTAGAAAACAGGTAAATTAAAAAGTAAAGTTAGTAGTAAAGTTAGGAAAGCAGATGAGACTCATTGGTTCTGCTCTCCGATTTCATAATTAACTTCCAGTATTATTACAGATCGCTTATAATAATAAATTAAAAAAAACTAATTCCGATTTAGTTTTGAGTGTATCACATAAACACAGTGATAAGGTTGACATTGCAAAAGCATTTAGTTTTCCAAAGAACTCAAAAGAAATTAACCTGCAGCTACGTTACATCCTAAATAAGAGGAAGAAAGGCAGACTCATTCCATGCAGGCAACCAAAGAAAAAGACTGAAGGACAAGAATTTATGCATTGTGTGTATTGCTATGGGTTGTTCACAAGTAGAAAGATGTGTTGACAGGACTGTAAATTCAATCCTAAGGGTACAGAATCTAATCCAGGTAAAACAAGCTGCAGCTGGATTTAGTGATGCATACTGTAAGTTCTTAAATGATACGAATCAAGACAAGATTGCAATTGCTGTAAAGCGAGACCACTGCATTCTGGAGTACAGTGGTTACAGGCTTGAGAAGAAGAATGAGAGGGTAATCAACCAACACCAAAATATTTGACAAAAACTGAGAGAGCTTGGCAGACTGGGACTGGCAGCAAAAAAAAAGTTATACCTGTGAAGACTATCAAAGAACTCATAAAATTTGAACAGTACAGTGATGTTGTCACTGTTGCTAGATGCCTAGCAGGATTCCAGCGATGAAACTGGCAAATACCAACGTCCATCTCTCGCTCGGAAAGTTGGACACAGCTTGCATTCTTTGGCCATGTTTGTTAAGTCTGAAGGATTGAAGATAAAACATAAAGAAACTGCCCAAGATGCAGAGGAATTTGCACTCCTATACCAAGAAAGTTGGATATTTGACATTGCAAGCCAGGCGCTTACTCAACTTGACTACTCAAAGTGGAATCCTCCTCAACTCCTACTATTCATGCAAGATGTCCAAAATCTTCATTCCCATTTGTCTGATAAACAGCAGCAACACTTGAATGCCCTGAAAGAAGAGGTTTCGCCCACAATCTGGAAAACCCTTGCTAAAGTGACCCAGATGCAAATTATCCTCTTCAACCGCGGGAGAGAAGGAGAGGTATCCAGAATGCCCTTGTCTGCGTACTTATCAAGAGACAAATCAGAAGCTCAAGAAGATGTTAACTTGACACTTACAGCACTGGAGCAGAAGCTTTGTGAACATTTCGTCTGGATAACTATAGTAGGTAAGAGAGGAAGGACTGTTCCTGTTCTCCTCACACCACTCATGAGGGAGTCACTCGATACTCTGATTGAGAAGTGAGAAGGGGTGCTGAATGAAAATTGTTTCTTGTTTGCATTGCCACATTCTCTCCGTTACCTCAGGGGTTCTGACTGCATAAGGCAATTTGTGCATCAATGTGATGATATAAAAAATCCCAAAGCACTGACTTCAACAAAACTTAGGAAACACATTGTTACACTCTTGACTGTTCTGAATCTGAAGACTACAGGGCTTGACCAGTTAGCAGATTACCTTACTATGATGCCGAGACAATGACTATGTTGGATCTGTACAGACAAGAATTTTGTCGATTGAACTCTTAATGGGGGTGTCCTTACCACATTTTCAACCATGGAAACCTGTCAGGTACTCTCTGTTCATAAAAATTAATGTGAATCCACAGCTGCTTTCCAGTTACTAGAAAAAACCTGTGAACCGCCCAACTTGTAAATCCACAGCAGTGCTTTTATCTTGGGTAGAATCTAACTGTAGTCAGAAGTTTGAAATTATTTCAAATGCAAGGATTTAAAGGTGTTTTGGGAGCATGTTACAATTCATGCATTAAATAGATGCTGTAGTCCATGGGGATTTACAGAGTACAGAGAGCTGTATTGTGATGCCATAGTTCTGCAGTATAGATCTATACATTGTCTCCAGGTGATGTGCCACCCATGTGAGTGTTAGTCCTGTTCTGCATAAAGAGAAGAGATTTAAACCTGTGCTGTCGATGACTATATATGGAACTACAGAAACAATATTCAGTTACTCTAAACTGTATTCCACCTCTAAGAGACACATTCATTCATTTTAATCCTGCCAGCTTTAATGACATGTTTTAAGTCAATATGTCTTGCACGTTTTTATAAACTAGTTTCTGTTCTCAGATGCCACTATGCCAGGAGCAGGGGTCAGAAGATGAGGTCAGGAGGATGTCAGCAAACAAGAGGCGAAGGCAAGCTTATTATATTTGTTAAATTCAGACTACTTTATTTTCGTAAGGACGCTAGTTTATGCAGTGTACAGACAAGGCAGTGTGCCAACCATAAACCAATCATGACTCAGGCATCAACATGATAGGTAGTCCTTGTAAAATAGCAAAGAAACTAAATCAAATACACAGTACTTCTAAGAATAAAATGTATTGTGTTCCTGGAGCAGTATACATATTTATATATACACAAATATAGATGTGATATATAGTCAAGGTCTATGTTTAGTCTTGATCACTGCAAATTTATTGCTGTCACATTAACCCCTTCCCCCAGCCCTTCCCTCCCCCACAGAGGTCTAACGAGAGCATGCGTGACCGACCTGCTGGCCAGGTGAAAACACAGACGATACACAGGTAAGAAGAGATATTAGAGGCTTTACAGTGACTTTAGTCCGACTGTACGTTAGCTAGACGTTTGGTGCTCCGTTCAGTAAACAATCGAACTTTGTGATAACATGACGTGTTTCTGCTCAGTCAGCTTGTTTACATGCTAACGCTGTTAGCACTGTTAGCTTTTAGCTCGTTATTTCAATAACCGAGACGGAGAGCCAGGAAATGAACAGTTTTATGTTTGTGTCTTTGCCCATTGTGTGACATTTCTGTCCATATCTGTTGTTACGGTGAGAGTGTAGAGACTGAGACCCTGACAGCGACTTCGCCCACAGCTCCGGAGGGGGAGACGACGACGATGGAGCCGAGCAGAGGAGAGAGGAGGCCGCGACGTCTGACAGAGAAGGCCTGGCAGAGAGAGAGTCCGCTGGGCCAAACACCGGAGGAGCTCGGTGCTGAGGACGTCTGTGAACTGTCTGAGTGCTGTGCTGAATATAGATTTATTATATAGCTTCAAAAATGTGTATTTTAACATATTCAAGTAACATTATTATTTATTATTCAATAAAGTGTGTCTTCTACAGTGGTTTGTGTCTAAATGCATTAATGTAAAAACAAATACACCACTGTAATGGAAATTCCACCCCCACTATTATGTTTTCTTTATAAATTGCCTTTATA
The DNA here is from genome assembly GCA_023238725.1 of Scortum barcoo. NCBI lineage: Eukaryota > Metazoa > Chordata > Actinopteri > Centrarchiformes > Terapontidae > Scortum > Scortum barcoo. The sequence continues at coordinate 25,874,432 of CM041552.1, forward strand.
CTATGTTAGACTAACCAAGACCTACATTCCTTTGAAAGACACTTCTGACCTACTGTAAAAGAGAGACCTCTGACTGATAGCGGTCATCACACTACGGAGGACACGCTATCGCAGGGTTGGCTCCAACTGGTTTTAAATCTTAACTACAATGACCTGATTGACTATCTTCCTGCCAGACTCCTTTTACGCACGAAGACGATGTAACCCTGAAACTATCTACTAGAAGGGTTGACAAGACCTCACACTCCCTCCCTTCCCCACCTTTCCTTTGATTTGTACCCCACTATAAGTATCTGTGCTTTTTCTGTTATCTTTTGTGAGTCCTCATCCAGCTGAGCACACACTCGGTTGTCTGACAGCTCACCTTCTTGCTTGCAAGAATACATTAAAATATAAAAGACACTCTGGTCGGATCAATTCTCTTTATTTCCAGTACAGACACATTTTTTTTTTTCCACAACACCACTTTGCTATTATACTGTATTAATGAAATATCTTTGGACCAATTTTAAACATTAACTTTCATTTTGAACAATTCAAACCAATAGGTCAACACTAGACATGAAATGTTTCAACAGTAATGTTTAAGAAGCTCATTAAAAAAATGAATAATGCAGAAATATTAACAGGCTTTATTTTGCATAGGAATGACAAAGGGTAAATTACTGTAGATTAAAATACACATTATTTATGGTCAACATAAACTTTGATTTGTGATGAAGACAGGATTCTTGATTCTTCAAAGTGCAAAAATAAGCCTCTGTGTCAGAGCTGAGGAGAGGGAAGAAAGAATATGTGATCACACATTTTCCTTTAAAATGAGGACATGTCAGAGGGGCGCTCATTTGTTTTGAAATGATCCAAATTAAAATCCCAGGATAAAATAATAAAACGTAACCCGGTTAAAAATATGGTTATAAAAGTGATAGAGGCTAAGAATATGTTCAAATCATTTTAAGAGTGATAATGTGGTTTTTTGTTTGTTAAAAAATACCGTGTTTTTCCTGTAAATTGTCTAGACCAGCATATATGGGGTTAATAACATGCTGCAGGAACGTCGGGTCTCCCAGGTGTTTCAGCACGGACCGTCGGGCGTGCCGGACCGTTGATCATAGAGCCACGAGGAAGCTAACAAGTGAGCGTGACACAGAGCGATGTATGTTGTGAGTTAGAGTGCACAAAAACAGTGTGTGTCTTGTGTTTTAGTGATTGTTTACATGACAGTCGAGGTTAAATTAGCAAGCTGCACATCAAGAGAACGTGAGGACTTTCTGCACAAGTATAGCCTTTAGTCAGTTCACTACCAGTGTATAGACATTTATAGATAAGAGTTTAGCTCCCTCAGTTAAACGTATCAAGCTGGGACGGCTGCTTTCGGCCTGAAAACAGAGAACACCCAGACAGAGGAGCAATGAGGACTTCATGGTGTATTCGGCTGGTGGCGGGAAGAAAAGCGACATTCAGCGGTGACTGGTGAGACGCAGACCTGCTTCTGGACCTGCATGTGAGAGCTGGATTAAAGACACAACAGGAATATTCACGAAGGTACCATAAGTTTTATTTTGCTCACTGAGGAGCGAAGTGGTCATTCAGTTTTGGGCCACAACGACCACAAGCAACGTACCAGGCCTGCAACTTTATATTTAGTTTTGAGCCATTTTAGTTTTACCAGCTTCGGTGACAGTGACATTTGAAGGTGTGTGTATGTGGGTCCGCTAATTATATTTGTGTGTTTATGAGGCTTTAAAGTTGGTTTATTAAGGCGTCTGAACTGAATCCATTTTGGGTTTAAAAGTGAATATTTGTTTACAGTTCATTGAGTGTTTTCCTGAGGAACAGGTAAATTTCATTTTTGGAGACTTAAAGAATAGACATTTTATTTTATTTTTATATTGTACAAACAAACTAATTGCTTAGTTAAGTAAATAATTGAGAATTATTTTCCTAAAAAATAGTGTGATTTCATTATACTTACCTGATAAGAGTGAGGAATTTCATTTTAAAGAGACAAACAGACATATTGAGTTAAAAATCTTTATTAAAGATGTAGCTTTTAAAAGGTGAGTTCATAATATTTAGGTTTAAAGAGGTTCAAGAAATGAGTACTGAAAAAAGAAATCCAAGATATTTAAAACTGAGTTAATCAGGGTTAAAATGAGATAAATACGTTCGATTAAAAGAACCCAAAAGCCCTGCTCTTATTCATATTACTTCTGAGGGGAGCGCTACAAAAAGTAATAAGAGTAAGAAACAACGAGCACACACGTATTTCAGAGTTTAAATGTTTGATAAGACAAACTAATAAACTTTCGTAAATATTATTAACTAAGCAGTGAACCACTTCTGAGAACATTTAGCTGTGAGAGCACAGACACACATCAATATCAGGACCAACATCAAACTGATACGACTGTCTGCAGATTTTTAACAACTTTCAGATAAAACAAAGCTAACCGTTAGCACTTAGCATTAGGCTCGAGAAGCTAACGTAAGCTCGGCTTCAACGTCACAGTAACATGAGATTCATCACGGACTGTTACTGTAACACATCTTATCTTTGTGGTTAATTTAATAGAAAATCACACATAAATCAAACAGAGATAATTACCTGTCAGCAGAAATGTGTCTAACTCTCCATCACTGTGAATCTTTCAGCTCCACCTCTCAAAGGCTCCGGTGTTTCCTCGTCGTTTAATCTCCGGCTCGGTCAAATCCTTTTCTTCTGTGCTCATCTTCTGTTTCTTCTCTCTCAGTATCAGCGTATCAGCAGTAGTTGTCAGAGGAGGGAGGACTCACTTTCTCTCTGCTGCTGCTCCTCGTTAGTAATAAACAAACCAGCTCCATGACCCTGCAGTGACCCGGAAGACTTTGAGCGTCACCACGAGAGCTCCTACGCTGACCGGGACGCCACAGCGTGTTCACGAATTGCGTTAGACGCGGGGCCAAAGGAGGCTGATTATTATCACAGATGATCTGTCTCATATTCTACTGTCAGGACATGGTGGCAGTTTAGAGTGAATATGACTAAAAGTAGTGTTTGAAAATGTTACCTACTGAACCTTTAAATTAATCAAAGAATTAATTCACAAAAAACAAAACAAACAAACAAACAAACAAAAAAACTACCTGCCCTGAAAGGAGTAGAAAGTTAATCCCATGTCATTTTCTATTCTATATCTGTTGGTTGCATTTACATCATATCTGCACTGATGACTTATACTGATGGCAATGCTTCTACACTACAAAGCAACCAAAATGTCAGAAATATGCTTATATTGTGTAATTTTTCTGAGAAGAACTCACCAGTAACCATAATCCTAATCTAGTAATACTGTAATCAGTACCAAGATATGATAATAATTTATTTCAGGTACCGACATTGTAAAGTACATAGTAAAGTCAAATTCTTCATAAAAGGTTAGCCTACAATATGATGCCAACTTCTTCAACTAATGAGTGAATTAAATGTAAAATAAAGTTATGTGGATTTTTACTAAATAAACTTTGATAAGTGTTGCCTTTATGTGCCATATTCCTCAGCTATAAAGGCCACACCCTTCACAACACTGAGATTGACCCCGAAGGTATGGATATATATATGTGTGTGTGATTCAGATTCAGATTTCCTTTATTAGTCCCACAGCGGGGAAATTCACAGTGTAACAGCAAGCGAAACACAATGGAAAATAAATAGAGGAAATGCAAGACATAAGGTAAGATAAAAAATAAGAAAAGATATTTAGCATAAAAATCTAAAAAATAAATAATTATAACTTTAATTATAACCTGTACCTGTACACAGTACAGAGACAGGATCTGCCTGAGAATACATATAAGAATATATAATATCTCAGGTAGAAAAAAGTGAAGACAGTGAAACAGTGAAATGAGTAGTGAGGTGAAGTGGAGCGTATTGTGCAAGAGTCCAGTTATTAGTAAGTTATTTGTTTATTTGTCTGCAGACTAGCAGGCATTTTGTTTGTTGTGTAGTCTGACAGCAGCAGGCAGGAAGGACCTGCGGTACCTCTCCTTCACACAGCGTGGATGGAGCAGCCGCTCACTGAAGGAGCTGCCCAGAGCTGTCAGAGTGTCCTGTAGAGGGTGGGACATGTTGTTTAACAGGGACGACAGCTTAGCCATCATCCTCCCGTTTCCCACCACCTCCACTGAGTCCAGGGGGCATCCCAGGACAGAGCTGGCCCTCCTCACCAGTCTGTCCATTCTCCTCCTGTCCCTGTCCGTGATGCAAAACTGTGTTTGCATTGGCCGGGAATCGGTGTGTGTGTGTGTGTGTGAGTGTGTTTATTCATAAAATATACTTAGTTCAGATGCTGTGAGTGAACCTCAGACAGATGGACCACAACCAGAATCAGTGAGGAACCTGCAAGACTGGAGAGAACAAAGAGGACCGGGGCTCCGGCAGTAACATGCACTTTACAGGACATAAGAGTATTCACATTAACCGCTTTAACCAGAAGTGCGTCCACTGTGCATTTTGCAAAACCCTCTTGATTAGTGCACAAGGTCCTTTATTTTTTCTGCCCTGGTCTGTGCTCCATGTGTGCAAACACCCATACAGTTCTCCCATTTTGGCCTGTGGTCTGTTAGGTAACCATCAATGATGTTGAAGAGCTCGTCAGCGGTTGCTCTCTTTGTGACATACTTGGAAAATAATAAAGGATGATGTGACATATCGAATGTAAGCTATAAGCAGACAGTCTTTTTTGCTATGAGTGCCCTCATCCTCTTGCAAGGCGAAACGGGTGTCTTTCACTTTTTCTATGAGCTAATCGTCCAGGTCCTGTGAAATATCACATATATGCCTTGCGAGGGGGACGGATTTCAATTTAGCAGCCGTTTTTATAATTGACACCATATCCAGAGCAGCGGGTAGTATGAGCTCCTCTGCTATCGTGTGTGGTTTCTTGCACTGTGCAATTCTGTATGCGACCTTATAGGACGCCAGTTGTGCTTTGTTGTTTACATATGTTTTTTTAAGCTACATATTTAAATAGAGCTGTAGACAAACACCAAGATGAATCATGTTGGGTCAGAGTGGTCAGACACAGTAAATCCATTACTGTGAAACAACAACGTCACTCGAGTTAGCAGTGATACATCGTGTTAGCAAAGAGCTGCTTTGACCGTCATTGACTTTGCTCCATATTACACTGAAGATTTTCACAATAGATAAAGTGTGATGAATGAGTCATTGCTGACAGTCAGTCATCAGTGCAGTGCTTTGGTTCAGAGAACAAACCCACCATCATCTCCAGAGTTTGACCCCTGTTGACCCCTACTTTGTTTGCTGACAAGAAAAAAACCCTGTTCATGTGTGAAACTTGTGAAAGGAGCCAAACAGTCACTGAAGGCCACATTAATTATGTGATCAGTCTAAACAATGTCCCATTAACACCGTCTCTGTTGGTCATTCAACATCAACAACATCCAGACAGAACAATTTGTTGTTCAGTTATTTGTTAGAAATACAGTTTCACCTTGTGTGAAGAAAATTAACAATCATGTCAGAGGAGCTTTTAAAGCAACAAAAGGTTACACAGTTGTGTTTGATGATGCTCTGCTCTCATGAATCTCATGAGATGAATCCAAGCAGCACATGAGAGACGCTGCCAGAGGCAACAACTCTCCACTACAGGTATATAGAGCAGACCAGAGCACACACACACCACTGAGATATGACATCAACATAATGCACACAGCAAGGGAGGACATCACAAGTATAATTACTAATGAAGCACAATCTGAGACTGTGTGGTCAAGAGAAATACAAACCACAAACTGCATTTTACAGCAGGTAGAAATACACTAATGAGAACACTAATATTGTAATCTTCTTTAACTTGCTTCATGTCATGTAAAGTCATGTAAGAACACTGATCTAATCCTGGAACGACTGTAATGATCTCTCTCAGCTCCTCTTTAAAAACACAGTCCTTGTTTGATGTGAGCAATGCTGCTAAAATTAAAAAGGATCAAAGAATCATTTGTTTTCATCTTCAACAAGGTTTTCCTCTGCAGAGATTTTTAGTGTTAATTAAAAGCAGCAGTTACAGTAAAACATCAAATATTAGTCTGAGATGTTCTAATCCCTGCAGATTAATGAGACAAAAGTGAGTCCAGACTGGCTTCATACTGTAATAACATACAGGAGTAGTATTAAGAGGGCAGATGGCTCACTGATCCAACACCAGTTTTTTTCTGTCCAAAAAAAAACAACTATTCAACTGAAACAAACTGTTTCTGCAGTTATTTACCACATATCAACCAATTAAATACTTCAGATAGTTTTTACAGTGAATAGCTGTAGTTTACTCTGCGTCATGAGCATTTTGGCTAACGTCACACACTGTATACAAAGCTTTACTGTATTTTTGAATTGATATAAATTACTGTATTTACCTTTGGCGCGTTTCACTTTTTAATTTTAAACCAACATGTTAGCTCAGCAGGTTTTGTGGTGAAAGAGTTTAAGTGAAACAAAGTTCAGCGTCTCCATCATGATTCAATGGCTGAACACCCGACAGACAGCTGGATTTCACTGACTTTACTGAGACAGAATCAGAAAAAACAAAGGTAAATACATTTAAACATTAGTATTAGTCACCAGGTTGCCAGGTCTGATGTACACTCAGATTTAACATTTGGTCCAACATTATAGCAGTTGGCTACTTAGCTAGTTAGCTAATTAGCTGTGACTTATACAAAAGTAAACAGAGTTAACATTTAATTTTATAAATGTGCTCTGTGTGTTAACATCAGTGGATAACATTAATGTTAGCTAAGTTGACATTAATAATTGGGAAAATAAAAATAAATGTCATGCCATGAATTTTCATCTTCTGAAATTAAAGGGTATCCAACAACACGTACGCTGCTGCTGCCAAAATTTACCAGTTGAATATAAAGAAATGAAATTCAATGTCTATTTACTGAAATGAGGTAGCAGCAGAGTTTTGGGTGAAATTACCATTCGAAGCTAATGTTAGAGTAGATGTTCAGCACCCATTCAATCTCAATCACCAAACCATGGCCTCAATAATAGCGACATCTCAGACTGAGAGATGAAGTGCAGACACAAAGAAAACAGCACATCAGGAAACACCACAACAATCTCAGACTAAAGAGACGGCAGCTCAGCCCCCAACCAGCTTTCTTCCATCAAACACAGAGCCAAGAGGAAAAGAGGGACTCTGTACCATTACTGTACACCAGCCTCCCATCACTGTCTAATTAGAGAGCAATCAGTGGACCTCTAATCTAATCCTAAAGCCTCTTTCTCATTGAACTGCATTAGGAGGTGGATGTGATGGTGGATGGTAGAAACCCACAGAGGAAACAAACACTGAGGGAAGTTTTCTAGGAGCTGGAGAATTAGCAGAGACGGATCCAAGGAAAGGAAACAGAGAGATTTTCTAAAGATCAGGGCTCCATCTTTGGTGTGTGATCACCTCAGGAAAGGCAGCCACCGTGTCAGAAATGGAAATGGAAAGTGTTTGGCTGAAGAGCGGAGAGCAGGAATTAGGATCTGATCATTTTTTACTCACATCAGCACATCCAGGAACTTAAACTGAGGCGAGATGCCAACTTGAACCTCTTAACGTGGTGTGTATTAAATAACTCCAACACACAATTCAAAGCGCTCTGACAACAGCTGAGAGATTAAAGGGCTACATACGACACACTCCTCTCACTCAGCTCTGGACCGCTCAAAGAAATGATGGAGGTCAGTTCTCAGTGATCTGACTCAACAGACACAACAGTCTTCAACAAGGCCATGATACTGAGACACTCTGTGTGTGGCTGAACGAAGCGTCTTACTGTCTCTTTGAAGTCCAGTGTGAAGGTCAGGAGGTGGAGTCCTCCTCACACACACACACACACACACAGACTCGGTGCAGGTCAAAGTGGCCGCTCTTACCTGAAAGACAGAAAAAGAGGAGAGCAGACTGTAAATGAAGGTTTCACTTTGAGGTTTTGTGTTCTTTTGTGTTCAAAGATCCACCTGATGTCATGTGTTTGTCAGTCAAACAAACGTTAGCTCTTTACTTTTTGCTGAACTGAGTCTTTAAGGTTCCTCCAGAACAAACACACAAAGCTAACAGTTTTACAATCTGCTGATCTGTATGAAAAATCATTTAACACAAGCTGCTGTGCTTTTTACACTCTGTGTGAATTCACTGGATCAATCACTGAATGAATCAACATATATCAGCTGCTACAGACTCAGTGAGATGTTTGGACTCTCAGAGGAGTCACTGAATGATTATGGATCTACCAGTGAGAGAGTCACCTGCAGTACACAGAGTTAACAGGGTTTATGGCGGACAACACTTTCTTTCCTAACAGCACAACGCTCCAATAATATGTGAAATAACACTTCTGGCTGTTATTACCAACAACATGTTTGTCTACACATCCCTGATGGTGTGGAGGCAGAGTGTATCAGTAACACTATTTCAGGACGTCATCGTACACTCCAGCAGCGACTCACCAAAGGACAGAGGTGAGGAGGTACGACAGGTCTGTTGATAATCCTGAAAAATAAACAATGACTGAGGACAGAAAGATGGAAAATAAGATGCAGTTTGGCCAAATTGAGATCATCACATTTCTTCACCTTATCATGTTAAATCAGCCACAGCGCTGACCTCTGTGGGGAGATAAAATAACTCCTGATAAACCACTTCATCACTGACAGTGTCTTTGGACTGATAATGACATTGTGCCCTCACTACAGACAAATTAAGAGTCATCATGCTGATGTAACTCAGTAACTGTCTCATTAATAAACATCCCAATAAAAACTCAGGGAACAAGGAATAATCCACAAACTCAGCAGGAAGAGGGCGACATCTGTGAGTAGAAAACATCAAACAGACACCAAACATCACTAACAGTGAGTCCACACAGAGATTAGCAGCCTCCTGTGGAGACTGTGACGTCCACCTCATTCAACTTTTCACCTCTAAAATCTGCTCATCTACAGGAACAGAGAGAATGAAGACAGGCAGACATGAAGCTTGTTCACCTTTTGACTGGAAATGTGACTGAACTGAAGTGAGATTAAATGAAAAAAGGGAGAGATGTAATAATCCCCTACTGTGGTAATTATTATTGAAGACGGATTCATTCATAAATACTGTCAATAAGCAGCTTTAGCTTCTGTAGACGTCGTACAAACACACACTGATAATCATGATGAGCACATCCAAATTACAAACCATGAACCTTGAAAGGAAAATAGCAGTAATTATTCATGGCAGCATAAATTTTAGAGCTGATACACACTCAAATGAAATGGTTAGAAAATGTGTGCATTTTAAACTTGGTCTAAAACTGTGACACTACACAGCTCCACAGGTGGATGAAGAACAGGTCATTCTCTGGTTTGCAGAACATCCTCCCTCAGGCTGTGGCTGCAAAGGCTTGTTGATGCCTTCAGGCTCCTCTGTTTGATTTCAGCTGCTGGTTTTGGAGCAAATGAGAGACGAGACAACAGAGTGTCTGTCTGCTGTCTAACTCTGTCCATCCCTCCTTAATCCTCTGTTATTTCACATCTGTGATTCAATAATATGTGGGATGTTAAAGCCTCCAGCCAACCAGTCCAGCAGACAGAAAGCCCTGCTGACTCTGGCTCAGACAAAGACCTTATCCCGACTCCCTCTTTGGGCAGAGACAGCATCACATGAGGCTGTTCACCCCAGCTGAGCTGCTGTGTGAAGCTGATGGAAAGATGTTTAAATTCAGAGCATCAGTCTGGTACAAACCAAGTGAATCACAGAATAAACCTGATGTTGTGTTCAGAGGCTGTGATGAAGATCAGAGGACTGCTCAGCAGGCCCACAAACAGCTGAGAGCAAATTAGTACAATTACATGAAAGTGAAAGTGAAAAGGATGATTGAACCTCTTTAACCTCCTCTGACCTGCTGTTCTTCCCTGCACCGCATAAAACACAATAAATAACAAATACATGATGTCTACCAGGGACCACACAGTCAGACTGTGACTGACACTGAAGGTGTCGGTGTGCTGCTGCACACACTGTTCCTAATGGACAGGATGTATAAGCCTCATGCAGTCCACTCAATGGTTTAGCTGTACATCAAACATAATAATATCTCCTCACAGTCAATACAACCAGCAGGTTTGGTCTCATGTTAGTCCACAATTCAAGAGATGACATGGTAGTGTTATAACTAAATACTGCATTTAAACCAACAAGGTCACTGAGACTTCATTTTCACTGTTAAAATGCATTACTATTAAGCAGAGCAGGATTCTGCTCTAAATGTTTCCAACACGTTACACAAGTCTGTCCTCTGTGTTGTTCACTAGAAGAACAAAGAAGCACACAAAGATTTCAGTGTGTGTTAGTCTGAGAGTGTAAATATGTGATGAATTAAACACACATAACACTGACAGCTGCTTCCACCCTGTCGTACGTGTGATATCTGTGATTGTGTGATGGGTCGGATGTCGGATTGTTTCTAGTAGTCACTGAAGTTTGTTTGAAGGTGAGTACACGTCTCAGCGGACAGTTTGATAAAGAAGTCATCCTGCAGACTAAATGAACTGGTCAGTAATGATTACAGTCCTGTCTGTGTTTGGCTTCACTATCCGGCTGCATCAATTAAACAAAACTCCACAGCACAACACAATGATTTCTTTAAAGCTTTTAAAGATACACACAATTCATTATAATGAAGTCTAAGACACAACACACGTGTGTATGTCCCACAAGATCAGAATAAAAACACACAGAGTAGAGACAAACTCAAAGTTTGTGTGACATTTGATAACAAGAGTAAAATGATACAAGTACAAATATCAAACTCACTCCTCCACACACACTTTGACTCACACTGATTGTAACAAAGCTCTTTATCCACTGCCTTCAGTCACACAGCCCATTGAAATCAAACAGTAAACAGACTGAATGAGTAAACACACAACCATTCCTCTCCTCAGTCTGTATTTATCACCTTAATACTGGAGGACCACGTCCTCACTACGGTAGATAAATACAAGACTGTTTACATGTGAAACACATCAAGGTCTCCATCATATCAGTGAAACACTACAGACATCCTGTCAGAGAAGAGGCAGGTGGAGTCAGATCATCCTCAACATTTCACATTTACAGTCACTGATCAGTCATTTACATCACTTACATGTGGACGTCCTCAAACAGGATGAAGAAAGAAAGAAAGACAGAAAGAGCTCTTGTCATTTTCCAGCTTGGCCTGAGGTGTCATCACTGTCCAGCATTCGTCACCACATAAAGGTACAAACACTTTCCTGTTTTGTGTAAAATCACTTTCTCCTTTTGATTTCCAGAGCAGATTTCCTGCTGACAGTTAGAGTTTGTGTTTGACTGCAGGAAAAAACAAAAAACCTTCAGCCGTCTGTTTCCAGTAATCCAGTCCGATCATCACTAAAGCTCATATGTGATAAAGGTGTGATGGAAACTTCTTAGTCCAGAGATGAAAGGAGGATTCTCTGCACTCTGATTGGTGGAACAATGATGATGTCACAGAAGACTTATGTTCTGTTACAATCCATTACACACAGACTGATGAAGATTTGTACGTTTTTAAATTTCAGAGCACTTTGATTTAATGGTTTTAGTTTCCTTTTTGCCTCGTACATCAATGATCAGGGAGAAGCAACTCGTCCAATTAAAATTCAACAGCTGAAGGAAACAAGTTGGAAATTTAAAGGAACAGTTTGTTAAAAATGTCCCCTGTTGACATCTTAGGGTGTTTTTACACTTGGTCCCTTTTAAAAGAAACTAACTCAGTCCTCTTTAAGTGGACCAAAAGAAAACGAACACAGTTCTTTTTGTGTTCACATTGTGAGTTTATTTCAAAGAGGACCAGGTTCTCTTTCTGGTCCAGTTCAGCTTTGATGGGGCCTCAGTCCTCTTTCTGTTCACTTCTGTTATCGTAGCAGAATCTTGGGAGGTATATGCTTGGCTGCGTTTACTGCCATTACCACGACCACGGCCACGACCTGCTGCTGCCATACTTTGGATTTGGTGTTCTCTCTTTTCTCTACCGCTCTGAGTTCTCCCGGCTGCAGTCACGTGACCAATCTACGGCAAGCGAAGAAGGTTACAATACAGTGCAAAAAGGCGAAGTGAACCCAGTGTGAACGAACCGTACTGCTGACTTTTTTCGTTTTAAAGGGGTCTGAGTACGGTTGGAGTGTTCACATATAGACAAAAAATGCTAGAGTCATCAATCAAGTTCGTTTAGAGGACTGAAAGGTACCAAGTGTGAAAACACCCTTAGTGACTCTGTAACATAAGATTCAAACAAATTTAACTTCATGCACACTTTTATCTTTTAACCCCTGTGTGTGTCTATGATCCTCTGTTCCTGTACACTGACAGACAGCCTCTCCATCCACACAGCACAGTATCAGCTGTCTCTGCTTGTTCTCTTCATGTTCTGCTTTATAGTCGACTGTTCTCCACACACACTGGTCTAATACATGTGTGTTTCTGTTCCAGTGGACGTCCTCTGACTGTGGACCGACTCTGGTCCTGGAGATCCAGACTGAGCTGTGGCCGGCAGTGTTCTCCAAACTAAATCTGATCTAACATGTCTGCAGATACAAAAAGGTGGAATAAAGACGACTTGGTTTCATCACACAGTGAGTGCAGGCTGTCCGGCTGAATGTGCAGTAATTTTCACACACACCTTGTTCACAATCATGTGACTACTTTATGTTGATTCCTCCTTCATCAGCTGCTGGACGTCATTAAATGAACAGACCTCCAGTATTATAGTGCCACATATTCAATAACATATCAACAGACTGGAAATACACTGTCGGCTTCAGACCCCCGGTTTCTTTGTCACATTTGAATCCACTGATCAGCCAATAAAATTAATCAATTTTCATTCTAACAAATTCACTGAAATGGGAATCCAGCAGCATGACACAGTAGAGGTGTTTTCTTCAACAGGATTACCTGTTTGAATGAAGGATTAATAGAAACCGGATGTGTGGATGTATTTAATGGGTGAACACTTAAGCAAAGCCAAATGCTTTAATCCTGTAATCCCATAATACACTCTCACCTCTGATTTATATTGACTCTTACATACAGAAACAAACATCCAGTCAGTTATTAGCTCCTGAGGTCTTGTTAATGATCTCTCTCTTTCTTTAGTAATTCTTTCTGTGAAACATTCACCACCAGTAGATCCAGTAATACTGAAAACTTATTTTCATTGTTGTTGATGGTTAAACTACATTCTGTAGAGGAGAAAAAAGAGAACTAAAAGCTTAATAGACTTAAATTAAGATGGTGATATGGTGTGTTAGTGCCTGTTGTTTTGTCTTGCTTTGAGTGTTAACTCAGTTTTCTGTGCTGGTACCTTGAGCTCTTTCACCATCAAAGAGCTCATGGACATCAGGAGAACAACACCAGTGGATTTATTTCCCACTTTCCTCTTCCAACAGTGGATTTATTGGACATTCTGGTCAAAGGTGCACTAACCTTTGTATACACAGTCAAACACTAGAGGAGAGGTGCTCTAACGCATCTCCAACAGAGCAGACTTAGCACAGAGTTAATGAAGATATTTCTTTCCAATGCCAATGCCCAATGTTTACTTAAATAATAAACTGGATGAACTTCAGTTAGTCATCCAGTTTGTTGCACAATGAAGGCAAAGTCTTTGAGAAAAACAAAGACATTGGTTGGTCTTACATTTTGTGTTTCATGGAAACATGGCTGTCATTGATATGGCACTCTGTGCTGCAGCTGGCAAACGTCCAACTCTTCAGAGAAACTAGGGACACAAAACTCTTAGATGTAAAGTGGACAAACCCAGACTCTTTAGTTACTGTCCTCAGTGAGCTTAACAAAGAAAACCTTAGCCATGAACTCCCTGAATCCAGACAGTTTATTAAACACCTTAAAGATAGGAAAACATTTTGGATCACTGCTACACTGCAGTAAGCAGAGCCTATAACCCCATCCCCCGAGCTGCACTGGCTCATTGTGACCACGTCATGGTCCAATTGATTCCTGCATACAGGCAGAAATTAAAGCTCTGTAAACCTGTTGTCTGAACATCAAAGCAATTGACCAGTGAAGCAATGCCACAAAATTCGGACGTGCTGGGATGTTTTCAGGACTGCTACCAACAGTCTGGATGTGTTCACAGAGGCTGGGACGTCCTACATCAGCTTGTGTGAGGACAGCTATGTACCAACTCACAGCAGATTATAACGCTGACAAACACTGGTTCACAGCAAAGCTCAGACAGGCAGGAGTTGGGGACTTTTGGGGCAGATTTATAAATGCAAAGTTTAAGTTTAGCAAGGAGGCGAGTTGTCGCTGACAGTGACTCGACTTGCCAGCTCCAGCTCATCCCCCTCCCTGGACTTCAACTCTGCCATCAACACCATCATCAACACTCGCCAAGTTTGTGGAGGACACCACCCTCATTGTGCACATCTCTGATGGGGATGAGTTCACATATAATCTGGTGAACTGGTGCAATGAGAGCACCTTGGAGCTAAATGCTCTAAAGACTGTGGAGATGATGGTGGACAACAGGAAGCACACAGCCTCACCCACCCTCATCATCCTATGTGACTCCCCTGTTGACACTGTGGAGTCCCTCGGCTTTCTGGGGACCATCCTCACCCAGGACCATCAGCTCCCTCGCTAAAAAAGCCCAACAAAGGATGTACTTTCTGCAGGAACTGAAGAGATTCAACCTGCCTAAGACAATGATGTTGCACTTCTACACCGCTATCACTGAGTCCATCCTCACAAGGACAAGGGCAGACTGCAAGGCAGAATGTGATTGGCTGCAAACTTCCAGCTTTCCAGGACCGTCAAGTGTGCAGGAAACATTGTGGCCAACTGTTCCCACCCGGGTCACAAACTGTTACAGGAAGTCCCCTCTAGCCGGAGGCTGTGGTCCATCAGCAACAAAAGTTCACACCACAAAAACAGTTTCTGTCCTGCCAGGAGCTGGCCTCATCAACAAGGCCCAGGACCCCCACTGAATCAACCATGAAGTCCTCTGCTGCCAAAGAAAACACATCCTTGTTTTGCATATTTCTATTGTCAGGGAATCCCAACCCACCAAGACTGAATCACAAAAACTGTCAGAATCACTGAAGCAAAACTTTTACAGCAAATGATCTGTTTAAAGCTGCAGCCAGAGGAGGAAGACGAGGACACTTGGAAACCAACAAACAACCAACAAGCTGTTTCTACAAAGAAGGCTATGTCATTCAACTGTTGTATTTTTGTTTGTGTGACTGCTTGTATTGTTGTCTGCATTTTGGCCATATGATAGGTCAGGCATATAAATGCAGCTTATAGATGTAAATTTAAAACATGACCACAATTTGAACAAGAATGGGTCACAAAGGCATGATATGATGAAATAAAATAATCTAAAGAAAATAAAATCCTCTTAAATAGCTTAAATGCGACTTCCCCCCTTTTGCCCCCCAATTTTGGTACAGTCCTAAAACTTCGGTCCCTGTGCTGCCCATCACCACACCTGTGCTTCTTGCTTTGCACCTGTGCTCCTTAATTGGAGAAGAGAAGAAGCCTGAGGTAAGACAAGTGTTAAAACTACAGAAGAAACTAGTCTAACCAGGTTTATTTTTATATTTGTGGCTAGCTAGAAACGTCAGATTCATTCTACAATTGATAATGTCATCTACTCAGCGTTAGTTAAAGGTAATGCTAATGCTAGCTTAGTTTCGGGAAATGTGTCACAATTCATCTAATGGAAGTAGTTTTATTTATGCGTTTTTTTAAACAAACGTTGAACGAACAAGCATTTTATGATATTATGAGTGATGTTCATTGATTCCACTATATATCCATATTCACATGTGCAATAACACCTCACCACTGCTAACTAATCTAACTGGGTGAGGCTGTGTATATAAATACTATTTCTTTCTTTTTCTCTTATTATTATTATTTATTGTACATATTGTTTTTTGTGTTTTTTGTGTTTATTTTTTCTCTTTTACATTGTGTTTGAGCTGCTGTAACGGTGAAATTTCCCCACTGTGGGATCAATAAAGGATCTTATCTTAAATGGGACAGTCAAAGATGTTATTTTCATCTATGCTTACCTTTGTATGTAAAGTAAATGGTCTAAGTTAGTTGAAAGAATTGGTTGTCTTACTAATAGTAATAAAACGCTGAACCATTCGGAAAAAAAAAATTACAGTACACTGACTGAAGTCAGGCCTTTGCAGGAAATGGCGGCAACGAGGCCCCGGAGGGCAAGGATAAAACCAAAAGAAGAGGCTACATATTTTTCATCTTTGTGTAAAGACAAAGATGGATTTGAAGTGAAATACATCAATTAATTCAAAGGTTAGTTGTCAAAGCAAACTACATGTGTCTTTAACACAGCCTTATTTTACTTCATCAACTTCTCCTGATTCATCCTCTGTTCTTTGTTAGGTCAAGGAGTGTTCAGCCGCCGCTGCTTTCAACAAGTAGACTTCCTTGTTGAATATAGAGGGGAAGTCATCACTCAACATGAACATGAAAACAGACAAAGAGTGTACCATGATGCACTTAAGATTTTCATGTTTAAATTTTGTTTTGACTGAAAACAGTTATGGTATGTAATTAATTCTGTGTCTTTTCTAAATCTACCTAGAGGCACAAACTATTGGTGAAGTAGTAGTAGATTTGCTGAGTTATATGGAATCAGGCATCATCAGTTATTTTTGTTGATAGATCAATATCAATGAAACATTCTATGTTCTTGCCATTTCAGTGTTGATGCTGCCAAGGAGGACGGCTCCCTAGGGAGACTTATCAGTGATGAGCATGTGAACCCAAACAGCAAAATGAAAACCATTAAAATAGATGGAAAGCCTCACCTGTGTTTATTTGCACTAAAGGATATCAGTCCTGGGGAAGAGATCACATACAACTATGGAGATTTCAATTGGCCATGGAGATGCAAGGTATTTACAAATGGAACTAAGTTTTCACAAAAAACTCTTGTATGTCAGTCTACTACTACTACTATAACACTAGTTTCACAACTAAATGAAACTGAACCACATTGCATGATTTTGAATTAAGGTCTAATATAGTCAGGCTATTATCATTTTATTTTTTCGCATTCTGAGAAGTCTCATGGAAATATGGAAATATCAGATGACAAGCCAGCACCATTTGCTAGTGCTGAACAGCATTTCAGCTATAAGTAATCTTAAGTAAGTAAGTACTCTTTCTTGTAAAGGTGATGAACTGTTACTAAACTATGAAGTGAATATTTCTCTTAAGAATTTTTTTTCATGTTTTATCATGAGTTAAATGAACACACAGTATACCCCTTGAATATACTGCCAATCATGTAGAGATGCTAAGATGTTCATGCTTTATACTGAATTGTCTGTTGCACTACTTCGACAGAAAGAACAACATCAGGGTTTGGACAGCGTTGCAGCAGGTGATGGAACAAAGAAGGTAAATGTCAGGTAAATGTTAGGAATGGCAATACTAAAGACACTTCTTCAAAAGTCCTCAAGCATATCCTCTTCAGTAAGTCATAAAACGTATTGCTACATTTGTGGAAAGCCGCAGTCAAAATTCACACGTCACTTAAAAACTCATAAGACAAATGGGGATGTTGCTCGAGTTTTGACGCTCCCAAAGGACTCCAAAGAATGCAAGAACATGCTGACCAAACTATGAAACAAAGGGAACTATGCACACATTACAGAGGTTTTAGCGAATGGGACTGGTTTGTTAAAACTTAGACGCCAGCCAAAGAAAGACCATAATCCAAAAGACTATGTGCACTGCATGTATTGCCAGGCTTTTTATCTTCGCAAGGATTTGTGGCGACATGTTCGAAACTGTACTTCAAAACCAGCAGAAGCAAGTGCAGGGCCGGGAAGAACTAGGGTCTTGTCTTTGGCCACAATGTCAGAGTCAACATTGTGTCAAAGGATATCCCAAGGTGTTTGGAAGCTGTTAACTGCGAGGAAAGATGATGACATTTCTGCTGCTGTGCGCAGTGACTTCTGCATCCTTCAGCTGGCCCAGTCATTTTTCAACAAACATGGACAGGATCCCACCAAAGCTGACTACATTCGCCAGAAGCTCCGCGAAGTTGGAAGACTTCTACTGACACTGCACAGAGAATCTTCAATATATACCCTTGAGGATTCTGTAAAACCTGCAAATTTCCAGTTGGTTATCCAAGCTGTCAAGACGGTATCTGGATTTGATGAAGAAAAGCACTGTTACCAAACTCCAAGCCTCACGCTTAAGTTGGGTCACTCGTTGCAAAAGATATGTGACATCATACACTGCAGAGCTCTAATGGCAGATGACAATGCACTGAAAAGGTCTACCCAGACTTTCAAAACACTGTATACCACAAAGTGGTCTGAACTTGTCTCACACACAGCTTTGACCACCTTGAAAGAAGGACACTTTAACAAGCCATCTATGCTGCCTTTCACTGAGGACGTGCAGTGCCTTCACCAGCATCTTGAAGAGACTGCAGATTTAACATCTGAGGTCTTGGAAAAGACGCCAACACAACAAGTGTATGCTGAACTTTGCAAAGCAACCCTTGCAAAAATAATACTGTTCAACAGAAGACGTGGAGGAGAAGTTGCAAAAATGCAACTGAAAAGCTTACTTGAGAGGGACACTGTTTTACATACAGATGTTACCGCTGGCCTTACAAAGTTTGAACAAAAACTTTGCAAACACTTCAGTCGCGTGGAAATTAGGGGTAAAAGAGGACGCAAAGTTGCTGTGCTGCTGTCACCAGACATGGTTGATGCCTTAACACAACTCATAAGAAAAAGACAAGAATGTTGGGTTCCTGAAGAAAACAAATTCCTGTTTGCAAGACCTCACTGTTTTTCTCCCTACAGAGGACAGGACTGTCTGAGAACCTACGCAAATGAGTGTGGCGCTCAGAACCCTGAACTCCTCAGGTTGCAACTTTGTCACAGGTCTTGAACCTCAAAAACCATGAGCTGGACCAGGTTGCAGACTTCCTAGGCCATGATATTCGTGTCCACAGAGAATATTATAGACTTCAAGAGGCTACAACCCAGCTGGCCATAATATCAAAGCTACTACTTGCCATGGAGAAAGGGTCCCTGACAAATCTTCAAGGAAAAGATTTTGAAATTGAAGGTGCTATACTTTATTTGATTTTAACTGTATTCTGTATGTTAATATCATGGTTAGCATTAAGTATTGCTAACACAATTTTAGTTTAATAAAATAAACAGACAAATCTGTAGCCTTTGTAACTTAAACAATGTCATATTTATTAAACTTCAGATGTCAGACTGAATATTATTTATTATAGATATAAATGCTGATATGAATAAGTTAACATTTGCGATAGAAAACATCTTTGATGTTTTTAATTTAATCTTTGTTAGATACCATGCACTTGACTGATTCCGGGCAAAGTGAAGACAGTGAGGATGAAGAAGGAGGATCTCCCTACATCTCCTCAGACAAAAATTGTAAGTGTACTGAAGCATACAGGCATTAAATTATCCACATATGGACTTAAGGGTATGATGCAATGTTTGTTTTTATGCATGAAATATTTTAATTACCACAAACCTGTATATAACTCATGACCTATATTGAGTTATACTATGTATTCTTCAGGAGTGAAAAGAACCAGGCAACCTGGTGAGGAATCTCCAGGCACCCCAGATGGTATGACCCTGTCCTCAGTCCAACAGCATGCTCACTGATGTTTGATTCATTGCATGTAGGCTGAGCAATGCTACTGTATGTTACAATACATTCCTCATATTTTTGTAAAATTCACAGATATTGATTCAGCCCAAGAAGGCACATCTACAGGTATCGAAGAAATACAGGTCACTTTTAAAGCTATTTGAATACTGTCGGTGTCAACAAAATACAGCATATGCAAGCCTTGATAGAAAATTGAGGACCTCTATTTCTTATCCCCAGATTTGGTCTCACAATTTAAACAAATAATTGCCACAAATGTCATTTTTATTATTGCTTTCAAGTTGTAGATTTATAATATCCTGTAAATTACATAACATTGAAATCTCATTTGCAGCATTTAACAAAAACACCAACAGGAGGGACAAACACCCTAGACGTACAAGAGAAGAGCATAAACAACCTGAAAATAAAGTATTGTCAGATGTAGGAGGATGACAGGGATAACCGTGTGTTTGTTAATGATGAGATTGTTTATTTCAATCTCTGCTGCACAATAAACACAGAAAGCATTTCAGAGACGCCTGAGTCTGGAAATTAACTATTTATTGCAGATGGTTAACCCATTTGAAAGAAGAGGCTCCACTGTTTGACAGAGCTCTCAGTGAATCTGAGCACCAACAAGAGATCTGCTGAACAAAAACATTCATGAACATTAAATCTGAGCTTTGTTCTGACAGTTTGTCCATGCAGACCACTTAAATGTTAAGATAATTTCTGTATAAACATTACTATTATATGAAACATTACCGCTGATATGTCCCATATTAGCAAATTAGCAAATACAGTGGGGCAAAAATGTATTTAGTCAGCCACCAATTGTGCAAGTTCTCCCACTTAAAAGATGATACCTCAGGTACTATGAGAGAGGTCTCCAATTTTCCATCATAGGTACACCTCAACTATGAGAGACAAAATGAGAAAAAAAAATCACATTGTCTGATTTTTAAAGAATTTATTTGCAAATTATGGTGGAAAATATGTATTTGGTCAATAACAAAAGTTCATCTCAATACTTTGTTATATACCCTTTGTTGGCAATGACAGAGGTCAAACGTTTTCTATAAGTCTTCACAAGGTTTTCAAACACTGTTGCTGGTATTTTGGCCCATTCCTCCATGCAGATCTCCTCTAGAGCAGTGATGTTTTGGGGCTGTCGCTGGGCAACACGGACTTTCAACTCCCTCCAAAGATTTTCTATGTTAGGGTTGAGATCTGGAGACTGGCTAGATTAGCCACTCCAGGACCTTGAAATGCTTCTTACGAAGCCACTCCTTCGTTGCCCGGGCGGTGTGTTTGGGATCATTGTCATGCTGAAAGACCCAGCCACGTTTCATCTTCAATGCCCTTTCTGATGGAAGGAGGTTTTCACTCAAAATCTCACGATACATGGCCCTCATTCATTCTTTCCTTTACACGGATCAGTCGTCCTGGTCCCTTTGCAGAAAAACAGCCCCAAAGCATGATGTTTCCACCCCCATGCTTCACAGTAGGTATGGTGTTCTTTGGATGCAACTCAGCATTCTTTCTCCTCCAAACACGACAAGTTGAGTTTTTACCAAAAAGTTCTATTTTGGTTTCATCTGACCATATGACATTCTCCCAATCCTCTTCTGGATCATCCAAGATGCTCTCTAGCAAACTTCAGACGGGCCTGGACATGTACTGGCTTAAGCAGGGGGACACGTCTGGCACTGCAGGATTTGAGTCCCTGGCGGCATGTAGTGTGTTACTGATGGTAGCCTTTGTTATTACTTTGGTCCCAGCTCTCTGCAGGTCATTCACTAGGTCCCCCCGTGTGGTTCTGGGATTTTTGCTCACCGTTCTCTCATGATCATTTTGACCCCACGGGGTGAGATCTTGCGTGGAACCCCAGATCGAGGGAGATTATCAGTGGTCTTGTATGTCTTCCATTTTCTAATAATTGCTCCCACAAGTTGTTTTCTTCACACCAAGCTGCTTACCTATTGCAGATTCAGTCTTCCCAGCCTGGTGCAGGTCTACAATTTTGTTTCTGGTGTCCTTTGACAGCTCTTTGGTCTTGGCCATAGTGGAGTTTGGAGTCTGACTGTTTGAGGTTGTGGACAGGTGTCTTTTATACTGATAACGAGTTCAAACAGGTGCCATTAATACAGGTAACGAGTGGAGGACAGAGGAGCCTCTTAAAGAAGTTTGTGAGACATCCATGTAATTTGGATGTCTCACAAAGTTTTACCAAAAAAAGCAGCTAAGAAACAAGCACTGTTACATCTCATTAATGTTTAGCAGTTGAAGTGAAAAAACAAACCATGTTGCCTTACATATAGAAGAATGATCCCAGTGAGCTCTATGCATTTTTTTATATATGGGGAGACAACATAAGAGATCACTTCATGGTATTGTCCAGTACAAGTAGCATGAGATGGGAAACAGTACCAGAAAAGAAAAGTGAAGCTCTACTTTACGTTGCTTTAAAGTTGTTTTTAGTAAGTGGCATAACAAAGAATATTAAATGTAAAGAATATTACATTTATTATATTGTTACATGTAATATTCATTAATAATACTATTATTACATTTAATATTAAGTGTTAAACCTAAAGTTTGGGTACCATTGACAATCTGTTTCTTCTTTTGTAGTGTCTGATGAAAATCCTCAAAGGAAACAGAAGCGGCAGTGGTCCTCTACAGAGGTTGCAGTAGTCATTTTAGTCGGCACATTGCCAAGGGTAAACTAGCCACTATGATTGAATGCCAGCAGTGCAAGACCGCTGAGCATCCCTCTCTGGCTAATCGCTCTCTTCAAAACATAACAGACTTTGTCAGGAACCGGGGCTTAACTCTAAAAAAGAGCAGTCACTAAACAAGCTATGAGTCAAATTATGGGTTACAAAATGATGTTCTTATGTTATTGAAGGTTGTGAATTTGCAGTTTGCCACCATAGTCTGGATTGCTTTCAATGTAAACTGTAAAATACTGTCGTTGTTGAAACCTGACAGTAATAAATTTGGTTTCTTGTTCACTGATGAGTCTTATGTCCTTGTACTGTATCAGCTTTTCCAAAGTCATACTGGATGTAGGTAAACATGGAATCACACAAATCACATTTAGTATTTTAATAGTACTGTAACGGGTAGGCAACAGGACCCAAATGCAACACAACTGGCTACTGGAATACTTAAACTGGAGCAGAGTCTCAAAAGGTTTGGCACGAAAACGCATTGCAGGCCGCTGCTGTTGATCCAGCTGAGGCAACTCACCGAGGAGCGAGGGAGAGAGACGCTGGAAACGAGCCCACGCTGGTGGATGGGGAGAGCAGCGATCAGAGGCTTGCAGGCAGAAAGTCAGGTGAGGCTGGGTGGCGATCCAGGTGAGCAGACAGAGAAGACCGAGCAGCCAGAGAGACCGGTGAGAGCTGCGAGCGAACAGAATCCAGAGGGGACAGGCACAGAACTCGTGGTCAAAGACAGAAGGATGAGGTGTTTACCGGGGCAGAGACGAGGCAGGGTCGGTAACGGGTGATCAGTCCGAATAGAAATGCTGGAAAGTCTTGCATGGAGATGACAAAAGAACAATCTGGCAATGAATGAATGAGAGGAGGGACTTTAAATGCTCAGCTGATCGGTGAACCAGACAGCAGGTGATTGGACCAGGTGCTGGGAGTGGGCTGACCGATGGGAGTGGCTGGCAGGTGAATGGAAAGTTACCTGGAAGGTGGACTGTGACAAGTACAGAACTGTAGAGAATTATGTGTATTGGTGATGCAATGAAAAGTGCTGCATGTGTGTTGACTGTACACTTATACAAGCAATGACTTAAGTTTAATCACTAATTTCTTATGTTTGCATACAATGAAAAATTTAGCACAGGGTAAAAGGACATGATATAGGGAACAGAGTGGAAGGAAGTCTTGTCCATTGTCCTCATATATTAGGTGTGACCTTTTGTTGCACAATGCCTTCATGTTTGTGTTTGTGTTTAGCAATGTTCACCGTAATCATGTTTGACCCTTTAATGTACTTCTGTGTTTTTGTGTGTTGTATAGCTACTGTCCTCTTAAATTGATTTTGTCCTTTCTGTCATGGGCTGGGCTTAATTTTCTGTCTTTCTAATTAAGTATATTGTCAGATAGATGTATCTTGGGTTGTGTTGTGTGTATTCAGTATCTAAAGTGACATTTGTGTTGTGGGGCTCAAATTAGATTTTTTGACAGTTACCACGTCATTGTAAACCAAGGGGAAAGAGGTGTCCGTTTAATGAAGCAAAAAATGTGTTTCGGCGGGAGTGTCCTGTACAGTACACAAAAAAACATATGTGTGTGTGTGCTGTAAATGCAGTGTTTATTTGTGATCCAACATTTACAAAGACAAACTCAAACATCTCCTCAGTCTGCCTGTTGTTACTCTGTTTCAGTCAAACTTAAAGAAAAGGTTAAAACCACTCGTGGGCTGTTTACAGGTTCTTTAGTTGTTGTTGTTGTGGTGGTGCTGTTTCTCTGCTGTGCAGTCATCACTGTGATGATGATGCTGCTCAGCATCTCTGCCTGGATAAAAGTGTTCTTTATGATCGAGACAGAAGAGGAGGAAAAAGACGACAGGGACAAAGTTGTTTCAATTCAATTCATGTGTCATCAATCAAAGGATCAAACCCAGCCAACATTAAGTCTTCATCAATCCCTGACTCATCCACCAAAACTCACACACACAAATATATTATCTCCCTGAAACAGCAATTACATAAAAAGCCCAGAAGAAGAAAGTAAGCAGCAGAAAAAGCAGCATTTTAAGCTTTTTATGAAATGAGGTGCACACTGGGGCACATCTGTGGATGTAGCTGTTCCACAGACTGGAGCATTAAGAGTAAAAGAAGCTTCAGACTTCACTTTAATCCTCCAAACAGCCTGTGTGAAATGACCTGAGAGACCTGTTTGGTCGTAAGCACTGAGCAGGTCTGAGGTCTGTCGTGGAGCGAGAGCATTTAGTGTTTTATAGACAAGAAGCAGAGCCTTCGGAGTCGATTCGAGAGTCTGATAGAAGCTGATAAAGTGATCTGAGAACTGCTGTTACACCCCTGATCCTGAAACATGGGAACTCCTGAAAGTTATTGTAGTCAGAGACACACTGACTTTCAGGTTCAGAAGACTTCAGTCCAGCAACACGATAGACCTGGACCACAAGGAGCAAAAGGAGCAAAAGGAGCAAAGCTGTGTTACAGACTGAACAAACTAAATGTAATTATTACTGATCTTAGTACAGTTTGTTTGAGAGGCTCTTGACTTCAACCTGACTGCAGGTTCAATTCCCAGTGCTGCTGCTGATCAGTCACTGTCAGACTGACGGCGTCTTTAGTATCTCAGTTTTGGACCAACTATCAAATAAAGTCACTGTTTCTCAGAGGCATCAGGGAGCCCTCCTGCCCTCAGGACCATATTGATCTCTAAAAACTACAACAAGTTGTCAGATAAGATATTTTCAGCCTTTTCTTCTCAAACCTCCACAGATTGTAAATAAAACACACGCTGAAATGGGAACAACTTTAATGTGAGCAGACAGCTGAGAGTGTCCTCTGTGCTGAGAAAGACACTGATGTGATAAATGATCCCCTTTTCACTCTGCACCTCTTTAAAACAGCGATGTCACAGTCCCTCTCTCCTCCACACAGACTCTGACAGGAAGTTCAGTTCACACTAAAGGATTTAGAGGACGGCTCGCTGCTGTTGAAAAATAACAGAAGAGGTTTAAATCTCTTTTGATGCTTTGTAAAATTACCATAAATGCTGCTGGCCATGAAACTCATTAGAAAGTTTTATAGCCGACAGTGATGGTATTTTACAAAAGTGAACAAATGAACGAGTCATGAATTGATCCTCTTCTATCAAACAGCTGGAGAGAATCAACACGTTACAAATCAGTCTAATCACAGGACTAATTATTACCACTCCACTTTATTCCTTATTTATTTAAACTCACTCATTAACATCCACTGTATTTATGTACAAACCACTCCTACTGTACTACTATATGAACATGCAGGATGTTTCCCAGTCAGAGTCTAAATATTGGATCTGTGATGAAGTCCAGAGGCCTTGTTGTCTTTGGTGGAATTGAAGTGTAAATGCTCATTGAGCAGCTCTAAATACATGTAATCCAACAGAGCCCTGGGTGGCAGCATGAGAGAGATGAAACAGGCCCTGAATGAAGAGCTTGCACAAGACTGATGTTATGACCCTAAGTCACATGGGCATAGCGGACACGGGGTATGTGGGGGACACGTCCCCCGCACTTCCCGTATCTCTGCCCTCTGTCCCCCACACTTTTTACAGCAATTACAACCACTTAATTCATTTTTAACACTTGGAAACGCGTTTTTCCGAGCTGTGAACAGAGAGGCTCTTTGGTGTGATTCACATCTTCAGACATGTTCAGCAAACCAGCCAAGAGGCAAAAAACTATACAGTTTCTTCCAAACACACCGTGTAAGATGAGTAATGCTGTTGAATGTAGATACTGTTTAGCTAAAACAGAGACGTTCTATATTGTATATTATGTATTATATTGCCTATGAGGACTTTAAAAGATGACAGATGTCACTTTAGTTAGCTAAGCTAGCTAGTTAAGGTAGAGGTGGTAGTATCTACTCCGTTACATTTACTTGAATAACTTTTTGGATAAATTGTACTCTTAAGAGTTGTTTGTTGTAAGCCATCTGTAAGTGATTAGTTAATGATGAACTAATCATTTACTAAACTTGACAATGCATTAATAAATTATTATTAAATAATATGGTAATAGTTCATGTATGTTGTCATGTAGATTCACTCTAAATCATTTACAAGTGGTTAGATAATGATAAACTAATCATTCACAAAACATGACAACACATTCACAATTTATTAATAAGTAATATACTAATGATTCAATAATGTATTTGTATCTGTAGTTGTAAGTGTAGTTGTTGTAAGCTGATCTGTTACAAAGCACAAAATGCAATTATGTGAACTGGTTCCATGTCCCACAGAAGATCACACCAGATGCACATCAGTAAAATACTGCATGTGTGTCAGAGAATGTTTCTGAGTCTGTCTGTACCCTCACTAGTGAGCACTTACACACCAGGTCACCCTACAAAGTATATAGCACCTGTTATAGATGACGTGTAACTATATTAATAAATACGTTTCAGATCTTTCTGCATTCCCCAAACTAAAGTGTAAACAACTCATCACTTATAAGTGTGTTACTAATCATTTGTAGATCTTTCTTACCTTTTACAAATGATCTGTACATGTGTACAAGGCATTTTCAGATCTTTCTGCATCCCCCAATCTAAAGTGTAAACAACTCATCACTTATAAATGTGTTAGAAATGTCGTAGATCTTTCTTACGTGTTACAAATTATCTGTAACAAATGTGCAAGAAACAGTGTCCAAATATGAGGAAATGATGTTTCAAGGTAACAGCAGAATAACATTTATTTAAACAGTGGTGTGTAACAAAATTCTACACACAACACCACATAATGACAACGTGACAAAACATTTTTTATTTTAGATTTTTGCAAATTTATTAAAAATAAAAAACTAAGAAATCACATTTACATAAGTATTCATAGCCTTTGCTCAATATTTTGTTGATGCACCTTTGGCAGCAATTACTCAAGCTCCATCAGGTTGGATGGGCGCTTCGGTGCACAGCATTGCAGCCATTTTCAGATCTCTCAGAGAGCTTCAATCGGATTCAAGTCTCTGGGCTCTGGCCTGGGCCACTCAAGGACATTCACAGAGTTGTCCTGAAGCCACTCCTTTGATATCTTGGCTGTGTGCTTAGGGTCGTTGTCCTGCTGAAAGATGAACCGTCGCCCCAGTCTGAGGTCAAGAGCGCTCTGGAGCAGGTTTTCATCCAGGATGTCTCTGTACATTGCTGCATTCATCTTTCCCTCTATCCTGACTAGTCTCCCAGTTCCTGCCGCTGAAAAACATCCCCACAGCATGATGCTGCCACCACCATGCTTCACTGTAGGGATGTATTGGCCTGTGTGATGAGCGGTGCCTGGTTTCCTCCAAACATGACGCCTGGCATTAACGCCAAAGAGTTCAATCTTTGTCTCATCAGACCAGAGAATTTTGTTTCTCATGGTCTGAGAGTCCTTCAGGTGCATTTTGGCAAACTCCAGGCGGGCTGCCATGTGCCTTTTACTCAGGAGTGGCTTCCTGTCTGGCCTCTCTACCATACAGGCCTGATTGGTGGATTGCTGCAGAGATGGTTGTCCTTCTGGAAAGCTTCTCCTCTCTCTACAGAGGTACGCTGGAGCTCTGACAGAGTGACCATCGGGTTCTTGGTCACCTCCCTGACTAAGGCCCTTTTCCCCCCTGATCGCTCAGTTTAGACGGCCGGCCAGCTCTAGGAAGAGTCCTGGTGGTTCTGAACTTCTTCCATTTATGGATGATGGAGGCCACTGTGCTCTCATTGGGACCTTCAAAGCAGCAGAAATTTTTCTGTACCCTTCCCCAGATTTGTTCCTTGAGACAATCCTGTCTCTGAGGTCTACCTGACAACTCCTTTGACTTCATGCTTGGTTTGTGCTCTGATATGCACTGTTAACTGTGGGACCTTATATAGACAGGTGTGTGCCTTTCCAAATCAAGTCCAATAAACTGAATTTACGACAAGGTGGACTCCAATTAAGCTGTAGAAACATCTCAAGGATGATCAGTGGAAACAGGATGCACCTGAGCTCAATTTTGAACTTCATGGCAAAGGCTGTGAATACTTATGTAATGTGATTTTTTAGTTTTTTATTTTTTTTATTAAATTTGCAAAAATCTCAAAAAAACGTTTTTCACATTGATATTATGAGGTGTTGTGTGTAGAATTTTGAGGAAGAAAATGAATTTAATCCATTTTAGAATAAGGCTGTTACATAACAAAATGTGGAAAAAGTTAAGTGTTGTGAATACTTTCCGGATACACTGTACATCCTCCAACAACCATTTCAAGGCACCCAAGGTAATCTTTGGCAGATTTTGTTCCATCTGCAAAAGCTGAGTTCAAACCACAAAGCTATGCAGATAAGCAAAAGAGAAACAGTCAAGGTTGTCTAATGGACACACTGAGGAATCACATCACAAGTTCCTTTTCTGACATTGTGGACTGTAACAACTACTGTTCACTGTTTTGCCATTATGCATCTTTTCTGGGTTTTCCATCCCTGAGTGGAAGATAGAGAAAGCAAGTGCACTTTTTTTCAGTGATGCACACACTCTGGGCAAGGATGAAATTACTACAACTACCAACTGTTGTAGCATCATCTGTCATTCTAATCATGTGTGGTGGAGTCGAGACGGAGCTGGAGTACCTACTGAAGCTGTGCCAGATACACTCTTTTGATTGGTTGTTTTTATTCAAGTGTGGTGGATTATTGTCAAATGACTTTAGAGGTAACAGGTGGAGCCGGAGGATCATGACTTAGTTTCATGAACTTCTGTCAGAACAGTGTGACAGTTTTCGCAAATAGGACTAAAACCTCTCTTTTTTTCAGAAAAAAACCCCTCTGTACCCTTGTGAAGTAGTTTGATCAATGGTCACAACAATAACTTTAGCTATTCTTCATCATGTCTTAACCTCAAACTCTCTCAGTTAAATCACTCCAGTGGAAAATGTTTTTTTAAAAAAAGGAACTGAGGTGGAAACTGGAATTTGGGAGTCACCTGGTGTAAGAATGTACCATTCATTTTTCTTTTAATGTCATAGAGAGGGTTGTCCTCACTCCCCATGTGAATTGGATGATGAATGATTTGGATCTTTATTGGTACATTTACATTGACGTGTGTGTGTGTGTGCGTGTGTGTCTCTCATTCTCTCTGTGTTGCCTTGTCAAGTCAAACCTTATTGAGCTGATCTGTAGTTGTGACAGACATCACTGTGTGTCACCAAAGTGCAAAGTAAAGAGTGAACAGAGGTTAAAATGAACACAGCCTGTCTGATGCTGAGACACTGAAGAACAAAAACGTCATTGGACATTGTGACTAATTTAAAAAAAAAAAAAGTTATTACAATTATAATTGTCCATGGTTTTCCTGTTCTCTGCATGTAAGAAATAGATGACTAAGATGACTGACAGTCACGACTCACCACCCACTTAGTACCATGATGTGACTGATGTGTGCAGTGTGATCTGGGATGGCAAAGCACCTGGCAGTCAGGGTTAAGGTTAGACGATGTCTACAGACAGTATAAGAGGATACTGTGAAAATGACTTCAAGTTTCACAATCATTGTATCTGCCAAAGGCACAGCATGGGACCAGAGTCTATGGAGAGAATATATACTGACACACTCCTATAAATAATCTGTAATTCAAACCAATCTGTCTCCACCAAACAGAGCTACCATCTCATTTAAAACTTCTTTCAAATGCACTTCCAGTGGAGATGTAACAGTCGCTTTCCATCTCTGAGCTCAACATGAGATAAAGAGCAGCTGCAGCTCAGCAGATAACCCTGCAGCGAGCTGAGATGACACCCTGCTGAAGATACACAGCTTCACCCTCCTTTAGTCTAACGAGTTCATCAGTTCAGCTGCTTTGAATAAGAATCATATTATCTGTCAGTGCTACAAGAGATACTTCAACAAAGACAACAAAGGTGCAGAGAGTCTTCAGACAGAGGTTAATAGGCTGATGGGAGATGAAGCATTTAACGAAGGAGACAACTTTACTGAAAATATTATCATTGATACATATTCATATTACTACATTGAAAAATTGATATTTTAAACATTTCAATATTCCTGGATTTCATCCTTTCATCAGTATTATTGTCATCACCACTGTGTTCACCAGCTGAGGCTTGTCTATTGACCTTTGCCTCAACATTTTCTCACTTCTTGCACCTGGATGTCTATTGGACACAGAACTCTGTTTATCTTGTACTGCCTCAGTATTTTTTATAATTTATCGTATTTCACTGTATTTTTTTGTACCGGGCTGTTATGACATCTGAATTTCCCCACAGGGATCAATAAAGTCATCTATATCATCTATCTATCTATCTATCTATCTATCTATCTATTCATATCTATCTCTCATCTATCTATCTATCTATCTATCTATCTATCTATCTATCTATCTAGTCATCCTTTTTACTCCCTGCTGCCATGTGTGCATTGCTGCACATCTTTTTGTGTTACCACCACCAGCTGTTGATCAAGATCATGTTGTGTGTTTGTGCTGATTGTCTGTTAGCTTTGCAGCACTGGTGCTTCACTTCCAAACTACAACAGCACACATCAAGCACTAACCCAAGCACCCTTCATGACCCAAACCCTTCATGAGTCATCAGGCAGGAAAACATCACAAGTGTGTGTGTAAAGTCTTACTGTCTCATTGGAAGCTCTGCAGTTCTGCTGTCAGCCCTCAGTCACACAAGCAGACAGGTATGTGTAAAATACACAGAAACACACACAAGGAGTTGGTTCAAATGTCCGTCTTACCTGAAAAAAAGAAGAAACAGAAAAAGAAATAGTTCATTAAAAATGAAAAACATCATCACTGTAAAACACTGGAGTTCACGTCTTCATTTATTCATCTCAAACATGTAGAAGATTTTCACTGGAAATTATGTACGAGATGATATAATATGAGAAAACAAACAAACAACAGTTTGACCAACATTATTCATTTCTTACATGTGCCTTTTTGGTGACCATCTGCAGTGTAAAAAAAAGACGCTGCTGAGAGGTTATTTCAACATTTCCTCCACTAAACAGTACCAGAGATATGTCTCTTCTCTCTCAGCTGATAAGTCATATAAGAAACTCTGACACCTTCCAATTAAGGTGAGAGAGTGAAGTCTGACACACAGAGGTTGATGCTCTGATTTAACAGGTTCACTTCCTGTTTTAATGGGCTACGTGACAACCAATTAATGTGGCCGCCATTTAACACAGGTCTATCAGACGGATCTTGATATCTGTACTTGGTAAGAAAAATGTTTCAGCATTCAGTGTGTGTATTTATTTTAAGTCTTTGTGTCTTTATGTCACTCTGTATAACACGTATAGTAAAAGTCAAATCAATGTATCAGTCAACTTTTGTTTGTGTGTGTGTGTGTGTGTGTGTGTGTGTGTGTGTGTGTGTGTGTGTGTGTCTGTATGTATGTGTGTCTGTGTGGGTGTGTGTGGGTGTGTTGGTGTGAAAGAGAGAGAGAGAAAGTGGATTTGCATACAATGATATGTACACAACACTGTGCAGAAGTAATAACCAACATTTGCTGCAGGGACAGGATTTACATCCATCTGCGCCCAGAAAACTCCTGCAGCTTTTACACTGACACTGAAAGTCATCAGAATCACCCAGAATAATAACACAGGAGACCAGAGGACATTGTGCTGTTCATGAAGACAATGACACGAGTCAACAGTGAGGCTGAGAAACTGAAAACTGACAGAGCCCAACATTAAAAATCTCTGCTGCTTGTTAAAGAGACATGAATCAGCTCATGAAGCCATAAAGCAGCTTATGTGGGTTCAGTCTTTCACTCACTCTTTTTTTATTGATAAGTTACATTTATTGACTTATGAATAAGACAGATATGATGACAGACTTACACTAAGTCATTATCAGCAGCCTCAGACAGTCTATCTTCTCTGTTTATATTTACATGTAAATTCTCTGTGGCTGAGGGGACGCTTTGTTACAGAAATGTCCTGTAACAGGAATCAGAAAGAGAAGGACGTTTATATTTATTTATTTTCATCTTCAGGCAGACAAAAGTTAAATTCTACTCTTTTCTCCTGTTCAGTGTCTCTCTGTGTCTTTCTCTCTCTTTTTCTTTACATAACTCATTGTTTCTAAATTTCTCATTAAATGTGGAAGTAAATTAAGTGATCTAGACGGAGCCTATTACTAGTCACAGACATACCACCTGTAGATGGAGGAGACCAATTTCCCAGAATGCAGCAGATAAACGATTCATTGTCATGACCAAGGTAGAGAGAAAGGAAAGAAAACAACACTTGTCCCTTTGTCTCTGTGTGAGACTTAAAGCACACTGATCATTTTCATTTCAGCTTCATGCAAACATTCACCAGGAAGAAAGCAGCTTTGAGGAGGAAGTGAGGAAGGACCGACATGAAGAAAGACACATTCCTACAGAAAACAGCAGGATTGATCCTTCTGTTAATCCCTCTCTCTGATGATGTAAAGGATGAAGGATGTGCAGTATTTTATACTTGTAGATCTCAAAACATTTGAAAAACTCTCTTTCACTTTCATTCCTCTCTTTAATCTCTAACAGCAGTAAGACTGAAGACTTCTTGGTTTGTCCTTTCACTTTTTATCTGCAGTCAACACACAGAGGACTCTGCTGATATCAATCATGTGTAAAAGCTAAAGACAAGATGTCCCTAAGCTAAAAAGTAAAGGATGAAAAGTCAATTTGAACAGCTCATTAGTTACACTTCACTAACATTTGAGAGCATGAATGAGAACATGGAGTGTTTCTAAGAGAAAAGAACAAGCTGTATCTTATATTTTCAGCTGAGACGGACACAGACAAATGTTTAATATTGTCACAAAGTTCTCTGTGAAACCCATCAGACAGACTGAAGTGTCTGAATCAGGTTCATGTGCTAAACTTGTAAATATCACTGCTAAAATGCAAACAGTCAAAAAAGTGCTATACTGCAGGTATATGTGTGAACGCTGCTGTCAGTGTCTAGTTGTTAAAAGAGCCAGAAGACGGCAGCAGATCCTCTCACAGTTCAGACACGGAGAAAACACAGTTTGATGTACAGCAGGACGGGACTGTTTTCAGAGACTCTGCCACAGTTTAACAAGCAGTTTACAGGACTGGAAATGGAAAAACACAAAGCTCAATGGACCTCGTGAAGTGTGATGTTCTCTTTCTGCTGAGAGAAATGTTGGTTTTTCACACTTCTTTGGACTAACTTTATTTCTCTTTTCTTCACACAAATCCTGGAGACATAATTCTTCTTTTTATGCTGATTAAAGTGCTATTTTACGTTCTGATTTGTTCAAGGAATTTTACTTTTAATCAACATGTTTTTAACCTTGAATAAAGACAGATACAATCAATCTGTTTTCATTCTCTGTTTATTGATTTATTGTCATTATAACTGATTTGAATATGTTATAATAATAATATAATATATATAATTCACTGACACAGACACATCAGCTGGTTTCATGTCCTTTACAAACTGTGCTGAGAGACAGACAGACAGACTGTCCTCGATCTGGTCTCTCTTTATCTCTCCTTCATTTTCTTTACAGGAGCTCAGTGACAAAGCAGCAGAGTCAATGGGCAGGACTTGTTTTCTCTCTGTAAATAGCAGCTCCATGTCAGTGAGGCTGGAGGTGAGGCCTGTTGAGCACAGCCTGTGTTGAATGAACCATCTGTGGAGGCTTTCACACGGAGGCTGACTGGAAGAAGCAGATTAACTAAAGAGGTTGTTGGTGTTTTTCATGAGCTTCAGCTGGGAGCTGATAAAGTTTAATTGTCCATAACCTCTGGCACACAACAAGTGTGTGAAACTGTTTTGTGTTTGTATTAGTGTCTACTTATTTCCATATGAGGTTTTAAGGCTCTGTCTTCTTTCCTGTAGATCTCCTTTGTTGTCTCTCAAATCCATTTATCCTCCAGTTTCTAACAAACAGCAGCGGTCTCTGTGATGTCAGAGCGGATATTTCTAAGCTCCTTCTCGCTGCTTGTTTGTGCTCCATCACTGCCTGGTTTCTTTAACCCAGCCTCCACACAGTATGATCAATAATAACATGGACATTCAAGCACAGATAAGAAGAGATGAGTGTTCACTGTCAAAGTGCTCTCTGAAGAATGACGGATGATCTCTGAACTCACCAGAGGTCATGTGAAGGAAAACACACGTGATCTTTGAAAGAGCAGCAGCTCTGACACAAAGGAGAGAAACAATATGTAGCTGAGTGAATCTGGAAGAAAAGAGCTGAATAAAATGTTCAGTTCAAAGACTGTGTGTGTGTGTGTGTGTGTGACAGTGATGACTGGCTGTCACAGTAACTGCTCATTTGATTGACAGCCACTGCAGGTGTGTTAAGGCTTAGCTTGTGATCCAGTAGCTGTTCATTATAAACTCCACTACCAGACCTTGCAGTGTAACTTCTACCAACCTGACTATCAGGATCATTATCATGAACACAGTTTTACTGGAAGGTCAAATTGAACACAGTCAGAAAATGATTTGTCAAGAAAAACAGACTTTCCTGTCATGTAAAGATCATATTTGGGAGAAAGCCAAATGATGAATAAAAAGACAGCATGGACCGTAAACTGTGCAGATGTTTCAATCTTTTTGGATGTTGCAGTGATCTTTGCCTTTAAACTAAACTAATGCAGCCATGAAGACAGAAACAGCTTGTGACTCTCTCCTCTCCATGTCGTTACTGAACACAACAGGACAGCAGCTCTGTTTAATCAGAGCACCAAAACACTGATGTTTGAATCTTCCTACTGTCTGTTTCATGAACACACACACAGTGTGACACCTCCACACACACACACATACACACAATGTGACAACATTCCTCTCCTAAAACACACGCACGTGTGTGTGTGTGTGTGTATGTGTGTGTGTGTGACTGTGAGCTGCTGGCCTGACAATGACAGAGATTTCCATTAGTGAGACAAGGACACACACAGACACTCAGTGCTTCCAGGAGATGTTGAATTGACACATGAAGCTTCTGTTTCAATCCCGAGTATCGACACAGTGAAATCTCAAAGTCAAACTCTGTTTATTTTTCCTGCATATTCCCTACATGTACAACTTATTTTCACTCCATATTTTCCCCTGGTCATCTACAACCCCCCGTAGTAGCTGCCATGGGGAGGGCCCCACTCCCCACTTTAAAGAAAGTGGGCTAATTCCAGCTGTGTTACAGTAGCTGTCCATATGATGGACTATAGTTAATGTTTTCTAGAAGAACTGCAAAGGACCTCAACACCAAAAAAAATGGATTTGCGTAAAAGGATAGACAAAGCAGGTAAACTTAACTTAAAATAAGAAGTGTTTAGAGTAAACACTGGTGTTCACTTCACTTTCACCTCAGGAAGACCATTTGTGGTAGAAACCTTATATTATAGATGTCCATTTAAAATGAGTTATCTACTGTTACCTTTCAGTCTTCATCAGGCTTCATGAATGAAGACAGTTAATACAGTTGTAAAAGTGCACGTTACCTTCAATATGTACAATGAAAAATATAAATAAGCATGATATTCTGTGTGTGTATATATTAAATTTACATTGTGTGAGTCATTAGGGGTTGTTGTTGTGTAAAGTGACAGAGTGGCAGCAAACAGCAGGCCAGCCTCTTAACAGAATGTGCATGAATGCATAAAGTAGGAAATAAAAGGAGTGCAAGTAAAATGATTTATTCTCTAAAAATCTACTCATGTCAATAGTAATATATAATATGCTGCAAGTATTTGTGATAAAACTATAGCAATTGTCTCTTGTTGCTCATCTTCTCTTTAAGGGTCCTCCAAAGGAAAAAAGCTGAAGAGGGTTTTTGAACCAGCTCAGGATTCGGATGCTATGAACATAACATGATGTTCACTTGTGATATGGTATAATAATATATCTGTCATTAAGATTTTTGTAGTTACTGCTATCATGACATGCATGTTGCTTTGTTATAGAAAAATCCCCCATTTTGGGTTAAAGGTCCACAACTGCAGGACGGTCAAGTGTCTCCAAAAGGACAGAGAAGACAGGTAAAATCTTTTTTTTCTTTTCCTCATGTCCTGCTCCTCAGGACTTGTAATATTTTAGTAACTTCAAACTTCATATCATGCTGGATAATATTGTCTGTTGCTGCTCCTTTTTCTTGAAGCGTCCTCCAAAGGAAATAAATCAAAGAGCGTTTTTGAACCAGCTCAGGATTCAGATGGTATGAACATAATATTTTGTTCACTTGCGATATGGTCTAATAATGTGTCTGTCATGATGATTTTTTGTAGTTACTGCTGTCATAACATCTTGTTGTAGAAGGACCAGACATTCTGATTCCGAGGTCCACAACTGCAACATGGTCAGGTGACTCCAAAAGGACAGATAAGACAGGTAAATGTTTGACTTCTTACATCTATCTTTCTGCATTAATCATGAATGTTTAAATAAACATTTAAATAAAATCTGACATGTTTAAATAAAATTTGACATTCAGAAGTGCTATCCTCAAAGTCAATGGTAAATAAAGATGTGGATGAGCAGATGGTGGTTTATGCATGCATGTGGATTTGAGGTTATCAAAATTCACACCATAAATTTGGTTGTTTTTTATTTGGTTGAACTGGTAGTGATAACAACAGGAATTATTGTTAGATATCTCAAGGGGCTGAGTCCAGTAAAGCATGTATTACTGATAGAAGTGAAACTGAAGTAATGGTGACTAAGACTGGGGTCATAATGATGTACAGACTTTTCTCAAATATTATATTCAATTATCTATTTGATCTGTAAATCGTTGCTTTGTTGAATATAAAACTACTATGATGGGACATTTTGTATTCAGAAGTGTGTGTTAGCATATTTTCCAGCATTAAAAACTTGGACAGATTTCACATCACAACACAAAAAGGATCACTATATAAGTTCATAAACTTATTACCTTAATGTTTGTAGCATATATATAAACTGCAACTTAAAATAATGAGGGTTTCATTTGTGATTTCTGTTGTAGGTACAGACTGTCAGTTTCTTCCACCACAAACAGTTCATCGCAGGCCCTGGAGTTCAAGTGAAAAAGTGGCTGTATGGTGGCAACTGGGACAATTCATCACTCTGGGCAAAGAACAATGCCTCAAGGCACTTAAAGCAGAATGTGCACTTAAACGTCACAGTTGGAAAGATGTGAAGAACCAAGTCTACAATTCCATTACAGCAGAAGAAAAGAAGAGGCTGTAGTTTACATGTATTGTTCACAGTGGTTGTAGTTCATCATTCATAACATATGATTTCAGTATTTCAGGCACAACTGTTATTGTTACTGTCGCCTCCGGCTGTGAGGTCTCTGTCCTGTTGATAACTCCATACAGCTCGTCCATGGCCTTGTTGTTGTCGGCGTGTGATGGAACTGCTGTCATGACGACCAATGTAAACTCCCGCGGGAGATAATAAGGCCGCCATTTGATCATGAATATATGTCATCAAAATAACAATTTTCTTTTTTTATGGTTTATTGGACTAGCAATTTATTTAGTTAGTCTGGACATAAGTCTATACATATTATTAAAATTTTGGATATACGGGTTGTATTGATAGGGAATTAAAAAATGGCACTACAGCATGTAAAAATGTTGTCTTTGGTGGAATTGTTCTATGGTAGGTCATAAAGGGTTAAACGCTTTCTATACTGACTTTCTGTAGTACCGATACTGTGGTACCAGCTGGGCTCTCTTCTCTCCGACAGAGCTGACTGTTAACCGGGTTGGTTAACAAAGCAAACAGCGGAGTGCTTCACATTTGAGTCACAAGCGAGGAAAGGCGAGCCCATTAGCAAGACATGCTACAGAGCAATGCTAACGAAAGTTGTTAACACATTTAGCAAAGCAGCTGAAGGAGCGACACACCGATGTTTACAAAGAGTTTGGAGAGTTTGATGACAGCTCCCGTTTTACTGAAGCATTAAACAAGAGCCCAATAAACTGCTGAAGTTAACTTGTGGTGTTGTTGGTGTGTTGTTGTCGTTTGTAATTCAAAGCTAAGCTAACCCCCCTTTAGAGGCATCGAGTTTCACTTGTTAGGGTCAAAAGTAAATTAACTTAGATATTTTGTGCTTAACGCACAGTACTATTAACTTAATTTTTAAGATTATTTAGTTATGATTTGATAATGATAATTTAAATATAATAATCATTGATAATGATTCTTGAACAGTTAAATAACAGGCAATGTTGTCAATTTTTTCTCCCATGGTATCGAAACAGGTATCCAATTTTTATATCAAATCAGATATTTTTCGAAGCATTGTCTAGAGGTTAGAAATTCCAGTATGGTGACAACACTCGCGCCTGTGTGGGTTTTCTCCGACTTCCTGCAGGTTAAATGCTGACTGAAGGATTGCCCATAGGTGTGAATGTGGGTGTTGGGTGATGTTTAGGAGCCAGGCATACCAACTATGAGCTCAAAAAGCATCAAATGTTACCTAACTGACTCAAACTAATCATAAATAATGTGAATGTCTTCACTCTACATGTGCTGTTTATGCTGCTGCTGTTATTAATATAATATGGCATATCTGTGGAGACTGATGTGACATTTGTGTGATATTTTGTAGTGAGTGTGATGAGGAGTCAGAGCAGAGGACTAAATTCTCTCAGAGAAGCAGAAAATTATGTGCAATTGCAAAAAGATAAAGATATACTGATGTGGAAATTTATCAGTTAAAGCAAAGGTAAGATTTTAAGGTTTGTCTCTGTTATTGCAAGTGAACATCTGACATCATGCTCCTTCAGACATACAGTGTATGGCAAGGTAATATGCAAGACAATGCTTTTTTTTTGTAATGCAAAAATAAATTCATGCAGTGAATCCAATAATATGGACATGTTTAGCAATTACCAGTTATTAAAGGAAAAAGTGGAGGTCATGTGTGCTATACAGAAATAATAGAAACCTAAAGTAAGCTATGAATATGTTAATGTTTTGCACATAATTCGATTCTGTTTGTGGTGATAGCTGATGGGCGTGTGGTAATTGTAAGGTGTGGTATGTGTAATTATTTACTTAATTACCAGAGTGCAGCTAAGATCCTCAGGTTGTGGCTGGTTTGGTAGGTGATGTGACCACTGTTCCTCTGGTGGCAAGTTTACATACATTAATCAACTATAACTGACAAGACAATGTAAATAGTGTTTGGTGAAACCTGGAGCATGTACAAACAAAACAAAAAAAATAATAATTCACTGTACCGCTCAAAGGCTACTCTGGCAGTTACCTATAACTTTTAAGGTGGAATGTTTTCATGTATGTGCATGAGTTGATGATATGAATCAATCAGCACACTTTAAATGTCAATATGACAAATTTGACCATTCCATTTGTTTTTATTGGCTTTCCTGCATGACATATGCTTTAGTGATAACTTTGGCTCTTCATGCGCTGAAAAATTGTTTATGAATTTATACCAAATTATGTGAACTATGGTTATTCTGTTTGGTAGAGCATAGTTTCTGGTGTGCTCTGCTTACACCTATGGTCCATTGTATAAGATGTTTCAGTCCAACATCTGTTGGATTTTTGGTCATTTTTAACCCTCTGGAGTCCAGGGTATAATTGGCCATTTTTTGACTACTTTTGATTTTACCTTTATATTTCACCTTATAAACTGCTTACCATGCCTTGTTTGGTGTCATTTTTTCAGCACAACCTCACATGTGTGACTTTACAGTTATTTTTTTTTTTATTTTGACATACTGTATTAACACACTGGACCTAAAATCCCACAAAAACCATAAAATCCGAACAGAAAAAATCCGAACAGGAAAAAGTTTTTACTGTAAACATGTCTAATGAACCATTTTTATAACTTGCATGCAAATGCAAATATAAATAGTAAATTTCAAAAACGTATGTACAAAAGTTATTTACAACTATTTACATTAAAATGCAGGCAATGCCTCAGGCGTTTTGTAGAAGGTGGGTATGACAGTGTATTATGTAGAGTATATACAGTATGTACAGCAGCATGGGTTGTGTTTGTCAGGGTAATAACTGTAAAAACTGTAATAACAACCATTAAAAATATAATATATTGCATATATAAATGTAATATTGATTAGGTCAATAGGTGTTTAGCACTTTCCTTACAATAGCCAGTTTTTGCCGTTTCTTCCTGCACCAAACATGCAACAAACGTGACAAAAATATTCAGGAAAAAGCATGGGGTAAATTAATTATCACAAGTCTGTTTCACTTGGCATATCAACCACAATAATAAAAAAATGAGTATATAGTTTGAAGTCCGCACTTTCTACACGGGTTGAAACAGAAACTCAGTGAGACAGCGTCTGTCTGCTGCGTCTTCCTGCACCAAACGTGACGGCAATATTCAAGAAAAAACACAAGAAAATTAACTTTTACTCAATTTGCTAAAACTGTCACTATGTCCTGACAGTTGTACACAAAACAGATATTCTGTGAAAAAAACAGGTTCCTCTGGCTGACCTGCTGCCTCTAAGGACATCTGACGAGAATCCATCATACATGAATCAAAACAACTAATCAGAACAGAGAATCTGATGGAGCTTCAATCGCTGCTCCCCCAAAGGCTCTGCTACACTGCATGCACTAACTTGGAGTGAACAAATGGTGGATAAATATTAACTGAATGACCAAACAATGAGAACGGTTTACACAATAGATAAGTAAATAGAAGAAGAATGATGAAGAAAAACCGAGTGATGCTGTAGGGAGGGGCTGTGGATGGCAGATTGTGTGCACTGTAGAAAGAGGGGAAGACACATGGATGTTGGACCCTAAAATTCAAAATAAGAGCACTTTTTCCAAATCGTACTGACTGTTGCTTTAATCATGACATTAAAACACAACTGATATCCTAATTTAACAAGACTTGATGACAAGTGCATACCACAGAATTGGCAGGTGTGAATACAAATATAAAATGAATAAAAATGTGAATACTAATTACTGCTAATAATATTTTAATAACACTATTAAACAGCATATACATAAAATATATTTTGTGTAGGCTACACATGGCACCTGAAAATGTTCTACAATGAATTTTTCACCTAAATTTCTGCTGGTGAAGCAGATAAACTGTTCCTCCTTCTCTCTCTCTGTTGCCTTGTCTGGTTGAAGATGGTGAAGCACTAACTAGTGATTTTGACCAGGAGAAGGGAACAAAAATTTAGATGGGATAAATAAGATGACTAAAATAAATAAGACTAAAAATGTGTCTGTGATGTTCTTGTTCTATCCATGGTGACTGTAATACCAACAATTACCTTCCATGCTTTGACTTTGGTGAACTTCACTTAGTTTTCCTCATTGTCCTTTGTCAGTGTATGTCAGTGTTAGAAATCAAGACTAACTGAATATGTTTGCAGATTAATTCAGGATATTTATACTGCAGATTATCTCATTCATGGATGAAAGACATTTTGCCACATGATGTCATAGATCAAAGGAAGACTGTGGCTAAGCCCCACCCACCAGCCACTACATCATTCATGTATCAACCATTTCCATGTATCCCATGGCACCCTTTGGCAGATTTCATTCCTACTGAAAAGCTGAGTTAAAACCAAATTAATCTATCTGGTTCATTATCTATTTACAGGACGTGCTTCTTTTTGTGCATATTACCATAGACCAATGGTTGCCATCGTGGCACGTGCACACACAGCAGCTTGGTCCTCCCGGCTTCTCTTTTGTTTGTTTGTGTTTTTGTGTTTTTGGTGATCTTTCAGTCGCCTGTAGCAGTTGTGTGCGGCGGGGCTGGACTGCTGGAGATTGGGGATAGATTAGATTGGGGAGAGAGTTTGACACCCCTGACCTAGTTAATGATTGCCACAGATGGCCAAAATGTTGGATGAAGAAAATTGACATGAAT
Source organism: Scortum barcoo (assembly GCA_023238725.1). Lineage (NCBI taxonomy): Eukaryota > Metazoa > Chordata > Actinopteri > Centrarchiformes > Terapontidae > Scortum > Scortum barcoo. Next base: position 25,916,840 of record CM041552.1, read on the forward strand.
TGAAACCCACACCTTAGTTTGTGTGCCCTAAACAACATTAAAGAAGGAGAAGAAATTGCCCATAATTATGGAGGTGAAGACTGCCCATGAAGAAAACAAGTATGCTGCAAAGTACAGAGTGTACCTGAAGGTTCATAATGGTGCAGAAAGTGTTAGATCACATTGGAGTTGAATGGAATAAGATTTGAATCTATTGGAAATATATGAATCTCATTTATCTCATTTAGTATTTAAGTGAAAATTCCATTGTCAATTTAAGAATAAAAATGAACAAGTGTGTTTGAGGTGATTGGATTAGCCTATACTAGTACACTAAAGAGTTTATTGTAAAGTATCTAGAACGTTAGAGCCAATTTACATACAGTAAATTTTTTCTTGGTTAATTATTACTCTATTCTGAACACTCACAATGTCCCTATAACACACCTTCAGTCAGTGTTTGAGTAGTTTAAATGTTTGAAAAGCCAATTTTACTTAAGGTGTGTGAACACAGACAGAGCCTGGCTGGGCAGGAATAAAGGTTTTACTATATCTGAGGGGTGCAGATAAATACGTTCCAGATACAAGTTGTGAAAATGACACTGACAGTGATGTGAACTTCAACATAAATGGCTGCATAGTTGTTGATGCATGCCAAAAAGCGGTGGAAATAGACAAGCCAAGACAAGACAATGCTAATTATTGCTTGTATTGCTCTAAGCTTTATCCTAAGATGGCAGGGCGTCTTGAGTGTACCCATGAAAATAAATCTGATGTAGCTAAAGCTCTAAACTTTCCAAATAACTCCAAGGAGAGAAATAAACACCTAGATTCTGTTTGCAACAGAGGAAAGGAGTAATTAGTGCCATTTAAATGAGCACCTGGTGACAGTTGAAGTTAAAGATGAAAAGATTAATTATATTTCATCTGTATGTTGCAATAGCAAAAAATAAAATGTTGCCTTACAGTGAGTCTGTCAGTCAGTCCATTCAATCCAGTAAAGTCCAGTCCAGGCTTTTCTCCAATGCCAAAGGTGAGTGTTACCAGTTTTCTGAATTGCTGAGCTGAGTGGATCCAGAGGAATATGGCGATCGGAGGACGGCTGTCGGTGGCGGATGATTAAATGTTTATATCGAGGGATTTACGGCCTCACTTTTGTGCCCTACCATGTGATCAGCATGCCGTCTTTTTCCCTGTTGTTCTCTGGTACTGTCTTCTCCACTCCTCTGACTCTGAATGTCTGAAAGGCTGACCTGACGTCCTACACGTACTACGGTGAGCGTATTGCGTCATTTCCTGTTCTCCTTGCGCTAGAGCTGTGTGAATATTCTTGAGACTCCAGAGCATAATTTTCTTAAATACTCTCTAAATTTTGTACAACTGCGTCTGACCACCGCAGCAGATCTTATCTAAGGCTAGCGACTTTTTAGTTGTCCAAAAGCTTAAATTTTGCCTAAAACTAATTAATTTGGTTCAGTGGTTAGCTCCTAAGCTATCTCTTATTAGCAATGGCTTCTCCCTCTCCCTCCTCCTCTCCTCTCTTGCTCGGTGTGTCAGATGTTTAGCTACTCCTCTGCCTCCTTTAGCGTAAATGGTACCTGTAATAAATGTAGTTTATATGTAGTTTTGGAGGCGAAGGCTGACAGAGTTAGAGAAGCGGCTCAGCACCAATGTTAGCAGTTATGCTAGCATAGTTAGCCAGTCCCCAGTAGCCGCAAAGTGCTTGAGCCGACCGAGTGCAGGGTTAGCATCAGCTAGCACTCCGCTGGCAGACCCCGAGCAGCCGGGCGGCTGGGTGACTGGCAGCTCCATAGTCTGACACGTGAAGTTAGCAACACTGGGGAATATAGTCAAATGCATCCCTGGGGCCAGAGCGGGCGACATCGAGTCAAATTTAAAACTGCTGGCAAAGGATAAGCATAAATATGGTAAAATTGTAATTCATGTCGGCATTAATGATGCCCGATTACACCAATCGGAAGTCATCGCCAGAATTAATGTGGAGTCAGTGTGTAAGTTTGCAAAAACGATGTCGGACTCCGTAGTTTTCTCTGGACCCCTTCCTAATCTGACCAGTGATGACATGTACAGCCGCATGTCGTCATTCCACCGGTGGTTAACGAGGTGGTGTCCAGCAAACAGTCTTAGCACAGCATTCATCTCATTATTGGACTCCATTGGGTTTTCTCAGAGAGTAAATTCTCCAACTCACTGTCACAATCACACCCTTGATTTGGATCCTTCACCTATGGTATTGATATTGAGCACTTAATAGTCTCCCCCAAAATCCTGTGTTATCAGACCACTACTTAGTATCATTTGAATTCCTATTACAGGACTATGCACCTCTAGAAACAATTAGTGTTCACTAGATGGTTACCCGATTGTACTAGGATTAAATTTAAGGAAGCAATTCCGAGTCAGTAAGTAAAGTCAGTAAGATTTCCTAGTATCTCTGACGACTCGACTCTCATGATTTTTTGAGCTCCCCCCAAATTGACCAACTTGTTAGTAACACCATGAACTCACTCAGAGGCACTCTGGACTCTGTTGCGCCCCTAAAAAGAAAGATTGTAAAACAAAAGAGATTGGCACCATGGTTTAACTCTGCAACTTGCAAGTTAAAACAAATAACACGACAATTGGAAAGGTTATGGAAAAAGAAAGATTGTAAAACAAAAGAGATTGGCACTATGGTTTAACTCTGCAACTCGGACGTTAAAACAAATAACACAACAATTGGAAAGGATTATGGCGCTCCACCAAAGAGGAGGACTCTCGCCTAGCCTTGGAAAGAGTCTCAAAATATACAGGAAAGCCCTGTGTAATGCCAGAGCAGCCTACTATCTGGCATTAATAGAAAAAAATAAGAACTGCCCTAGGTTTCTTTTCAGCACTGTAGCCAGGCTGATGCAGAGACATACCCATAGCTCTTTTGAACCCCTGCATCCCCTTAAGTTTAAGTAGTAATGATTTCATGAGCTTCTTTAATGACAAGATTTTGAATATTAGGGACAAAATTTGTCAGGATCTGCCCTCGTTAGACTCTGATCTATCTAACGTGCCTTCAGACTCAGGAAATTTAGGAGCAGATACATTAAAACCTTGACAATTGCTTAGACAGTTTTATTCCAATTGGCCTTCCTCGAATTATCCTCGTTAGTTTCATCATCGAAAGCAACAACTTGTCTCCTAGACCCCATCCCAACTACGCTGCTTAAGGAAGTTTTCCCATTTATTGGTACATCGCTGCTGCATATTATTAATCTGTCTCTGGTGTCAGGCTTTGTACCCAAATCTTTTAAAGTAGCTGTAATTAAACCATTGATGAAAAAAACGCAGATGTGTTAGCCAATTACAGACCAATATCCAAGCCTCCCATTTTTGTCTAAGATCCTAGAGAAAGCCGTTGCCAGCCAGTTATGTAATTATCTCCACAGTAATAGTCTTTTTGAAGTTTTTCAGTCAGGATTTAGAGCTCACCATAGCACAGAAACAGCACTTGTGAAAGTCACCAATGACCTGTTGACAGCATCAGATAGAGGGCTTCTGTCTGTACTTGTCCTGTTAGACCTCAGTGCTGCCTTTGATACAGTTGACCATCACATTCTGTTGCTGAGAATGGAAAAACTGCTTGGCATTAAAGGGTCTGCATTAAACTGGTTCAGATCATACTTATCAGATCGGTCTCAGTTTGTCCATATTAATAATGAATCCTCTGTGCATACTAAAGTCTGTCATGGAGTTCCACAAGGTTCAGTGCTAGGTCCAATTCTGTTTATTTTGTATATGCTGCCCCTTGGCAATATCATCAGGAGGCACTCCATTAGATTTCCATTGTTATGCTGATGACACCCAATTATATTTATCAGTGGAGCCAGACAAAACTGATCAGCTCCTGAAACACCTGAGAAACACGTTTTCTCCTAAGATAGCCTTGCTGGATGGCATTAACTGGGCCTCCAGCACCACTGTAAGGAACCTCAGGTGTTTTATTTGATCAGGATATGTCCTTCGACACCCATATTAAGCATATTTCAAGGTCTGCCTTTTTACCACCTGCGCAACATCGCAAAAATTCGGCACTTTTTGTCCCAAAGCGATGCTGAAAAATTAGTCCATGCATTTGTCTCTTCCAGGCTGGATTATTGTAATTCACTTTTATCAGGCTGCCCGAACAAGTCGTTAAAGACTCTACAGCTGGTCCAGAATGCCTGCTGCTCGGGTGCTGACTAGAACCAGGAAAAGAGACCATATTACTCCAGTATTGGCTTCTCTGCATTGGCTCCCTGTAAAATTTAGAGTGGATTTTAAAATCCTACTCCTCACATATAAGGCTCTACATGGTCTGGCACCATCATATCTTAATGAATTGATAACTCCTTATCATCCGACTAGAGTGCTGCGCTCCCAAAACGCAGGCTTACTTGTAGTTCCCAGGGTTTCCAGAAGTAGTCTAGGGGGCAGAGCCTTCAGCTATCAGGCCCCTGTTCTCTGGAACCAGCAGTTCCCAGTCTGGGTCCGAGAGGCAGACACAGTGTCAGTGTTTAAGAATAGACTTAAAACCTTCCTTTTTGATAAAGCTTATAGTTAGGGTGGGCACAGGCTCGCCCTTAGTTATGCTGCTATAGGCTTAGACTGCCGGGGGCTCCCATGATGCACCGGGCACCTCTCCTTCTTCCTCTGTCTCTGTTTCCTGTTTCCTCTTTCTCTGCTTCCTCTTCCTTCGCTTCCTCTACTCTTATTATGGTAGTAGTGCAAACTGGAGTCAACTTATAAACTGGTAAAAGTGGTTAAAGTAGTTAAAGTGGTTAAAGTGGTTAAATTGGTTAAAGTGTTAAAGCGGTTAATGTGAATACTCTTATGTCCTGTAAAGTGCATGTTACTGCCGGAGCCCCGGTCCTCTTTGTTCTCTCCAGTCTTGCAGGTTCCTCACTGATTCTGGTTGTGGTCCATCTGTCTGAGGTTTCACTGGCCTGGTGGGGACATGATCTGTGTCTGTGTTGTGGAGAGAAGGTCGAGTGGCCCAGAGCTCCATATGAGGACATCTAGAGATGCACCTGGACTCACGGACTCATTTCCATTACCTGTGATACCTTCACACATGGACTAAACCCATGAACTCTATCTTTATCTACAGCTTATTACGACCCATGTTTAACTCCATATATGACTGACTGATGATGTTCTCTGTACATGTGGCATCTATTGCACGTCTGTCCGTCCCAGGGAGAGGGATCCCTCATCTGTGGCTCTTCCTCAGGTTTCTTCTTTTTCCCATAAAGGGTTTTTTTGAAGTTTTTCCTGACTTCGGTTCGAGGGTCTAAGGACAGAGGGTGTCACAACTGTACAGAGATTGTAAAGCCCTCCAAGGCAAACAATGTTTGTGATTGTCACAACCTAAAGAAGCACTGGGAGATTACATGCACTGTGCATACTGTCAAGGACTTTCTAAAAGAAAGATCCTGGAGCAACATTTGTGTAGCTGCAGATTTAGACCTGGATCAGTTGCCCCCAAACCAGGACAGAACCGTGTTAAGTCCATGTGTACATGCACAGGACCTGTGCCCTCCCATGTGAGTAACAACTGTGGGGAGTAATTAGGGCCATGAATCCTGACCCAATCACAGACATGATAAAAAATGATCAAGTCATTATTGATGTTGGAAAGTACTTGTAGGGAAAAGGAAAGGTGGGAAAACTACGTGTGTGAGAGAAGATGTGAGAAATGGGAAGGCTGGAGACTGTCAGAGCTGTCTAGTTAACATGTGGGTATGAGAGTGAAACAAACAAGTTTTTGACTCCATCACTAGCAAACAAGGCATATTCATTTATTCATCACATCGTGTATTGTACCAGCAAAGTGTGGCTGTGAGAAGAGTTTAAAGACTGAACCAGAAGCTCCTAAGAACCAGGACTGACAGAACCTGAAGTTCTATGTTTAGAACTGCATTACAGCCTACAAAAGGGAATTGCTATGTAAATAGTGTGAAGATTACCAATAACCAGTGTGTGTGTGTGTGTGTACATAAAATATGTATGTTTTTAATGTGCAGGTAACAGAAAACACTGCTGCTCTGCCACTGATAACTGATTAAATGTGACTTTATTATTATTGGTACAGCATCATACCACTCCATCGAGTCTCTACAACTGTTATAGTTGACTGACAGCTGATCCTGCTGATCATTTGCCGCTGACCTCACAAATGGACCCCATGACGCTTAAGAGGAAGGGATGTCACATTTCTTTTAAAGCATATTTCCCCTTTTCCTCTCTTCTTGGAAAACACAAAGTGAGGAATACATGGATGCAGTTAAGAGACTTGAGATGCACCCTAGTTTAGTTCAGCCTCTGCTGGTTTAGGAGTCTCAGTCAGTTTCTCCATTCCTCATGTGTCACCTCTCCCCTGAGGTATGAATGATTGTTGTCTGTGTTCTGAAGTTCAGTCATATCTTCAGATGTGACAATCAAACATTGGTGGAACTAAGATGTTGAGTCTTTTCACTGTTGTGTTTAGTGATGTGGCAGCAATCATAAATCTCCCTCATTTTCTGACTAACAGCCATCTTTGGATGGATGCCCCCCTTGCTTCTCCAACAATCTGTTACCATACTCAAGAAATAAGTGAATCTGATTTTACCTCAAGTGACACCTCATCATATAATGTCCTACCAATTATTTTAGAACATCTCTTTCATTAGAATGAAACAGGAAGCTGCAGCTTGGACTCTATTTCTTTTTTGGGATTTTCCTGAGGGAGACCATTTTTTCTTTGCAGAAACATTCATGCCTCCAGAGCCTACTTTTTCGGAAAAACCAATAACAATAATTACAAGTACTCATTTGTATTTACTGCCTCTGAAGGTTGTCTGTTTGTCACCAGCTCCACTTCTTGTATCAGCAAGACAGTTGTAGTTACTGTAGCTTACCCAAAACTAACCCCTGTAACCCCTGTATGACAACTATTATTGCCACTGCACAATAATGTTTGACATACCCTCCTCCTTTGCATGATCTCATTTATCTGTGTCCTGGTAATCAGTGTAATGTTCTGGCTCATCAACTGTCTGAGCGGGGCTGCTGTTCATCTTTGCCTGTTTTTCAGCATCTGGAAAATCTGATAGCTGCATTGGGCCTCCATGCAAGTTGGAGTCTTCACTCAGGGGAGCTTGATGAAGGCAGATATTCACTTACATCCTCAGTGTCCAACCATGATGCATCAGTGCTAAGATTCTGTCAAAACAAAGAGTTTGTAATTGTTAAGTTTGGATCATACGATCAAATGATAAAATCAAATTAATTAATTTAATTAAATTTTCAGCAATATTATTTTAAAAACTACAGGTCTTTTGCATGGCTAGTTTTAGATTTTGCCACATTAAATGTATATTATATGTAATTAAATATAACTGTGAAAAATGCTGTTACACACCAGGTTACTTCAGTGCAAAAGGGTCTTTCTTGATAGCAAAGCAGAGGTTAGACTATCTTTGTCAGGTAACTAGAAACTTCTAAACTGGCAGAAAATATGGCAAGATGTTTTTACAATTAGTCACAGTATGCGTCATGAACAAGATCACAGAAATATACTACATCACATGGCAAAAAAAAAAAAAAAAAAGTTAGCTATTCAAGAAGCTAGCTAACTCCCTTTGCTACCTGAAGCGCAGGCTTTGCTGAGGCTGGGCCACTATCATACAGGCATCTCTTTGCTAATCTAGCTACATTAACGAAATTGACCAAACTTTACATTCCCCCCACAAAAGATTAACAACAGGTATAACTGTCAATTTTATTTTTAAACCACCAGCATTACTTTTCTCAGATACTTACTTTAACTTCACTGTCTTTCCATTTTGTTCATTTTAATTCACCCAGTTAAGTTTAAGTTAAGACCACTAAATGCCACATTGCAGAATAAAACTAATAATTGTTTCAGTTAATTGAATTCAGTTTCTGAAGTCATCCACGGACAAGATGGGCGATCTCGATCTTTGTGAATGCTTCCAGTCTGAACTTGCACCTGATTGGATAGTTATTGGACAGTGTCTGGCACCTCTGACGGAGGGGGGCAGGGGCAGGGGGATGGCAGCAGAGATATCCAAGAGTAGTAGTGTGCATAGAAAAGTGTGTAAAATAACTTCTAACCTCTTAATATCTATGAAAGTCAAATGAACAGACAGACGTAAGTTGATGGTTAAAGACATATGCTCCTTATCTACACTCAGTGGTCTGAGGTATCAGAACTGATCTCTTATGACTTATGAGACGGCACAAGAGTTAATAAAAGACAACGCCTAGGATACAAACATTATGCATAATGCAAAAACCTTGCACAGAATGGTTTATACTTGAAATTCTGTATACATTTTTTATTATGATGAGTATTTAAAATATTCATTATTATGATGCACCTAAGCACACAATCTACCTTTACATGATGGTCCAGAAGATCTTAGCTGTTATTTATTTTCATTTATTTAGACATAAAAGAATCCCTCATCTAGTGCAACTTTTGCAGGTCACATAGACGTCATTCACACAAGGGTCCATCCTAGATTTCCATTCAGACAAGGGGCTTTACCCAGCAACCTGTACAAGGTCACAAGCTTGTTCGCTATCAGATGACCTGATGACTTGTCATTACCTAGGTGATGCATAAAGATTTTACATTAAGTGCACTAACATGCATTGTATGTATGCTATATCTAATAGATGCAAGTTGAAAAATACCAGCCATACTTGCACAATGATAGCATGTATGAACTAACTAAATTAATCAAAACAAATGTATTCCTTATCTATGGCAAGGTGTTTTACTCTAAAATGCCACCGAGTTTGTAAGGCATAACTCAGTACTCCATCACTTCCCATTTATTGAAGGCTCTGTGACTAAAACCCAGAGATGGCTCAGACATTGGCATTCAGCATTTTCAAAAAGAAATATGCATTTGATTTACGGCTACCATAGCTAACCTATGAATAAAAGTCTCCACTGGACAGTGTCGTGAATTGAGGGATCATTCAGCAAATTCTGCTTCTGGATGATCATTTATAACCTTAACCCTGATTGTTTATTTTACTGTTTTTACTGAATTAACATGCCATTGTCTCAAACACATTCAGTATCATATTTGTCCCTTTAAAGCAATTAGTTTTTTTATTACTTTACTTATAAACTGAGATTATTTTAGTTATCCAGCACAGAGCAGGGTGACCTGATTGCTTGTATTATACACCAGTCCCGGTCAAAATGATAGATAGATAAAACTCAAACGAATGAACTTGACAAAAAGATTTATGAAATAAAGCACTGCAATTTCAATTACACTGATGACTAAGATAAGTGCGCGCATGGCGCCGTGCGAGTGGCAGCCTGTAACAGCAGCTCCTGCTCACCGTTGAGCTTTCTTTACTTTTACTACTTCTATTCTTCCTACTTTTTGTTTTTATGTGTTTTAAATTCATTCATTTTTCAATTCATCATGCACACAAGACTGGTAGAGTTTGTACTGGTGGCTCTACTTGTTTTTTCACTTTTTGTTACCGTGTCCGGAGACCTCACACGGAGCCACGGCTCCATTGTTTACAGCAGGGATCAGCTGTTAGCCCTGCGGAGTCGCGGCGGTGCTACCTGAGGAGCGACCTGATGTTCCCCGCATGAGCTGAAGAGGAGGAGATGGGGACGCCGTGCCGGGGCCGAGCGCCGCGCCAGGAGGAGACGTTACCAGCCCGTCCTCCCCTCCATCATCATCATGGGGAATGTAAGATCTCTCCCCAATAAGATGGACGAGTTAGCGGCGCTGACCCGGCATCAGCGGGAGTATCGGGAGTGCAGCCTCCTGCTGTTCACTGAGACGTGGCTGACTGCACTAACTCCGGACACGGCTGCTGAACTGGACGGTTTCAAACTTCTACGGGCGGACAGAAGCAAGGAGAGCGGTAAGAGGAAAGGAGGAGGGCTGGCAGTGTTTGTAAATGATAGATGGTGTAACCCTGGGCACATCACTGTCAAGGAGCAGCACTGCTCCAAGGACATTGAACTGTTGGCCATCAGCATGAGGCCTTACTACCTGCCGAGGGAGTTCACACATGCCCTTGTGGTTGTAGTGTATATTCCCCCCCTCTGCTAACGCCGATGCAGCCTGTGATGTCCTGCTCTCAGCAGTGAGCAGGCTGCAGACACAGCACCCTGATGCCCTCCTCCTCATCTCTGGAGACTTCAACCATGCCTCTCCATCCTCCTCTCTGCCCAAATTCACCCAGTATGTAACATGCCACACTCATTTGCTGAACCTTGAATTTGAGTCTCGAAGACGCTTCATCACCTCTGATGTTTTAAAGGAGCAAGACAGAGCAATAAAGATTCTAGAGGCTTACCCTTATTTCAGAGAACTGGATCACGTACGTAATGTTGGTCCCACTTAGCTCACATTTTCAGCTCTTCCAAGGACATAATTAGCATGACATAATTAGCATAATGTTCATATAGCAATTTTTTTTTAACAACATTAGCCATCAGAATGATGATGATGGACACGGTTTTTAGTAATTTTTTTTTTTCCTTTATCTGAATCCATTTTTCAGGTGCTGGATGAGCTGCAGCGAATCATCCAACCGACCAACTCCCAGTACATATCAGAGATGCAGAACAGATGGAAAACCTTGTATTCAAAAGGTCCAGTTTTATGGAGTGATGAAGAAGGCCATAAAGCCTCCTAAAACTTTGAATGGAGGTGAAGTCACGATATATTGACTTGTTCAACACCTCACTGAGCCAAGCCAAAGTCCCATCGTGCTTCAAGACCGCAACCATCATTCCAGTGCCCAAAAAGACTCATATCACCTCACTAAACGATTACCGGCCTGTTGCACTCACCCCCATCATGATGAAGTGCTTCGAGAGACTGGTGAAGGACCACATCATCTCCAAACTCCCCCCCACATTCGACCCACTCCAGTTTGCCTACCAGCCAAACCGCTCCACAGAGGATGCCATCTGCTCCGCTCTAAACCTGAGCCTGACACACCTGGAGGAGAAGAACACGCATGTGCGGATGTTGTTCCTGGACTTTAGTTCAGCATTCAATACAATCATCCCACAGCATCTGGTAGGCAAACTGGGACTCCTGGGCTTCAGCACTCCCCTGTGCAACTGGTTGTTAGACTTCCTCACTGAAAGACCACAGTCTGTGCGGGTCAGCAAGAACACCTCCAGCGTCATCACCCTCAGCACGGGCTCTCCCCAGGGCTGTGTCCTGAGCCCTCTGCTGTTCACTCTGATGACACACGACTGTGTCCCAAGGTCTGCCACTAACCATATTGTGAAGTTTGCAGATGACACAACAGGTGGTGGGCCTCATCAGAGATGACAACGACCTGGCCTACAGAGAGGAGGTGGAGCAGCTGGTGAGATGGTGTGAAGGCAACAACCTGATCCTGAACGTTGACAAGACCAAAGAGATCATCGTGGACTTCAGGAAGATCCAGCCCAGCCACGCTCCTCTGCTCATCAACAACTCGGCCGCGTGGAGGTGGTCAGCAGCACCAAGTTTTTGGGGGTGCACATCACAGACGACCTCACCTGGTCGGTGAACTCTGCGTCCCTGGTTAAGAGGGCACAGCAGCAGCGCCTGCACTGCCTGAGACAGAGATGAAGAGAGCCCACCTGCCCCCGCCCATCCTCACTACGTTCTACAGGAGTACTGTAGAGAGCATCCTCACCAACTGCATCTCTGTGTGGTGTGGTGGATGCACTGCTGCTGACTGGAGGACTGTGAGGAGAGTGGTGAGGACAGCTGAGAAAATCATCGGGAGCTCCCTTCCTTCTTCTGTGCAAGACATTGCCCCTCAGCGCTGTGTGTCCCGGGCCAGAATCATCATCAAGGACGCCTCACACCCCCACCATGGACTTGTTTCACCAGGTTCAGGAACAGCTTCTTCCCCCTGGCCATCAGACTCTTAAATCCATAGACTGCACTACTGTCACTTTTTAAACCACTGTACTGCATTTTGCACTGTTTTTGCCATTTGCACTGTCTATATTCACTGCCTATATTCTATTACTGTTTATATTCTTATATTTATATTTTCTACTGCCTATATCCTCATTTCACTGTCTGTATTCTAAATTTTTTATACTGTTTCGAGCAAACGCAACGACATTTCGTTCTGTATACATTGTATCTGAATGACAATAAAGTCTGTCTAAGTTTAAGTCTTTTTATATAATAATAATGTCTCATAATTATTTATGTTATGTTAGTTATTTATGGTACCACCTTGTATTGTGACTTTTCCTTTAAACCAGTGGAGCATATCACAGTTGTCTTCAGAGCCCTGCCACTGCTCTTTCCATCCAGCACTATGCCACCAAAGAAACTGGGCTCAACCAGCGAGGCTCTTTTCCATGTCCTTGCGGTGAGATTTACAGACTTACTGCAATATTTCATAATGTGTTCCCATTTTTCAGGCAATTTATATTAGGTTTAGTTACTTTGAGATAAACTTATCATTTCAAAACGTCCAAAGGGGAAGTGTTCTCCATAGTGTACTTAAGGCAGTACTAACTTCATTGGAACTAGCATTTGCAGTGCTGAATGCTGAGGGGTTATTGTTACTATGATTTCACTAATGTCCTCATCCAGGTCAAAGTTTGTTACTTGTGATGTTTTTCTAATCTTCTTCATTGATTTGTGTCATCCAGACTTCTGAGGATCCTGATGGTTTCCTGCTGCAGCGGCCCCTGTCTTCTCCTGTTCTGCTCGTTTCTGAGGACAACTGCATGATCGCCATTGGAAACACACCAGTGACCACCTTCACCATGGACAGACGTAATGAGGGACTTCTCTACCTCATGGCATATTACTATGCCCTGCACATGACCTACCCAAAGTGCATTTCTACACTACTGTCAGTACTGCAGACAGAGGTACTTCAAGATTTAATTCATGAGCAGGATTTGACCCCCCACTACAAAAAAGCGATTAGTGAGTGGAGGTCATTCATTGAGTGAGTCCCTTTGTTTGTCACTCTGCCTGAGAGTTTAAAAGGAAGTTGAAGTTCTGTTTCAAATAAATGTTCATCACAGTTAGTCACATTTGTTGGTGAGGTTGAAAACGTTTCCTGTGGGATATTATGCTGCAAAGCAGCTGCAACATGATGTTTGTTGCTATGGTAATATACAATATTTTTTTAGCATGAAGTTCAAATTTAAAACTGGCTTTTCAATCTGTTAGATTATGGTAGATTTGGAATGTGGAAGTGGTCCTGTTTTTGATGTTGAATTGAGCAATTGTACTGCAAAGTTAATAAAAATATATTAAATGAGACAGGTGTCTCAAGGTGTCATTTCTTAAAGTTAATTTAGTAGAGAGAGTTAAATTCTAATTTTAAGTACCTTAATCTTAAATGAATTATTTTTCATTGCTTGTTTTAGAAGAACTTTGATTCATTTAAGATTTTCTGTCTAGTTTTAAGTCTCATTTTAGTCTTCCAGAGAAAGAATTTTGTGCTTATTTTTAAGAATTCTTGTCAAGTAAAAAAAGCTTACCCTACTGGCAGATTTTTTTGCTTGATACAAGATAATTTGATTGAATATATGAATATTTTGCTTCTTTCTAGTAGGGCTGTTTTTTGCAGTGTATAGAGCAGAAATTGCTCTCTGTGCCCAACCTCTTCTCATCATATGCATTACTAGGAGCTTGACTGCAAACTTAGCAATACTGAATAAACTGAGTTTTTTTTATTTTTTATTATTAATTCTCATTTAATGCAGCACAGTTAAAACATGAAGCTGGATTCTTCAAGCGGTGGTCTGGCCCACAGTTGATTTTCAGAAAGACTTTGAGTTTAGCAGCGAGGAGACTGCCAAGTATTTGTTTGTGCCAGTTGATACAGAGCGCTTAAGTGCTTAAGGAAAACTACTTAAGGGCCTAAACAATAATGTGAGATAGATAAGAGGACCAAATTGCACTTGTGAATATACATGAGCAACTATACTTAGAAAAAAAAAAATTCAAAATCTATGGCTCCTCAATTGGTAACATTTGAATTATCTAGCCCTAATTCCAAACAAGCTAAATACTCCCGACAGAGTATCAAAATTTAAGATTACCAGCACAATATTAGCTTATATGCTTATATATGAATGGTTTTTATTTCTTTCTTGTGCACTTTTTCCCATCCACCTGTCCAAGATTTGTTGTTGTTTTTTTAGCTTTTAGATGTTAGGAACTATGATATCCACCTCCAGCATGAGAACAAAACTTGCAGCAACATTAGACCAATGGTCATTTTGAATAAAAATTTTCGCTTTACCAGCTTGTGACATGCCTCTTTTCCTCAGCTGAATTCGCAGTCCTTATTGGAGGATGACCTTGAGATGTGCTCTTGACATGATTATATTCAGGTATTTTTACAACTTCAGACTGGGACGAGGTTTAAAAGTGAAGCCACTGTAATATTTCATGATCATGGACATGCTCTGCATGCATGATAATGCTCAAACATTATCACTGCAGTGAGAGGGGTACACTTTGTGTTTGAATTCAACCAAACATATATCATATACACATTATAGCATGTTCTTCTTACTAAACAGTGTGTAATACATGCAGATAATGACATTTAATTACTCTTGTCCCCAAAGGGAAGTCAGACACTCAAAAGGTGACTTTTGTTTGCAGTTTGTGTATTTGTGTACAGCTGAAGACCCCACAAGTGACAGTTAAATGAATTGTGCCCTATATCATTATCAAAATTCTGTGAACAAGTTGTTTTAAACTAAATGTAAAAGTTGCACCACTGAGACAGCTCTTCTACCACATACTACCATATACAGCTAATGTAGTTTGTGGTACTATGCTGTAGTAGGGGTTAGTATGAGCTAATAACTAAAACTAATACGTATGTTGAATTTACTTGAATGTTTGCCTTGGTGTAGTCCCTGCAATTTGAAGATTAGTAATAAAGGAAAGCAGAGGTTGTGAATGCTGAGTTACAGACACACCCTTTTTCTTTTCCTTGTAGACAACAGAGCTAACCCCAAACATGAGTGGGAAGACAGTGAGGTACAAGCAGTTAAAAGACACACGATGAACTTCATCCATACATGTAAGGTACCAAAAGACTGACTGTATTCAGCGTATCAACACAGAGCTCTATGCACTGAAGGACCGTAACTGGACAGGAGTGAAACATTACATCAGAAATCTGATCACTGCCTTAAAGAGAGAGGCTTGTGCTAAGGATTCAGAATAGTGCTCATAATTGTCATTTTCATTGTTAACATAATGTGTTTTTTCCATTTGTTTTGCCAATTTTTTTCTCTTTTGGCACCTTGCACTTAACTTCCCTTGAAGTATACCCCTCTCATGCACATGCACATGCATGAGAAATCTTGAGGTATACCTGTTTGTTGGATTATACTTGTCGCCACATCACTGAAGGATTAACAGAAAGAAAATTTAGTTTCTCAAGCCATTTCCCTTGTCTGTCTGTGCTTTATGCGTGTCTCTATTTAGGAAATCTTCTCTCTCCCTCTTTGTCTCGCCCCCTGTGCATAGGCCAATATCCGTTTCACTCAGTTCTCCTCCATTCCGTCCTGGGTGGTACCCAGTGTTTGGTTTGGTTCCCCTTCCCTGGTGCTGGCCTAGCATAGAGGGCTTTTGTCTTTTAAACAGTTCTTTTGTTTGTTTGAAGTATCTTTTATTTGAACAGTAGCACTGAAGATGATTTTAGAGGTTAAGTGTTTTTTTTTTTTTTTTGGGGGGGTCACCATGGGGGTCAGTGGGGCCCGGAGAGGGTATTAGAGTTGGATTGACACATGAAGCTTCTGTTTCAATCCCGAGTATCGACACAGTGAAATCTGAAAGTCAAACTCTCCCGTGTTCTGATATCCAGCTGAACTCACTGCTGAACACAAAGCCGGCTTGTGTCATGTGGAGTTTAGTTCATATCCAGAGAGGGGCTGTAGATTAGTTAAATATAGATAACATTTCTCTGTTCATTCATTAAAGTCAAACCAGCAGAGCCAGTGGCAGTTTTAATAACGTTTCCTGCATAATTACACAGCAGATTTATGAAGTGACTTTTGAAACAGTGTCTTTCAGTGTGAATATTAAGTATGCTGTATGATCCAGGAAACAGCCTGATTCAAACTCAAATCCAAAACTCGAGTGACTGTAGATCATTTCTGTCCATTGTGCTGAGACAGTCTTCCTTTCTGAGTTTGAGTTTAACAGACTGTGAGACTGACGCAGTTGTGGAGTTTTTTTCATGACAAATTAAAAGTGCATTAAAAGCCTGAGTGAAGGGAGACGTGACCTTCATCATGTTCTTTACCTTCAGTGAAACCCTAAAATGCCAAATGATGTTTGAATAAAACATCACAACTCTCAGTACTTCCAACAACCTTGAACCTCAACCTGAAGCAACGACCAAAACAAACAATTAAACAACCAAACAAACGTTCACGGAGCAGCTGAGTCTGAGCCGGTCTGACAGGAGACCTGACTGGATACAAAGCTTCAGAGACATCAAAGATCAGATGAACTCAGAGGCTCCAGGTCAGCTCTTTTCCTTTGGGATTTCTTTGTGGGAGAACTGTCCTAGTTTGGGTTATTCAGAAAATGTGCATCATGTTTGATCTTCACCTCATTAAGAGAAACAAAGAAATACACAAGAAAAAGCTGAACAGTAAACATGTGATGATGTTTGAGACTCAGAAGGAACAGAGGGATGGATGAATGAGTGCTGCTGTTTCAAACCACAGAGGATTTTACAGAGAAGCTGTGTGTGTGTGTGTGTGTGTGTGTGTGTGTGTGTGTGTGTTGCTGTGGTAGTTATATTTTAATCATTCAAGTTAATTCATGTTCATCATTTTGGTTGATTTGAATTTGAATGTTGCAGCAGTTAGAAGAGAACAGAACTCCTTTGTGACATCATCAGTGCTCCACCAATCAGAGTGCAGAGAATCCTCCCAGAGAAGCTCCTTTCATCTGTGGACTCTGAGCTGAGAACATTTCAATCACAGTTTCTCACTTCACCTGAAGACTGAAAGCTCAATACAAAGAGAGACATGGAGGACAAAAAGAAGAAGAAAGAACATCTGAACAGCTTTAAACACAAAGAAACAACCAACAAACTAAGAACAACTCCACTTGGATTAGACTGGAGGATTTCCATTTTAGGCTGCTTTATACTTCTACTCCACTTTGACTACATGACAGAGGAAATATTGAGGATCTTGCTTACAGAGAAAACACTGTGTGTGTGTGAGAGAGAGAGAGAGAGGATCTGGACAGCTGCTATCATTTGTTTTCTCAGAGGCCACTTTAAATGGCTCTCAATAGAAAGTATTGAGTAACTTTTTATATTTTTTATATTTGGAGTCTCACAGTGACACTGAAACTGAAACTTCAGAGAAACGTCACACTGACAGAAAGTAAAACATCTGGGCTGAACGTTTCTAAATCCCAAATATTTTCACTGCTTTCATTTGAAGATATCAGGAGGATGCTGACTGTGTGCTGAACACGGAATTCACACACTGCTTCAAGTATGAAAGAAAAAAAAGTAAGTTGATTTAAAATTAGAACACATCTGTTGTCTGTCAGGCTTTGAATTAGCAGGATTGTTTTTATGTCACAAACTAAATCTTCAGCATCTTGAGCTGAGCACAGTTAAGAGCACAAAGACAAATGCTGGCTCTCCATTCAAACAGTATTTAAAGCTCACTGCCATTACATCTAAAACATTACAGTTACTGTGAATCTCTGTTACTTTAACCACATCTGAAGTTGGTTGTGCTGTGTTTTTTGCTCCCAGTTTAAATTCTGACTTTAGAGATAACTGGAGATGAATCCTCTGGAGGAGACACTGAAGAGAAGTTTTCTTTTTCATATTTCACAGTTCATATCGAATAAAAAGTGTTTAGTGTCCTAGCCTCCTTTGGTTTTGAAAAAGGTCAGTCCACTTTGTGATATTTAGACATGACTGACATCTGATGAATCCATAGTGTTCGCAAAGTAATGCCTTTATTCATATGTGGGAGGTCTCTTGATAAACTACAACAGAGCTCTTCAGTCCTGTCAGCAGGAACCTCCTGTAAGACTTAACACAGCATACATGGACAGAAGTACAAATACACTCACTGAACTCACTGACTACAGCCACAGTTGGACACTCGGCAGGACTAGTTTCATTTTCAGTAATGTTTCCTGGCGATGGCAGAGAGGCCTCGACTTAAATGTGACAGATTGTGAGGTGATAGAGGTGCTCTTGTATTTGATGGCATTATATGAAGGGTTTCTGATATTCTGTCCCCTTAATGTTTGTGGGTGAACAGATTATATCCAGATGATTTTACTTTAGTATTTATAGACATTTTACCACCTGGATAACTTCAATGAATCTACACACATATCACACACAGTTGTTGTATTTTACTTCCTGACTTTCTGACCTGGTTGTATTTTCTCACCATAACTGACTGAGAATTCAAATCTCCTTCTGCCTAAACAGCATTTCCATTAGTTAATGTTGAACATTAATGTGAGGACAGTTGTTCACACATCATGTTACAAAAGGCCCAGTTAATGCTCTGTGACCTGCATCATCCCCTCGGCATAATGTAGCTCACAATCACTGTGTCATCAGAAAATATGAGCATGTGACTGTCTTCACTGGTGGGTAAAGTCATTAAACAGGCTCCACACCAATCCTTAACACTACATGTTATGTGAAGGCCGATGTGCGACATTTTGACGGATCCAAAAATGGTCCGACCGTCCTTGAGTTAAGTTGAGCAGTAAGATCTTCAAACATGTAAAGAACCATGACACAGATCTTTCAGACGTCCCTCAGATAAGAGGATTGTGTCCTCTGTTGTTAAACATGAGAGGAACACATCATCCTGGTTGAATCATTGTTGACATGTCACCAGTTGTTCTTCACAAAGATGCCAGCCTCCACAACACGAAGCTCTCCATGTCGACCTGCCAGTCAGCTACCTGAGCAATGACTCAGTCAAACAGTGTAAACTCACATGTCAATAAGTGCCATACAGCAGCAGTCTGTCTTTGATGATGACTGATGGCAGATCAGGCCTGTTAACACTCATGTTACTGTTGCGTACTCCCTCTATACCCTGCTCTCTTGGCTGATATGCACACAGTCTCTTCAATATGCATACAAATACCACAACCTTTACACTTTCATGTTCCAAAGTCAAATTTGCCATGCATGTGATAAGCAAATCCTTATTATTCCTTTCTGTGGAGAGCACAAGCATCCAAATACCACACATTTTAGGAAAATCAACTACTTGCTTATGTTTAGAAAAAACATCAGTTTGCATGTAAATAATAACGTTACTGATGTTGGTGAACTTGCATATGTTGCTTTAGTTATGTTACATTAATACATTACATAGGTAAAGTTATAATGTACAAAACTTTGTTCACTTTTGGTTTCACACGGGACACAAACCTGTTCTCCTGGTTGAAGGTCCTATCTTTCTTTGTTTAACCCATCCACCCGCCCCGACCCACCTCCTTAGCAACTTAGTCGCTCTTCATACTACACCAGCTGGTGTTAGATGAGACGCTTTTATCTCCATGTGTGTAAACTCCACGCAAAATTAGACTTTGATGTACACATTGCTTGTTTTTCTCCACTTTATAAAACCTGTGTTAATTGTACATCTTTGGTAAGAATGGCTGGCTGATCTGAGATCTGCAGATGAGTAAGCAATGGATAACACCTGTTTCAGCCACATAAAGAGAATTTGACATTAATGTATCCTCAAATTTAGTTCAGAAGACCAGCATTCACTCAGATTTATACATTTATCAGCTACATCTAAACAAGCAGCCTCACAATAACTCCTATATGTATTTAGCTGCTGTATATATAGTAGATACAGTAACAACGTAAATTTCCCTGAGGGAGTCATCCCAAAGGGATCAATAAAGTCAAGTCTAAGTCTAAGTCTAAGTCTAATCAGGCTTTAACTCTTCTCACTGACACGCTGGTCACTTCTGATTCAGCAGACTTGATGCTGAGTTTGCACTCAGTCAGTTCCTGATGACGTCCAACTGAGCTGCTGATCGATCACTGAGTTGCTTTTGTTAGTGCTCCATTACCAGCACAGCTGTTGAGCTACTTACAGTCTGAAGAGCTTCATGGATGCTGACGTTCAATTACAGACGTAGACAGGAGACAGGGAATCAATTGAACCTGAAGATTTGTCTCTTTAACACTTTCACTTCTCTTCCACTGTCTTTCTGCTCTGAGCATCCTTTTATCTCTTCCTCCTTCATTTGGTTTATGTGCTAGGTAATATAACCATGGAGTAATAAGGGATTACTTAGGAACTACTCAGTATGATGTGCCTTTTCACTTTGTGCAGATAAAGAGTAACTAATGCTTATGTAGTCAGTAATGAGTTGTTTCTAGTTGTGTGCCTCAGCAATTTGTTCAGAGTTAATCAGGAAGGATTCACAGATTCAGATATTTATGGACTAATCACTGATTCATTAATATCTCCCTGTCTGTTCCATTGTAATAGAAATCTGCTCATTATTATTAATACTACTTTTCTCTCATACCATGCTGAACTGGTCTCATACGACAGACAGGCAAGGCATCACAAGGTTGTCTCTTACTGTTAAATTTTAGCCACAAGTCTGATTAAATATCTTCTTTCTAGATTCCTTTTCACACGCAGACGATGTAACCCTCAAACAGTCTACTAGGGGGGTTGACGAGACCTCACATTCCCTTCTCTACCCCACCTTTCCTTTGTTTCTATCCCATTATAAATATCCGTGCTTTTTCTGTTATCACTTGTGAGTCCTGTTGTCTGACAGCTCACCTTCTTGCAAGAATACATTAAAATATAAAAGACACTCTGGTCGGATCAATTCTCTTTATTTCCAGTACAAAAATATTTTTTCTGCAACAAAATTGGTGTCAGAAGTGGGATCCCTTGAGAGATCGTCTGGAGCCAACGGAGGACGGTGACTGATCATCCAGGAGAAAAAAAAACATCCTCCTGCCTCTACCTCCACGAAAAAGCCTTAGGAGACGAGAGGGCCGATCCCCAGCAGCTTCTGGCCGTCTCCACTGGGATCCCAAAGAACCCGCTTGGGGCCAATCTATTCATTCGGTGGGATACTGAAATTTTGATAATTGATCCAGATAATACAAGTGAGTGACATAAGATATACCCGGGTTCTTGATTGGGGAAATAAATTAGTTGAATTATTTTAGAGATCTCTTGGAATTTCTTTTTCATGACTGCTGTGAGGGTCCAGAGAGAGAGAGAGTAGTATTTTGAGTAAATACTGACTCAAGGAGGACGGGAAAAAAAGGGTGGATATTTTGACTGCATGTCAAAAATCTTGGAGTCCTTTGACCTAAGAGATCTGTCTGTTAACGATTGACATACCGGTCGGTCACAACAGTGAAGAGACGGTAAACAGCAGATCTAAGTGTGAAACGGTCTTGACCCCGATTGATTGTACCAAAAACGAATTGGGGACTCACGCAGTGACGACTGTTTAGAGTCATATTGTATATTGTACACTACCTTTGTATCAGAATGGGTGCAAAGCAGGGAAAGACTCCTGAGGGACCCATAGTGACAGTCATGAAAAAACAAATATGGTGAAGAAAGTTGCAAACATTTGGGTGAATGGACCGCTTTATGTGGATTCCCCAAAGGGGGGGTCACTCAGTCATGTCCTTCTAAATAAGTCATTTAGAAGCAGAAATAAATATAAAGGAAAAAATAAATTAAAAAAAGTGTAAAAATGGAAGACTTACATACAGTGGCAAGTTATAGAATGTGTTTAAAATGTGGAAGGATGAGGTTAAAAAGAGAAAAAAAAAAAAAAGGGAGAACACAGGGAGAGTTAGTTATCTAAGCAAAGTGAAAACATTCAGAAGGGCCTAGATAAGAATGTTGATGCTTCTCCGGCTGTCTCTCTGTCCCTCTTTGCCTAAGGTGGATCCTGATCTCGATGCATTCCCACCTCCCTACGCACCTGGACAGCCTGAGCTGCAGATTCCAGATGCTCCACAGGCAGACCCACCGCCGACCCAACCACGCAGCAGACCACCCACGTCACCCAAACCCAAGACCAGGAGACCTAAGGCCTCAGTTGAATTGCCTGAACCCCCACCCAGGGCTTCCCGCCGTTGCTGGCTTCGCTCGCCAGACACACCAGATGCAGAGGGCACGGACTAGGAACAAGGGGGGGCTCACTACACCACCACTCCTACAACACCCGAAGTGAGCGTGCCCCAGAGCCAAAGCAGGAGCCAGAGACTGAAGAAAGTGAGTGTGACTCGGAGCCGGAGCCAGAGACCGGCATTAAGGCTGACACTACAGCTGGGACAAATGCTGAAGCTAAAGCTGAACCTGGGACAACCCTGGCACTCCCGATGATGCAAGTGGCAGGTCAGGGTGGGCCAATGATGGTTCATAGGCCATGGACTCAGAAAGACATGATGGATGCCCTAGCACACCTGCCTGACCCGACCGTCTCTGGCACACGATTCTGATGAGCTCCTCATTTTCTGCAAAGAGTTCAGCCCCACCACACATGAACTCAGACGTCTCCTCATGAAGAAACTGGGACCGGCCGCCTACGACAAAATCCGCTCAGCATGTCAAGGAGAGGCGAGACAGGCTCACCCTGTCTGGGACAATGCTGAAAATAAACCGGAGAGGGGCTGGCTTCAACAGATGAGGAAGAGATCATGGCAAGGGGGGCCATGGCCGACAGGGCCGAGGACGTTCTTGGGTGGGAAAGGATGAGTGCTACGTATGCCGGCAAGAAGGGTCACTGGGCTGCCGACTGTCCCCAGAGAGAAGATGACAGCGGTCCCTGGGATGCCAGCACCCATCAGAAATCTGACTGAACCGAGAGGGAGGACGGGGCATTTGGAGAGAGAGGGAGCCATCTTCCAATGGCAGCAGACAAGGGAAGAGACACACACAATATAATAGAAATAGCAATAGACCATTCAATAGTAAAAGATGTGAATGAGGGAAACACAGCACAAACATGTCGCACACGCAATGAAGCTTGCTTGAACAGCTTGCTCTACTAACGAACACACACAAACACTTGTGGAAGCAGCGATACAGCATTTAGAACCAAAAACAGAAGCCGTACCTTTCACTGAAACGTATGCTAAATATGCAACAACCATTTCAGATTTTGCTAGAAACCATGCTCACAGTGGGAGGTAAAAATCACCACTTTTCTTGTTGACTCTGGAGCAACACATTCAGTAACAAGATCTTCCAGCCCCTATACTTAGCGGTAGATACATGTATTCTCTGGGTGCTTCAGGAGTAGTTATTAAGGAGAGATTCACAGTTCCAATGACCTGCGTCCACCACGATGATACTGCTTCTCTTTCTATTAAGCATGCTTTTCTGTCTTCAGACTGCTGCCCTGTTAATCTCTTGGGCAGAGACCTCATGTTGTCCCTGGGTATTAGTTTAATATACACCAAATACACCAAATGGCCTCCAGGCTGTCAGAAAAATGCCTGCTTACATGTCGTTTGTGCAGTACAGCTCCTCCATTCCTTTGCTTGTGTATGAGTGGTAGTTTCCTCTCTTTTGCTACAGACATGGTGAATATGTGCCTGAATATGCACAATTTGTGTCTCCAGAGCAGCTGCATTGTACTGCTTATGTGTCTCAAGGTCCTGACCCTGAGTATGATAACGAATTCTCTGCCGAAGTGAAGCATTTTCATTGCTCTGCTTTGTTTTGGTCTGTAAGCAGGAGTGTTATCTCAGTGACGCTGAGCTCTGCTCAGCAGCGCGTGTTCCTGGTGGAAAACTCCCACCCCCACCATTGCCCTGTCTAAGTCTCCTTCTGAAGAATGGAAAAGACTTGGGCCTTTTCACACTGAAATGCAACTCCATCTCTGACTGGGAGCCTACAGGTGATACCAAAATCTTGTGTTCGCCTTTAATATTTATAAACAACCCCTTTCTCTTGACGTTCATGCATTCAGATCTGTACACTTGATTAATGAATGACAAATTCTCTCCACATACTGAAGCAATGGTCTCTGACTCTTCACTCCTCCCTTTAGCCTTGTAGGAGGTGCCGCCCTCTTTGTGGGCTAGGGGAAAGTATGTCGTCAGTTTGATATAAAAAAAAAAAAAAAAAAAAAGCTCAACCTGTGGTAATGACGCCTAAGTCTTCTTATAGGCCATGTAAACAGTATCCCCTGAAGCAGGAAGCTATGATGGAATCACACCTGTCTTCAATTCTCTTAGAGGCCGGCGTAATAGTCCCCTGTAATGACTCCTGTCCGCACGCTGATCTTCCCAGTGAAAAAATTCAGATGAAGGTGCCCCTACAGAGTGGAGGTTTGTTCAGGATTTACAGGCAGTAAATGTGGCGATTCAGCCCAGGGCACTCATACACCATTTTGTCTCAAGTTCCTCCCGATGCTATGTGGTTTTCAGTTATTGATCTTTCAAATGCCTTTTTCAGTGTCCCTGTTGACCCTGATAGCCAATTTTGGTTTGCTTTTAACTTTAACGGCAGACCATACACATTCACTTGCCTTTGCCAAGGCTATTGCAAGTCACCCACGCTGTACAATGAGGCCTTGAGGGATAGCCTGGCACCCCTCGTGCTCTCTCCAGGTACAGCGCTCTTGCAGTATGTTGATGGTTCCGCAACCTGGGACCCACTCACGGGGGTTAATCGTGTGGGTTTTGCTGTGGTTTCAGATAATGCCACTTTAGAGTCTGGTCCTCTTCCTCACAGGAAGCAGAGCTGGTCGCATTCAGAGGCTTGTAAACTCGCTGCTGGTAAGACCGTAACCATCTACACTGACTCCAGGTATGCATTTGGTGTGGTTCATGATTTTGGAACTCTGGAAACACAGGAATTTTTTTTTTTAATCTGATGGCAAGCCAATCCTGCACCATTCAAAGATCACTGCCTTGTTAGATGCTATTTTGCTTCCCACAAAGCCATCTCTGTCTAAGTGTGTGCAGCACACACACGCCTCTGATGGTGTCTCCCTGGGGAATGCAAGAGCAGACGCCTGCTGCCAAAACAGCAGCACAGCAGCCCCTCCCTGACTCATCCCAGCTCCAAATGACACACACGCTTGTCCCTATTCCTCCCTCTCTCTCTCAGCTCTTCAGTCGTTACTACTGTACTCCAGCTGAGAGACGTCTATGGGCCTCGTGTGGTGCCTCCTACAAAGATTCTGTGTGGTGGGGGTCCCTGTGGTAATCCATGCCTACCCTCCCACTTTTTTCCCCCCCTCACTATGCCAAGTTGACACACGGGTCGGACCATGTGTCAAAAAGGGGGGATGTTAGCTATGATTAGCACACACTGGTTCACAAAAGGGTTTTCAGCATATGCTCAAAAGTATTGTCAAGCCTGTATGGTGTGTGCGACATAGGACATAATGCGGGCAGACCAGTCAGGGTCACCCAACAGGCAGCCCACCCACCACCCACTCGACCTCTTGAACACCTTATGATGGATTTTGTAGAGCCAACCCCATCTAAAGGTAAGAAACACTGTCTGGTGATAGTGGACACATGGTCAAAGTGGGTCGAAGTGTTTCCTACAAAGCAGATGGCATCAGTGGTGGCAAAAGCCCTTCTCCAAGAAATCATTCCACGATGGGGCATCCCAACAAAATCATCAAGTGACAATGGCACCCATTTTGTTAATCAGGCCATCCAAGAGGTCAGTGCTTATTTGGGCATAGATCTCAAAAATCCACTGTGCATATCACCCAGCCAGTGGAGGTGCTGTTGAGAGAGAGAATGGGACACTTAAAGCCAAATTGGCCAAAACTTGTGAAGACACAGGTCTTCCATGGACAAAAGCACTGCCTATTGTTCTGATGTACATGAGGATGAGGAGGAGGGCCTGCACAGGTTTAAGTCCTTATGAAGTTTTGTTGCTCAGAACCTCCACATATCGGAGCAGAACACCCGAGGGAGCCGCCTCCCTCAACCACCGTTTGTGAAAATGTCATGCTAACCTACTGTGTTAACCTCTCTCGTACCCTGTCTAGCATCAGACAACAGATGGCAGCTGCCTTGCCTCCTCCTGCCTCCAAGCCCCTGCACTCCCTGCAACCGGGAGACTTTGTCGTGGTGAAAGACTTCAGGAGAAAGCACTGGCAGGCTAAATGCTGGCATGGACCGTTCCAGATCCTCCTCACCACTCACACGGCTGTGAAATTGGCAGAACGAGCAACTTGGATCCACGCCAGCCACTGCAAAAGGGTACCAGCACCTGCAGAATCACAAACCACTGATCATGACACGAACACACCACTGACTTCAGTTGATTCTTAAGAAGTCCGATGCTGATCTGACACGACAGCTGAGTGTGAGCCGAGCGCCGCTCCTGTTGCTACGCTGACTAACAATACACCATACACGGATCGACAAGCTGAGCACACGCACACGGGTGAAATACTGAGATTTCACCATCGCTGGACGACGATGGAACAACCGGCACCATGGCATCCATTTAGATAGCCGGGCATGTGTGGGCTCATGGGTTCTCTGTGCTGTCTCTTGCTATTGACTTGCATCATTGTGTTTCCAATTCTATTTGTTCATGAGATTCCCACAGACTCCTACTTCTGACCCTCTGACTACGAGTACACCCATGACAAAAGCTCTCAAAATCCCTGTAAGACAACGCAGAGCAGCTGACTGGCGGTATTCCCCAACTGATCTGAGCGTCCCACCCTCATTGGCAAGTAACAAATGGTATCACTGGTTACTTTTCAACGCTAGGAAAGAAGCTCCAGCTAGCACATCGTGTCTTGCATGTTTTCTGAGACCATTGACTCAGTGACGTTTTGCCAATCACCGCCACACCCACATCAAAAGAATTTACAGTGTTTGCTTCGCCTTTCAAAGAGCCTCATTAAGACGGGTGTCTACGTAGATAGATCTAATTGTACACTTCATGTGTCCACTCCGTGTAAATATACCATCCCGAGTTACTGCAATCAGTCCATTTGTAATACATTGTGCGACTACGCTCTCATCTTGCCGGATGATTCTGGTGGTGATGTGAGCTACGGCTGACCGTGTACATCATGTCGCCACCACACCACCATATTAGGTCTGCAGGGGCATTAATCAGACGTGCGTGTTATCCTCCCATTCAGGTTTGTTTGTACGGAGGGGTCAATTTTTGGGGCAGGCAGTGTTTAGAGTATGCGGCGTCCGAAGGAGTGTTTACCGTAAGAAAAACTCACGTGCATCTGTCTGCATGAAGGTCAACCTCACACTTCTCACACCATTGTCTAATTTGCCTGTGACCCCGTCAGCTCCGGGGTTGGGCATGCTGGTAGGGTTTGCATGGGTGTGTGGTGCACAGTACTACATACACGTTTTTGCCTCCTGGCTTTGCTGGGTGTTGTTATTTAGCTAAATTATCGACCCCGCTCAAAATACTTCTACTTCCTCTGATTCTTCTCCCAGCGTCCTAAAACATCATACTTTGCGAGTAAAGACTTTTCACCTAGAGAGATACGCCAGTGATAAAAGTGGGGCATCGGGCTGCTCCCTTGGTACGGTGTCACTTTCCTCGCAGACCACATTGATATTACAGCTGACCTTTTCCATTACATGCAGGCAAATACTAAGGCACTGGACGGCTTGAATAATGCTGCACGTAATCATCGTGAAGTCATTATGAAACATGAGATGTTTTGGATTTCCTTTTTGCTTCGCAGGGTGGAATGTGTGCTGCTTTTAACCTGTTGTCTTCAGACTGTTGTGTCCTAGCTCCTGATCCTCATGCCAATATCACACAACTGGTCAACATTCTCAGCACAACAACTCAGTTTCAGGCCAAAGAACATGCTGGGTGGTCAGCATCCAAGTGGCTGCATGATGGGCCTTGGGGCGCACTGTTGTTCCAAATCTTAGCTCCAGTGGTGCTCTCCCTCGCTGTGTGTGGCTGCACTTTCCTTCTCATGTGTGTTAGAGCCTTAGTCCACTGCTATGTAGATCAAACTGTAGTAGTGATACACTATCTCACAGATAGTGAGACACTTGGGCAAACATTAGCATTTCATGCATTTTGTGTTCCTTTTTGTTCTGTGTTGTGCTATATCAGCTAACTCACTCATTGCTTTCTGTCCATCCAACTGTTAGTTGTACCTTTCTGAATAATTTACAAAAATGTTTGTCTGTCTCTTTGATGGACTTATGCCTGGTTACTCACAACCAGTCTGGTGCTGTGATAGAACATAATCTTTTGCATCAACCTTTTAAAGGAAACTCTAAGAGTGTTATCTTTTCCTTGTTTAATTTTTTGTGAGGGCTACAGGCTTTGAATCTCAGTTTGTTATAAGTTACAGGTTTTATTGGCTCTTTTTGGCTGTGAATTGTATCTTTTGTCTGTGTTGTGTGTTTTTTTTCCCCTCTTCTAATTGAGCCAGTCATTTTTGTTCCAAACTATTTTGAGATTCAGCATAACAGCATCTACTTTCATCCCTCCATATTCTGAGGGAGGTATAGTGTTAATTCCTATCGCTACGAGTAGTTCCCCCCCCCCCCCTCCCTAATCTGGTCTGTTCAAAAGTGCCATTCTGGGGAAATTTTAGGAGACCATCACCAGCAGTTGTTTTACAGGACCGGTTAACACTTTCTGACCTTCTACTACTAAAACAACTTACCATTGTCCTTGTGCAAGATCCCTCCTTTAGACTGTCATGAGACAGGTTAGTTTTACCCTACTGATGATGTGTTGTTGCAATAGTAATCCTGCTCAGTACGAGAGGAACCGCAGGTTCAGACATTTGGTGTATGTGCTTGGCTGAGGAGCCAATGGTGCGAAGCTACCATCTGTGGGATTATGACTGAACGCCTCTAAGTCAGAATTCCCACCTAGACGTAACGATACTATAGCGCCGCGGATCTTCGGTTGGCCCCGGATAACCGGCTTCGGTCTGTGAGTAGAGCCGTTCGTGACAGGGCTGGGGTGCGGCCGGATGATGGTCACCCCTCTCTTATCTTGCACCGCATGTTTGTGGAGAAGCTGGTGCTAAATCACTTGCAGATGACCTGATCCTGGGTCAGGGGTTCGTACGTAGCAAGGAGGGAGTAATAACGTGTTCCACACGGTGCTGGGCGGACAGATAATGAAGCCCAACAATTTCCTCCACATGGCCTGGGCGGACGCCTGGGTGCAGGGGGAACGGTCAACTTTGCAATGATCCGAAGCAGCGTGGCCACTCAGGCCGACAAGCACCTCACTGAGTGCGAGAGGAGGAAGGTGGTGCGCTCCATGTGCCACGACCCAGAGATGGCCGACGCTCTCCCCGAAAGAGCCCAGGCTTTTGAGACACGTAAGCTCAGGATGAAGGCCCTGAGGCTGAAGGATGAGACTGCCAATGCCCCTCCTGATCTGCCCACGGACAAGAGTAAAATATTATTTTATTTATATATATTATATATCCTTTGCGTGTGCACGAACATGTATGCGCGTGCACTCATAACATCCTGTTGTCTTATAGTAAATTTCCCTGAGGGAGCCATCTCAAAGGGATCAATAAAGTCAAGTCTAAGTCTAGTCCTCCTACTGTGTTCAATTTCTGTTGAAAGTAATTGTCTTTATACCCGACTAAGAACAGAGTGCTACAATACTGAATCACATCGTCCTGCATCTGCCCTGGAGGAGATCGTGTGCCGTGTGTTTTTTCGACATCATTTTTGACCGGTGTGCTTAATTGGAGAGCTACAATGGCCTCTTGCTATGGTGAGTTTCTTTTTCGGTTTATTTTATTTCTCTTGTTTTTAGCCCTTCTTTGCTATCTGTATGTATAGTATTTTCTTATGTTCTTACAGATCTTATTAGGAGACAGGACTTTGTTTTCAGAATCAGACAGGATGATAACTTCACTGTCTAGGCTCGGTGTAGGAGGGCTGAACAGAGAAATACTGCAGCAGGTGGAGAGTGACCCCGCACATAGGTTGCTTGATACTTTGTGCCACTAGTTGATGTTTATTTTTAACTATACAAAAATCAGTGCATGTATGTGTGTTTTAAATCTGAAAGGCCGGGTGATACAGAAACGAAGCAGGCCTGAAAAAAAGAAGATTGGATAACAAGGTGGCCAGACGGTGTCCGGAGAACACGCAATTACAAGAGTGCGCAGGACTGTCGGTAGAGCCAGACCAGGCCGCGGTAGCTGTTGAAAATCTTCGCCGTGTGTTAGCGGAGACGGAGCGCGGTCTTGGGGAGAAGGAGGAGACTCTCGTCTGAAGGTGCAGGACAGCTGACCGAAGCTCATCAGGGTGAAATCTGACCGCATGGTTTACACACCAGTTCTTGTATAAACGAGAACGTTAGCATGTCTGTATTGCAGGGTGGTAATTTGCTTATTGTGATAGATAATGAAATACAAGATTTAAATACATCATCCGTTAGTCTTAATACAACACCGATGTGTGAGCCCTGTTTAGAACACAATAAAAACAGATGCGGACACAGTAACTGGTTCAAAAGACCCAACTGACTGGATGTGGCCATATGGTAAAACTATTGCATGTTAAATTCAATAAATTAGAGGAAACTAACAAAATATTAGGACATCTGATTTTGACACCGCAAAAAAATCAACAAATTTATTAGAACATGTGGTGGTAAACACAAAGATTGGAAGAGGGATTAGATCATCTTAATAAAACCCAAACAGAGTTATTGTGCTTAATCTGTTCAGATTGGCCAACGACTGAAAATAGAGTTTAGGAACTGGTCATAAACTAGCCCGAAACATGTCCCCACCAAGAAAAATTTAAAGCTAACGACGGAATCATTATTAAAGGCGGATGATAAGTTTCCCTCTTATTGATTGTGTTGAGATGGTTGCACACGCAAAGGCTGCTTCTTTTGAGGATGTTGTGTTGTCCGAGGCTGAGATTGAACGGGTTGATGCTGTTTGAGTAATGTCTGAGGAATGGTAACCTTCTTTCTGAAGATGTTATAGAAGCCTATAATAATGCAATGTCTAATGCTGAGTTTCAATGGATTATAAAAAACGGCTGAGGAATATAATGGGAATAATGGAGATCTTTTTGATGTGATAAATATGAATGGACCAGCCGATAATGCCCTCACTGCCGCTGCTGCTGATAATGTTTTTATACGCAATGCTTGTGCACCCACTGTCGCTGCTGCAGTTGCTGATGTTGTTAAAACAAATTTGTTAAGTGTAGTAGAAGAGAGCCCCAAATTCCAACAATGTGGAACGGGGAAACCTGTAGGGAGCAGTGTTCCCCACTCTTCCTCCTCCACCACCACCGCAAGCTCATGGCGCTAGCAGTAGTGTCAGAGAAATGCCCTCCTCTAATGCTTCTGAATTGCTTCAGCGTCTCGATTTTAGAGACATTGATCTTAATAACAGAGCGAGTGCCTGAAAGAGTCAGGGAGAGGCTGACAGGTGTAATTAACAGAGCCTTAGAGAACTCACCAGCCAATAGTGTTAAATGTTGTGTTGAGCGGTCCCTCCCTTGCTAGTGATGTGCAGGCTGTTTTAAACGCAGACAACAGCTACAATGTAGACCTGTTTACAGAAGGGTCACAGGCTTTACAGCACAGTAATGACAGAGCTTTACAGAGCAATGACTTTAACTTCTTTGAACTGACGATGAGTTTATTGGAGTTTATTGTTATGGTTGCGCGTGGTCAAAGCGAGGGCATCCGTCTAAGATTGGGGAAACGTTGCGTATAATGAAATTTTGTCCAAAAAGGGGTGTTTTCTGTATAGCTCACATGACAGGGGAAACAACTTGTGTTTCTCTCTGTCTAGCACACTATGCTAATGCTGCCGGGTCTGAAGCAAAAGAAATCGAACACGCAAGACAGTTGCACAATGCGGTTGTTTTTGATCACACACACACGGTGTCATTAAGTGACATAACATTTAGATGTCTCTCGAATTTGGCTATCGTGTTCCATCACAACACAGGGCGTAAACGCCTGCAGTATTTCCAGACACAAGATTCCCCACATCCACAAACAATTTGGTTATACCTTCTGGACAAACACTATTTAATTGAAAACAAGACAGGTTTTTTTGGTGCTTCTTATGTCTGTCAAGACTGTTACAGCACATAATCCCCTGCTTCACAACTGTAAATAGATGCAATGTCTGTTTTATACAGTGCCATAGTCACCACAGAACCAGTAGTAGTGGTGCAAAATGTCTTGACTGTAAAAGGATCTGCACATCACTGTTTTAATCAGCATAAATAAAGAAACAAGGCACAACGCTGTACCATGTAACACATTGAAATACTGCGAGCTGTGCGGTTAAACATACAATGTCGGTCAAAAGCAACACAAGCGTGCAGCTGCTGTTTGTTCTCATTGTGGTGAGCACAGATTGGATAGCAATGTAACGCACGAGTGTTTCATACAACTAGTTAAAAAACAAGAACCAACCAAAAAAAAAAGAAAAAAAAAAAAAAACAAAAAATGATTTTGAGACCCGTTACCATAACAGCAGGCATGAGGCAAATTTCGTGTGTGCAATGGACATTGATGGAAACAAGTTTTGTTTTAACACCACGAATTGCATCGATGCCTTTGTAAGGCGCTACAGGCAACCGAAATACCACGACTACACATTCATAGTGCACAATGCTTTGGGTTTTGACAACTACATATTGTTGGAATACTTTGTAAAACAAGGTATCACCCCTCTTGTGACTATGTATGCGCCTGCCAAAAAACACCCGCTGCCTTAGGCTTTGAGGATATGGAGAAGGGGTATTTTCCTCACAATGTTTAACACCTGTGAAAATGAGTATTACTCAGGAAGTCACCCTGATCCTTCATACTACGGGTAGGACACCATGACCGACAGTGAGAAAACCGCTTTTATGTAGTAGTATGTCAGTCCACAATGACAAATTCAACTTTCAAACAGATTCGACGTTACTGTGTCAATGTAGAGGTGTTGCGCAAGGCGTGCCCAATTTACCGTGAAACATTTCTCAGTGCACTCAGCTAGACCCTTTTGCGTTTACAACTCTTGCATCTAGCTGTATGGAAGTTTTCAAAACGCTGTTTCTCCCCAGAGACACGCTGGCTCACTTACGATGGAGCTTACACCAATCAGAATAAGGTGTACTTTGACGTGTCCATGCAGTGGATCAAGTATGTGGCTCACACTGAAAACAGATTAGACACGATCTCAATTATGGCAAGCAGGCAGTTGTAGCTGCGTTACACCCATCGACAAAGTGTGGCTCAAATACCTGCCATAAATTTGTGGGCTGCTTTTCTTTCTCCCCCCCCCCGGCTGTGTCAAATGTCATGTTCAGGCTGAAAACTTTGTCGCAAAAGTCTTATATGGTGAAATATTTTGCTAGTTTAATGACAAAACAGTTGCGTTTAAAAAAAAAAAATTAAAACCTCCACGTGCTATGGGTTGTGGTGATGTGGGAGTGCGAATGGCAGGCGTTAAACTCTTGCTCCTCAGTCCAGGCATTTCTGGCTGGCTACAAAAAACCTCAACGCCTCAACCCCTAAAAAGGCTCTCTTCAGAGGTCGTACAAATGAGATATCACAGAGAACGGTGGGGAAAAAAAAAAAAAAAACCCCACACGTGACTTTGTATCCATCAACTGCTACTTTGAATTCGTAAAGTGTACGGTGCTTCCACCAAGAGGGCTGTTTCACCCGTTCTGTTCTGCCTTACAAGTGTCACAGCAAGTGCCCGGCTCATGTTTCCTCTATGCGGTACGTGTGCTGAAGAGTTGAAATCAGACCGGTGTGTGCACAGTTATGATGAAAGGCAATTGTCTGGAGTGTGGGTCTCCTTTGAGCTCCAAAAAGCAATAGAAAAGGGGTACCAGACTGTGTCCATTTATGAAGTGTGGCATGAAGTGTATGCCTTCCTGTGGGTTAATCACCGACCCAGCCCGATTCACGCAGCTCATGTTATGCGACTATTGTAACGCGAGTCAGTTTTGTTTCATCTCTGATGATGTAGCTATAACGCAGTGGTGTCACGCAGACAGTTGAGCCTCCAGGATAAGCAATGTTAATGTGTTTATAGGAGCCATGACAACTGCCCACGCTAGACTCATGTTGTACGACCTGCTGGATAAATTGCAGGAACGCGTGCTGTATTGTGACACTGACAGTGTTATTTTTACATCACAATGTGGTGACTGGGTCCCTCCCTTAGGTCCGTATCTGGGAGATTTAACCGATGAAATCAATGACTGTGATGTTTCTGGTCTGTGAGAGGAAGACTACATCACTGAATTTGTGTCGGGAGGCCCAAAGTGTTATGTGTATCGCACGCAATCAGGCAAGAAACAGGTCAAATGCAAAGGAGTGACACTAAATGCTGAAAACGCATTGGTGGTCACGCATAAGTCTCGTGGGTTTAGTTCGGTCCTTTGTGACAAATCAAAATTCAGACGGACACCTAATAACGGAAGCGGATACGATCAAGCGCAAT
Organism: Scortum barcoo; assembly: GCA_023238725.1. Classification (NCBI taxonomy): domain Eukaryota; kingdom Metazoa; phylum Chordata; class Actinopteri; order Centrarchiformes; family Terapontidae; genus Scortum; species Scortum barcoo. Next base: position 25,951,351 of record CM041552.1, read on the forward strand.
AAAAAGTTCCATTTAAAGAATGAGAGAGTTTAAGAAGGTCCAAGTGGTGTACAGCAAGCGTAGGGTGCTGAGTGATTACACCACATTACCTTATGGATTCTGAACCAGACCGAGGGTTTGATGCCAGGCTGCAACACCTATTTAGTTTAGTGGTGAGCGGTCCTTCCAATTGTGGAAGGACATTTTTTGTCAAGAGTGTTATCGAAAACGCATCGAGGGTTATTTCGGCTTGTATTCATAGCATTGTTCACGTCTACTCATGCTGGCAGCCTTTATATGATGAACTCCTTAAATTAAGGGAAATTAACTTTGTGAACGTTTACCAGAATCTCTGTGCGACGACACGCTCCTGCCCCCAAACACTATCTACTTATTATAGACGATTTAATGAACGATGCCAGTAACAGTCCAAAATGTCTTTACCAAATATGTTCATCATTGGAATCTCAGTTGTATACATCTCGTACAAAATCTATTTATTCAAGGCAAGGCCAGTCGAACTATTAGTTTAAACACCAATTACCTTGTACCCTTACCTTACCCTAGAGATAAATACCAGATTACCTTATTGGCCAGACAGATGTTTCCGGGTAACAAATATTTTTTTAGAGGCCTTTAATGATGCCACCAGCTCCACCTACAGTTATCTCCTCAGATTATAAAGTAAAGACCCCGGATTATTTAAGACTCAGATCGGCTTTGCTATCGCATCAGTCGGTCGTGTATGTACCTAAAAAGCACAGGGGTGATCATGCCGTCACACATAAGAGGAATCTGGCCCTGTTGGAGTTATTATATAAAAATGCTGCCGCGTGTGCGTGATGCCAACGTAGACTTTATAAATGCATTGTGTGAAATAGCTCTCAATGTGCTGTGAGGTAACATTCTGCTGACTGACAACTAGTACAGGCATTTGAAAAAGACGACAGACTAGTTACAGATAAAGTAAACATCCTGAATCAGCCTCATACGAATGTGTACGAGAAAGCAAAAAAAGTATGCGGTTGTTTTGCAGCAGTATCTGGCGGTGGTGAAGGCAGGGAGAACGTGAAAAGGGTGTACTAACTTTATCCCTTCCAGAGAGCAAAAGTGATGATGCAGGTGTTTTAGGTCTCAAGCTCCCTGTAGCTGAGGATGGTGGTGGTGGGGATACTGTCAAAGACCGGGTTGCTGAAGGGGTTTTAAAAAGGCATGCCTAAAGTAGGAAAAATGTCGAGCACATTTTAGACCTGATCAAGAAATGTAATATCGTGGACGGATCAAGGAGAAATTTCTGCTAATTTACCTTTAAAATGTTTGTGGTTCTCTTGTCATGTGCTCTGTTATGGTTTTTAAATAAACCCCCCCCCCCAGTTCTACATCAGTTCTACAGAGAGCTACACGTCACCAACAACATTTTTCCCCTATGCTTAAAATATATTATACACATCCACGCTCACTGCATTTCTTTGCAATGTCATTTCAAAGCAAAAAAAAAAAAAATAAATAAATAAATAAAAGTTTGTTATCACATCTTTGCTGGCACCACATGCACGGCATGCGATCTCCTCTGGGCAGATGCAGGACGAAGTGATTCAGTGCTGTAGCGCCCTGTCTTTATACCCGACTAAGAACAATTACTTTAAACAGAACTTGAACACGGTAGGAGGGGTCATGATTTACCTGTGGTGGGAAATACCTGAGTGGTTGGTCACGTAGCCACGCAAACAATAGTGGTCATTCATTAGCACACCTGGGATTCGGCCTTTATCTTTTTTTTTTTTTTTCCTCTTTAAGACAAAAAGGATGTCTGAACCGTGGGAAAACCTTAATCTGGGGAGTGATTAGCGCGTCTTGTCTAAGTGGAAATACACGGATGCACGTACGCCTGAATAGTATTCATTCGTGTGGACGCCACAGATTCAGCCTACTGCAGCGCTGACACTTATTTCACAATGTACTTCTACTATATGTACTTTTAACAGTCTAAAGTTAAATTCTGACTTAAATTCTTCACAGATGGTCTGTCATGTAGCCCTGCAAACACTATTGTTCATTAGCACATTATACACCTGGGTTTCGCCCTTTATCATCACTTTACTATAAGAAAGTAGGATGTCTTATATTACCCCTGTGGACACACACAAAAACTGGGTTGCAGGGTTGGGGATAGTAAAGACAGTGGTTCACTAGCTACCAGACAGCCAAATATCAGATGAATCAGGAAGTTAAAACACCAGTGTTAGAACCAGCAGAAGAGGCAGCACCACATGTGCTCCTGCCAGAATGTGATCTGCATAGTATCTACATCTGGGAGACAGATTAAAAGGATTACAGGTTGGAGCAATAATAAACAGTCATGTTAATTTGGCTACTTCAATACAGCTCAGGATCTAGAGGCACAACACCTAAAGACCAATAGAGAACAACTTGTTGAATGTGCACTAGCTGCAGGGGTGATAGCAGCGCTGAAAGGAGAATTTAGAATGACTAATACTAGTTACTTAGTATAACTTGAGTAGTGGGATTGCTTTGTTGAAAAGGTTAGTTATATCGACCGATTTCCTGAAATCTACATTAGTATTTGGTATTTGATGTTATACAAGTACCATGTGTCAAAACTGAATGTCTGATATACACCTTTACTGCAAACAATATTGGTAGCAGTTCTTTATCACCCACCATCTTCTCTCTTTAGAGAGAATCTTGTGAATTTACTTGAGTATCTGGAGCCACATACCATTATTGTGATGGGGGGATTTCAGTGAAAACCTGCTAACATCTAAAACAATGTGACTTCATGACACAGAGAGGCTTTGTTCAACATGTTTCAGAAGCCACAACAGCAAAAGGGACACTAATTGATCATGTGCAAGATCAAACACCACATCTTGACATGAGCTGTGTTGTGCTGCAAACCTGCTACTACCATTTGCCATTTGCCCAAACCCAAACCTAAACACAGGAGCTGAATGTCAGGGAAGAAACACAAACTGACAAAGGAAAGGGACTGTATATATATGTAGTGTGGGTGATGGGGAAGTGGAGACAAGGTGAGGAGACTAACAGGGAACAGGTGAAGGAAATCAGGGTGGAGCAGAACAATCTAAGAGGCAGGAAACACAGGCAGGAAGTAAAGTGACAGACATGTTAGGAGTGGAAGAATACAAATAAAACAGACAAATACAAGGAGAGGGAAAAGGAAATAAAACAACAAACACAGGACACAAGGACAGAGAGACAAACGGGAAAAAGAGAAAACACAAGGCAGGATCATGACACTACAATCTTTAGAACAAAGGTTACAATCACCATCTCCTCCTCCTCAATGTTTTTAACAGATCCACAAAAAAGAGCTCATAGAAAGTTCGGGTCTGAAACAAAAAAGTAACGTATTAAACATATTAAACTAAGAATCTGGATAATTAAAACATTTATTCAAATCAGACCAGTTTTAATTTCCATTATTCCATCATTATTTATCCACCGTGAAAGTATATAAGTATATGGACAGTATACTGTATGCTCAGTTTATTTTTCATTACACACACGTAGACTTCGAAAACGATACAGTCTGAATGATAGTGTGATTTATATTGACTGGTGTGTATTTCTTGTCAATTTCAAATCTCTCTTCTGTCAAATCATTTTACTGTTTCAGTAACTCGTCTTAAGGTGTAAACAAAAACTAAGCAGTCATTTTCAGAGAGATGAGAATCATTTTGAGGATAGTGTGTTAAACTGCATCAGTGTGAAAACTGTATAAAGATTATCTGTCTGTGCTTACAGGGGAACATGCCATCATTGAATAAACTGTTACTAATGGACAATAATGCAGCACGTTGCAGGATGAGAAAAGTTTGATGTCCACAGATTAGAACAGTTCAGAGACTTTAACTGTCTTTTACTGTAATCTCAACGTACAAGCAGAGCCAATGTTGATTTAAGTCAGGTATGTGAGTCCAGTGTTGAATGGAGTCTTTTATACCAAAAACATTGTACTTTCAGAAATATTATTTCTAATGTTTCTAACATGATCTTGATTCATTAATAATGTACCATTCATTCAATGCAGAAATCTTTGACAGTCAAGTGTTTTTATCTCGTAAGAAAAATAATTCTTCTAAAATGTAACAAAAACTATTAAAGTGTTGCTAAATCTGAGTATCTTGTGCTTTTTTGTGCTCTTCAGAAACATACAATTCTATCAATATACTTTGTACTACAAACATTTTTCTAGATTACTAATGAAAATACAGTTAATAATTCTGCAATAATGTACACTGAATACCTCCAAAGGAAAACATTTAGCAGGTTTAGTTCAACATATGATCTCTTGTTAGCTTTTCCACTGATGCTTTAGTGCTGCAGCACTGAAACAAATACATCTGTGTCTCAGCTGGATCCCTCCTTGCTCTATGCAGCACCCAGTTATTATTCAATACACATCCTATAAGTTCATTTGTTTTAATGGAGTCCTAGCACAGCAGGTAGTTGGACGACCGGACCTTTTAAGCCTTTTGATTGGATGAATGATTATTGACTGATTACTCCCAATCTCCCGCTGTCATCAGACACAATTAATAACCTCTGTAATGAAATAATTGAGTGTGTGAGTGAGGGGTGATGACACATCATGATGGAGAATCTCTCAGTCTAATATTAGTTTCATAGTTTGACGCTGATCTGCATTAACTCAACATGGTTTGTATTTACATGAGACTGAAGCTTTTTAACAATAGTATTCTCTGATAACTGTCGCCTGAAGTCCAATAAAACATGAGCACGAACTGCAGCTTCTAGTGAATCCACTTCTTTCAACAACAACAACTGATTATTTTAGGCCTCAGAAAGATGGTGTTTATTGCAAAGTAAAGCAATACAGACACCAACTTTACTGTGTCATTTACTTTACTGACTCATTGTATAGCTTCACTACACAAGCTCTGATAGTGTGACATTGCTGCATAAGTATACAAGTCTCTGATTTGACCTCTCAGGTCAAATATTCTCCACTTTGATGAATGTAAGCCAGCATGAAGTCACAGCACTCTGAAGTGTAGCAGCAACTTCAGGAAGTAAAGTTCTCATCATTGTATTTAACCTTTGAACCTTTTTGTTCAAATGAGCCGTCTGCTGCAATAATTAAATTATGGAATGCATTTTCTTTACTAAATTTACAATTCACACTACAAATGAAAGGTGATGTGTAAAATAGTCACACTGCAGCAACAGAACAAATACTGTAAATAAGTGTGCTGGAATATTATTAGCTGAGACATATTTCAATATATTTGGAGCAGATACACAATAATATTCACTTAAAGGGAAGTGTTGGTGAGCATCTCATTTTTTATCTGACACATCCAACCAGTCCGACACATCAGTCCAAACAGCTCATTAGTGCTTTGGGACTGTGCGACTCATTAAGGGAGATGTGATCAGATCAAGGATCCAACATAAACAGAGCTCTCTGACTATCAGTCTTCCTCTTGCTGTCTCTTTGTCTCTCTCTCTGTCTCTCACTGTGAACTCAATAACAAACAAATCGCTCATTAAAGTTACAAAGCTTCATTTGTCTTAATTAATTGGATGAATCCTGGAGAAAAGAGCATCCGCGCTCCCCTGATGAGCAGTGAAATACCAGACTACAAGCTTCAGTCAGCTTGAGCTGCAGCAGTGCAACATAAAGGAGCCTCATCTTGGTTTAAACTGCACAGCTCTGAACATTTACACCATGCACTGTGTGCTATCACATCAACTGCCTTTTTAAACACATCTGTGTTTATAGTCCTGAGCACACCCTCACCTCCATCCCATCATCACAAGAGCTCTTCATTCTGCTGCCTCATAAACAGAAAATCAACATACACAAATAAATACATACATTCATCCTTAGAAATGAATACATTTGATTTTTATCACGAGATTTCTTCCTCCCATCTGCTCTCAGCTCACCTGAGCTCAGTGTTTCTCACTAAGCCACAGCTCAGCCTTTATTACGTTGCTTTCTTAGAGAAATCAGTGGAGGGTGTAGTGTCACGTCAGGTCTGTTAGTCTGTCTGTTTTGTCTTGTTTCCTGTCTGGCTTGTTTTATTTTGAAAATACTAACTTTCCTCTCGTTTTCAGGTCCCTAGACTTCCTGCTCTTGTGTAGTTTCCCGCCGTTGTGATTGTCTGCCCCCGCCCCTGATTGTTTCCACCTGTTCCCCATTACCTCATGTGTATATTGTCGGCGTCTTCCCCTGTCCTGTGCCAGATTGTCTCATCATAGTACTAGAGTTTCTGTTTGTCGAGCCTGAAAAGATCTGGAGTTTTAATTAAATACTTTAAAATCTTTGACTTTGTGTCAGAGTCTGCATTTGGGTCCTCCTGCAGAGGGTCAGCAGAGTGGGAGTGGGCTCAGATTGTAAATTAATGAGAGGAAACATTTCAACACCTCAGTGAGAAACACACAGGATGAGAAGTGGTGATAACATCAGGACTATTAAGCTCTGTGTTTTGTGTTCCAGCAGATAATCATGTTTCCACCACAGAAACCTATTAACCACAACATGGACGGAGCCATCAAAGATCAATACTCTACAATGAAAAAGTTACAAAAAGAAGCTGAGTTGTCTGAAATTCTCCCTCTGGTGTCTCTGAGCCATGCACTGTTTTCCTGATTCATCTCTAACAGTCTCTCTGTTCAGCAACAGTATCAGTCAACATTCATTCAAAATCAACAATAAAACGAAACATTTGAACTATCAATCAAGCTGAAATGAGTTTAAAGGAAAACTGTTTTATTCAAATTAAGTTTATGGATAAAAGTTCAAGAGTAGAAACTCTAACTGGGAACTTGTGACTGCAGCATCTGAAGACCTGATGGTGTTGTTCTCACTCACACTGATTTTATCAGAGTCCAACTGAGCTGCTTCTGTCACTGCTCCATTAACAAACATTCATAATTCCTGAGAGCTGCTGTACTTACAGTCTGCAGAGCGTCATTACTTCCTGCTGACATTTCATTACAGAAGTGGACCAGAGAGAAGATGGGGAGAAAGTCAAGCTTGAAAACGTTAAGGATAATTTTTTTTTTTTTTTTTTTATAATCCAAGCAAGACTTTACATAAACCGGCCAGAACACATTTTGTCAGAAACAGAGTTTTTGTCCCTCGACCTTTAAACCAATTCCAAGCTGATCATCTTTGCGATATGCAAGCCTTGGCAGAACATAATGATGGGTTTATTTATTAACGGTCATTGACGTGTTTTCCAAAAAGGCTTACGCCCGTGTTTTGAGGAGAACCTGCCACAGAGGTGGTGAGGGCTTTTGAATCAGTCTTTCAAGACAGTCAGATCCCTGAAAAGCTACAAACGGACGCCGGTAAAGAATTTTTCAACAAGACTTTTGAGGCTCTGATGAAAAAAACACGGCATCGTCCATTTCTCCACGGCCAGCGATCTCAAAGCCTCTGTGATGGACTCCTCCCTGTTTATGAACTGCAAGATTATGACGGTGAGCCTATCGAGGGATCCTTTTACAAGGCCGAGTTGCAGAAGGTCAAAATAGACCGGGACAAGATGTACGCTGTGGAAAAGATGTTGAAAAGGCATACGGTGCGGGGTGAATCGCAGGTGTTGGTGCGTTGGAAGAACTGGCCTGAAATTCAATAGCTGGGTCAAGGCCTCTGACTTGAAAAACATTTAAAAAGCCCCCCGGTTGAGGCTTCCTCGCGCATTTGCATCATGGACGCGGTCACCAACGAAGGGTTCTATGTGACCCTGCCCTCCAACATGAGTAAGGAAGTGTTTTAAAGATAACACCAGCTCGAGTTTCACAGTGGATTTAGGCTATTGAATTGAAGGGGAAATGGTTAGTGAGTCTATGCAAAATCATTTACCCACAGACTTGGTGTACTCTCCCCTCGCATAACTCTTATTTCAAAGTCAGTAGGGTGGGGGACGAACCGCAACCTGCGGTGATTCAGAGGTTCGGCAACGTATTATGACAACCCAAAAGACCTTGGGGCAGCTAGTACCCTTTCTCAAAGTACAACCCTACATTTCATGCCTCTTACAACCCCATGACCAGACGCATTGATTTCAATGGCATCGGTCGGCATAAAATTCGTGTCCACGCCCCCCTGGCTTACATGCTGGGACTGAAAATAGGAGAATGGTGGACTCTCTAACCGTTCAGCTCCCTACCCCTGCGATCTGAGAATTGGGACTTATAACCTGTTTACACAGATCATTCAGTACCAACAGGTGGGTGACAGTTACTCACCTCTGCTGGGAGTGAACGTAAAAGGCGATTTTGGAGACGTGGTGAACATTAGGTACCACACCGTTCACTACACACCGGTATCTAAAGCTCACATCAAAAGTATTCACATTGAGATCAAGACGGATCGTAACAGGTGCATTGACTTTGTTTATGGAAAGAGTATCGTGAAGCTCCACTTTAAACTGGCTGTGTAAATAAAATAAATAAGCTAAAAAAAAAAAAAAATTATGGAACTCCATTGAGAGGACCCTTTGCGCTTTGTCGCCTATTATGAAAATCAAGCAGGCGGTGCTCTGGCCGGTTTTTACAGCTCACCCATGATGTACGGCTGGGGAATCGGATCCATCTTTTCAAAACTGTTCTGTTTCATCTCCCCTCTGATGAAAAGAGGTTTCGCCATTGCCAAGCCTCACCTGAAATCCGCCGCCTACCAACATCGTCTCAGATGTTGTGAAAGAAGCGGCGGGGAGAATAGCCGGTCCATCCCGGCAGGAGGGATCTGGAGGGATTATGGTCCTTTCGCGCAAGTAGAGAGACCTCCGGGGGATCGACTCCCTCATAACCGCAGGCAACCTCGCAAGAAGAGATCAACAAACCTAAGAAGAAGTCCACATCTTCTAAACACGGCTGAGATGGCTGATCAGAAGTCACCCGAGTGCACACTGGCGGAGCTGGATTTATTCTGAGCTCCCATGACTCAGCTCTCGATCGAGGATAAGCTCTACACCGAAATTCTCCCTCTGTCGGCCATCACAGACGGGGGGCCCCATGGAGAAAAATATTTGGATCTGAACGACACCCTGCTGTACGTTCGCGTTAAAATCACCTGATCAATTACCCGCTCAATACAATGTTCAGTCAATGTGACATCACCCTGGGGGATCGGCTGATTTCCCAATCTAGTGCACCACTCACCCATACCGAGCTATGATTGAAACCCTTCTCAACTTCTCCGAAGATTACTCTCAAGAGTCAATTTAGCGTGGGGCTTTTTTACAAAGACACGGCTGGAGCGATGAACTCCTTCGCCCTCAACAGTTCTAACCAAGGATTCAAAGCCAGAGCCGCCCACTCTAAAAATTCAAGGGAAGTGCACCTGCTGGGTCCTCTCCACGCCGACATCCTTTTCTGCGAGAGACTCCTTTTTAAACTGGGTGGACCTGAGAATTAAACTCATCTGAGCCAGCGACGCCTTCTGTCTCATGGGAGCCGCAGACACTACATTTTGTCTGAACATTTTGGGAGCCTCTCTGTTTGTCAAAAAGACCACCGTCTCTCCGGCGGTGCAGCCCTGCAGAGAGCCAACGCCCTCTACCCCCCTCTCACGCGTGACAGTCAACCTTCTCCATCCCGCCAATTCCAGGATCTGCAATCAGGATAACCTCTTTTTGGGACCCATACCTAAATACCTGGTGCTGGGCATGGTGCATCATGAAGCCTTCACAGGAAAAAAACCTGTCTCCCTTCAATTTCATCCACAACGACGTGGAATACCTAGCCCTCTGCCAGGACGGTAGGCAGGTTCCGGCTAAAGCTTTTCAGCCTCAATTTGGCCAGGGGATTTCGGTCAGAGAGTTTTACAACATGTTCATCGCCACAGGCAGACACCTGAAAGACTTGCCCCTAAGTATCAACCATAAAGAATTTAACGAGGGGTACTCCCTGTTTGTGTTCAATCTTGAGCCGTGCGAAGACAGCGATGCTCTGTCCCCCGCCTCCACCGGAAATTTAAGACTGGAGATGAGATTCAGGCAAGCCCCTCCTCCACACCACCACACTCGTGGTGTACGCCTGTTACTCTTCAATTCTCAAAGTGAATTCAAAGAGGCAAGTGCTGGTGGATTACTACTGAATGAAAGAACAAAATAAAAATGAACAAAGTCTTTTGCATCATCTGTTGGGAGACGTGTTTTGCGGCGTATGGGCTTCGGATCAACTTTGCTTTCTGACACGCTCCTTTAAACCTCCCGCTTATTTTATTCGTCAACACCCATCCGGCTCACATGCCCGGTGAGCATTGGCTCACCTTGACTCTGGAAAAATGAGGCCACCTTTTTTGACTCTTTTGGCTTCTCTCCAGACTACGGCCCCTACCCCCCCTACCCCACCAACATCTTGGAGTTTCTGCAACGTCGCTCCAGTCGCATATTCTACCACAATCAACAGCTCCAAGACACTCTTTCACTGGCGTGCAGTCAGCACTGCATGTATTCTTTGTCATAGAGCATGCGGGTTATCTTTGGAACAAGTGTTATCTTTGTATCAGAATGAGGCAGAAAATGATGCCATCGTTACCCAATTTGTTCATAAATATCAACAATGTATTAGAAATCATAATTAAAGCAGCATTCAACATGGAACCTGCTCTTTACAAATGTTTAAAGATTGTCATTATGTATTAAAAAAAGAACCAAAAAAAAAACCTCTGTACAATTGAAATGTGATAAAAGGCTTTTATTGAAAACAGCATAAAGTGTTTTTGTTTTGCTTTGCTTTTTTCCATATATGGGCATGAGGGTTTTTCACAAAAGAGAGGGGGATGTTGAGGTCTGTCAGAGTTTGTAAGAAATTCATCCAGCCTCTGGGTGGTGGTGTACGTGTTCATCCAAATCGTCTTCGGCCGTCCGTCTGGAGGACTCCGGTTGAGCTGATGTGGTGAGACGAGAAACATTTTCTGAGACATTTTATTTTCTGATGATTCCTCCCTAGAAGGTTTCCGAGGATGGGAACCGCAGCTGACAAAAGAGGAAGGATGAATCCCCCCCTGATTGTTTCAAAGTCTGACGTTTGCATTTTATAGCCGCCTTTTTATCAGCCAGCAAGTAGATTACGTTTCTGTGCCTTTTCAGCTTTTTGTATTGAGCAGAGGAGAGAGGAATGTTTCCCTTTAAAACATTTTAAAGCAATCTCACAGAGAGCCCTAAGAAAATTTGGGGAAGAATGGGCGAGTGTCTCGCCGCTTCTGAGGCGTGGCTTGGTAAAGAGCTTGCAGTAGGGGCGCGTTCCTTGTCAGGGAAGACATAGTGAATTACTGCGATTTCGGGAGATAAACGGCAGGCCACTGGCCTGGCAGTAGACCCGTCCTCAGTCTGTAGTTTTCTGGGCAGGAGGGCGTGAGGTCGAGTATTAAATACCCGCAAGGGTCTTTTGGAAGCGTCATCAAAACTTTCCATAAAAAAGGCATTCTGAGAAGGGTAGATTTGATGAGCTAGTATTTTTATTTGTAATTTATCTCGAGGGTTTTTAAACAACACCAGATAGTTACTGTTTAGACTTATAGTACGGCTGTGTTTACCTCGCTGAAATACATTCTGGGTCAGCAGAAAGACGCTCATATTTCTATGATGCCTGTACGGTGTAAATTTTTACCACTTCCGGATGCTCTGAGGCTTGGAAAATAACGTCGTCCAGTATGATCAAATGGGTTTTTTTCAGGCGGAAACAGATCTGCATCATCAAAGGAATCAGGCAATCCTTCAACAAATTTAATGTTTTTATTCAACTTCTGCCCCTCCTTGAACCGCCACCTTACTGTGGTGGAGGGGTTTGTGTGCCCGAATGATCCTAGGAGCTATGTTGTCGGGGGCATTACGCCCCTGGTAGGGTCTCCCATGGCAAACAGGTCCTAGGTGACGGGCCAGACTAAGAGCGGTTCACAAGCCCACCATGGATAAAAGAAGAACAAGGACCGTTACATGTCGCCCGGATTGGCGTTACCAGGGGCCCCACCCTGGAGCCAGGCCTGGGGTTGGGGCTCTGCAGGCCGCGAGCGCCTGGTGGCCGGGTCTTTGCCCACTGGGACCCGGCCGGGCTCAGCCCGAAATGGCGGCGTGGGTCCGCCTTCCAGTAAGTAGGCTCACCACCCGCAGGAAGGTCCATGAGGGGCCGGTGCAATGTGGTTTGGGTAGCAGTCGTGGCAGGGTAAAATGGGGCCTCGACGAGACCCAATCCCTCGGACCAAAACTCTGGCAATAGGGACATGGAATGTCACCTCGCTGGGGGGGAAGGAGCCTGAGCTTGTGCGGGAGGTTGAGAGGTACCGGCTAGAGATAGTCGGGCTTCACCTCCACGCATAGCTTGGGCTCTGGAACCCAGCTCCTTGAGAGGGGCTGGACCCTCCACTACTCTGGAGTTGCCCAGGGTGAGCGGCGGCGGGCTGGTGTGGGCTTGCTTATAGCTCCCCAGCTCAGCCGCCATGTGTTGGAGTTCACCCCGGTGAACGAGAGGGTCGCTTCCCTGCGCCTTCGGGTTGGGGATAGGTCTCTTGCTGTTGTTTGTGCCATACGGGCCGAACAGCAGTACAGAGTACCCGGCCTTCTTGGAGTCCCTGGGAGGGGTACTTGATAGTGCTCCGACTGGGGACTCCATTGTTCTACTGGGGGACTTCAACGCTCACGTGGGCAGCGACAGTGATACCTGGAGGGGCGTGATCGGGAGGAACGGCCTCCCCGATCTGAACCCGAGAGCGGTGTTCTGTTATTGGACTTCTGTGCTAGTCACGGTTTGTCCATAACGAACACCATGTTTGAGCATAAGGGTGTCCATCAGTGCACGTGGCACCAGGACACCCTAGGTCGGAGGTCGATGATCGACTTTGTTGTCGTTTCATCTGATCTCCGGCCGTATGTCTTGGACACTCGGGTAAAGAGAGGGGCTGAGCTGTCAACCGATCACCACCTGGTGGTGAGTTGGATCCGCTGGCAGAGGAGGAAGTTGGACAGACCTGGCAGACCCAAACGTATTGTGAGGGTCTGTTGGGAACGTCTGGCCGAGCCCTCTGTCAGGGAGGTCTTCAACTCCCACCTCCGGAAGAGCTTCTCACAGATTCCGAGGGAGGCTGGGGACATTGAGTCCGAGTGGACCATGTTCTCTGCCTCCATTGTCGACGCTGGCAGTTCGAAGTTGTGGGACGCAAGGTCTCTGGTGCCTGTCGTGGCGGCAACCCCTGAACCTGGTGGTGGACACCGGAAGTAAGGGATGCTGTCAGGCTGAAGAAGGAGTCCTATCGGGCCATGTTGGCCTGTGGGACTCCTGACGCAGTTGACAGGTACCGGCAGGCCAAGCAAGCCGCAGCCCGGACGGTCCTGGAGGCAAAAACTTCGGGTCTGGGAGGAGTTCGGTGAGGCCATGGAGGAGGACTATCGGTCGGCCTCGAAGAGATTCTGGCAAACCGTCCGGCGCCTCAGAAGGGGGAAGCAGTACTCTGCCAACACTGTTTACAGTGCAGGTGGGGAGCTGTTGACCTCGACTGGGGACATTGTCGGACGGTGGAAGAAATACTTCGAGGATCTCCTCAATCCCACCGACTTGCCTTCCAGTGAGGAAGCGGAGGCTGGGGACTCTGAGGTGGACTCGTCCATCACCCAGAGCCTGAAGTCACTGAGGTAGTTCGCAAGCTCCTCGGTGGCAAGGCGCCGGGGAGTGGATGAGATCCGCCCTGAGTACCTCAAGTCTCTGGATGTTGTGGGGCTGTCTTGGCTGACACGCCTCTGCAACATTGCATGGAGGTTGGGGACAGTGCCTCTGGAGTGGCAAACTGGGGTGGTGGTCCCTCTTTTTAAAAAGGGGGACCGGAGAGTGTGTTCCAACTACAGGGGGATCACACTTCTCAGCCTCCCGGGAAGGTCTACGCCAGGGTACTGGAGAGGAGAATTCGGCCGATAGTCGAACCCTCTGGATTCAGGAGGAACAATGCGGTTTTCGTCCTGGTCGTGGAACACTGGACCAGCTCTATACTCTCCGCAGGGTGCTTGAGGGTTTATGGGAGTTTGCCCAACCAGTCCACATGTGCTTTGTGGATCTGGAGAAGGCATTCGACCCGTGTCCCTCGTGGTATTCTGTGGGGAGTGCTCCGTGAGTATGGGGTCCGGGGGCCTTTGCTAAGGGCTGTTCGGTCTCTGTACGACCGGAGCAGGAGCTTGGTTCGCATTGCCTGGCAGTAAGTCAGACCTGTTCCCAGTACATGTTGGACTCCGGCAGGGCTGCCCTTTGTCACCGGTCCTGTTCATAATCTTTATGGACAGGATTTCTAGGCGTAGCCAGGGGCCGGAGGGAGTCCGGTTTGGGAACCACAGGATTTCATCTCTGCTTTTTGCAGATGATGTTGTCCTGTTGGCTTCATCAAGCCAGGACCTTCAGCATGTGCTGGAGCGGTTTGCAGCCGAGTGTGAAGCGGCTGGGATGAGAATCAGCACCTCCAAATCCGAGGCCATGGTTCTCGACCGGAAAAGGGTGGTGTGCCCTCTCCGGGTGGGTGGAGAGGTCCTGCCTCAAGTGGAGGAGTTCAAGTATCTCGGGGTCTTGTTCACGAGTGAGGGAAAGATGGAGCGTGAGATTGACAGGCGGATTGGTGCAGCGTCCGCAGTTATGCGGTCGGTGTACCGGACCGTCGTGGTGAAGAAGGAGCTGAGCTCGAAAGGCGAAGCTCTCGATTTACCGGTCAATCTACGTTCCCACCCTCACCTATGGTCATGAACTTTGGGTAATGACCGAAAGGACAAGATCGCGGATACAAGCGGCCGAAATGAGTTTCCTCCGCAGGGTGGCTGGGCGCTCCCTTAGAGATAGGGTGAGAAGCTCAGTCACTCGGGAGGAGCTCGGAGTAGAGCCGCTGCTCCTTCACATCGAGAGGAGTCAGCTGAGGTGGCTTGGGCATCTGTTTCGGATGCCCCCTGGACGCCTCCCTAGGGAGGTGTTCCAGGCATGTCCCACCGGGAGGAGGCCCCGGGGAAGACCCAGGACACGCTGGAGAGACTATGTCTCTCGGCTGGCCTGGGAACGCCTCGGGGTCCCCCCGGAAGAGCTGGAGGAAGTGTCTCTGGGGTGAGGGAAGTCTGGGCATCTCTGCTCAGACTGCTGCCTCCGCGACCCGGTCCCCGGATAAAGCGGATGAAGATGGATGGATGGATGGATATTCAACTTCTGCATCTCAGCATACATAGGTTCAAAAGATGTATAAATCCACACAATATTATCAGGTACATTTCCTAAAGCATGATAAGCATTTTCTAATACACTTTTTACAAAGAGTAAAAAGGGTCCAACCGCTGGGTCCAACAATCATACATGAAAAGGGTGAGCTGAATCTAGGGTCAAACATAATTGCTTCTGTGCCTGTATGGTGTGACTTTTTTTTTTTTTTTTTCCTCTTCCCCCTTTAATAGCCAAAAGGAAGAGTTGTGCCGTCGCTAAAGAGACGCCTCTTGTCGTACACCACTCTGGACTTTTTGTTAAATGCGGCGTTTTTCAGCCAGAACCCCTTATCGTGTTGATGTGCTGAGGGCTTTCAATCGCTTCATCGCGAGAACCGCCGAAATACCCATCTACCAACTCCTTGACGCGGTCAAAATTTATGCGCTCGCTGCATTGGTGGGTCTGTGTGATTCCCCTTGATGCCTATAGCACTTTTTTTTTTTTTTTTTTTTTTTTTCTGGTTTTTGATTTGTACAATACGCATAACTTTTTAGGACCGGCGGCCACAAATTCATCGATAGTGTCACCCCCCAACTCGTCCGTTAAATCTCCCAGGTAATTACCCAGCTCTAGCAGAGAATCCCCCTCTTTCACCATGTAGATTAAGCTGTCGGTATCTGTGTACAGAACGTTCTCTCCCACCCGCTCCAGATAACCGTACAGCTTGAGACGGGCAGGTGTAGGCGGTGGTGAAGGCGGCAATGAAAATGTTATCTGTTTTACCCGGTGCAGTACCATGCAGCGTTTCTTGTAGCTCCATTGCACCATAGCGACCTTGTCATTGAGGAAAGCTAAAGTACTTAAGATTATATTGGTCTGAGAACAGGTAGGGGAAAAAATTTATCAGGGTCAGACCAGGTGGTTTGAGTCTGATTACTTTTCTGAGCAAATTTTCCCCAGAAGCTGTTGAGACACAATTTAGCCACTTGCCTCTTGGCAGGGTTTATCTCAATACGGTCTGGGTCCAACCTGATACCCTGATGGACTCTGTAGTCCTCAATGTACTTTGCTCTACTCTCCTGACTGACGGCTTCGGGAGGGACGCTTCCTGCTTGCCTTTCAAAAAGGTCTGAATGTAGCCCTGAAAAATGGATTCGCTACGCTTGTCAAAATGCCATTTCGGTGATGCGAGCGAGCCTGTAGCCTTTCTTTAGAGCCTTATTAAATTCAGCGGTGACCCAAACCCCCGTCAGCGCTCTATCCCCATCTTTGTGCCTGCACGGCCCGGCCTTGATTGAGCTCAGCGCAGGTGTGACAGAGGTTGAACACTAGCTTACCGCGACTAGTCTTGTAGGGTAAGACGGGGAAGTACAAATGGCGGGGTGGATAGACGACGGCTCTGATGAGCCCAAAGTAGTTTTGGGGCGCCTCAAAATCGCGATGAATGATAGTAGGGTGGCCTAAAGGGTAAGGATAGCTGCAATTAACATACAGGTATAAACTCGTGACATCTACATAGTGCACAGATTCGTTCGGCACAGCCGTGTACCTCAGCCTGATGGCGCTAATTCCACCGCCAAGAGCATCGCGGGGTTGCAGAGGTTCTGGAAAGTGCGAAGTTTGGAGGAATGATTTTACCCGCTCGTCAGTTTTTTTTTTTTTTTTTTTGCATAGCCGTCCACTCATGTTCCCATAGGGCGACTGTGCTGACTTTGTACTCGGACCTTAACGTCTGCAATTTCTTGAGTAGCAAAATGCAACTCCTCATAACGCACCCCCAGGAGAGGATTGACTGCGTGGGGATCAAAACATGTCGGACAGCCGTGGAAGAAGCAGCCCAGAAACTCCCATGCATGCTCCTCTGACCCAATTTTAGCATATCCGTCTACAAAGTAAGGCCCAAATTTTTCTCACCGGTTTCTAGCATGCTGGATAAAAATGCCGCGGGTGTGAGAAATCAGCTCCAACCACTGGATGCAGGGGTGAGAAACTTTTAAATTGATGCCTGTAGTCATCGGGTGGGGGTACGGCCAGAGTCTGCGGAGTAAGAAAGTTGGTGCGAAACACCTTGATGCAGGCTGAGGCTATGGTGATGCAGCTAAAAGGATCCACCTGTGTGTCCTTGACAAACTGATCCCTGAATCTTACGCAGCCCTCGGCGAGAATGTCAACGTCCTGACGGCAGTACTTTAGAGCTTCCTTTAGAGCACTCCTCGACTCGCGTCTCGGTACCAGACCAAGAAGGCGCGGACATGCGCTCTAAACCATAATCTCCCGATGGGGGGTACGGTCCTACATAATTCAATCGCTCTCGCGAACTGAAACCGTGAGGGAAATGCCCCTTGCTCTGATCAGGGAAGCCTAGTGCTTTGGGGAAAGCGCTGAGCCGCATGGGGAGGAAAGACAGCGAATCGATATATTTCAGCTGAAAATCAGGATCTGTGAAACAGAACTTTGCTGCCCTGCATGATCAGACTTCTACGCCCATCTTTACTAAGGTGTTTAGAATCAGGTAGCTGTCAAAACCCTTTGAATTGTGGGCAATAAACGTACTGTCACGAAACGCCAGTCTCCTGAAACGGTGTACAAACTTCTCGACGCAATCCGCCCCATGATACCACCAGGTGTCACCCTTCAACGTCTTGGTATACACCAAATAGGCGAGGTGCATGCGGTTCTGGTGGAGCATCGTTTCAAAATAAAATAAAAAAAAAATTCTGTCCGTATGCTCTGAGGGTCTGAATGTAGCAGATGTGATTATTAAGATCAAAACCGAAGGGCAATTTCTCCCCACAGATGCGACACGTCTGCTGTCGACATTTGTGCCACCGCCTCTCGCTCACCTCGTAGACCTCATGGCATTGTTTCACCGCGTCACAAATACTGCGCATCGCATTCAAGGGCCTCTTGCCGAGAGACGGCGCTGCCTCTCTAGGCTCTTTGTTTGTTAAAACACATGGGTGTACGACACTGCCTGCAGCAGTCGGAACAGAAGACAGGGTTAAAGGCCACCCACCACATACAGGTGCTGTCTTTTACCTTTCGTCACTTCACTGTCTAGGAGGTGATCCAGCTTGGCCCTATTACCGCCTCTCGGGTTGTGTACCACCTGAGCAATGAGGTCTAATCTCTCATCCGCAGCTACATCAAGATTAGATTGGACCAACCGTTTGAGTAAACCCTCAAAAGCCGGTAGGATGGCGTCACGCCGTCATCATTTACTGCCACTTGAATGTGATTTTGTATAATTTTCACCCCTTATCTCTAGCTGTATGACATCACCGCGGATGAATCTCCTGTCTGACCGTGTCGGCCATCTCTCTGGGAATCCTCATCAAATCTTGGTAAAATTGAGCAAGATCGGGGAAATCTCTAGGAGGAACCGAGAAGGTGCGTCTTATTTCTAGATTGTTAAAATGGTGGCGGCGCTGTGTTTTGAGTACGTGCGGTGATGATGGACCGGTCTGGTGATGATGGACCAGACGGACCCATGTATAACATCTAAACTGCTTTACCACTGATGCTGAATCTTTGCAGGGGTTTTCTCTTTGCAATCCAACAGGTTCATGTTAATGGCAATGATCATATGACAATTCACTTTTAGTAATAAAAACATGAGAGTTGCATTACATCTAAATAAAAATAAGTCTTGGTAAAACTCAATATTATTTAATAACATTTACTCAATACAGTCATTTAAACATATGAAGTTTGTCCCAATATGTTTTGCATCCATCTGACAGTCGGCTAGGGGAGAGAGGCTGCCACTTTTGAACGCATGGTCTGGGGAGTGCTCCGCTGATTTATTTTATTTATATTTTTTTTTTTTTTTTTTTCTACGTGTTCTGGTGACTCGAGCGGTGAATGAGCTTCATGAACAGTGAGAATTATCCATGCACATATTTTGAATGCCCATGCTCATTCAAAACTTGGAATGCCCTGAAGACTCGCTTAAGTAAATCACGTTTCACCAAAAAGTGCTGATGTAGAAATATACAACTGCTTTTTATGTCCAGGAAGTGCCATTCCATCTAATAGAGAATACTTTGTTCATATTTACAACCTCTTAAAGCGCTTTGAGACTGTCACGTGTATGTACCAGAATTGTTCTAATATATATGCTTCTTTCAAATCTCAAACAGGAAGCATGGCACTTGTACAGTGAATGACTTAAAAGTTGGAGTAGTTTCAAACAGTAATGTAAAGGATAATTCACCTGAAGAACTTTGCCCTGATGATGCAGAAACGGGTTCTGATTTAGATTCTTATCAAATAATTGAAGCAGACAAAAATGAGAATCTGGAAGATGCAATTATTCATAAATTTGCATCTGTTCTTCTAAAGTTGGAGAATAACTCACATGTACCAAGCTCAGCAAATGTTGTGCCAGTAACAAACAGTATAGCTGTTGATGTCTTCAAAAAGCATGACATCAATGTTGGTCAGTTAATAATTGATGAGTTGAGCATTGCTATTTCTCCCCATAATCCTTTGCTAAAAGCAATAGCCAACAATGGCTCACTAGCTACAGAATTCAAACGTCAAATACTACATGGAACATTTTAAAGTTGTGGAACCTGTTGAGTACGTTCTTGAGGCAAGGACAAAAATCTACCCATACTCAAATCTCTACAACAGCTCCTGGGACGTAAGGTTATAGTTGATAAGGCTGTTCATAGTCATGCAGCCTGTAATGTAAATCAACAACTGTATTGCTCATATCAGGATGGTGAACACTACAAGAACAATCTTTCAGGGGAAGATTTAAGAGTCTCCCCGTGCTTGTATATCTGACTTTGAATTGTATAATCCCTTGGGAATGTCACATAAGAAACACAAGCTTTGTGCCATTTACTGGCTTCTGGGCAATTTACCCCCAGAGTAGTAATCAGGCTTGTCCTCAATTTACCTGGCATTATTGTGCAAAAGTAGCCATGTCAGAGTTTGGCTATGGAAAAATATTAGAGCCTCTTTTGCATGATCTTGAGACATTGGAGCAGCACGGGTTCATACCACAGCTTGGGTCATTTATTAAGGGCACAGTACAGTGTGATACTGCAGATAACCTTGGGGCTCATGGGCTAGGGGGGTTCGTAGAGAGTTTCTCAGGGAAGTATTACTGTCGCTTCTGTTTAGCTGAGGACAGTGAAATTCAGGAAAAAGAAGTGAGATCAGGAGCATTTCAGCCCAGAACCAAGGATGTTCATCAGAATCACATCACAAAAGCTCAAGAAAAAGGGGAAAGCTGCTTTGCTGCTTTGCTGTTAAGCAGTGTCTATCTCACTTTAATGTCATCATTGCCCCCCCCCAGACATCGGCCATGATCTTTTTGAGGGCATAGTTCCAGTTGAACTAGCACTGTGCATTGCCTTGTTACTGTCAAAGAAGTTGTTCACTCTTGATCGCATCAACATTCAACTTACCCAAAGCTTTGCTGCAAAAAAACCTGCTATAATCATGAGATGCGAGCTAGGATGATCAAGGGCCTAGTAGGACAGTGTCGGCAGGGAGTCAGGAGACATGGGGTAGAAGCACAGCAAATTGTCAGACAATCAATATACAACTGGGGCATCTACACTAGTAAGAATAATTCTGTATTCTTCCACACTTTAAAAAGATTCTCTATATTAGAGGTAAAATCAGGAGAAATCGGTTTCCATGTAGCCATGTTCCCATGTAATTTATTTTTTTTTTTAGGAATCTAATGCTGCGTAGTAGTTCCACTTTTCTTGTTGCCATGGTGAAATAATGTCTAATGAGCTTTGATGCCCAGCTTGAATTGATGTTAATGATAAAGACCCCATGACGCTTATCGCAGTAGGGGATTTCCCTGGTGAAATTCCCAATCTGGCTATCTCAAACTGCCCCCTAATCATCTTTGTTATCTAATTGGTTAATTGTGTACACTCCCAGATGTTACTGTCTCTGATGCTCTCTGACTGTCATGAGATGTTGATGTCTTGTCTCTCTGTCTGTGTTAGATGTTACTGTTTCCTTTTGTCTCACATTCTGCTTTATTATGATTTATCTTATGTTGTCTGGTTACTGTCAAGATTTTCACATATGCAAACAGCAAAACATTGTCATTGGATTTTAATTAGGATTTGAAAACTCCTAGATGGCAAAATTTGGTTTTACATTTTCCATTTCATTAATACCCTGTCTTTTTCTTTTTTTTTTTTTTTTTTTTTTTAGATTGAATATAAGATGGCTGCAGTCCTAAGAGTTATACTTGGAGAAGACAATGTTGTTGGTTTAGATCTTCCCAATGGAATCCCATCTGAGCTTGAAGATCTTAAAGCAGAGATCAAAAGACAGCACGACTTTTTGGGAAATTTTAGACTGCAGTTCAGAGACGCAAGATTCGACAATGACTTTGTGAACTTGTCATCCACTTCCCTACTAAAAGACAGGCGCACAGTGAAAGTAATTTACCTAACAAATGAGTCAGGCACTACACCTCATGATGACCCCTTACCTTGCCCCAGACTTGGAGGACCATCAGGCCATTAAGATCAGATGATGCTTTGTCCTCAGCATCAGACATTCTTTCCTCTGCCTCTTCCTCAAGTTCACTGTCATCCACAAATTCAGGGTCATCCTTGAGATCACAGCCATGGCCCCGAACCTTCACTATACCCCCGTTTGCTGTTGAGATAGGCATCATTGGCTCTAGCTCATTGCTCAATCACAAAGATGGCACTCCTCTGAGGCCAAGTACCAGAATGAGATCAGGCATTCTAGATGTGTTGGTAAAAGAAATAGTCAAATATAAAATGTATCCTGAGAGCGAAGACTGGGAACAAGTGGCCCGGGTTCTGGTTGCAAAACATCCTTGTTTAGGAAATCAAGGAACTGGTTACGGGGGCTGGAAGATAAGTTTGGGTACTAAAATGAACAATTACCGCCAAATACTGAGAAATGCTGGCTACCCAGAGCCTGAATTCTGTGAAAATAGAGAGAGTGGGGTGCCTCAAACCAAAGTCCCAACCAAGTTAAAAAGCCACGTAAAGCCTAAGTGAATTTTCTTCCTAATTATCCAGAGGGCGAAACTAGATAAACTCTTGAGGCCCAAAGGCAAGAACTGGTATTGGAGCATAAGCAGAAGAACTCCAATACAAACCCACTGATCAAAATGAAAATGGAAAGAACCTTCGCCTATAGAAGACAGGAAATTGTCAGAGATGTTCTTCGTTGTACAGCTCCAAAACAGATGGCCAGCTCTATTTACTCCAAGTGAGATAAAGCACTAGTGACTGTGTGATTAGTTTATGGTATGGTGTATTTAGTTTAAGGACCTGAGAATCACACTGATACCTGTGGTGATCTGTATAACTGCTTTTCAGCTTTAAATTTTCTTATGCATCACTCATTGTGTTACAGGTAAATGCTGAATTCACCCGCATTACGACTAAGCCACTAGTGTCCACCTTCATGTTCCAACTGGATCATTACACAGATCCGTTGTTGAAGGCCTTCCGAAAGAAGGGGGGAACAGCAGGACTAAAGATAACAGGGATCAAGGCAGCCATGGGCAAGGTTGGTAGTTGCATGAAATAATTTAGACCTGATCCAAATAAAAAAGAAAAGGCTTCTATTGATTTTGTGTGTGTGTTCTGAAAAACTTGACACAGTTGTCCATGTTCCTACCCATGTATATTCTAGCAACATCTGAAAATGATACCGATGCTATTCCCTGCTGAAATGGTAAAAAAAAAAAATAATAATGATAAATTTGGGTCTAAATGGGTTAAATGGTGTATTTTGAGCACTTTACCCTGTTTCACCATTTTACACTGTTTCTCTCATTAAAGGGGAAGTACCGTTTGTACAGTTATTACATTGTCTGTGGCATGAAATTTGACTATTTACTCACTCATAGTGTTCCCGTGACAAGAAGTCTTTCAGGAAATGTTCATATCCAAAGAGAAACTTAAATCCATAAAAAGAGTCCACGGGACAAAACGCAACAATTTTTGTCGGCAGACTAGTTAATTTCACCAATATTCCAGCACAGTCAGTGTTAATCCTCCATTACTGTCCAAGGTGGCTTGTTTACATAATCTGGGTACTCTAAACCATCTACTGCCCTCTGAATTGGAGGACGGAATGCTGGAGAACTCATGGCCCACAGCAGGAAACCAACAAAGGTTTCTTCTTCGTTGGTTTCCTGCAGTCTGCCATGAGTCCTCCAGCATTACTTAAGACAGTCGGTCCCCTACAACACAGCCGTGATGTCACTCAGGTGATATTAACCAGTGCACCCCACTTCTCAGCGCTATTCCCCAGTGCCGTACTGCAGGAGCTCTTCTGAGTTTCCTCCTGTAACCCTGGTCACTGAAAGGGAGCATCGCTTAAACGTTTGGTTTTCCCCCTTTTTCTTTTTGATTATTTTTATTTTTACTTTCATTTTGGCCACACGTCGTTCACTCGCAGTCTGAGTAAACAGACTCTTTCAACGGATCCAAACCAGCTGAGCATCAGCTGATCTCAACCCGCCTGCAGAAGAACAAATAAACTCGTCGAGGACACCGGACCGCACGTCCCGTCTCTTCTCAGAAAGTCGACTCTGCTGCTTTTCCCGCTGCCGGCGAGGAAACCAGCTGGCCGTGATCGCAAGTGAAGTGAAAGTAAAACGACTCATTACCGTTCAACCAAGACAACTCAAAGTAAGAGGCTTGTGTCTGGGCAGAGACTTTAGAGATAGTTGTGTATTATTCGGTGTTATATGTGTATATGTATATGTTATATGTATTAATTGTGAAGAAGGACCGCCACGTCCAGTTTACGCCGGAGCTACTACAGAGTAGTTACCATTGCTATTTGTTTTCTATTGCTATTTTATCTTCCCTTTTTGTTTCTTCTGTGTGTCTC